>JANUYF010000001.1:185783949-186999783 GCA_026167975.1 Phrynosoma blainvillii | reverse complement strand
TTTATCATTCAGCAAGCTATTGTTTAATTTCCAAAAGAATTGTTTTTTCTCTGTTTCCAATCTTAATAAAATTGGGTTGTGATCTGATACAGTTTTTGGCATTATTTCCATTTCTTTAATCTTGGTTATTAATTCTGATGTTATCACAAACATATCTATTCTTAAAAATGATTTAAAGCTTTCAGAGAAAAAGGTGAAACCATCTTTTTTTGGATAAAGATTATCCTATACATTAGTCAAATTAAGTTGTTCTTGCAGTTCAAAAAAGGAGACCGGTAGTTTCCCTTGATTCTTTTTTACCTTCCTTGTTGAGAATCTGTCTTTTTTAGGGTCAATTACCCCATTCCAATCACCCTGTAAAATTAAATTCATATAGTCTTCTTTTTGTATTTCTTCATTTATTCTTTTGTAAAATTCCAGCTGTTTCTCTGCTGGGGCATAAATCCCAACCAAAAGGTATTTAAGATTTTCTATTTGTATCTCGACATCAATAAAATGACCATTTTGGTCCTTAAAAATTTATTTTGCTCCATATTTATTCTGAACATACATTTCCACTCTGTACCATTTTTTTTTATTTGCTGCAATGAACATCTAACCGAGTTTTGGATTATTCAAATAATTTATTTCCTTTTTCTTAATCTTAATTTCTTGTAAACAGATCATATCCAATGTCTTTTTGATTAAGTAATGAAAAACTTTACTTCTTTTAAATTTTGAATTCCGGCCCTTCACATCCATGAGATGATTTTGGTCACCATTTCTTATTTCAATTAATTAACCAATATATTATTCTATATCTTCCCCACCCCTCCAGGATATTCTTCTATACTTTTGTCCTCTTCCGAAAATGGCTCTCCTGTTATATTTACTTGGGAGTCTTCCTCTTTCTCTTCTTGCCTTGTTGATTGTTTTAATTCCATGTCTTCCTCTACTCTCATCTTTTGTTTTCCTTCATGCTCTTCTTCAAACTTCTCTGATTAAAGTCTTCTCAAGAACTCTCTAACTTTCATAATAGAATTTATTCTATATCTTCTTTGTTGTACCAGAGCAGAACTCCTTCGATTCTATCCCACGGTGTATCTAATTTACCTTTGGGTCAATTCCTGTGTTAAAAACCTGTAATCTTGTTTCCTTTTCTATACCACCACTGGAATGTCCTTATACATTCTTTGTTGGTGTGTGGATGATGAGTGTTGTAGTGATGCCCTTTGGCACCCAGCAGAGTCTTCAGGACAAGCTGGCTGCTGTGATCCACAGCCACTGTGTAGATTTGCCATCAACTGGCTCAGCTTCCCTTCTCCAGCATCCTGTCTTCCTCAGTCAAGAAGACACATTGTAAAGTCCAAAAGCATAGCTTTATTAATGCATATAAAAAGTAAAAATAAGATAACTAAGTAAAATCCATTGTGATGAACTTGTCCAGTTCAGCCATACAAGATTACATCTTTAACAATCCAAAAAAACATTAGGATCCTACTTGTTGCAGCATCCAGCCACACACCCTCACATCATGAACAATAAACAATTCTTAGACAAAGGATTTTCTAAGCCCATCCCATACTCCACCTTCTAGGTGTTAACCTTATGTTAATTGGATAATGCCTGTATGATGTATGCTAACCCAGCCTCTTGCTGTCCATCATCCACCACGTGAGCAACTTTCCCAAGCTAACGATGTTTACAAAAACCATAATATAAACAATACCTCTTTCCCATAGAATGGAGTCTTGTTAGCTTCTTGTTTTGGCTAAATCACACCTGGGGCTGATAACTATGAATCAAGCTCTCAGAAAAACAACTTTTCACAGCATGGAAAAATACAGACACACATCTTTTACATTTCAACATTTTAAAATTGACTCTATATCCCATTTAAACCTAACATTCTTATAGTTTTCCCTTCAACTTGAAGATCTTCTTGATAACTCCTTTACAAAATCTGCTCCTTCACCCTACTTCTAACAAATGAAATCACTATATCTCTGGGTACATTTTTCTCCCTCGCCACCACTGAGCTGATTCTAAAAACTTTATCGATATCTCTCGTTATCTCTTCCTTGGATATTCCAATAAAGTCTGCTAGAATAGATGTGACTCTTTCGTATAGATCTTGTGCTGGTTCTTTAGGTAGCCCTCTCAGCTTCAGGCATTTTCCCCTATAATGGACCTCTTGCAATAAATTTAAATTGCTCTCCCATTTTTGTTGCTCAGGTGGCTCTGTTGTTGTCTTCCTCAATTCATTTGTTTTACCTTTCAAATCCTCCCCATCTGTCCTTAAACCTTCAACTTCATTGGAAATCTTGTCCAGGTTCTTTCCAAATACTCCTAGCTCTCTCTATAGATTCTCCTTTGCTTCTTTTCTAGATTGCTTCAATTCACTCTTCACTTCCACCCTAAGTTTCTGAAACTTCTCTAACAAAACTTGCATAGGATCTGTTGTTTTAATCGCCATGACTCTGGATTCTCTTCTTTGAAGTGTGGCTCCATTAGGAGTTGGTTTTTTAATTCCAGATGCAGTTCCAGTTGCCATTTCTTCTGTATCTTTGATAGGCCTTTGCCTTTTAATTCCAATATTTTACTTCTTTTAAATCTTCTTCTTCTTCTTCTTCTTCTTCTTCTTCTTCTTAAACTACTTACTTTTTAAAAGGTCTTTCATATATTTAAATGCTCCAAAATATTCACTAAGATTAAATATTGAAAATTCACTCCTGGTGTCCCATTCAATATCAATATCAAATTCAATAGTTTTAACCAATTAATTTAACAGGTTTAACAATCTTGCCCTCTCAATTCATTCAATATTAATATTGTATATATCAATAATCAACAATAATCAGTTCTAATCAGTTGTCAATTATACTTAAACCCCTCCCAATTCAATTCATGTATATATCAATCCTTTAATTTAATTTAATAATTAATTCTAATCAATTATTAATTAATCAAGTTATTTAATTGTTCATCAATAAATCATAGTCTAATTAAAATTGTTTCTAACCTTTCTTGATTCTTAATTTCAACCTAGTTATATATAGAACCAGAATGGATACTTAATGGAAACATATACAAGCCTCTTATCCTTAAATTTATTCCATTACCCTCTGTTATTAAATCACACAATCCCACCAACATCTGAGGTAATCTTTCCCACTACTAAATAACAAAATCCCACCAAATAATGTTCCCTTCTTTTACTGTATCTTCATCTCTTTCAGTTATTTATATGTAGACCATTTTCATTTAGTTCACCTCCCTTATCTCTTTGTTGCTATTGTCGTTATTATCGTCTCCTCCTCCCATCCTCCTTCCATAGGTTCTTTCTTTCTGTCCTTGATTTGTTGCTTTCCAATCTTTCTTCTCTCCTTAAATCAGGACCCTTCTTTAGACTTTATATTCAATGCTCGATGTCCCCTCCCCATCCTCCTTCCGTCGGACCTTTCTCTCATTAAGCCAGGCTCTGGTCTCTTTTTCATCTCCCAACGTCCCATCCTCCCATCCTTCTTCTGTCATGTCTTTCTCTCTTTACACCAGCTCTATTCCCCCTGCCTTGCGTCTCAGCACCCCATCCTCCTGTCCTCCTTCCATCAGGTATTTTTGGCCACTCTTAAAGTCTAAAAAACTTTTAAAAACTTTTTAAAACCTTGCCTCAGGTCTTCCCAGCTGCTTTCTCCTCAGTCTCTCTTTCCAACTTTCACACTGATGCCATCTTCCCTTCTTCTTCCATTCTTGTCCAGCCTCCCCTTACCAATACTTCTTTGTTTCACTTTGCCACTTTTACAAATACTCCTCCTTCCTCTCTTCCAATATTTCCCCTTCAATTATCCCCCAACTCTGTTACTTACATTGTTATAAATTCTTTGTCCATCTCCTCTTTCTTTTGATCCCACCCTGGTTTTGATGTTCCCAAATGACTCAGGCTGCCAAATTCCTTTGCAATATACTTGCGCTTTGGTTAAAACAATGTAGCAAGCATCTTTTTTTAAAGTCCAGAGAGCTTCACTCAGTTCAAAGAATTGCTTTCTCAGCTTTTTCCAGCAGCTTGTCTCTCCCCCTCAGATAAAAGAAAAGAAAGAAAGAGGAGGCAGGGCTAAGTGCCAAATGGAGCCAATCCAGGATCGACTGCTTTGTGACCCTGTCTCTCCCTCAATACAAATTCCTCTCTGAGGACTTTGATTAGGCTCCAGGCAAGGGTCTCCTTCAAGCCCCTGAAGTCCTTGCTCCTCCCAAAGCAAGGATGAAAGAGGATCATAAGATCCGCCACACCCTGGAATGGCAGTTCTGTGAGGACCCCTAAATCACAGGACTGGTCACCCTGCCATCCCCGCCAGAAGTTGAAAGGATAGCTTTTCAGACTACAACTCCTAGAATACACAACCCACTGCTAGTTATGCTTCTGATTTACTACTAGAAGTGTATTCTTGCTTGTTCTTTGTGGATATGAGTGTAACACTAAAAACACATACACAGGCAGAAGCATAAATGTATTGATTAAAACTTTCTCCAAAGCAGGAATGGCCAGTATTCATATTTACAAACAATCCTCTCCAGGCACTTCAAAAGAGTGTTATCAACATCTTCCCTTTAAGATTTGAAGCTAGAAAATAAGTAGACTATTCCTCACATTTACAGTTTGCTGTGTTTTTGAGGCACCTGAATACTTCCAAATAATACTACAGCTTTCATGATGATACATTCTTCTTTCCATCTCAAAATCCTGGAAAAGACTATGGCTTACCATAATGAGCAGGATGAAGAGCCAATGAAGCTTAACTGTTTGTAGCCAATACAATAAAAGTCACCTCATATGATATATCTACATCTGCAGATCTACTCAGACATTACAAATGAAGTTTATGTAAACACATTAGGAGAGAAGGTATGCTAGCCCTATCCCCATCATGATTTCTTTGGCCTTGCGAGAGTTTAAATGTCTGAAGTTGTTAGTATATCCTGAATATCCTATGCTGTATTTGGGGTCCCTATATTTTCAAAGTTCATATCTTGAGCCAGCATGTTCTCTTTTTCTCCTGGGAACCTGACTTATTATGTGTTCCTACAATGACCTTTAGGAACACTAGCTCAGGTTCCCAGGAGAAAAGGAGTGAGACCTGAGGCATGTGAATGATCCACGTAATAATGCAATCAAAGTTGAATTGGTGTGCTAATTGTTCAGTGTACACAAACTTTGTTTAATGCACAAAATTATAACAAATATATTTATAAATATGTATTAAATTACCTTGAGACTATGTGTATAAAGTGTATATAAAACCTACAATTCCATGTTTAGAATGGAGTCCCATTTCCAAGATATCTCATTATATATATGCAGATTTTCAAAATTCTGGAGGGGGGATCTGAAATCCCAACCTCCTCTGGTCCCAAGCATTTCAGATAAGGGAGAGTCAACCTGTAGTAGCATTATAGCAAGTACAGAAGCTGACTTTAAAGGTAGAAGAATATAGAAAGAGCACAACTTGCTCAGATCAAAGCTTTATCTAGTATATCATCCTGTCTCCAAGACTAACCAACCAAATGCCTGAAGAGTTCATTCTTCTAAAATAGTTGGTTTTCAGGAGCTGATTTTAAGGTCTGTTCTCCTCACCAGAAGTATCCAAGGGGATAAAGCATTTTACTTTGTTAGGATGTGGGCACAAAGCCAATGAAAGACAGCACCCTGTGTAATCTCTTGCCATAGCTAAGCCATCACAAGAGAAGTTGGAAGCTTACAACTGACAGGAATTTGAAAAACATGGCTAGGTATTTCTAACTGAAAGGAAAGACAGCACTTCAGTTGGTAATAATTTAAGAACTCTTAAACCTGTGAACACATTTGTTGATGGCCTTTTAATGCCCTAATTCCCATTAATTCTGGGGCAGGTGTCCTTTCCATGACAATCTAATTATATTACACATCTTGCTGCTTGGTTCCGACTCACTAATAATGCGGTCAACTTAAAAACATGCCTGAAAGCATCTTTATGCTACATCAGACATCTCAGAATATGGGCCCACATGCATGAATAAAGTCCTGTTTATAATCCCCAAAGGCAAAAATCACTGATAAAAAATTAGAGGGCATAAACATATAAATCAAGTCTTTGAATATTTTGCAGCACAGTCTGTTGGAGAAAACTATATCATTTCTAAGCCTAGCCACAAAGGGTTGTGAGCTTTGTGGCTTATGCTGGCTGCTTGCAATTTGTACAAGCAAATGAAATATTCCCAGCACATACACATAATCAAAACAGGCCCAATTAAGCTCAGTACTCCATATTCCACCTCATTAATTGCTGTTCCTAAAATATAACAGATGTGATTGCTGCGGGCCATGAGTTAAAGACAATTTTTTTTCAACTAAGCACTTACAATGCAACCTAGAAGTTATACAAAGATTTAATTATTACTTTCATTTTCATGAATTCCTGTAATAGCTCATTTTTCACTTAATAGCAATAGGGTTCGACCACAACCCTTTGCAAAGAGTTCACCATGCTACAGAAAACAAGTGATCAGAGTTTTTCCTGACATGCCTGACCCCATTACTAGAAGATACAAGAATGTTTTGGAAATTTGCAGCAGTTTTCTACATACAGTGTTGGCAGCCATTTTGCCATCAAATTCCAAACACCCTTGTAGATGCAGCACATTTCAAGTTACAGAGTTATGTTTTAAGGTCAATGTGGTACAATGCAATACATTTTATGATTCAGTAATGGATGGGTCAGTCAAACATCCCATTTTACAGAGGTCAATTCTCTGTCTGAAGATCTGTCATGTCACAGTCTACTACTGGAAGGCATCCATTGTTCAAAGACTTCCCAGTCCAAGTCCAGCTTTCAGAAGAGAAAAGCAGGAGAAATAAAGCTTCCAACCAATAGTAGGAACTGAATACACTACTCCCTATTATGAGTATGTATGCATTCATTCTATTTCCATTATGGTAATTATAGAGTACTGCAGACGGGTGGCTCTGACCACCCCAGGAAGAGATGGATCAGGGCCATGTCAACCCCATGCTGCAGCCCCAATCCTCCCTTTTGCTGCCCCAAAAAGAGCGGCAAAATGTCACTCCTTTCAGGGGTGGCAAAAGGCCACCCTAAGAGGTAGAATGTGGCTCTTCAGTGCCCTTTTTGTCGCAGTGTGTCAGAACGCTGTGCTGGGAGGGCGCCCTGATGCTGTGCGCCATACGTAACGGCTCACGGTGTCAGGATGGCGTCGGCATGGGGTTGGGGCAACCAGCGTGCAGCTGCTCCACCCCAACTCTGCCTCCAGGCCAGGCTTTTGGGCCAGTCTGCAAAGTCCCTATGTCTCAAGTGCATATGTATACACACATAAAATACCATATGAATGTTAGAAGATATAGAACAGTGTCAGACTTTTTGGTGATGCATTTAATATTTCTTTTTTTACAATATGCACACCCTTCAACAATGAATATGGGGTGGAGCAACATCAGAGTGTAGTCAAAGAGGTTTGGCCAGGCAAGGAAAAGGAGGGGGGAATTAATGAGGAAAAACACAAAAAGGTATTATTTTAAACAGAGAAACCCTGGTATTTATGTATTAAGATTAGAAAACCTGTTGGGGGGGGGGGGATGAAAAAATCAAATCAGTACATACAATGGTCTGCACAATATGATTAACAATAAAGATTTTTAAAAACCAGTATGTCAATCAGAATTGCTCAGAAATTATAGCTTTCTTTTAAATACCCTGTGTAATCTCTATCTGGGGTGTCTCTGAAGTGCCACAGGTTCTGTCCTGGGCCCAGTGCTATTCAACATCTTTATCAATGATTTGGATGAAATAATACAGGACATACTTATCAAACCTGCAGACGACACCAAATTAGGAGGAGTAGCTAATACCCCAGAGCAGAGGATAAAAATTCAAAATAACCTTAATGGATTAGAAGGCAGGGCCATAATTAACAAAATGAATTTCAACAGAGAGAAAGACACCCCCCGATGAGTCCGGAGGGGTTTCTTGTTGCGCTGGCCATATAAGGACATGAGAGGCCTGATTGGTCAAGCATGCGGGGATCTTAGAGCATCTGCGCGCTTGGTCCAATCAAGTTGCCTTGTTCATATCCCAAAGTCTCGTGGTGCCTGTAATCTCCCGAGACTTGGGGTGAGAGTTTATTCTTTATAGCTCTGCGTTGCCATGTGGCGGCAGCCATTTTAGAGCTTGAACTGAGCGACCCAACCCACCCACCCTTATTTAAAGAGCTATGTTTGGTTACTCTCAGGCTTAGGCTGGTCGCCTTCAGGGGCCGGGAGGGAATTTTTCCCCAGGGTGCTCCCCTAGGTTTTTTGCCCTCCCTGAGATTAATGTTTAATTTGTTGTTAGGTATGGGTCATAGGGTAATAATTGATGTGTTGTTTTATGTTGTTATTAGCTTTGTCACAACTTAAGGGTTAGGGTCTATAATTTAGAATTTGTTTGTTTTGTATCTAGGGGAGGGTAATGACCCCCACCCCACAGGAAAATTAATCTGGCTAATTAAATCATTTGGGGTAAATTTGATAAAGTTAAATTAAAGGAAGTGACGTATGCAATTAAATGCATAATGTCACTAATTGAACGACGTCATATGATGTAATATGATGTCATTTCTGGAGGGGAGGGGTTTGTAAATTTGTTGTTGTTATTTGCTTACATACTTTGCAGTGAAGGACCACCCACTTGGGGGGTTACACCTTCACACACACATGTGACAAAATTGTTGGAAGTTTATTTCTTGTAAATAGACCCTGTACAGCAAAATAAAAGTTGTAGCCTGTTTAAACCCAAAAAGAGGTGTCTCATGTCCTTTATGCCAGTGCAAATGTATGGTACTGCACTTAAGCAGAAAAAAATGAAATGTACAAATATAGGATGGGGGACATCTGGCTTGACAACAATACATTTTAAAAGGATCTAGGAGTCCTAGGAAACCACAAGTTGAACATGAGTCAACAGTGTGATGCAGCAGCTAAAAAAGCCAATGCAATTTTAGGTTGTATCAATAGAAGTATAGTATCTAGATCAAAGAAAATAATAGTGTCACTCTATTAAGCTTTGGTGAGGCCTCACTTGGAGTACTGTGTCCAGTTCTGGGCACCTCAATTCAAAAAGGATGTTGACAAGCTGGAGTGTGTCCAAAGGAAGGTGATTAAAATTGTGAAGGGTTTGGAAATCATGCCCCATGATAAGCGATTTAGGGTAAGTTTGTCAAGAGCACCTTTACTTTTTTGATGTGGCAGCCCAATGGGTATTGTTATTTCACCGCTTCTCCCAGTTTGTGATGTACCAGGCCACTTGTATTTTTACTTAGGGCCTCGGCAGACGACTAAAAGAGTCATCTTCCGGGCAGGGAAGAGGAGGGGCAGCCGCACGAGCGGCGCCCCTTCCTCTCCCCGAGGTCGCCCCCAGAAGCGCCGGCCGGCCGCACGGCCGGCGCACCGGGGATGACCTCACGGCGCAGCGTCCACATGTGCTGCGCCGTTTGAGCCAGGGAAAGTGCGCCCGCCGCTTTTAGGGCGCACTTTCCCTTAAATCTAAAAGGAGTGCCAATTTGGTGCTCCTTTTAGATGCGCCGCAGGAGCGCTGCGGTCCGGAGGCTGAACTCCGGCGGCGCTCCGACCCGCGGCGTCTCCGGGGCCTCCGTCTGCTGAGGCCCTTAGAGATTTATCCCCCAAACTTGGTTTCTTTGATTGTTAGTAGCATAGTTATTAATTCCAGGTTCAGACAAGCTTGTATGAAAACAAAAATAAAACTTTATTTGAATGATGATTTAACAATGTTTCTCTTGGTACTATGTTGTATTAACTTGTCACTGTTTCCATTTATTACATAAGACTCTCTCTAGAGAACATCAGTTGCTTTCAATTAGGATTCACACCGTCCTTATTTACTGTTATCTTTCTGACCTTATTTCCATACTAGCACCCCAGGCTAACTATGTGCTGCAGGATATCAAAACCCAGCAACTCTCTCCCTTTGAATTCTATACTGGACCTAAGTTCCTCATTACTGGACTTGAGCCCTAACAGTCCCTGTCTTCTCCAGCGGTCACAAATGGACTTGTTTTTCCACTCTAGCCTTTGATTTGATTGGCTGTTGCCAGCTTTCTTTAGATTACCAGGCTGGCCCAGCCCTACATTGTCTCCACAATGTTTAGCCTGGAGAAGAGAAGTTTAAGAAGTGATATGACAGTCCTGTTTAAATATTTAAAGGGATGTCATATTGAAGAGGGTGCTAGCTTGTTTTCTGCTGCTCCAGAGAACAAGACCCAGGACAATGGATGCAAGCTAAGGAAAAGAGATTCCACCTCAACATTAGGAGGAACTTTCTGATAGTAAGGGCTGTTCAACAGTGGAACACACTCCCTCAGAGTGTAGTGGAGTCTCCTTCTTTGGAGGTCTTTAAACAGAGGCTGGATGGCCATCTGTTGGGGATGCTTTTATTTTGAGTTCCTGCATGGCAGGGGGTTGGACTTTATGGCCCTTGTGGTCTCTTCCAACTCTATGATTCTATAATTCTATGAAAGTCTTTATTTATTTATTTATTTATTTATTTCATTAATATGCTACATTTCTTCTGTAGTGGAACCAAGGTGATGCACAAAAAGAATCAGGTAAGAACAATAAATTTTTCAAACATAATTAAAACCATCCCATTGAAAAAATAGTTCAAACATAATATAATATAAAATTACTTTTGAAAACATGTTGTTTTTGTTGGCTACCCTCAAGTTGACCTTCACTTATGGTGACCCTGTCAATGAAACATCTCCAAGCCCCACTATCCTCCACTGCTCTGCTTAGGTCTTGTAGATTCAGATCTGTGGTCTCCCTAATTGAGTCTAGCCATCTAGTATGTGGTCTTCCTTTCTTTCTGCTGCCCTCTAACTACTGCCCATCATTATTGTCTTTTTCAATTAGTCATGCCTTCTCATGATGTGGCCAAAGCACAACAGCTTCTATTTAATCATTTTGTCTTCCAGGGAGGGTTCTGGCTTGATCTGTTCCAGGACCCCTTTATTTGTCCTTGTGGCTGTCCATGATATTCCCAGCACTCTTCTCCAGCATCTCAAATGAGTTGATTTTGTTTTTATGTATTTCTTCACTGTCCAGCTCCCACCTCTGTACATGCAAATGCTAAAATTAATATTGAAGTCCTTGTCCCAATGTATGGCTGTGTGCACTGCTTACATGATGACAATATAAATATTGATATGCCATGGAATCTGCCCCACTGAAGATTTGTCAGTGATGGTGGTAGTGGTGGTCATATGTTTCCAAGGACTTGTTTGGATCCAACGCAGGAGGAATTTCAAAAAAAGTAAACAACTATTGTGCTGTCATACTTGTTTTAGGTCCAAAATGGCCTTTTAAAAAAACAGAAGGGACAGAACTCTTTTTAAAAGGCTATTTTGGTTTTCAAACAACCCGTACTCCTGGACATAGTTTTTAAAGGGGCAATCTGGAAGTTGTTGGGTTGTGTGATTAATCATTTCATGATGAAGTGATTTCAACATCAAAGAGGTAGAATTTGGAAAACCTGAATGGGTACAGTCCTCTGAGATCAATATAAAGGGCAAAATTAGCCCCTGGGCCCAATGAAGTTGTTGAAACCAAATGAAGCTTGCAACATTTAGTCCTTGGATGACATTATTGCATTTGCACTGGCACAAAGGACACAAGACTCCTTTTTGTGTTTAAACAGGCCACAACATTTATTAAATTGTACAGGGTCTAAATCAGAGGATTGAATTATTAATATATCAACTTTGCCACAGGTGTAAATGTAAGTGTACCCACCCAAGGGTGGTCCTTCACTGCCCGTGGCAAAACAATAATTAAACAACAAATAATAACAGTAAATAAGTAAACAAATAAATAAATAAATAAACCCCTCCCCTGGAAATGATGTCATATTTCATCATATGACATCACAGAATGTTATGACATCAACCATTAATTGAGTACATCATTTCCTGTGAATTTGTTTAGAGCCAAATTTTAATTCCCAATTTAACTAGCCAAATTAAGTTTATCTGTGGGATGGGGGTCATTCCCCGGCACAAGAGGGGGGCAGCCCAGCTAGGCATCCCCTCTCCCCCCCACACAGATAGCTTCGTAAATATGATCAGAGAGGGCACCAACATACAACAATAACCCTTCCGAGGAGAGGTGTACCCCATCTGCCCTGTACAATTGAGGCTTATCTAGCTTGATGTCATGTTGAATCAAAAACATGCCCTTCTTTATCAATTGCTTAGAAACAAAGCAATTTAGCCATCGCTGCACATTGTTGATGGCAGAGTCCTTTTGTGCACCAGACCAGGATCGCTTAGGCACCAAATTAGTCCAAATTATTACTTCCAGAGGGAAAATCACTTTCAACTCCTCTAAATCTTTCACAATTTGCTTTGCAAGCTGCAAACAAGGTACACGCACCAGGTCATTCTCCCCCAGGTGAACAACCACTGCCCGGGGTTAAGAATGCAACCATGCCAGTTCCTTAATATAAGGCAGGAGAGACAGCCACATCATGCCCCTCTGCCCAAACCAGACCGTACGACCGATGTTGGCCAGGCCCAGGGAATTATCATAACGGTGCTCCAGCAGGAAGCACTCCACCTAAGCCACCAGGCTATGTCCGACTATCGAAATATCTCCAGGAATGAAGCCAGCTGAAACAAAACAAAAGAGTCAGCACGACTAATTGGGAGCCCCACTACCCGATTGTCTAACATAAGATTTAAAAGCACGTGAACGCCACCTGCCAATCCTGCAAATGTCAGTTTCACTCAAGCCATAAGTGGCAGCAACTGTCACAGCTCCGATACAAAAGGAGTGCGAGGAAAAAGAATCCTTAGGCAACCCAGCCTTCCTTATCACTTCTTTTAACACTGCCCTGAATTGGAATTGTGTTAGGGGCAGGCCGGACAAATGAAGAAACAAATATCCAGGCGCATAAGGCCTGATTCTTAAATAATTTCCCATCACTGCCACTGGGTAGATTTGACCCTGTTGGGCCTTGGCCAAGAATAAAGACTGACCTTTGGCAAACTGGTTGGTCTTAGACTGCCTAATGTGAATCCGAATCCCGTGCTCATCTAAACTGATGTTAGAAATAAATAATGCCCTGCCCGATCTATCATTCTTAGAACCCGGGACAATTTCACTAATCCTCAGGGCAGCAAAAAATGCAGTAGCAAATACTACCCTGAATAAGGCCAATTCCTCAGGTGAGTGACATATTAGGATCAATTGCTTCCATAACTTGGAAAGGACAGGGCCGGTTATTGGCCTTCTAACGTCCTTAGACATAGTAGACTCTCTGGATCATCCCTCCACAACCCTTTTGACCCTAAAATCAACAGTTGGGTCAAAACAGCCATTTGCCTTGGAGAAAAAGGCCAGGGTGGCCAACCTGCCTCTAATAGTGACAGGTGAAAGTCCTGATTGTTTGAGAGCTACTATAAAATGAAGTACCAGGTCCACATTAATAGGCCATTTTAATTCCTCCTCAATCACAAATTGAATTGGCTAAAAGAATTTAGAGCTGTTTGATATGACTTGCGTGTTGACGGGGCAATGGAGTTTAACATTGCCCTACGAACTTCTAATCTCCAAGGTTCCAGAGAAATGCTGGTACCTCCAACAGGTGTGAAGAAGCCTCGGGAGCCAACTGCTGGAACCTGGTAAGCTGAAAATGAGAAAAGGCATCCACCAAAGGGTTAAGCACACCAGGAACATGTTGAGCTCTAAACAATACATTGTGCTTCAAACATTGGAACACCATTGCCCTTACCAAACTCATAACTTTAGGAGATTTGGGGGACTACGAATTCACTACATGCACAACTGCCTGGTTGTCACACCAAAACCAAACAGTCTTGTTAGCAAAGTGGCTGGCCCACAAATGCACAGCCACAATGATTGGAAACAATTCCAGGAAAGTAAGGTCCCTGGTAAGACCAGATTCAACCCATGCAGGAGACCATGCCTCAGCAACCCACGGCCATTCCAAAAAACTCCAAAGCCATGGGCACCAGCAGCATCAGAATGCACCTGGAAATCTGCACGAAGCAGCATTTCAGTTCTCCAGAATGATACACCATTATAATGCTCCAGAAAGGAGTGCCAAACCTTAAGATCCTCACGATCTTGTGCCCCTTGTGCCCCTTATGATTCTAATATGGTGATGCTGATCCACTATTCCTGCAGTAGCCTTGTAAAGCCTAGCACAAAATGCTCATCCTGGGACTACCACCCTACAGGCAAAGTTTAACAGGCCTGTAAGTGATTGGAACTCAAGTAGGGTAGTCTTTTGGTTGTTCAACATAATCTGAACCTGATGCTTCATAGCCACCAATTTCTCATTGGGCAATCGAGAAATTCCAGCAATAGTGTCTATCTCTATTCCCAAAAAGGTTAACTGAGTATGTGGACCCACTGTTTTCTCCTCTGCCAAAGGCACTCCAAGTTCCTGCATTAGTTCTTGAAATTGTATTAAAGTATTAAGGCATTGCGAGGAACCAGGGGTACCTGCTAGTAAAAAATTGTCCAAGTAATAAGCGATATCTTTATTGCCAGTTCTCTTAACAGCACACCAATGGAGAAAAGTGCTGAATGTCTCTAACACAGCACAAGAAATTGAAAACCCCATTGGCATTGCTTTGTCAAAATAAAATTTTCCATCAAACTGAAAACCCAGCAGGTCGAAATCATCTGGGTATACAGGGAGAAGTCCGAAGGAAGACTTAATATCACATTTAGCCAGTAGGGCACCTGAACTCAAATTCCTAATCATTGTGATTGCTGCATCAAACGATGTATACTTAACTGAGGTAAGCCCTGGGTCAATAGCATCATTCACTGATTCCCCTTGGGGGTATGATAAATTATGAATTAGCCTAAATTCCCCAGGAGCTTTTTTAGGCACTACGCCTATTGGGGATAAACGTAGAATAGGAATAGGCAACTGATCATGGGGTCCAGAAATTCTCCTTGCTGCAATTTCTTTAGCTAATTTTTCCCTGACTACATTTGGCAAATCCCTCACAGAACAAGCATTAGGTGCAAAGCGATAAGCCCTAGGACCTGTGTAGGGAATATGAAAGCCTAAAGAAAAACCTTGAAATAGATACAAAGCAGCCTCCTTATTAGGATAATTTTTTAACCATGACTCCATGGTAGCCAGATTAATTGGCGATGGGGCCTTTTCCTCCAGGGGACACCAGCTGAGAGACAGCAAACCCCCCCATTCTTTTTCCTTTAATACAAGAATTCCTGAGGTGGCCACCCCCACAGGTGTTACACTTGTGATCAAACCTGCAGGGTTGTCTTTTACATTTCCAGCGTTAAAGCCCCAACACAAGCCCTCTCGACCCTTGCCCATCATGGCTGGCCATCCAGGGAGGAGATGCATTGATGAGACTCCTCACGGATATCGTCAATGCATCCTTCAGGGAAGGATATGTTCTATCCTGTTTAAAGGAAGTGGCTGTTAGGCCGCTTCTGAAAAACCTTCCCTAGATTCCCTGGATATGAGAAACTATAGGCCCGTGTCATTGCTGCCATTTTTGAGCAAGGTAATCGAGAGGGCGGTTGCTCTTCAGCTCCAAGCGGTCTTGGATGAAACCGATTATCTAGACCCATTTCAAACTGGCTTTAGGACAGGCTTTGGGGTTGAGACTGCCATGGTTGCCTTGACCGACGATCTGCGTCTGAGCATCGACAGGGGTAGTGTGACCCTGTTGGGGCTCCTAGACCTCTCAGCGGCTTTTGATACAATAGACCATGGCATCCTCTTGGACCACCTGAGGGGGTTAGGTATCGGGGGCACTGCTTTGCAGTGGTTCCGGTCCTTCCTCTCGGGTAGGTCCCAGAGGGTGCTGCTCAGGGACTGCAGTTCCAGTAAGAGGGAACTCACTTGTGGGGTCCCTCAGTGAGCTATTCTGTCCCCGACATTATTTAACATCTATATGAAGCTGCTGAGTGAGATTATACGGAGTTATGGTGCTAGGTGTTATCAGTACGCTGATGACACTCAAATCTATTTCTCCATGTCTCGTTCGTCGGCCTCGAATTCCAATGGCATCTCTTCTCTCAATGAATGTCTTCAGGCGGTAATGGGCTGGATGAGGAAAAACAGATTGAAACTGAATCCAGACAAGACGGAGGTGCTCACGGTAACGGCCCCGAAATCAAGAATTGGGTTGCAACCTCCAGTCCTGGATGGGGTCACACTCTCCTCCAGTGACTGTGTTTGCAGTCTGGGGGTGCTCCTTGATTCGTCGCTCCTGATGATAAATCAGGTTAATGCGACGGTCAAGAGTGCCTGTTATCAGCTTCGGCTGATATGCCAGCTGCGCCCTTTTCTGGAAGTAAGGGATCTCGAGACTGTTGTGCACGCACTGACAACCTCCCACCTTGACTTCTGTAATGCACTCTACATGGGGCTACCCTTGTGCCAGGTTCGGAAGCTACAGGTAGTTCAAAATATGGCAGCCAGGCTTGTTTCAGGAACATCTAGGAGGGACCACATCACTCCAGTCTTGAGGTCCCTCCACTGGCTGCCCATTCGCTTCCGGGCCCAGTACAAGGTGTTGGTTATTACCTTTAAAGCCCTAAATGGCTTGGGTCCAAGCTATATCAGAGACTGCCTCCTCCTGTACAATCCTCCCCGCACGCTCTGATCCTCTGGGAGAAATTTTTTAGAGCCACAAAGATCGAGGCTATCTGTGACCTCCCAGAGGGCCTTCTCTGTCTTCGCCCCCAGACTCTGGAACGACCTGCCGGACGAGATCCGTCAATTAACATCTTTGGACAGTTTTAAAAAGGCTATCAAGACGGATCTCTTCCGGCAGGCCTTTCCAGACTAAGTAGCCCAGCCCCGGGCTGTTCACTCCTCCTTCAGTGACACTATTTTGTACCTTGGTTCCCCCACAGAGTAATAATGGGGCGATGTGTTCTGGGTTTATTAATTTAATTGTTTTGTTATGATTTTTTTTCATTTAATTGTTATTAGGATTTTAACTATGTTGTTGTTTAATACTGTTTTAAGGGGGGGGGATATACTTTTACTGTAATTGTTTTATGCTGTAAACTGCCCGGAGTGGGCAACCATTGGGCGGTATATAAATAAATTTTATTATTAATATTATTATTTTAAGCAGAACTATCTTTTATCACCCGTGGTAGGCCTCGCATTCGGCCCTCTCGGCAAGGTGGCCATCGGGACAAAGCCATTGTCACACCTGCTCGAAGGGGAGGCCCCCACTATGACATCAGCCCATAACTCAGACTGCACATGCCTCCAAGATAAAGAGTGATCCTGTGCTGCTCGCATCCTAAACTTCTCATCATATTGGAGCCAAGCAGCACCCCTGAAATTATATAAGCAATTGGTATATGCTTTTATCATGATCTTCTGATATTTAGAAAAATCTGGAGATCTAAGGGGCTCTTTTTCTTTGATAATACCTCTATAAATAGTGAATCCCATGATCCAATTCACAAAGTTGCGCTCGAGCTTAGGGAATCTGAGCACCTGAAACTCCTTTGGCAAACTAAAAACAATCCCATCCTTCACCATAATCCTTGGTTCAGGATCCCTAAAGGTTAAAGTAAATAAATCAATGTATTCACCCTTCCAAATCCTTTCTTTAATGGCAAGAGGAAGGTGAGAACCAAGGGGTGTAGACATACCAGCATAAGGAGTAGGCTTCACACTGCTAACCGCTCCAGGTAACAATTGTGCACCAGCAATTTGCCCAACAGGTGCAGTGCTAGCAACAACAGAGGGCTGACCATCCTGCACCCGCGTGTCAGGCACCTGTGAAACAGCAAGCACCTGGATGGACACATTCAAAGCCCCAGGGTTAGACCGCTCCAAAGCCGCCCCCTGCCCAACCTGGCTACCTGGAGCCCATACCAAGGTAAGCCAATTAGACTGTGCAATGCTAGGAGACACACCTGAACTTGAAGCTTGAGCCATTTCACCACTTGACCACAAAGGTCCCCAAAAATGTGGCCCCATAACAGCTCGGGTGTCCAAGGTAGTGGAGGCAGCAGCCGCTTGATTGCCTCCTTGCTCACCACCAGCCTGCTCCACTGTGCCACTTGGAACCACCCTCTGTAAGAGATTATACAAATCAACCATAGTAGGCTGCTTGGACGCAGGGGGAACCACACCCTGCGTCCCTAAACCTGGGACTCTTTGCAAAAGATCCCACACATCAGCAACCATGGGGTGCCCGAGCTCCACTGCCAAAGCCACCAGCAGGCCCGGTGTAGCAGTGGCCAGCTGAGACTCAGGTGCTGCTATGGAATAAGACACTTCCGTGTTGTCAAGACCCGAAGTGTTGACACTTGAGGAAGAGGCAGTAGCCTGCAGTTTCTTTTGTGCAAGTTGATTGCACAGCACCACACAAGCCTGTACAATTTTGCCTAGTTGAGTAACTTGGGCAACTAAATCCTCCTCTCTGCTGCTAGGCTTCAAAGGTCTTTTGGAAGCCAAGTGACCTGCAGAAGGTGCGGCAGAAGCTGTGCGGTGTTTAGATTGGGCTATACTACGTGGCATCCTGAGGTCGGTGACAAGGAACATGGGCCCTAAACAAAATCACCCCCGTGGATGATTACCACCTGGCCTTAGTAGGCCGTCCTCTCCCAAGTCTCTCAAGATACACCACAGCCAGGAAGTGTCGCTGGCAACCACCACTGGAGAGGTGTCCACCAAAGGCCCGACGCGGAACCTTCACCCAAAGACTAATGTCTTCACACTCTCACCGCTGGGAGAAAGTGCTGATGACCTCCCCCAGACCAGCGGTGGGTCCCAACCTTACCAGATCAAGTGACCGGGGCGTCTCAGGGCCTAAAAAGGTACCATATCGATGCACCTGGTGAAAAAGAACCCAAAGGACCCTCCTCAGGTGTAGTCCCTGAGAATTGGGGGTGTAGAGATTCAGGAGGCCCTGAAGGCTGGCCCGAAGGCCACTCGCTCATCCCCGCGGGCTGCTCTAGGAGAATACCTGAGCCCATGGAGTAAACGATAAGGAAAACAGAATAAGGAGGCAAGAGCTACAATAGCGCAAGCCCAAAAAAGCAAGGCCAAAGCCGAGCACATCAAAAGCAGAGAACGGATCGATGTTACTCTCACCGTCTCGACTATAAAAATGGCTGCCTCTACATGGCTGCATCGAGTTATATACAGCAAACTCTTGTCCAATTCTCTCATAACCATAACCTTGCAAGAATTGGTAAAACAATGTGTTGGGCCAGGCACGCTGGTGTGATGTTTCCCACACGCCTTCACCAACCAGGAGTCTTCGTCCTTATTTGGCCAGCTCAACAAGAAACCCCTCCCGACGAGTTGGGGGGTGTCTTTGGGAGCTTTGATTCTTTTTCATTGTGTATGTGTGTGTGCACGTGTGAAATCTTAATACCTCACCAACTTTCTTTTTCTGTCTCTTTCTCCCCACAAAAGATTAATCAAAACAATGAGCACATATGTGAATTGAACTGTAATGAATAAATGTCTTTTCTGTTTGTGAAAATGCAGAATGGAAATAAATAATGAAACACAATGGTGTTTAACTTCCAATGTCTTAATTTATAGAACCTCAGCTTAGATATGCTTCAGCTTAATAGTACCACTCCAATATTTATAAAGTGCTAGTTCTCCAGAATATATAAATTTGGGTAATTATGGTGACAGTCATTCCTTATTTAGTTGCGCCTGACTTTTAATCAATAGGAATTCCATTTATTCATTATTAATGAAAAAAGTACCTTCTTTCTACCGTTTGATGAATGTGGCCTTATTGTGTCATATTTCTATTAGTCATTTCTTCAATGAGAAGCTGTCATTACAGTTACAGTTCTTTCTAAGAATGTCATCTTGCACACAAATTAATATGCTTAAGACACATTGGAATCAATGGGGCTTCATTGTGCTTAAAAATATATGTTGGACCTTGTCCTCTAATGCATAAACTTAGGTCAATGATGAGTGTTGGACTTTACATTCAGACCACACTTACAGACATTGGAGCAGTGGGATTGAAATATTTCTTTTTCTTGTTAGTAATCATCCTTAGGAATCCAACATGAATACCAGGGAGGAATATCTTTTTTTAATTAATCATAAATAATGCTTCAAGGAGGATTATCCCTCATCTCCTTGACAGTGTAAGCAGCATCACAAATAGTTCATTTTAAAAACAACAACAAACTTTCCATCTACACTGTCTAAATTGCTTCCATAGAGAGCCATCTAGATGAAACCACAAGGTGTTCTGCTGTAACACTCTGTCATGTGTTATTAATGCCCTCATTATTATATAGTTGTATGCAACTACAACTAAATACAACTGCTGAAATCCAGGCTTGGCAAAACTGGACATGGCAATATAAATCTTACTGAGTCCTAAAAACTAATTAACATGAAACTTAGGGCATGTCTGCGCTGGCAAAACTAACCAGTTTCCTCTCACCCTCAATCTCCCTGACTTCACAACAGAGGGCCAAAAGTCTAATTCAGGGGTAGGCAACCTTTCCCCTTTAAGGGCCGAGGGACTCAGCTCCCAGAAGCCTCAGCCATGTTGGCCAATAGTCCCATGCTGGCCAATAGCTCCTGGGATTCTGGGAGCTGAAGTCCTTCGGCCCTTAAAGGGGAAAGGTTGCCTACCCCTGATCTAGGCCATCCCGGTGTTAAAGGGATTTAAAACAAACAAACAAACAAACAAACAAACAAACCTCCTCATTTGCTCCAGATTTTCCAAGAAACCCTGGAGCACTCCAGAGTGACACTGAGTGGCTGTTTACACAGTATCCCATTGTGCTGGCTGGCACTGGCACTGGTACCGTTGGTGTGAGTCACTCTCTCTGAGGTCACAACGAGGCACCTAACTATTTGATCAGTGCTGGGCACCTCGTTTTTGATAACCATCTCAAACTGTATGCATTTGTCAAACTCTTAGGAAGAGGTCAGGGAGTTCTGAAAGATTACCAATCGGAGATGGTGGAACATTTTGCTCAATTTAAAAACAATTCACTTGATACACTGAAAGAGGATCATAACTCACACACATTCTAGAATAGCTCATCCACTTCCTAGAATGCTGCTGTTGTGGCTCCCCTCTTTTCTAGAACAGAGAGGAATTGAAAGCAATGTGAAAAAAACATTGTTTCATATTGGTCATCAAAAATAGGACTATCTGCTAGGCATGCTTCCTGGTGTGCCTTGAGGCTGAGTGATTTGGCATCATATTTGATCATATTGCTCTCACTTCCCTTCATTCTAGGAAGTGCAGGAGGGTGTGAGAATTTCCCTTGAATAGCACTTCTTGAAGTCCTGTGTATGAGACTGTTTTAAATTGTGACAAGAGACAATCCCCCACCATGGATACTTAATATAAATACCAGCACTCCTTCACCTGCAAATAGAGGATAATGTCATGGGTAACACAACAAATAACCAAATGTATCAGAATGAGTACCAAAATGTGACCTTTTTTAAAACACACACACACACACACAACATTAATGCTAATGGGTTATTTGGGGACAACTATGAACAAGCAGTGTAATGAATTACTTTTGAAAAATAGTTTCATGGAGTTTTCTTGGCAAGATTTGTTCAGAGAAGGTTTGCTATTCCCTTCCCCTGAGTCTGAGAGCATGTGACTTGTTCAAAGTCACCCAGTGGGTTTCATGGTCGAGCAGTGAATTGAACCCTGGTCTCCAGAGTCATGGGGGGTGCGATTGCGGGATACAAAATGTATAGTTTAATGTTGTAAGCCACCCCGGTTGCATTACACAGAGGGGTGGGTTATTATTATTATTATTATTATTATTATTATTATTATTTAAACCACTACACCAGGCTGGCTATCATCCTGATTAATGTAAAGCCCAATGATGAAGTAGATGTCCTGCTCTTAAATGGAAGATGGATAGACTCAATGGTTAAGAAAGGAAAAGGACAATAGAAAGAGCTGGGAATCAAGTCAGAATTCACAGTGGCGCTGTGTCACCATGAAATCTAACTAGACCCAATGTGCCTGAGATTTAGGGGATCTTTTATACCCTTAAACCTAGCCTGAAGTGAAGAGTGTCTATTGTATATCAAAGGATTCTAGATTACTACTCTTTGAAGTAGACAATTTCCAAGGAGAGGAGATGGGATGTTAATGTTATCTCATCTTCAGCTGGACACATCCCGACTGGTACTCATAAATCTTCTGGGTGTGAATGTTCTGCTTTGCAGCTCCTTGGGGGGGAAGCAGATGAGAGCTTCCAGGAGGCCGCGGGACGGTGCGCCGCGGGAGCAAGGCATTCGCACCGCAGCGCACCGTCGGCACCCCTGGAAGGAGCGCTAAATCAGTGCTCCTTTCAGAAGTCAGTGAAAGTGCGCCCCAAAAGCATAGGGCGCACTTTCACTGACTTTTCCGCCGCAGCATGTGCGGACGCTGTGACGGGAGGTTGCCCTGGGACCGCCGGCCGTGTGGAGGGCCAGCAGCTCTGAGGGCTGCCCCTCCTCTTCCTTGCCTTGGAGATGGCTCTATTGGCCGTCTGCCGAGGCCCTAGGCCTCATCCTTTTAATCTGCAAATTATTGTAGGTGCAGATGTGACCTTTCAGGTGCCTACGTGATGGCCTTGGGTCCATGGTGGTTGAGCTTTTCCAGTCCAGGGCCATGGCAGAGACCCGCAAAAAGGGATTTCGTATTAAATCAGTCATTGTAACACTCTTCTCTCCCTCTTCCCCTCCTCATCACTATTTCCAAGCAGTTTGTTTTTCTTTTGTTTTTATTTTATTTTATTTCTTTCCTTCCTTCCTTCCTTCCTTCCTTCCTTCCTTCCTTCCTTCCTTCTTTCTTTCTAACTCATTAAATTGTTGAGACTGAATAATTTTAAAAAATACAAAGGATATGCTGGGAAGGGCATAGAGCAGGAAGGCAGGGTTATGAAGGCTGGCATGCAGAAGACAGAGCCTGGGACTATAGCAGCACCATGGCACTTTCAAAACTGTGTGAAAATAACTATTCCCAAACTAGTTTAGTGTTTGCCACATAACATGATTGTGGCACCTTAGCAGCTTGGTGTTCTCAGAAATATACAAAACTTCAGATTTCTAAAGCAAACTCCTAATTTAGGCTTCAGTTGAAGCATGTGGCTGCTAAACTAAATATCAAACCCTTTATTAAGCATCCAAAGAAAGTAAAAAACATATCTCGCTCTCAGGGGTGAAACACATGGGCCAAAATAACTGTCTTCTAGCTGCTTTGGAGGCATGGCATTCAAATGATGCAAACCTCCAAAGCCACACTGAAGCTACACTCTGGTCTTTTGGACTGGAACAAAAAGGAGCAGGTTAGACCCTGTGTCTGCAGCCCACTTTTGGAGCAGACCATGTGGTTGGCAGGATTTGGACCCACTTCTGGTCAGAGCAGACTTGACCCATTCTTTTGCATCCATCTGCTCCAGTCCCTAGTAAAACATCCCGTCCCACAACCACTTCATTTCTCCATTATTAAACTTCCATTGAGGGAAAAGGATGGAGCTCAAAAAAATTAGTTTCTGGATTTGCAGGTCTTCAAATCCCTCAGCCAGCATGGCCATGGTTCATGTTGGTTGTGGAATTCTGGAACTGATGGTCCTAAAAAAAGTAAATATTCCAAGTTCTGGGATGAAAATCTAACAACTATAATGCAACAGGTAAAACACCATGATCTCTTCTGAGATGTTTCTTCCCCATGTAAAGTACTGTTCATCCAAGATTCGCATGGATCACTCCTCCAATATTTCATGGGACACCTAATTAAGATAAAGTACATGAGAACAATGTGGCCAGGATGGAAACATCTGGATGCATTTGCTTTGCTGCACCCACAGTCTTCTATGCAACATCCACAGATACAATTTCCTAACAGCCATTCAAGCTCAGCACATTGCTGTAACACAATGATAAATGCTAGCATTTACTGAAGAACATACTATGCCAAATGTTCCAGTCTGTGATATTTAGATCATCATAGTAATATGGCCTCACCTCCCAATCACTGAAGTACACATTAGCCATCTGTTCCTGCTTGGGTTGGAAGAATTCTTTGCTCAATATCTGAGTGCATGTCAGGAGGGCATCTGCAACTATTCCTTTTACACAGAGACAGAGTGAAAACCAGGACATAGAGACCAGGGTAAATTAACAGAAATGGAATTTGTCCCTTGTGAGTGCTTTGGAAATCTCAAACACTATCACAAAAACATTCTACAGGCTAGGAAGCCAGAACATTTAGTTTGTACAGAATTTACAGTTACAACATATAGATTCCAAATGAATTTAGGCAGATGACAGCTGAGCTCTTAGTAATCCTCCAATGTCTGCCACTACAAGATGCTGCAAAATTCCCAGGAAACAGATAACATCATTTGTGATTACCACTCTGTATATTTGAGTTACCACTAAAACTTCAGTGAAATAAAAATTCACAACAAGTGTGTGAGTCTGGGGATCAAAATGGGAATCCATCTCTGGGGAAGAGGATACAAGCATAGAGCACAGACCAAAGCTCAATGGCAGAACCTGGGCTTTGCATCTAGAAGGTCCTAGATTCAGTCTTTGGTATCTCCACTGAACAAAGCAGTAAGTGGTGTGTAAGACTCTGAAATCCTAGAGATCGGCTGCCATTTGTAGAAAAAATATGGAGTTAAGTCCAGTCTGACAACAGGCAGTTTCCTAAGGACCTTATCACACGGGGCTCAATGCAGACAGAATCTAAGCGAAATCCCGACCTAATATGTATTATTTTTCCATGTGTCCACACGACATCGCGCAGAACCCCGACAGAACTCCGACAGAATGTGGAAAGAACCGAGATCTTTTGAATTTCAGTTTCTTTAGGAATTGCAATTCCGCGACGGGAATCATTTCGCTTTTACCGTAGGTATGAAAACCCAATACGTATTGGGGAACATTTCCCCAATACGTATTGGGGAGCATTTCCCTGCCTGCGCTCCAAGGAGGACCTGCGTGGGGCCTCGCTCCAAGGAGGACCTCCTCAGAGAGCCGGCTCTCTGGGGAGGACCTCCTCAGAGCGCCGACCCTGCACGGGGCCTTGCTCCAAGGAGGACTTCCTCAGAGAGCTGGCTCTCCGGGGAGGACCTCCTTGGAGCGCCGACCCTGCGTGGGGCCTCGCTCCAAGGAAGACTTCCTGAGAGAGCCAGCTTGGGAAGGGGTGAAAGCCACGGCAAGTGACAGCCGCGGCTGTATTGCGCATGTGCTAGAAGAGCATTTCTAGCACATGTGCGGGATTTTCTCACTTGTGTGTGAACGGCAAATACGGTTCCCGGGAGCGCTTTCCTTAAAAGCACAATGAAGGTAATTGCGTGTGATAGCCATTTGCGTATTGTGGGGTTTCGTCCGGTTTATTACTGGATTTATTCTTATTTCACTTTATTATCGCTTTGTGGGCCACGTGTGATAACGTCCTAAGTTTTACACTATCTCTCAGGTTCCTACATTGCCACTGAGGTTTGCCTAAAGAAAGGTTGAAAGTCAATTTGAGGATCATTTGCCAGGTAAAACAAATAAAGTTGAAGGGTAAAAAGGAAAGGGGGAGGGAAAAACTAATAATGAGTCTAGTGAAATTTCTTAGGAGGGCAGTTCTCTCTCCCCATGCATGTATTATGATGTCTAGAGAACCTTTACCCCCCAAAACCTAAAAATTTGAATGGTCTCTTGAAAACAAACTTATTTTTATTTTACACAATATGATGCCTATTAATGCTGACAGAAATGAAAACTGGAGTGACTCTAGATGCCTGGCCAGTTGAAAATGGATCTGTTTCAGGAGTTTAAAATCCTCTATATTACTATATTGCTCCTATATTTATTCAGAATACATGTTTCTGAAAAAATTGAGACTGAAGGCAGCATGCAATTTAAAAAGAGCAATACAACTAAAAATATACAAAAATTAAAATGAAATGAAATTAAGCCAATCACAGTATTAAGGCAGTGCAGATCTTTCCTTGGAAAAATAAAATGCAGTTAAAATATATTTAAAAGATTTAAAATATTTGAGTTTAAAACAAGCACTCCTTAGCCTAATCTTTGAAAATTTTCTGTATTAAAAGCCTGTAGGAGGAAAACAGTTTTTCCTGCCAATGGAAGACAGCAAGAAGGATGCTATTCTGGCCTTCATTGGAAAGGAGTTCCAGAGTCTAGGGCAGCTACTGAGAAGGCTCTCTCTCACATTCCCACCATCTATGCTTGTGATGGCAGTGGGACTAAGAGAAGGGCCTCTCTTGATGATTTCAGGGCACAGATTGATGTAGGGATATAGGATCTGCCACATAGCCCAGACCTGAGCTGTATGACACTTTACAGGTCATTACCAGCACTTTGAATTCTTCATGGAAACAAAGTGGCAGGCAGTGAAACTGAGGGGAATAGTATGGTCCCTGCAACCTGCTCCAATTAGCACTCAGGCTGTAGATCTTTATGGGCCTCAGCAGACGGAGGCCCCGGAGATGCCGCGGGTCGGAGCGCCACCGGAGTTCAGCCTCCGGACCGCGGCGCTCCTGCGGCGCATCTAAAAGGAGCACCAAATTGGCGCTCCTTTTAGATTTAAGGGAAAGTGCGCCCTAAAAGCGGCGGGCGCACTTTCCCTGGCTCAAACGGCGCAGCGCATGTGGACGCTGCGCCGTGAGGTCATCCCCGGTGCGCCGGCTGTGCAGACGGCCGGCGCTTCTGGGGGCGACCTCGGGGAGAGGAAGGGGCGCCGCTCGTGCGGCTGCCCCTCCTCTTCCCTGCCCGGAAAATGACTCTTTTAGTCGTCTGCCGAGGCCCTATGTTAGCTGAAGTTTCTGAATTCTTTTCATAGCAGGCCCATGTAAAGCATGTAGTCCAAACAGGGTGTAAATAAAGCATATATCACTATGGCTGGATTTGTTGTCTTAAGGAATAAGCACAGTTTGTACACAAACTTTGAATGTGCAAAAGCATTCCTGGTCACCACAGAAACATGGACCTCCAAGTTCAAAGCTGAGTCCAAAAATACACCCAGATTGTAAACTTGTGCTTTCAGTATGTGTGTAACTTCATCTAAGGAGCTTATCACACTGCTAAAAAACCTGGTTTACCTCTCCTGAGTTGAATTTTAATTCAGGAGGCTGCCAGGTCCTATTAGACACATTTTGCTGCCAAATCCACTGGCTGAGTCCAGCCTGGATGCAGCCTGGGTCCCAGGAGTGCTCAGCAAGCTGCTTTTCAAAGTTGGAAAACTCCCAACTTGGAAAAGCAACTGAACAAATGCTCCTGGGACCCAGGCTGCAGCCAGGCTGGACTCCGCCAACAGATTTAGCAGCAAAACATGTGTGATAGGACCCAGCTGCCTCCCGAATTAAAATTCAACTCGGGAAAGGTAAACTGGATTTTTTAACTGTGTGATAGGCTCCTAACACAGGCTAAATCCCTGTTGCACCAGCACAAAGGGCAACAGATTTACTCTTTTTGGGTATAAACAGGCCACAAATTTTATTATACTGTACAAGGTCTTTACAAACAATTTTAAATTAAACACAAAATACTTTGTCACATGTGTATGTGAAGGTGTAACCAACCCAAGTGGGTGGTCCTTCACATCATGTGACAAAGCATGTAAATAAATAACAACAAACAACTTTGCCCCCCCCAACCAGAACTGATGTCATATTTTACTTATATGACATAACTAATTTAATGATGTCATGTTCTTAATAATTGACGTCATTCCCCTAATTTTAATTTATTGCTTAATTAGCCCCAATTAATTTTAATTAGCCAATTATTTCCCTGTGGGGAGGTGGTCATTACCTGCCACAAGAGGGGGCCAGCCTAGCTTGGCATCCCCGCTCCCTCTCCCCCCCCCCCCCCCCACAAATCACTCTCCTGATATGCTCGGAAAGCAATTGGATATAAATATCTGAATCCTCTGAGGAGAGCTGTACTCCACCCCACCCCCCCTTGTACAGTTGAGGCATTGAAATTTGTATACTGACATGGTCAATCACAAAAATGCCCAATCTGGTCAGTTGCTTTGAAACAGATCTATTGAGCCAATGTCGTGCACCATTGATGGTGGCATCTTTACAGGACCCAGGCCAGCTGCACCTCGGCAGCAATTTTGTCCATAGCAATACTGCACCGGGAATGTGTTTCCTTATCTCCTGTAAGTCATTCACAATTTGCTTTGCAAGCTGGAGACACGGAACCTTAATGTCTCCAGGGTCGTTCTCTCCCAAGTGTATTACTAAAACCCAGGGGTGCGGGTGAGCCTTTGAAGGTTGAATAATCAAGGGAAGCAAAGCTCCCCATTGCATGCCCCTGCTACCAAACCACTGCAAGCTGCCAATGTTAGCCAATCCCAAGGTAGGATCACAATGCTGTTCCAATATATGGCGCTCTGCCCAGAACATGAGACTGTGTCCCACTATCCATATCTTCCCTCGGAAAAAACCTGATTGAAAGTAACAGATAATGTCAATTAGTTTCACTAATAACAGTTGGGTAGTTTCATCAGGTGCGTACGTAAGATTTAAAAGCTTTAGATTGCCACCGGCCAATCCGACGAATATCGGCATCACTCAAACCATGAACAGCCGCTGCTGATGCTGCTCCAATGTGAAAGGAATGAGAAAAAAACTGAGTGGCGGGCAAGTTGGCTCACCTCAAAGTCTCCTTCAGAACCGCCCTAAACTGAAACTGAGTTAGTGGAATGCCTGACACATGTACAAACAAATATCCAGGCACATTCAGCCTAACCTTCATGTAATCCACCAATGCTAACACTGGGCATATCTGGCCCTCAGGCTCCTTAGCCAGAGTGATAGACTGACCTCTAGCTAGCTGATCGGTTTTTGATCTCCTAATAGAAATCTAAATCCCGTGTTCTAATGTAATAACATTAGAAAGAAGTGCCCTACCGGATTGATCATTGTGAGAGCCAGGGACAATCTCGCTAATTCTTAAGGCTGCAAAGAAAGCTATGGCAAACATGGCCTTAAACAAAGCCAATTCTTCTAGTGAAAAGCAAGTATTGGCTAAGTGTTGCCACAATTTCACCAGCACTGGGCCAGTGATTGGCAAACGAGTGTCCCTAACTGTGGAGGATTACCTGATCCAACCCTCTAGAGCTCTCCTTACCCTAAAATCAGTGGTGGGATCAGGAAGGCCACTGGCCCTGGAGTAAAAGGCCAAGGCAACCAGCCTGCCCCTAATGGTAACAGGAGACAAACCCATTTGCCTAAGATGAACTATAAAATGAAGAACAATGTCCACCTTAATGGGCCAGACCTCTACCTCCCCAACATTTGACAAAAAATATCTAAATGAATTCAGAGCTTTCTGATAAGTCTTGCGTGTAGATGGGGCAATAGACTGAAGGATCGCCCTGTCGATTTCTAGTCTCCAAGGCTCCAAAGAAGTGCTGGTACCGCCAATGGGTGCATCGAAGCCTCGGGAGCCAGCTGTTAGAACCTGGAGAACTGAAAACGAGAGAGGGCATCCATCAAAGGATGAAGCAAACCAGGCACATGGTGAGCTTGAAACAAAACATTGAACTTCAAACATTGAGTCACCATGGCCCTGACCAAACACATCATCCTGGAGGACTTGGAGGACTGGGAATTTACCACGTGAACAACCGCCTGGTTGTCACACCAAAACCAGATGGTCTTGTTTGCAAATTGATTTGCCCACAAGTGTACGGCCACAACTATGGGGAAAAGTTCCAAGAACGTCAGATTACAAGTCAGACCGTTTTCTACCCAAGCATGAGGCCAAGCCTCAGCAGCCCATTGGCCATTGCAATAAACACCAAATCTGTGGGCACCAGCAGCATTGGAGTGTACCTAATCTGCCCTCAGCAGCATTTCAGACCTCCAGAACGAAATACCATTGAATTGGTCCAAGAAAGGGGGGTTGCAGACTGCCAGAAATAGTGTGAATTCAGTCCACTTTTAGGGTTAGGGTTAGTGCTAGGGAATCATGGGAACTGTTATTTTTCTGAGACATTGAGCCTTCTCTATCAGACAACTCTGATGCCACAATAAAATACAGTTCCCATGGTTCCCTAACTCTAACCCTAACCCTAAAAGTGGACTGAATTCACACTATTTATGGCAGTCTGCAACCCCCCAAAGACTCCCAGACCTTCAAGTCCTCTCGAATCCCCTTGGTGATTCTTATATGATGGTGTGGGGCCAACACCCCTTTGGTGGCCCTATAAAGGCATGTGCAGAATGCTCGTCCTTACATGCGAAATTTAACAAGCCTGTAAGTGACTGAAAAACATGAAGTGTAGCTTTATGCTTTCCCATCATTGACCTAACCTGTTCCCTCATAGCCACCAGCTTGTCATTTGGTAAATGAGATATCCCGGCAATGGTATCCATCTCGATTCCCAAGAAAGTAAGGTGGGTGTCAGGACCCTCCATTTTCTCCTCGGCCAAAGGGACTCCAAACTCAGCCATTAAACCCTGAAAGGCAGCTAAAGTGTCATTACATTTTGAAGAATTAGGATCTCCAGCTATCAGGAAATCATCCAAATAGTGGGTGATTGCAGTATTATCTGACCTCTTGACTGCACACCAATGTTTCAAAAGCTGAACAAGAGATCGAGCACCCCATCAGCATGGCTTTTTCGAAATAATACTTCCCTTCGAATTGGAAACCCAAGAGGTCAAAGTCATCTGGGTGCACAGGGAGCAATCTGAAGGCTGATTTTATGTCGCACTTCACTAATAATGCTCCCTTGTCTAATGCCCTAACCATCTTGACAGCTGAGTCAAAAGAGGCATACTTAAAAGATGTAAGCTTAGGATCTATGGCATTATTAACAGAATCACCTTTCGGGTATGATAGATTGTGAATTAACCTAAATTCCCCAGGGGCTTTCTTGGGCACAACACCCAAAGGGGATAAGCGAAGGGTAGGAATTGGCAATTGATCATGAGGGCCTGATATCCTCCCCGCTGCAACTTCTTTTGCCAGCTTGTCCCTCACAATAGCTAGCAAGTCCTTCACAGAACGAGCATTAGGTGCATACCGGTATACCCTGGGACCTGAGTAAGGGATGTGAAAACTCATAGCAAAACCATAGAACATATAAGAGGCTGAGTCCCTATTGGGGTAGGTCCTCAGCCATGTCACCAGTGCATGCAATTTAATTGGCGATGGTGCCTTTCCCTCCCAGTGACAAAGGCTGGGTGTACCTCCTGCCCCTGACTTCTTACCTCTAATACAGGAAGCGCCGGAGTGATTCCCCCCGCAGGTGTTACACTTATGTTCGAACCTGCAGGGTTGTCTCCTGCACTTACCTGTATTGAAGTCCCAGCAAAGGCCATATTGTTTCCTTTCTCCCGTGCCAGGCCTCACATTCTGCCCTCTCGGCTGTGTAACCATGGGCACAAACCCATTGTCACATCGGCTCGAAGGGGAGGCCCCTACCATTACATCTGCCCACAGCTCTGACTGTACATGTCTCCAAGACGGTGAGCGGTCTTGGGCAGCCTGCATTCTAAACTGCTCATCATATTGCAACCAAGCTGCACCACGAGAATTATAATGGCAGTTAGTATAAGCTTTAATCATGATCTCCTGATATTTGGAGAAATCAGGTGAGCTATGAGGTTCTTTTTCCTCAATAACTCTCCTGTAAATAGTGAACCCCATTATCCAGTTCACAAAATTGTGTTCCAACTTAGGGCGCTAAAGCACCTGGAACTCTTTCAGAAGGCTGAACACTATCCCATCCTTTACCATGATCCTTGGCTCAGGATCCCGAAACGTAAGGGAAAATAAATCAATATAATCCCCTTTCCAAATTCTTTCCTTGATGGTAAGTGGAAGGTGTGAACAAAGAGGAGTGGACATCCCAGCATATGGGTTGCATTCCACCGCTCTGTCCAATCCCATTAAACCAGCCACTCCCAAGGAGGACACCCTTGAAGTATCACCAGCCACAGAGACTACTGGCTGACCAGCCTGCACCCTCGAGTCAGACACCTGGGAGGCCTCAGGTGCCATTGCAGGTGCACCCAGCGATGCAGAGATGGGGCGTTCCAACCTCAAGCCCTGCCCAACTTGCCCACCTGGAGCCCATACCGAGGTGGGCCAATTCACCTATGAAGTATTAGAAAGAGACAAACCTGATGACGAGGCTTGCTGGGAAGCATCACCAGCAATGGACCCCCGAAGCATGGCCCAGCAACAGCTCAGGTGTCAGGTTGAGACACAGGCACCGCCTGGTCTCTTCTCCCAGCCTTAGAGGTCTGCTCCATCATGCCTTCACCTGGAAGAACCACTCCTCGCAGGAGATTATAGAGATCTGCCAAAGTAGGCTGATCAGACACAGGGGCAGCAGCACCCTGTTGCCCCACACCTGGAACCTTTTGCAAGAGTTCCCACACATTGGCTATGGTTGGTTGCCCAACCTCCATAGCCAGAGCCACTGCAGGACCATGTACTGCTTCTGCTACCTGCGACTCAGGTGAAGATAGTTGTCCCTGAGGGGGCAGCACTTCTGTGTTCTGGTAGAGGGGTTGGCGGCTGTAGCTGAAGCCCCTTCTAGGCAAGCTGATTGCAAACTGCAATGCAAGCCTGCATCATCTTGCCCAGTTGTGTTAGTTGTGCCACAATTTCATCATCCTTGCTGGCCATATGAGAGGGCCTTTTTGGTGCCGAGTGGACAAAGCCTTACGCAGCCGGGGCTGTGCGCCTCTTCGATTGGGCCTTGCTGCGGCGCATAACCTGCGCAAGTGTACGCCCAGTACAAGCAAACAAAGGTCCTCCAAAAACGTCACCCACTTCGGATGACTACCACCGGGCCTGAAGGCCACCCTTCCCTAGTCCCAAACAGAGACGCCAACTGCCAGGAAGCCTCACTGGCAAACCACCAAGGGGAAGGTGTCCACAGGGTCCTAATAGGCACCCACACTGGGAAACAACAAAGTTGCCTCCAGAAACACTCACTGCTGGGGGACAGCATCGAGCTCGAGAAGGCTGAACATGTCCCGACCCCCCCACAGGACGAGTGGGATCCCGACTTTACCAGTCCAGAGTCACTGAGGCGCCACTAGGCCTTGAGATCCAGCCGAAACAGTCCGCGTACCTGGAGGAGAACCACCTGTTGCAGCACCCACCTCGGCCCGGTGTTCACTTGAGCCAGGTGTTCAAGATGCTGCAAGCCTCTCTCTAGGCCTGAGGCAGCCAGCCCGAAGGCCCCACCTGGCCTACACACTGCTGACAAACACAGGAGCTGCGAATCAATCTCCTCCTTGCTGTGCTCCAAAGAGTAAATGCAAAAACCCAATAAAGGCAAAAGCCGAAAAGTTTGCTAGGCCCAAAAGCCACACAAGCAACCACAGAATGCAGCCCAGTGAAGTAACTCGCTCAGCTGCTGCTCTAAAATGGCTGTCATCACATGGCAGCGCAGGGCCAAATAGCCCTGTAGTCCCACAGGCAATCTCGAGATGTTTGATGACTTGCGAGATTGTCTAGCATGCCTTTCGACATTTACACAATACCTGATTGGCCAAGCATGCATGAATTAAGGTGGGAATTCATGTGCGCTAGCCAATTAGGAGTCTCTTATCTTAGGATGGCTGGTGCAACAAGCAGCCCCTCCCGACAAGTCGGGGGGGATGTCTTTCCCTGAACTGCCTTTCAACAGTCCAGATGTATCTTGGTCTTGTCTGGATTAAATTTCATTTTTCTCTCATCCAGTCTGTTACTGATAACAAATTTAGAACCAAGACAGCATTCTTGAATTGAGGTGGAAAGGAACAATAGAACTAGGTGTCATCCCCATATCAATGGCACCACACCTCAAATCTCTAGATGACCTCTCTCTGCAAATTCATACACGTATTACATAGCGTGGGGTAATAAAACAGAACCCTAAGGGACCTCACAGGTCAATGACCATGGGATCAAACAAAAGTCCCTGGGCACCAACCTCTGGGTTCCCACCTTCAGGAAGAAACAGAGCTATTATAAAACAATGCTTCTAAGTCCATTCCCTTGAGGCAGCACAGAAGGATGTCGAATGAAAAGGGTTTTCATGTTTGTTGGAACATAATTTGCTTGATGTCTTACAAGTTGACCAGGCCAAATATAGATTCTTCCATTTCTTAAATGTAATTTATATCATGAATGTAGTAACATTTATTGTGCAATCCTAGGGAATCACTTCCTTATGAGGGTAGAGGAGCTGCTCTACCCATTGATCATATCCCCGGTCCTGTAACCACCACCATCTCCAACCATGTATCTGCCATGCCCTTTGTCCTTCCTTTTTCTCAGCTTCACTATTTTCCAAGCATGTCAATGATGCTGCTGCAGCAGAGTAGAGGAAACCACAGCTGAAAACTGGATTGAGGGGAATATTTGGACATTCTCATAATCAAAATGATAGAGCATTCAGCACAGACCTAAATGTATGCAGTTCAGCATACATGCAACTGCACTGCAACCTAAGTGCCAATGCAAGTAGACATCACTACTCAAGGCAATAATAAAGAATTTCAAGCTTGAATGTTTAAATAACATTTTACAGGCAGCCAAAGAAATCCATATTTCTTCATTTTTTGTATAAGGTTGCCTATTGTCAATATTTAAGTACTTTGTAAAAATGAAATATCTTCAATGTCAATCTCAGTTCTTAATCCAACAAATCTAAAAGGCAGCCTGTTTTTGACATATTTCTGAGAACAGCACTGAAGATTGGCCTAAGTCTCTCTCTGAAATGCACTGCATCAGTAAATTGAGAAAAGGCACCTCTGTTTGTTTCTGACCATTATACAGCTGTTAAAAGTAAAGAACACCTGGTTGTGAAGGGGCCTCTTTATATCCCCAGTTCTACAATTCTGTAGTACTTTAATTCTAATACTGATACTAATGTGGAAGGAAAAGGATGAAGAGGAGGAGTGGGAGAGGAGGAATATCAAAACTATAGAAAATGCCTGAAGTGAAAACATCTAAATATGTAGAAGGACAACCTGGGAATATGATACATTTGTTTATTTACAAAAAACAATATCCTGCCTTTCCCTTTTTGACTAAAACTTGTCCAAGAGTGGCTAACAGCATACAATAAAGTCCAATTAAAACAGTCTAAACCCTTCAACAATAGGGAGATAAAGCAAATGCTATGGAAGATGAATGCTACCCATAACATAATAAACAGCTGGGAGACAAGGCAATGTGAGTACAAAGAATATCTTGTAAGGCTCCTGTTGACATAGACAGAATTATCCAGTATTGCATAGCATGTTACCTGAAGCCTTGTTGAGTATAGGGTTAACGTAAATGCATAAAGAGAAGAAGCAGGCTAGATTCCACCCCTTCTATTCTTATTCTGTTCATGTAGGAAGTGATAATTTGTAAGTCAGAGCCTTTGTTACCCATGATCATGTTCTTCATGATCTGGGATCCTGAAAAAAAAAATTAGTGCTTCTGATTGCATGGAGAAGCTGCATGTGTAACAAAGTTCTCTTTTTCAGACTATTGTGTATGTGTATGTGTATGTGCCTTCAAATTGCCTGTGAACCCCATGATTTTTTTTCATAGGGTTTTCTTAATCTTCTCATTTACTGTCATCTCATCCCAGTAATCAGACAACATGCTCATTGTCTGAGACATTTTGAGGGGGGTTTAATTTAATTTAATTTATTTTTTTACTTATGAAAATGTTGGGTTCTCCTGAACATATATGCATCTTTGTTTATAGATGGTGCCATTTCAACTACTAAAAGATACACACTCAGATAACCTTTAAAATATATAGGGAGATTCAAGTGAATAATTCCTACCTGCCAAACCACAGACAGGTAGTAATAGCTCTCTAACACTGTAGTCCCAAGTCTTTCCCAGCCTCAAACTGGAAATACCAGTGATTTACCTTAGGAATTTCTGCATGCCAAATATGCACTCTATGACTGAGCTGTGAACAATAATTATCTATTAAAGTAATGATATAATTCAAGAGAGAGTCAGTGTGGTATAGTAATCTGAGTGCTGGACTAAGAACCCAGGAGACCAGGGTTTCAAACCCTGCTCAGTCATAGAAAGCCTCTGAATGACCTTGGGGAAGTCACACTCTCTCAGCCTCAGTGGAAGGGAATAACAAACATTCTCTGAAGAAATCTTATGATGCAAAGCCTATGAGATGGTTGCCATAAGTATGTGTTGACTTCAGGGCACATAACAATAACAAATAATTCAGTAATTTAAAATAATTTATATTTATCTAATGTGCTAAATATTCTTGACAGAAAAATTGTGAGAATTGGGGTGGGGGTGGGGTGGGGGGAAACTAAAGCATCAAGGATTGACGCAGTGAATAACATATGCATGTGGATCCAATATTTTTAACAATTGCTCCAAAACCAACTTTATACTCACCATACAATTAGATTGAAGAAACTTCCACACATTATCTGGTTGAACAGTGGTTGATGGACCCCCCCCCCTTTTTTTTTTTTAAAGGCATTAGAAATATTTGTCAGTAAAAACCCAGCAATTAAGATTATTATAATAATCAAGATGGGGCAAGAAAGTCATGATGGAGTGGAATGGAAGTTTTCCCATTCACATTTTCTCAATCACTTTGTGACTAAGTAGGTGAATTTCTTATGCATGAGGTAATGGGTGAATTAAAAATCAAGTAGGATGCAGGTCTAGACAGATATTTTGCTTAATAAAAGGGAACAAAAACAGTGCAATCATATGCACATTTACTAAGAAGTAAATCCTCTTGTGTTCAATGGGAACTAAATTCTATTGTGATCATTTCTTTTGTTGTTTTGTGCTTTCAAGTTGTTTCTGACTTATGGCAATGCTAAAATAAACCTGTCACAAGATTTTGGGGGGCTGATAGTGTATGACTCACTCAACATCACTCAACTGGTTTCCATGTCCAAGTCAGGAATCAAACCCTGATCTTCAGAGGCATAGCCCAATGCTCAAATCACTATACCATGCAGGCTCCCTCAGTGGGATTTACTGTTATGCACATATGCATTTGCCATTAAGTAGACTGATTTACAGTGACCTCATGAGTGAGAGACATCCAATAGCCCAGTTATCACTTGCCCTCCTCATGCCTTTCAAATTTATGAACATGGCTTCCTTGATTGTATCAATCCATCTGTAGTGCAGTCTCCCTCTTTTCCTATTGCCTTCCACTTCACAAAACATTATCATCTTTTTCCAGTGTTGCCTCATTATATGTCAAAAGCATGACAGTCTCAGGCTACTCATTCAACTTAAATCAATTAAATATTAGTTAGGCATGATTGCTCTGAGATTTCAAAGGGTCTGTTCTTACTAAGCACAATTGCTTTGTTTCCCAACCCATTATCTTTTCCCATTATCAACCCATTTTGCAGAATTTTCAGAACCAACAGTTGTTGTCAGTTTTCAGTTCTGTGTTCTTCAATGATTGAAGCCTTTCATCTTATCACATTTTTGTTTTCATACTCCAGGTATCAGCAGCATTAGCAGAAACTAGAAACATTTTATCACACTGAGCTGACTCTCCTAAAATTGCTGGAAGGAAAAGTAAAACACAGTTTTCTGTACTTGTCTCCACTGATTTGTTCCTGAGGTGATCTACCAGGCAGCAGCAATAGTGGTGGGTATCACTGACAGGAGAGAACTGTAGTGACATCATAGCTAACATTGGTTGGCACTGTGCACAGGGAGTTGTAGGTTGTAACCCCATCACCTAGTAAACCCTATGATGAGAGACTCCCAATTGAGATACAAACAAGATTAGAGCATTAACAGAAAGGGAAGGAGGGAGAAATAAAAGGATATCACATTTCCAAGATTAGCCAAGGGCATAAGAAAGATGCCAAGACAAATAGCAGACACCCTTAGAAAGGCAAATGGCATCCAAAGCAGCATTACACACAAAATAGGGATGTGGAATGTGGGATGCATGAGCCAGTGGAAGCTAAACATAGTAAAAATGGAAATGGAACACATGAACATAGCAGTATTGGGGGTGAGTGAGTTAAAATGGATGGGAGTGGGCCACTTTGAATCAGACAACCATGCAGTGTTATACTCAGGGAATGAAAAGACAAGAAGAAAACGGATGGCTTTCATACTAAGAAAAGATGTGATAAATGCATTCAGAGGATACAATGCAAAATCAGACCAAATTATTTCAGTAAGGCTCCATGGCAAACCTATGAACATCACTATAATTCGAGTATATACACCAACCACAGAAGCAGAAGAGGAAGAAATTGATAGATTATATGAATGAAGACAGGAAAAAAATGACAGCATACCAACACAGGATGTCAAACTGATCATTGGAGATTGGAATGTGAAAGTTGGAAGCAAAGAAGAATCAAAAACAGTAGTCAGATTTGGATTAGGCAAAAGAAATAAAGCAGGTGAGCATCTGATACATTTTTGTTAAGTCAAAATCAATTCATTTGAGATGTGGTGCTGGAGAAGAGTGTTGAGGATCCTGTGGACAGCCAAAAAGACAAACAAATGGGTCCTAGAGCAGATCAAGCCAGAAACCTCCCTGGAAGCCAAGATAACCAAACTGTCATACTTTGGTCACATCATGAGAAGGGAGGATTCATTGGAAAAGACAAGAATACTGGGAAAGGTGGAGGGAAGCAGGAAGAGAGGAAGGCCACATGCCAGATGGATGGACTCTATTAAGGAGGTCATGGGTATGAATTTACAGGGTTTATGCAGAGCAGTGTAGGTTAGGGGGTCTTGGAAATCTCTCATCCATAGTATTGCCATGGGTCAAGATCTGTTCTTCTAATCTGTTAGTGTAATTTTCATTGCTGTCTTTTGGTAGTTTTTTGTAGCCTCTTTGTTACACTTGGGAGTAAGTCCCACAATATCTTCTATGGAAACATGCATGAGATAGATCTATTTCTTCATAACTTCATTAATGAACCCTGGGCAGTTTTAGAATTTTTTCTGATAGCTACCTCAGGGTGTGTCTGCATGGGCCAAATAAAATGGTCTCGCCTAGTTTTCACAGTGAGCTGTCTAAAAAATGTACAGGATGATTGGGGTCTTTTCATCATCTCAGGACTTTAATTCAGAGGCAAAAAAGTAGAGGTTTATCCCAGGTTTGACTGGAAAATCGGATATGTGTGTGTGTGTGAGGACTGCTCCATAGCAATATCTGTGAGCGGCTGTGGGGAGGAGTTCAGAAATACATACATCCAAAGTCGTGTGGCTGTGCGGACTGTGACTTGTTGGACTAGGGTGTGTTCAAAAGGGAGAAATTTGTGGACAGTACTCCCAAACTCATTTCAGTATGTGTAGACAAGCCCTGGTCACTGCGGATCATGGAAATCCAAAGGTAAACTGGATTTTCTTGTCAGTATAAGCACACCTTCAGAGAGCTATTACAAATTAGTTTTACTATCACCATTAATTAAATTTTGTAAAAACTTGTCAATTAGTAGAGAATCCACTCACAGAGCAGAAATGTGGCGTTATACATGGAAGATGGAATATTTTTGCATTCTTTTATTCTAGGGGGGACGACACTTATTTTTAGGAACTCAACTTTAACTGACGAAAACTTAAAACAAACCTTGCACATTAGAATATATATACTCTAAGAGACAGTCTGTTTATCTCTGTTTGGAATGCTTTCAAAGCATTCATTGACCAAGCATGGAGCATTGTATCTCATTCAGTAAAACATTTTCAAAATAAAAAGTAATTGATTGGGAAATGTTTTTAAAAGGATGTTAAAGATGTTCATACTTGTGACAGCAGTGTGCTGAAGCCCATTGAGTTTCAATAAAAGCAGAAGTTTTTCCAGCTACTTTATTTTAATATTAAAAACTGAATGGAGCTGCTCCAAAAAGCATTAGCACATTTTCTCTTAATCACTTGAATATGAATAATAAATAGATCAAGGTTTGCTAGCAATGCTTTTGTTACTGAGGGTGATAACACGCTCACTAAGGACTGAGAGTTGTTGTTCAGTGCTTTGCTTTTTCTTCTTTATCTCAGTGATGGCACTGAATTTAAACTAGAAGCCTACAGCCCAAGCATTGGCTAGTGAGTTCATATCAGTGGCCTGCTTCTTATTGGTAGTCCCAATAGAGTAGATCTATTGAATCCATGAGTTTCATATAGGTCTGGTCTCACTATGCAACAATCTGTTCAGTGTGCTGAGATTAGCAGTAGGATTCAAACCAATATGTGACATTTATTCCTAGTTGTTGTTTTTGAGTTGTTTTGACCCTTTAGGCTTGCTTGGAAAGGAGATTTCTTCTAGGGGCAGCCCTACAATTAGAAAAGGTAGCAGCCTCCTGCACCCCTCAATAGGTGAAGAAAAGGCTTAGAATGTAAATTTTGCAAAGATTGTGTCTTAAATGAAAATAATGAAAGAATGGAAGAGCATGGAAGAACTGAAAGTTAGAAAAGCCTTCTTTCCACTGGTGAGATGATGAAGCTTTTATGCTTTTTACACATGGTGGGGGAGGGGGGAGTGTATTTTGGAACTTTTTATATGAAGGTATCCATGAATGCAAGCACATGTTTAATTAACTGTTAGTGAATTGAAAAATCTAATCTATTTAAGGGACTTCCAGACTGGTCTAAAGAAGTATGAGTTCCAGTAATATAGGTTGGAATCCTGAATCAGCTTATACCTAACTACTCTAAATACTTTACTAAGGAGCTTATCACTTCACTAAATAAAGCATCTTACCTCTCCTGAGTTGAATTTTAATTTGGGCTGCATCCAGATACTTTCACATGGATTTTGCCACTGAAACCACTGGCAGAATACAGCCCAGGTCCAGCCCTGGTCCCAGGAGTGCTCCAGCAGCCATTTTTTTAAGTCAGAAAACTCCCGATTTCTAAAAGAGGCATGCTGAGCACCCCTGGGACCCAGGCTGGATCCAGGCTGGATTCAGGTGGTGGTTTTAATGACAAAATCGCTGCGATTGTATCTGGATGCAGCCCAAATTAAAATTCAATTTGAGAGAGGTAAGACACTTTATTTTAGCAGAGCGATAAGCTCCTAAGTAACTTCTCCTGTCCCAAGCCTGACCACAGAGTATGTTTGAATGATGGCAAACATGATGTGACTGCTGGCAGAATGGCCCTCCTTTTCTCCGTGCAGCTGACGCCCAGTAAAATAGGTTCAGCATTGATTTGCAATTATTCCAATATGTAAGAATCATGGTCCAGCAGCAATCATGAATATGATACAGTCACAGTTAAGTAACTGTTCCATAGTCACAACTCTGTTTAGTTTAAGACTTTAAAATCTGATGTTTCTCTGCTGAATTCTGGAAATGGGTGGCATCACTTCCCTTTTCACTGGGATTGACAGTGCATCTCATGAGGTTTGAGAGAACAGCCTTCATTCCTTCACAATTGTACATTACTGCTCTAGTCCATGCTGTCTCATGGCTTCCATGTCAGTGGGGATGTGAATCTGCTGTAGGTTTTACTCAGAACTTCAAATTAGCTATCCAAGGTGATGTATCCTGTACATGAAAGAGACTCGATCATTTGTCATAGTTCTAAGTAAAACTTGGAGCATCTGCCACTGTGTCTAGCAAACTAACCTTGATTCAAATTTTGGAAAGGATAGGAGTGCCTGCTATATCCTTCTAGCTGAAGCCTGCATCTTAAGGTCACATTGTTTAATCCCTTCTCTGCAAAACAGTGAAACTGTGGGTATTTCAATGAAAAACTTAAATTCATTCCCTGCTGATGCAGTTAGATATATGCACACAAGATTCAAGGTGGTGTAGGCTCCTTTAATGTGGCTGCTCAAAAATGTTCATGTCTCAGTTGTATCATTTTATTAAAGAAACATTTTGGGAGGGGGAAAAACTTTATGCCAAATCATGTCCCCAGGTGAATCAGCTTTGGAACTGATTTGACTCAATTTTTCATGCAAAATTTGTGTGCTTGAGGGGAGGACTACAACATTTAAATGAATGATAATCTATTCTCAATAACATCAAAATGACATTGAAAACTTGGAAAGACCTTGAGCATGCAAAATAAATTGAAATGCCATGTGAAAGGATAGGCCAGACATACACTAAAATACACATATTTGATTGTGTGTAGCCTAATTTTAACATTAGCAACCTCGATCTTTTCAACTTATGTTATACCTTCTAACTGGAGTATTTGTATTTGCCATACCCTATTGGGTCACAATCTAATGGTAAAATGCTGCAACTAAGCATAACCTTTCTTAGCAGGCTCCTTTTGTTTGTATGAAAACAAACACAGGGACCATTCTGGTTTATAGCAAAAAGTGGACGGATTCCACAAAGGGCCTAATTTAAATTGGTTTGTTTTTCAGAGAAAGCATATGATTTGAGGAAAGGTTGCAGGCATTTCATGTGATTTGTTCTTTCCTAATCTCTATCAGACAATTGGTAAAGCAACTCCTTGGAGCTTAATTTCAGCTGAAATTTAGGGGAAAATGTTTTTTGATTGTTACATTGGGGGTAAAACCCACCCTATCTTTCCCAGGCACACGAGAGCACACAAGAGCACCTAGACTCTCCCCATAGCTGATCAGTAGCCAGGGGTACAAAGATGGTGTCCCAGTTATTATTGTATTAGTCAGAGAAGTACTGGAGAAGAAAAAGTGTCTTCTCTCTCTCCAGCAGAAGACCACCACAAATAAACTGGCAGAAAATGACACTTTTCAATCTGCCTGTTTGATCTCTGCCTGAACATTTATTTGATGATGATAATGGTTCATAATCTTCTGCTGCAGGTTTGCTCTACTAAGAAAGAGCTTAATTGTGGCATCCCTCAAGGCTCCATCCTGTCCCTGATGCTGTTCAACATATATATGAAGCCCCAATGAGGTGGGATGTTATCGGTATGCTGATGACATCCAGATATATTTTTTCATGTCTTGGTCATCAGCTTTGACTCCAGATGGCGTCTCTCCCCTCAATGACTGTCTTAAGGTGGTAATGTTACAACCTATAAAAACGAGGCTGTCTATAACCTCCCAGAGGGCCTTTTCAGCAGCTGCTTCCAGATTATGGAACGGCCTGCTGGATGAGATCTGTCATATTACTACTGTGAGCAGCTTCAAGAAAGCTGTTAAGACGGATCACTTCCAGCAGGCCTTTCCTGACTAGATTTCCCGGCCTTAAAAGTCAGTCCTTCCTTCTCTTCCTCTACTCCCTGTTACAGCCGGGGCTACTGCCTTTATTAATGTCTTTATTAATGAATTTTATATTAGTATGTTTTAAATTTATATTATTATTTAATACTTTTTTAAGGGTGGATGGTTTCGGGATTTTCTGGGGTGGGACCGGGATTGTATTTTATGGTAATTTTAATGTTGTAAGCTGTCCCGATTGCACTGCAGAGGGGCAGGATATAAATAAATAAATTATTATTATTATTATTATTATTATTATTATTATTATTATTAAAAGCAGCAGACTTGGTTCAAAACAGGCCATACAAAACACTGCTTTCTCCTCCAAATTCAGCATCTACGAGCTTCAGCATCTACTAGCTGAATTAATTTTGTCACTAGAAATGGATGAAAGGTATGTCATATAGAAGGCAGAATGAGTTTGCTCCATCAACTAGAACACAAACCAGTGGGTCCAAAGTACAAGATAAGAGATTCTAAATAAATATTAGGAAGACCATCTTGACTGTAAGAGATGTTGGACAATCAAATAGATTGCCTCAGAGGCTCCTTCTTTGGAGGTCTTTAACCTGAGTTTGGATGACCATTTCTCAGAGGTCCTTTCATTGTGTATTACTGTGCTGTATGATAAGGTCCTTGCTGTCCCTTTTAATTCTGTGATTATATTGTTTATTTCCTGATTCTAAAAAAAGGCCTCTCTTTAACTTAAATGGCTCCAGAGCATGGATAACCTACTCCCACATCTCCTGGTGGCATGGGAGCATTTCCCAGAGGGAAAAGGATGACAAAAATGTGGGTTAGGGGTGCTGGTGGGGCTGGGAGGGTCGCAGAAATGGCCTTAGAACTTTTGTGCAGCCTATGGGATGCCCTTCCCATGAGGTTCCCCGGAGAAGACAATAGCCTAAAAGCAGTGCATTACTAGGGTTGGTGTCACCAGGTGAAGTAACTCATGATCTTACCCCTCCCCATTGACCTCCTCCCATACCACATCAAACAGAATCCTTAGTAGTGTTTTGTTACTAAGGTTACTCATAAATCGTAATCCCCATATATCACTGACTGTAATGCAATATTTGTGACATAAGCAACCAGCAAAAAAGTTATACCTTTAAATTACAATATCATATGCACAGACTAAATGTATTCACATGTACAAAGTTTTATGTGGTTAAATTGATATTTTTAAATAAATTTTTAAATCATATATATGATTTAATATATATACCAGAGGTCTCTCTTTTCTCCTCCCTCTAAGCCCACTCACATCATCTCCTGCTGAGCTCCAGTGTTTTAAAAGGGCACAGCCTAATGCCACAGCCCATTTCTCCCCAAAGGCAGATGTGTGTGGAGAAGTGGTGTCACCCTCCTCCCTTAAGGTATCACCTGGTGTAGTCTGTTACCTGGTACAGTCTGCACTCCCTGCACCACCCTAGTGATGCCCCTGCCTAAAAGAAATAATTACCCTCAACCAGATTAGACTAGTTGAATTAAGGCAACTTGGTAGCTCAATAGTTATGTAAATTCTTTGAGCCAATGGTTCTACTTTAGTTGAGACTAACAATTAGATTTAGGCCACTATACTTAAGTACATAAAGAATGTGATAGAATTCAAAGATATAGCTATGTCAAAGTGCTACAAGATAATAATAATAATAATAATAATAATAATAATAATAAAATAATAATAATAATAATAATAATAATAATAATAATAATAAGGTTTATTTATATATCCCGCGTCTCCCTGTGGATCTCTCTATATAAAGAATGTGAGCTGCCTTGGGTCCCATTCAAGGTGGCATAAAAATGAAATAAATAAATACATTTTTTATACTTCTCTGTACAATCGACAGACTTTCTGCATCACTCACCTAGATTATCCCATAGGAGCAATACACTTTTTTTCTGAGTGTGTGTTTTCTATTTTTCTTTTTTTTTCCTCTCTTAAATTAAACTAGATATATTAGGAATCCATTGTAAACCTTATCTATTGGCTCTTCTAAAATGAAAACTGGTAAGATTCTAGCCCTTGAAGTATAGAGGATTGTTCCAAAGAACACCCTAGTCTTAGTGAGCTCTGGCACTCCCCCCCCCCCCAATGCACAGCTTGAATATTTCTAACCCCCCTTACACTGAAGAAGTTATATTCTGAGTTATTTCATTTACATCAGTATTCACATATGCCACCCTGTGCACTGCAGTGATTTCTGTACCTTTCATTGACTTTGTTCTTTATTTGAAAGAGGCATCTCCTTTTGCTTAGAAACTGACGCCCTTTGATACATCCACATAACATGGAGAAATAATTGGTTTGCAAAAGCATTCAAGAATCCTTGATTACAGTTATATTTTCAATTTCATCTTCCATTTTGCATATATATTGCAAAATGCCTACTCTTTGGAACCTTTTCCCCTTTGTTTACTTCCAACTTTCCTTTGATACAACTGAATATTAGTTATGTTCCTCTCGTAGTAATCATTTCGATGTGGGTGAGTGGGAAGGGAGAGTGTGGAAGTCTTGCAGTGTTCACTAGATAGAAAGAATTTTTGCATTGTCAAAGTTAGAACTTTGGTTGAGGCTTCTGAAGTTCTTACTTTGCATTGTCAGAGAAGATAAGACAAAATGTCTCCTGCCCCATGGAATTAACTTATAGCCTTAAAACAAAAAAGCTGCAGTTCAGCTGTTGTCTTCAAGTTCAGGGGAATGTGAATAAAAGCAGGATTTTGAAAGGTTACTTTTTTGACCACAACTCTCAGAATCCAGAATGGCTGGGGAATGCTAGGAATTGCAGTTCAAAAGAGAATGTTTCAACATTCTGAATAAAGCCTTTTTGATTATTATTTTTTACTGCACAGATGCTGGAGAATTGATGGCTTGGAGCTAGAACATATAGAAACATTGGTAGCAGGGGTAATACACAGTCCCATGTCCCTTGCCCATATTTCCATATGCCCTTTAGCCATCATGAACAGGCTTTACCAACCAGTAAAATTTAACTGATGCTAAGAGAGAGCTGTCATTTGTGTGCTTCAGCTATGAGTGTGAGTGTTCTGACTTTCACTGTTAAATCATGTCATTGGTGGTTTGCAGCATCCTTGGCTTCCTGCCACTGATGGTCCATAGCTGAGAGCATAGCAGGATGAGCTCTCCTCCCCCATATAGGCTATGGAGCACAACAGTAGCGGGGGGTAGCTCTCATAGCAGTGGGGTGACAAATCTACCCTAGAACTTTGAAGGATCTATCCAATGTGCCAAATGTCTGGTTTATTGAACATTGTGCATAGTTCCTCTGAAACAACTCACTGACATCAAAGCCACCAGTCACTACTGAGTCGTGGGTACTTCCTGTGCTTCAACTCTTCTTGTAGGGATTTTTCATATTAAGAAGTACGTACAAACACAGCACCCTCAGCAATCTGCCAGTAACAATGTAATACCTGAAGAAATTCTAAAGCAAGCTGAGAATGAGGCAGAAAAAAGTCTCTTTCATGGTAGAATAATATTTTCAGGGAACTGGAGGAATGCTAGGATTTCAATGCAGAACAGTTTACCATTTGAAAAAGAAAGAAAGAAAGAAAGAAAGAAAGAAAGGGGGGAGGAGGAGGAGGAGGAGGAGGAGGAGAGGAACAGTCAGATGAACCATCTGGCACATCACGTTAGGGATGCTTGAGGAATTTATGAATTCCTAAGAGAAATTGACCAGATTTCAACTTGACACAATTTTCAGCTTAAAAAAAAACTGGCTTTGACAGAATATAAAATGCTTATTTAAATGCATGTTTAAATGCACCCCTAAAAGGAATGCATATTTTGAAAAGGATTAAAACATGGAGATCAATGCAGAAATGGAAGAGACTGGACTTATGGGTAAGCGAACATGAAAATGACATAAACAAGAAATCATTTTGTCCTACAAAGTTAGTTACTGAGTTATCTGAATTATGGCTATTGCTTACAGAGACTACAATACACCTAATGCTTTCACACATTTGGAGGCCATACATTTAGTTCTATTGAGAACATATCATACCTCTCTGAATGCTCACCTTCAACCAATGTCACTGTGGCTAATCCTCTTGCCACCTTTCACCTTAGCGCTGATTTTTTTTAAGTCCTGGGTTTGTTTTTTCCCCCCTGCCACCCAAATATGTGTAAAGAACCCATGCTAAAAGTTTTAAAAGGTTAGCAGCATGGTTTGGTTTGAAAACATAGGCCAAGTGATGTTTAAATGAGAATAAAAGTTTATTCTAGAACAGAATGGAATAAATATAACTTGTATCAAAGCTTGTCACTATATTTTCTCTTGGTTACATATAAACAACGTTTGTTTCCAATTCCCTCTTAATATTTCAGCCACACAGGCTAGCAATATCCCTCAGGATATAACACAACTGCACCTCCCTTCCTTAGAGCTCTGTATGGGTCCTGAGTCCCCCCCCCCCCATCTGAACTCCAACTAACAAAATTTACAGTTCTCTCAGGAACTTCCAGAAATGCAGCCCTCTCATTCTGGCTTAACTCTCCTGAATCCCCAACTACTCTCCCCCAACTGTCAACTTGAAAAAAAAAATCAAGTACTCTCAGCTTGAATTCTATTGGTTGGCCCTCAGCTGCCTCCTGATTGGCCAGCTGAACATTCTGACAATCACTGCTCAGAATATGATCATACTCTTTCTGCACAAAGACACTTTTTCCAGTTGTGCAAATGTCTACTCAGAAGGTCCATTTAGTGGACTTATACCCATTGATGTGTGTTTAAGATTGTTAGTTTATAACAATAACAATGACAAAAAGTGTTTAACCCAAGCTTACATCCCTTTTTTGGGGTTAAAAACAGAAACCTATAATTCTTCATGTAATAAATAAAGAACCATCTATACCTATGTCATATCAAGAGTTTCTTTCTGTAAGAATTTATAATAGGTTTTAAGTAATGCTACCCAAGAAACAGTTTTTAGGCTGGTATCAATTTTTTTATCTGTTCTTTTAAAATGGATTCATTTCAGTGAACTGTTTTTAATATTCTGGCCATTAGTCTGGAAATGTTTGAATATTCTGATCTAGTGTTGCAGTTTCTGCCATGATATCATTGTTATTGTTATTTCAGTTCATAAAAAATAATCATGTATATAATTATCCCTTTTCAACTTCTTTGCATTTGCCTATCTTGTGTTATGAAACTCAATAGAAATGGGCTGAACTCAAAGGGAACAGCCAATTTAAATTAAGTTTATAAATTAGATCTCTAGTCCTGATAGATTTGCTTCTCTTCAAACACAAAACTTGGCAGCAGAAATTGTGAGAAATGCAAATGATCTTTCTTTCTATAGAGATATTTGATGGCACAATACTTTTTCCATATCACCAAGAAAGGCTGTAGGCACTGTGGTCTTTTAAGCAAAAATAATAATAATAAAGGCCCTGTGAATTTTAATTTATTCAGTCTGGATCTGCTCAAACTGATATTAAATGCATTTGAATTTTTAATACTGCAGCATTCAAATTGCTCAATTCACTGATTTCCAGAGGAAAATAGAAGTAGCAGCCTCTGATAAGGCTTCTCCAGAATTGTCTATTGCCTCCTTTATCTTCCAAAGATTCCAAAGCACATTAAACACTAATGAATAGGCAGCCTGATCCTAAATATATTTACTCAAAAGTCCCACCAAATTCAATAGGATTTACTTCCCCAGAAACATTATTATGGCTCCCTGAAAAGCCTATGCACTTTTTGTTGGCATCAATTGAAACAGGATTACTTCCAGCTCTTTTGCAGGTCCTTTGAATCAGAAGACCTTTTCTTTCAGGTATATTTAAGAGTGTCACAAAATAAAATCTACTGTAAGCAGGTCTACACAGAGGGACAATGTACCCTGGACCTTGCTGAAGAGGGAATTCTCTGCTCTTCTGGAGAGCTAGACATGAAAGGTGAACAACTGGACAGTTGTTCAGGGTTCCAGACCATAGTTTTATTTTGTGACAACCCTAATTCAGAGGTCTGTAATTTGAAATAACACTGAGGAACCTTTGGCTCTCCAGAAGTTTTTGATCTCTCATTCTTGTCAATTCCAGATGGATGTTTGTTAGTGAAGATAATGGGAGGATTAGATCATTAACTTCTGTTTTCCCAATGCTGTTTTAGAAGATTATGTGTCCATTAAATCTTATTGAGCAAAAGAGAAGCAGATATGTGGTACAGTTGTACACACATGTATGCGTGTGGGTGCGCGTGCACACACAAACAGGACATTTGTGAATTTTTCATATGCTGAACTAGCAATCCAAAGTAATCCTTTCCTAATTGCAATGATTAATAGGGAATGTTCAACCACACACAGACATAACTTCTGCTGACTTAGTTTATATTGCCCTGGAGTAATTTGTGACCACAGTATTTTTATTATCCACTCTTGATGCTAACATAAAATTATGCATTTATTCCCATTGTAAAATGGACTTGAACTTGAGGAATTGTAATTAACTCAAATAGTTACCAGGAGGCAAAGCCAATTTATATGGAGGGAGCTAAGGGCATAGATCCACAGAGACAAGGTTCTTTTGAATTGATTTGTAAATTTATTATGTGATCAGGCATACAAAGACAAATGTTCACTCACACATTCTCACAAGAATTCAGGAATAAAGCAAGTTAGCATGGAATAGAGACAAGGCTTTTCTAATGGTGATATTACCTGTCTGGAGTGCCCCAAGTGGACTGATGTATAGTTGTACTTGACCAGATGAAGGGACAGGACCATGGAATGAGTCGGAGCTGGACCAGAATTCAGAGTGATGTAGTTCCACCATGAATTCAAACCAATCACACAGAATTTTGGTAGTCTTTTTATAGGCAAAAAATAGCCTGGTGCAAAGGTTGGTTGCTGTATATCAAAAGATCCAAATTAACGCAAAGATTTCCTTGAAGTAGATAGATTCCAGAGGGGGGTTATGGGTCTTATCTATCATGTGGCCAAAAATCATCCGGGCCATAAATCCTCTAGCTTCTTTGTATGTGGAGATGTGAATCTCTCTGATTATGACTCCTGAAACCGGTTGATTGATCTGTCAATGAGTGCTGGAGTCTACATGACCAGTGTGCCCACATGACCACCTTGCCTCTGGGCACATGGCAGCAACTGGATTTCCATTTTAGGGTCATACCAGAAAACATATACACACAGAGAGCATGGAAAATACTTGATTTATGATAACACCATAGGTTCCTAACATTTATAAGATAGAGTAGGTCCAGTTCCAAAAGAAAAGCCACTTTGTCATTTTACATGATACCACTATTATTAGCTAGTGGGGGGAAAAACTCTACAAATTAACAAACATTTACAGCTATGTGATCATGGCAAATTATTCCAGCAGTTTGAATCAGAAAATTGTGGTTTTACCAGACATTTATTTTCCAAATATTTAAAGAATACTCTGTTCATTGAATATATTTTTCTAAAGCTATGCATGAGCCTCATTTGCACACAGGGCTTTAATCATGCAAAGGTGTGACTGAAGCAGGAGAGGTGGAAAGAGAGAGGAAAAAGAGGAGAACAGCACCATAACTGAAGACTGCCTTTCTTCCCCCCCCCCCCCCTTTTTCCTATAAATGTAGACTACTCAGCATACTACACAAGTGGATATACATCAGTTTTAATATGTGTCCTTTTTAAAATAAGGAATTGGCATCTAACCTGAGCTCATCACATTTAGGTCCCATAGAAATTAATTTGACTAACACACACACACACACACTCCATCTTTTTCCCTGTGCAGGAATCAAGGAAACTTATAATCATTTGAAACAAAGTACAACTAAATACTATTAATTTAAAAAATGAAATACAGTTAAACCACAATTCTATCAAGAAAAAGTAGTTAAAACAGTTTTAAAAACTCATTAAAACATAACACACACACACACACACACACACCCAAAAAAGCTCCATCTGCTGCACATAATTAAAAACCAAAGTCTTACCTGGATAAAAATGGTATTTGCCTGCTGGTAAAAAGACAATTGGGAAGAGACCAATTGAACCTCTCATGGAAGAGAGTTCCACAACTTGGGAGCAGCCACTGAGATGGTTTTCTCTTCACCAAATGTGCCTGTGATGGTGATGGAACCAAGAGAAACTCTTCTCCTGAAGATCTTAAAAGTTGGACAGGCTCATAGAAGGATATATGATCTTGCATACAGTCTGGATCCAAGCTCTGGAGAGCTTTAAAGATCATAACATACTCTTTGAATTCTGCCTGGAAATAGTGATATAATTTTCTCTCTTTAATATTCCTGTCCATGAAGAGGGGAAATTTTTTTGTTGCTCTTCTTGCTCCTCTGTGGAGCCTGGGAGCCTGAACAGACTGCCAGAAATAATCCAGCTTGAGATCACTTTAATTGCCCTGGCTCAATGCTAGAGAATCATGGGAACTGTAGTTTTTTCTGAGACATTGAACCTTCTCTGTCAGAGAGCTCTGCTGCCACAATAAACTACAGTTCCCATGATTCCCTAGCACTGAGCCAGGGCAGTTAGAGTGGTCTTAAAATGGATTATTTCTGGCAGTCTGTTCAGGCCTTGAGATATTTCAACTTGGTTGGCCCTCACAGATGAACAAACCATTTCATATAAATTCCTGAAGAATGAGGTCTATAAAACACTCAGCTGGCCTTCCCTCCTTAGCTCTACTTGCAATAAGCAGTGTGAACCATAAAACTGTCCAATGTCAAAAAGAAAGGATGGTATGTGTTTATTTGTACAATGAAATTCTCTCTCCCCATCCCTTCCTGCAGCCCAATGGAGTAACTTAAATTGTCTCAACTAAGACTAACAAATGAAAATGGTAAATATAAATTTATCTAGATGATTCCACTGTAGCTGAAAATCAATTTTCTCACTGAAGAGCCCACCCTGTTACTTCTTTTGCAAATGAAATATCTGCAAATTCTCTCACTTCAGTCAAAGAGGTATCAAATTTCAGAGCTTGCAAATACTTGAGCCAGACACTGAGAAACCAAAAATCCCATATGTTTAATGAACAGTAACAAGCTACAAGGAAACAGACCAACAGCCAGTGAAGCTCTTTCAAAAAGGAGATTACAGAATCCAGATAACCGCCCCTACTCAGCAGCTTGTCCACAGAGTGTTGGATCTGTTGAAGTTTTCAAACAGTTTTCATCTAATTTCTCTGGAGACTTCTTGGCAAACCATCACTGGTTATAGAAACCATCACTGATATTCTGCATCAGCTTTTTAGCTACTTATGTATACTAAGTAATGTCACCTAGTCTGACCCACCGTTCAGCCAACCTTAAGAACCAGCAAAAAGATCAAGCAAAGGAGGTCCATTTAGCTTCCAATCAGGGTACAAAGAGCCCAGCAAGTGAGACTGCTAGAAGGATGTGCAGCAGAAATTCTTCTTTAGATTGTCACAGACCCCTTTACTGGCAGAGAGGGGTAGAAATGTCAATCTCTCTGCACTCCAAGCTGAAGCTGAATGAACCTTGTTTGAACAATCCAATTGCTAGCTCTTAAGGTGAGCTAGGGTGGCATTAATGTAGTCTTACTGAATATAGAATACGTAGGGCCTTTGCAGACTGCCAGAAATAGTGCAAATTGAGTCCACCATAACTGCCCTGGCTCAGTGCTAGGGAATCATGGGAATTGTATTTTTTTCTGAGACATTGAGCCTTCTCTGTCAGAGAGCTCTGGTACCACAATAAACTACAGTTCCCATGATTCCTTACCACTGAGTCAGGGCAGTTAAAGTGGACTCAATTTGCACTATTTCTGGCAGTCTGCAAAGGCCCGTAGAGATCTGTAACTGTAATACTAAACCAGTGGAAGCTATTGTCATCCTTGTCAGCAGGCAATAAATCTGCTCTAGCTCCTTTAAAGTCTGGGCTAAACCCCAGAGCAAGTTCACTGCACCACTAACATGCAAGCCATCAGCAACAGGATTTAATTTACATTTAAATTTGTTGTTGTTAAGTGCCCTTGAGTCAATTTTGACCCATAGTGACCCTGTGGATGAGACCTCTTCAAGACTCTCTGTCCTCCAGTGCTCTGCTTAGTGCCTGCAGATTCATACCTGTGACCACACTGGGGGCCTCGGCAGACGGCTTATTGAGCCGTCTTGGAGGCCCGGAAGAGGAGGAGCAGCCACAAGCGCGGTGCTCCTTCCTCTTCCTGAGGTTGCCCTCGGTGCTGCTGGCCCTCCGCCGAGGGCAACCTCCCACCGCAGCATCCGGACACGCTGTGGCGGAAAAGACAGGGAAAGTGCACCCTACGCGTTTAGGGCGCACTTTCCCTGTCTTCTAAAAGGAGCGCCAATTTGGAGCTCCTTTTAGGGTCGCCGCAGGAGCGCCGCAGTGCGGAGGCTGCGGTCCCGCGGCGCTCCGGACCAGGGCATCCCCAATGCCCTGGTCTGCATCCCCCCTGAGTCCATCCATCTACCATTAAACTTTCCCTCCACCTTTCCTAGTATTATTGATTTTTCCAATGAGTCCTCCCTTCTCATGATGTTTCCAAAGTACAACAGCCTTGGTTTTGTCATATTGGCTTCCAGGGAGATTTGTGGCTTGATCTGCTCTACAACCCATTTGTTTGTCTTTTTTGGCTGTCCATGGAATCCTCAGCATTCTTCTCCAGCACTGTATCTCAAAGAAATGGATTTTCTTCCTATCTTGTTTCTTAACTGTCCAGCTCTCACATCCATACATAGTATCGGGGAATACAATGGCTTGTATGATTCTAACTTTTATGCTGAGTTGTATATCTTTGCATTTTAGGCTCTTTTCTAGTTCTTTTATGGCTGTAATCCCCATTCTTAACCTTCTTCTGATTTTTTGGCTGCAGTCCCCATTTCTATCAATATTTGATCCTAGATATGAGAACTCTTTTACTATTTCTATTTCCTCATTGTCTAGTTTGAATTTATGTAAGTTCTCTAGGGTCATTATTTTTGTTTTCTTTATGTTCAACAGTAAGCTGGCCTTTGCACTTTCTTCTTTGATCTTCCTTAGTAGTTGTTCTAGGTCCGTGAGGTTTTCTGCTAGTATTATGGTGTTGTCTGCATATCTTCAATTATTGATATTCCTTCCTCCAATTTTCACATCTCCTGTGTCCAAGCCCACTTTCCTTACAAGATGTTCCGCATAAAGTTAAACAGGTTGGGTGATAGGATCCAGCCTTGTCTGACTCTTTTGCCAATTGGGCACCATTCTGTTTCTCCATGTTCTGTTCTGACAGTAGTCTCTTGTCCTAAGTACAGATTCCTTATCAGGACCATCAAATGTGTTGGCATTCCCATGTCTTTAAGGGTATTCAATAGCCTTTCATGATCTATGCAGTCAAAGGCTTTGTTGTTGTTTATAAAGCACATGCTGATTTATTATTATTATTATTATTATTATTATTATTATTATTATTGTTATTATTATTATTATTTAATTCCTTGGTGTACTCCATTAGCCCTCATATGTCTGCAAAGTGGTCCCCAGTGTCTTTTTCTTTTCTGAACCCTGCTTGGCCCTCTGGGATTTCTCTCTCCATGTAAGGTTGGAGTCTATGGGGGGTTGCAGACTGTCAAAAATAGTGTGAATTCAGTCCACTTTTAGGGTTAGGGTTAAGGTTAGGGAATCATGGGAACTGAATTTTATTGTGGCACTAGAGTTCTCTGACAAAGAAGGTTCAATGTCTCAGAAAAATAACAATTCCCATGATTCCCTAGCACTAACCCTAACCCTAAAAGTGAACTGAATTCACACTATTTTTGACAGTCTGCAACCCCCCTTAGTTGCAGAATTTTAAGCATGATTTTGCTTGTGTGGGACATTAGTCCTATAGTTTCTGCAGTCTTTTGTGTCTCCTTTTTTATGGATGGGGATGTATATTGTGGATCGGGATGTATATAAGCATATAAATAAATATGTTTTTGAAAAACAGACTCAGAGTGCCTTTAAAATTTGCATGAGTTAGGGTAGTGCTCAAGAAGGGCAGCATCCCTCCTAGCTATTTGTTAATGCAGGTACTCAACCTGGAAGGGAACCACTTTAGTCACATGTTGGAATGGCCTCCAGGTGAATCATGAAAATACTTATTTAAACCTTTTTAAAAAATAAAGAGAAAGCAAAGTGGGAAGTTGTTTATGTCTATCACATTAAAAATAAAATAAAAGCAGAGGCACATTTGTGCTCGATATAATCAGGGGGGAAATTGGCTCAGCCAGGTCTCTCTGTACTATGCAACATCTAATTTGTTTTTCAAAGGAGTGATGTTTATTTAACACTACCATTTTTATTATATGCAGTGCTAATGGAGGTTAAGTAAAGACACAAGGGCAACACAATTGCTTGCTTGCTCTCAGCGCAAGGACAAAACTGCTATGTGAACAAAATGTAAGCTGTCTTCTCAATCCTCACAGTACTATTTGACACCAGGACCTGAGGGCTGTGCTTCAGTGTTTGAAGGTTTTCAGCAGAGCTGGTTCATTTGCACTTGGAGAGATTTAAATCATACATATCAATGTGCTATTAATTTTTAACCGAAGTCATTTTTTTCTATTAATTTTCCTATTAATATGCTAGGCAGTTTCAGGCAGCATCAAACTTTGGACTAGGCTGCCCAATATTTGCATATGGTACATTTTCTCAGCACTTTTATTCAAGAGTCTTGATTCCAACTCAATGGCATGATAAAAGGAACATCCATAGACCCACACAGAGGCTCCTTCAACCTGGTTATAGGATTACGGGATACATACACTTTTGAGGTCTGCTGTCCTTGTCATGTTTAATTGAAAGAATGAAAAAAGTAATTGACTTTCATTTACTCTGGAGAACAATGAGAAATAGTTATCAGCAATGAAGATGTCTGGAATAAAAATTTTCCCTGTAATCTCTCAATTACTTCAAAGTACCTCTTTGACCTTGAGGAAAACCAGTGTCAACCAGTGAGACTTAACATGTCTGACATCACTGCACTGTCACCATTCCACATATGTGTTTAGGCAAGCAGAAAAAAATTTGACACATTCAAACTTCCATAACAATCTCTTGAGTGTTTAAGCAGAGCAGAGTTTTTAAAAACAAATTGTCTACTACTGACTTCCCATTTGTTTTTGGTTCAGTGATGAACAGAGTTCAAAATACATTATGGGCCTCTATAGACTGGCCCAAAGGGCTGGCCTGGAGGCAGGGATGGGGAGGGGCAGCAGCATGCTGGGTGCTCCAACCCCACGCTGAGGACGTTGTGATGCTGCACACGCGCGACGTCAAGATGTCCTTTCAGTGCAGTGTGTGGTTTCTGTGGTCCTAGGTCAGCAGTAGCCAATTTGGTTAGGCAACAAAATGTGACAAAATCCACAAAAAAAGTAAACGTTTCATTGGCCAACCACAATGCAGAACATACATCATGCAAGCTTTTGAAGCTTCAGTGGCTTCTTCATCAGGCAAATACATCAGAAATCATACAGGAGAAGTGATGGTGTTAGAGTCATATTGCAACATTTTGTCTCAGATGTTATTTCTCTTTAGTCACCATGTGATTTGGCAGCTTAAAAAGTCAATGCAATTCTAGGCTGCATCAATAGAAGTACAGAGTCTAGATTGAGCAAATTCAAAGATACAGCTGTGTTAGTCTGTTAAATCAGTATGTAAAGACATCTTGTAACACCACTGAGACTCAGGTCTGGAACAGACTGTCAGGAAGGGGTGGCCTGAAGCTGCCCCTGCCAAAGACACATCGGGACCACGGCAAACACATGCCATTGTCCTGAAGACACCCTCCATTGCCAGCCCAAATAGGAGTAGAAAAGATCCACTCCTATTTGGGCCATGCTTGGGCTGCCTTAGGCATCTCCAGTGCAATGTCCAGGTGCTCCAGTGACATGCGGTGTCTAAACTTCATGCTCCCAGAGCATCTTGGAGCTGCCCACATCTGGTTGTCTGAGCAGCTTTTGGGTGTCATGGGGATTTGCGGCATCAAAACGCTGCACACCCAAGCTGCCCAGAAGTCGGATTTTCCAGCTGGTCTGTTCCAGCCTTCACTGAAAGAAAGAAGTTGGAAGCATGAGCTTTCATAGAATAAGTCTGCTTCCTCAAATGTATCTGAGGGAAGTAAGTTTAAGTCTTCAAAAGCTGATGCTGCCAACTTCCTTCAGTTAATCTCAAAGGTGCTACAAGATCTCTTTAGACAGACTGAGGGAAGTAATAGTACTACAGTGTTCTGTTTTGGTCAGGCCTCACCTGGAATACTGAATCCAGTTCTGGGCACCACTGTTCAAAAAGGAAGTCAAGATGCTGGAGTATGTCCAGAGGAAGGTGACCCAAATGGTGAAGGATCTGGAAATCATGCCCTATGAGGAAAGACTTAGGGAACTGGGTATGCTTAGCTTGGAGAAGAGAAGGTTAAGAAGTGATATGATAGCCTTGTTTAAATATTTGAAGGGATGTCATCGAGGCCCAGGTGCTACATGATGGGGAGAGTGCCTGTTACTAGTCCCAGCTTCTGTCAACCTAGCAGTTTGAAAGCATACAAATGCTAGTAGATAAATAGGTACACTTTGGTGGGAAGATAAACAGCATTCTGTGCAATCATGCTGGCCACATGATCACAGTCTCTGACAACGCTGGCTCTTCGGCTTAGTAACACAGATGAGCACTGCCCCCTTTGGTTGGACATGACTTGACAACCTTGTCAATGGGGAATACCTTTACCTTTTACATACTGAAGATGGAGCAAGTTTGTTTTCCACATCTCCATAGAATAGGACCTGGAGCAACAGATTAAAACTATAGGAAAAGAAATTCCACCTCAACATTAGGAAGAACTTGCTGATAGTAAGAGCTGTTTGACAGCATCAATAGAAGTATAGTGGCTAGGTCAGGAGAAGTAATAATGCCACTCTATTCTGCTTTGGTCAGGCCTCACCTGGAATATCAATGGATAACAGGAGTAACAAAAGGATTCATTACTTGTTAATAAACCTATACTATTGTATGATGAGGTTGTCCATATACTGATTGTGTGATCATGATGAATTGACTTTTTCTGCTAATCTTCCATAGATCGTTATATTAAAGAGTCAATTATATGTTCACATTTGAATTCTTGCTTTTCTCGTTTAAAGGACTTGTCTACCATTATAAGTATCAAAAATGTGATATTTAGTTGAAAGTAACTATATGATGGAAGCTTTGGGTTCATTCAGATGTCTTTTATTTTTTAGGGCAACAATGCAAATAAGCTCACTCATACATTCTGGGTTTGTTATTCACACTATGGAACCGCATCTCTGCACATTTCTGCAAGTTTGGTTGCTCACATGTGTCAACACTCAAAAAAAGATACAGTCAACAATGCAAATGCATTGAAATGTATACAAGTCATGCAGAGGTTAATCCCAGGTCTATTGGGATTGGTTATTCACACTACCAAGATGCCAATCTTTTTTTAAAAAAAAAATGGGGGGAGGATAATACTGATTTTTCTAGGTTAAGTAGAGTTTTTGGCAGCCCCTCTTCGCATAAAAAACTTAATTGGGTGCACTTGGAATGGATGAGAACAATGGAAATTCAATCCAGATTCAACCTGGATTATTTTCACTATCTGAATAACTCCTTTGATATATTTGGCTTACTTCAGTGTTTATCATCAATAGGGCCTCTTTTGTTGCCTCTTAGACTGTAATCCCTAAAAATCAGTTGAGAGTTCATGTTCAGTACATATATATAATGAATATATACATATAGATGTACATATAATTACATATATAATGAATGACAAGGTTATCAAAATCAAGGTCTGCCTTATAGATTTAAAAAGACCAACCATGTTCTATATTTATTACACCAGTGATAAAATAGTATAGCAGGTTCCACAAGGTCCTACTCTGCCTCCTCATCATAATGTGGTGGTACCCTTGGGCCCTCAGAGGCTATGCCACCAGAACACAAGTACTGGCAGGTTCTACCAAACAGTTACAACTGAACATGGCCTTGAGGGTAAACTACATGTCTGCTGTCTGAGGATCCAGCCTAAGTATAGACACATTTATTACCTCAAGGTTGGCCACAGCAACTATAATTACAACAATGACGTGAAATGGTTGCAGTCTGCATCAGTGAAAAGGATTTCTATATCAGTGAAAATGTAGTTCCTTCAGGAATTTAAGGTACCAAGTGGGTGTCTGGCCCTCTTCCACTGTCACTCAGTGAAATTTATACTGACATGTAGAGTGTTATACTTTCTTTGTGTAACAGCAAAATAGTGTACTCAACAAACAATGCCTTAAGCACTGTTACTCATCTTCTAAAATTTAAGTAGGCTTGACCTGGTAAATTATAGATGGAATACAGCCAAATAATAATAAAGCATTTTAAAATTATTAATTATAGTCAGACCTCTGCATCCACGGATTCTGCATCCATGATTCAACCATGAATGACTTGAAAAAATATATAAAGGAAACTTTGATTTTGCCATTTTTGTATAAGAGACACCATTTTACTACACCATTGTATATAATGGGATCTGAGCATCCATGAAATTTGGTAACCATGGGTGGGTGGGTTCCTGGAAATTAACATGGAACAGTGTATTCTCTGTAGCAGTACCCCAACTGTGGAACTCTCTACCTAAGGATAGAGATCCCCATCTCTTTTAAGCTTCCAGCAGGCAGCCCAAGCAGCACTATTCTGCATGGCTTTTAATGCCTGGAATTGCTCTCTTTTAAAATTGTATTTTAGGATTGTTTTTCGACTGCTTTTAAAAGTTTTTAAAGATTTTAGCTGGAATCCTATTGGACACTTACAAATGTATAACTACAGTAATTACAAAACTTTACAGTGAATTCTGGCCCAATCCGTCTTCCCCATCCCCACTTACTGAGAAGAAGCCACTGCAATCAATGTGGGTCTCTATCCTTATTGCTTGGGAAGCAGCTAACTGATGTTTCCATCCCCTCCAATAAGTGAACTCCATTGCAATAGGAAGGGGTCCCTGTTGTAATTCCCCCTCAAGCACAAATTGCTCACACAAGCAGGGATCATCAGTGTGTTGCTTCTGGAGAGACAGGGGAAATGAATTCCCATTGATCATAGCAGTTGCTTTCTGGTAAGTGGGGATTAGGGCACTGTCACTGTTTCTACATGTCCCCTAAACTAGGGGCTATGTAGGAATCATAAATATCATACAGTTATGAATGTGCAACTCCAGGTTACACACCTGAAAGTCCACAATGGGATTCTGGACTATTTGAATGTGTTTTTAAAATATTTTATAATAATAATAATAATAATAATAATAATAATAATAAATTATTTATACCCCACCCCTCTGAGCTCAATCAGGGTGACTTACAAATGATAAAAATACAATACATCGAACCCCCTATGCCCTCCCCCCCTTAAAAAAGTATTAAACCAACAGAGTTAAAACCAACAGATTAAAACAAACACACAATGATAGCAATCAAAGGAAGGGAAAGGCAGCGGTCACCAATTGACTAGGAGGCGAACTAATAGGAAGTTCGTAGAAGGCTCCCCTAAAAAGAATTTCTAAAAAGAATGTCTGAATTTCTGGGACTGAGATATCTATTCTGGAAAGGCCTGCCAGAAGAGATCCATCTTAACAGCCTTTTTAAAGCTGTCTAAGGATGTAAGCAGACAGATCTCATCCGGCAGGCCATTCCATAATCTGGGGGCGACCATAGAAAATGCCCTCTCGGAGGTAGCCGAAAGCCTAGCTTTTTGTGGCTGAAGCAAATTCCTTCCAGAGGACCGGAGTGCGCGGGGAGTATTATAGGGGAGAAGGTGGCCCCAAAGATAGTTTGGACCCAAGCCATTTAGGGCTTTAAAGGTGATAACCAACACCTTGTACTGGGTTCGGAAACTAATAGGCAGCCAGTGGAGGGACTTTAATACCAGAGTAATATGGTCCCTCCTAGATGTTCCAGAAATTACTCTGGCTGCCATACTTTGTACTAACTGCAGTTTCCAGACCAAGCACGAGGGTAGCCCCATGTAGAGCGCATTACAGAAGTCTAGATGGGAGAGTACTAGCACATGCACAAGAGTCTCAAGGTCCCTTATTTCCAGAAAAGGTCACAGCTGGCGTATCAGCCGAAGCTGATAACAGGCACTCCTGACCATCGCATTTACCTGATTTGTCATCAGGAGCGACGAGTCAAGGAGCACCCCCAGACTGCGAATCCAGTCCTTTATGGAGAGTGTGACCCCGTCCAGGACCGGAGGTTGCAGCCCAATTCTTGGTTTCGGGGCCGCTACCATGAGCACCTCCGTTTTGTCTGGATTCAGTCTCAATCTGTTTTTCCTCATCCAGCCCATTACTGCCCGAAGACATTCATTGAGAGAGGAGATGCCATCAGAATTTGAGGCCAACCAACGAGACATGGAGAAATAGATCTGGGTGTAATCAGCGTACTGATAACATCCAGCTCCATAACTCCGAATGATCTCACCCAGCGGCTTCATATAGATGTTGAATAGCATCGGGGACAGGATTGCACCTTGTGGAACACCACAGGTGAGCTCCCTTTTACTGGAGCAGCTGTCCCCGAGCAGCACCCTCTGGGATCTGCCCAACAGGAAGGAATGGAACCACTGGAGCGCAGTGCCTCCAATTCCCTGCCCCCTCAGGAGATCCAAGAGGATGCCATGATCTATCGTATCAAAAGCTGCTGAGAGATCTAAGAGCACCAACAGGGTCACACTACCCCGTCGATGCTCAGACACAGATCGTTGGTCAAGGCAACCATGGCAGTCTCAACCCCAAAGCCTGTCCTGAAGGCAGTTTGAAATGGGTCTAGATAATTGATTTCATCCAAGACAGCTTGGAGTTGAAGAGCAACCGCCCTCTCGATTACCTTGCTCAAGAATGGTAATAAAGAGTCTGGCCTGTAGTTGTTCATATCCAGGGGGTTCAGGGAAGGTTTTTTCAGAAGCAATGTAACGGCCGCCTCCTTCAAAATAAGAAACATCCTCAAAGCATCCCCCACCCTCCCCGGACAGCCACCCATGATGGGCAAGGATTGAGAGGGCAAGTTATTTTCCTCACTCTTCTTTTATCTTTTTATTGTTTTAATTGTTTCTATTTGTTCATTGCTTCAAAAGCCCTTTTGGGCATGGAGATAATATACAAATATGTTAAATAAATAAATAGAATGAAACAGTGAAACCAGAAGGTTTATTAAATCTTATTGCTTGGTTTTAAGTGGAATTTAATTCTTTATTATTGATGCTTTATTAGTTTTTGTTAGCCATCTTGAAAGGCCTGTTTTGTTCTACTAACAGTGTTTCTTCTTGTTGTTGTTGTTGTATGCTTTCAAGTTGTTTTTGACTTATGGAAACCCTAAGGTGAACCTATCATGGGGTTTTCCATTGCCTTCCCCTGAGGTTGAGGCTGAGAGCATGTGACTTTCCCAAGGTCATCCAATGGGTTTCATGGCCAAATTGGAAATCGAGCCCTGGTCTCCAGTTTCATAGTCCAACATTCTAATCATTATGCTACACAAGCTGTTTAAATAAACTCATAATTTTTAAAAATACCACTATTGGTTATTTCATCTATGAACATTAGGTAAAGTTTCTATACATGCAAACGATTTACTAAACAGTTCTTCTCTTTGGATTTTATGCTGAAACATCTGGTCAACATACAGATCCAATTAAAAGAATGAATAGGCTGTAAATAATAATAGTTACTTTTGTCACAGATGAATGCTTGTTTTCCCGTAACTAAATGACACATATTCCACCATTGTCTTCAATTATAGATGATGGGTGATGGTGATCTTGGTGAGGTGGAACTTTCCACAGTTCCATTGTCATCATCTGGTCAGATTCAGACTCACTGGGACTCAAAACCTCTATAGAGGTGCGGAGCTGATTAGGATGGTCTGCCCCAAGAGGCTGATAGATCTGGATGGATTCCTGAGGGCTCTTGGGGTTTCCTATCACCTCAGCAGATGATTCTGTTGAAACCTCACTTGACCTTTGGAATGGCAAGATGTTCAGAACCATGGACACAATTGCTTCTGAGTGTCCACTCTCATGGAGTGGAGCCAAACCATCCCCCTGGTTCTCCAGGGAGCTGCTGGTGATGAAGTGAGTGAGATAGACTAGAGCAATGTTGGTGGAAGACTCGAAGTGAATCTTTCAGAACATGGGCTAGAGCCCATTTGAAGGCCACTTCAAATTATTTTTTACTGCCAGCATTGCATCTGCATGAAGCCATCCAACAGAGCTGTCCTGAATGGTCAGGGGACTCTTACACACTCACCCTCAATTAGATCATGCAGATCACTCAGAGGCCCACTGTGAAGAATTTGCACAGCATTTTGCAGATAAAGTCACTCCGATCTGCTCCAACCTGGATGCTACAGTTGATACAGTGCCTGTGAATGTAACCTTGGCATCTGTCTGTCCAGTGTTAATGGATACTTTCCAATGCGTGCAGCCTGATGATGTGGACAGGATTCTTGGAGAAGTAAAAGCCACCATATGTGTCTTGGATCCTTGCCCTTCTTGGCTTATTAAACAGGCCAGAGAGGGACTGGCTGAGTGGGTAAAGGAGGTAGTCAATGCCTTCCTACAACAAGGTAGAGTTCCATCTTGCCTAAAGGAGGCAGTTGTGAGGCCTTTGTTTAAAAAGCCATCCCTGAATCCCACAATAATGAATAAGTATTGGCCTGTGTCCAACCTACCATTTTTGAGCCAGGTTTTAGAATGTGTGGTGGCTTCCCAACTCCAGGGGTTTCTGGATGAAATGGATTATCTAGATCCATTTCAATCTGGTTTCAGACCTGGCTATGGAATGGAGACAACCTTGGTTGCCTTGGTGAATGACTTACACAGGGAATTAGATAGGGGAAGTTGGTTCTGCTGGCTCTCTCAGCGGCTTTCAATACAATCGACCATGGTATCCTTCTGGATCACCTCTTTGGGATGGGACATGGAGGTACTGTTTTACAGTGACTCCATTCCTTTCTGGAGGGGTGAACCAAGAAGGTGCTGCTAGGGGACTCCTGCTTGACCCCTTGGCCATTGGCCTGTGTTGTTCCCTATGCTATTTAACATATACATGAAGCCACTGGGAGAGGTTATCCAGAGTTTTGTGCGAGTAGTTAAATAGGTACCACTTTGGTGGAAAGGTAACAGCATTCCATGCAGTCATCCTGGCTACATGACCATGGATCCATCTTTGACAACACTGGCTCTTCGGCTTAGTAATGGAGATGAGCACTGAAGTCTGATGCGACTAGACAATCATGCCAAAGGGGAAACCTTGACCTTTTTACTATTAACATATGCATGCTTGTGTGTGGTTTTTTTTAATGTGAAAGGATCAATTTCATATTAAACTGAGGCTATGAATGTATGCCTATCAGCAATGGGCTGGTGTAAAGTGGAAGGAGGAAAGGACCACAGACAATTGGCTAGGAAATAAAATGACCATACTTTTATTGTCATTACAGCTGTATAAACTGGCCTGGCATGAGGCACAGATCATGACATTAAACCAGTGATCAAATGACCCAAAGCATTCAACCTGACCCTTTTTCCTGATCTAAAGGAGCACAACCCATGGGTAATGAAGGGTTCAAGGGCAACAAGCTGTATATCGTTAAGGAAAATGCAACATGGGACATACAGTAATAGAAATAAAATATGTATGTGATAGTCACAGTGACTAGGCAGGAACAATCATGAAGCTACACAGGTGAAAAGGATAATGTAATTTGGAAGCCTTGAGAGCCAAGGACAAAGTTATAGAGTGTATATTGAAAACACCTGTTATAGATTGCAAACACCTGAGATTCATTAAGTAGTCAAGGTAAAATGATGAAATACTTGGGTTGGTCTTAAGTATGGGATGATCTATGTAAACCAATCAAAATGAATGTACACGCCCACTGGGTGGAAACTGACTAGTGGGTGGTGACTAACAATGGCTATAAGTGCAATGTTTGCCAATGCATATTGTGGTGGTGTAGTGTGGAGTAGTTTTGGAGATATTGTGAAGTGTAGAGATTGTGATTTGTAGGGCATATAGTATTTATGTATATAGTAGAATAAAGTAGATCTTTTATATAAGACTACTGAGTTGTCTGGTGTCTTGAGGGAAGATACAAGAGCCAGAAGAATCCTGGAGAAGTTTGGAGACATCTCAGGAAAAAGAGTGAGAAGGCTTGGAGAGTTTGTCAGGGTCTTCAGGCTATTCTCTGAAACTCTGCTGCTTGGGAAAGAAGCATCAACCACTGATCAAAGCTGGTCAGCTCTGCTGTATAACAAGGTGGTGAGTTAGAGCCAGAGGTGAAGAGCTACAACTCCCATCATCCCTGACACATATGACCCACAAGCTGGATCTTGGCCCATGCTACACCTCTCCAACAAGCTATATCTGACTCATAAGTTGGATTTTGCCCCAAACTATGCCACTCCAAAGTTGTTAGAATATATGATAGTCAGATAAATGAGAACAAATCCAAAACAACCTAATACCAATAAAACAAGAGCTGTAGCTTTGGCAGGGTGGGAAGGCAGCTCAAACTGGAATGCTTGATAGTCAGAGTTCACATAAATTTATACTTCCAGGGGACACCTAACTGAAGACTGCAGCTTCAGCCTGGGATTAATCCTTGATGCAGCTACTGATTGGCTTCTTCCCAGGCCCATGAAAAGCTGCAAGAGAAGAAAATGAAGTAGCGTTGGGGAATGGGAGATATGGCTGGAACAGAGTGGATAAATGTTACAAAAGAAGGCGGGATCGCTGTTTAGTAGCTATCCCGCCTTCAGTTCCCTGTTTCCCAGAATGGTTTGGGGAGCAGACCATCCATTCCACGGAACCTCACTCTGCTCCTTTGCAATGCCAGGTCGGTAAAAAACAAGACCCATATCATCCAGGACCTCCTCCTGGATGAGGATGTCGACCTGGCTTGCTTTACAGAGACCTGGCTGGGAGAGGATAGCACTGTTACCTGGGCGCAGGCCCTCCCAGCCGGGTACTCTGTTAGTGAGCAGGTGAGGGGAAGTGGGCGGGGTTGTGGTGTGGCTCTAGTTTATAAGAACAATTTGACCTTGACCAGGATACCTGTCCGGAACACGGTTCACATCGAGTGTATGTACCTTAGCCTGAAGACCAGGGATAGTTTGGGGATTTTGCTAGTTTACCTACCACCCCATTCTCTAGCAGACTCCCTGACCCAGCTGACGCAGCTGGTCTCTGAGCATTTGCTGGAGTCTCCCAGACTTTTGGTTCTGGGAGACTTCAGCATTCTGCTCGAGACCAGCTCGGGAGTTCATGGAGACCATGACAAACATGGGCCTATCGCAATTGGTCAATGGGCCCACACATTGTGCAGGTCATACACTCGATGTGGCCTTTAGTACGGAACAGGAATATCCGTGGGCAGAGGTTGTAAATACCACCTCATTGTCATGGACGGATCATTTCCTGGTCAAGATGGAACTGAGAGCCAATCACCACCTCGCCGGGGGTGGTGGACCCATTAGAATGGTCCGCCCTCGAAGGCTAATGGAGCCAATTGGATTCCAGAAAGCCTTAGAGGGGTTAATGGTTGGGACTGCCGGTGATCCTGTCGAGGCTCTGGTTAATACTTGGAATAAGGATCTTACCAGGGCCATCGATACGATTGCTCCCAAGCGCCCTTGCCGTCCCGCTTCTAATCGGAGGCCATGGTAGACACCAGAGCTTAGGAGGATGAAGAGGGAGGGACAACGGCTAGAGTGCAGGTGGCGGAAAACTCGGCTCTTATCTGACAGAACTCGCCATAGGAACTTTCTTTGTTCCTATTGGGAGGCAATACGTGCAGCGAAGAGAGCTTTCTCCTCTGCACGTATTGCATCTGCAGAGTCCCGTCCAGCAGAGCTGTTTAAGGTGGTGAGGGAGATGACGCAGGTTCCTCCTGCGCCAAATCCCTTACTTAACCTGACGACGGCCTGCTGTGACGCGTTTAATAACTTCTTCGCAGATAAAATCTCTCAGATAAGAGCCGACCTAGACGCCACAATTGGAACAGAGTCTTTAGGCGAGGTGTCCAACAACTCCGCTGATGTAGTTATACTGGATCAGTGGCAATCTGTGAGTACCGAGGACGTGGACAAGCTGCTTGGTAAGGTGAGGAAGACAACCTGCCCGCTCGACCCTTGCCCATCATGACTGGCCGTCCGGGGGGGGTGCATTGAGAAGTCTCCTTATGGAGATCATCAATGCATCCTTTAGGGAAGGATATGTTCCATCATGCCTTAAGGAAGCGGCTGTTAGGCCGCTTCTGAAAAAACCTTCTCTAGACCCCCTGGAGATGAGGAACTATAGGCCTGTATCACTTCTGCCATTTTTGAGCAAGGTGATCGAGAGGGCGGTTGCTCTTCAGCTCCAAGCTGTCTTGGATGAAACCGATTATCTAAACCCATTTCAAACCAGCTTCAGGACAGGCTTTGGGGTTGAGACTGCCATGGTTGCCTTGACCGACGATCTGCGTCTGAGCATCGACAGGGGTAGTGTGACCCTGTTGGTGCTCTTAGACCTCTCAGCGTCTTTTGACACGATAGATCACAGCATCCTCTTGGACCGCCTGAGGGAGTTAGGTATCGGGGGCACTGCCTTGCAGTGGTTCCGGTCCTTCCTCTCGGGTAGGTCCCAGAGTGTGCTGCTCGGGGACTGTAGCTCCGGTAAGAGGGACCTCACTTGTGGAGTCCCTCAGGGAGCTATTTTGTCCCCGATATTATTTAACATCTATATGAAGCCACTGGGTGAGATAATACAGAGTTATGGAGCTGGGTGTTATCAATATGCTGATGACACCCAGATCTGTTTCTCCGTGTCTCATTCGTCGGCCATGAATTCCAATGGCACCTCTTCTCTCAATGAATGTCTTCAGGCGGTAATGGGCTGGATGAGGAAATACAGATTGAAACTGAATCCAGACAAGACGGAGGTGCTCACAGTAGCGGCCCCGAAACCAAGAATTGGGTTGCAACCTCCAGTCCTGGATGGGATACGCCAGCTGCGCCCTTTTCTGGAAGTAAGGGATCTCGAGACTGTTGTGCACGCATTGGTAACCTCATGCCTTGACTTCTGCAATGCACTCTACATGGGGCTACCCTTGTGCTTGGTTCGGAAATTAGAGCTGGTACAGAATATGGCAGCCAGGCTTGTTTCGGGTACATCTCGGAGGGACCACATTACTCCAGTTCTGAGGTCCCTCCACTGGCTGCCTATCAGCTTCCGAACCCAGTACAAGGTGTTGGTTATTACCGTTAAAGCCCTAAATGGCTTGGGCCCAAGCTATCTCAGGGACCGCCTTCTCCCGTACAATCCTCCCCGCGCTCTTCGTTCCTCCGGCAGGAAATTGCTACAGCCCCAAAGATCGAGGCTTGCGGCGACCTCACGGGGGGCCTTTTCAGCCGTCGCCCCTAGACTCTGGAACAGCCTGCCGGATGAGATCCGTCAATTAACATCTTTAGATAGCTTTAAAAAGGCTGTCAAGACTGATCTCTTCCTGCAGGCCTTTCCAGATTAATTTACCCCCGCCTCGGTACAAATAGCCACCCCAATGATCCTTCCATGGCCCCCTCTATATGATGGTTAGGATTATTGTTGTAGGCTTATATATTGGATACTCAGGCTTGTATTGGGCTTTTAAATTGAATTTGTTAATTTTAGATTACTCACTGATTTAATACTGTTTTATGGGGGGGAGGGGGTATGTTGTATTATCTATGCTTTTATGGGGTCCTGTATGTTTTATGGTTGTAAGCCGCCCTGATTGGAGTACCATTGGGCGGGATATAAATAAATTTTATTATTATTATTATTATTATTATTATTAGAGGAGAAAATGTCAGCTCAATCAACTCACCCGTTAGCTGCAACCTGCAAATCTGTCACCCCTCTGTTCATTTAATATGGAGTAACATTCCACACTGGTATGGATACAATACACATATAAACATGTATAGAAAATGAATATCTTACACAAATGTTATGGTGCATGGGAAACTTTCCTAGAGTGCTTCAGAAAAAACATGGCGCCCAGAATAGTAGCTGCTGTAATATGATGTTGAGCCATCTTTCCAAATGCAGTCACCATTCCTTCTATATCATTTCTTGCTGCTAGGGTTGTGTGAGAATTTCACTCTGTCTGGATGTTTTGATGGATTTATATGATTTCGCACCTCCTGAACATAGAAACTTTAACAGAATCATATCTCTAGAATACACAGAACAACAAGTCTTACAAATGGCATGTACATTTGCAGTTACTAGGGAAGCCTGAAGCAGAATCCTGTATTAATCTTTTTAATTAGATTCCAAAATATATTTTTTAGGGTTGGGAGAAAGAAGCTGTGCTTTGATTACAGATACACCTCCCAATAGACTATGCCTTTAAATCTCAGTGCTGCAAGTATAGATGCACCCATAGAAGTCTGAATTCAGCTCATTACCTGGAACAGTAAGAACGAAGATAGAGGTTGGATGAAGTTGCAGTTTATTTGCACATTGATCCAGCAATCTCTGAAAATACTGAAGATCACCATAAGCTCAACAAGCACTGGGGTCTCTTTGTTACTCAGGTACTGTCTTCAGCAGCTGATTGGTACTTCCCCAGGAGCCAGGCAAGTGCTGCAAGTGCAACCCATTTTAGTACACCAACTTCAAATGAGAATTCTGATGTCCCACAATTGAAAACCATAATAATACTCCTGTCATCTCTCTGAACTTTTAATGTAATTTTAAACTGCTAAAAAGCAAAGCAATGAAGATTTGGTTTTATTAGTAAAATCATGGTGGCAATTTAAGCGATGCTGCAATTTACAATTTTCTATTATTTTCCATGATATTTGGTCAAATTTCCCTTTCACCTTTCATACAGCCTATAAGTCTAATTTTTCTGTGTGTTTTAATTTTATTTCCAAATTAGTTTTCAAACTTTTAACCCTGCAGAATGCTGAGTTATTCAGTCGTGCATGTAGCTGTATATATAGTTGGTAAATCAAACAAAAAAATGATGGCCAAGTTCCTGTATTAGAGAAATAGCTACCATGTAACAGCTATGGACTGTCTCCCAATTTGAGCCCTAAACCTACCTTAAAATCCAGCCAGCTGTACTGACAGATGGAGTTCTCCAGCACTGACCCTCTCTCACCAGTGATGCTCTAAGCAGAAGCAAGGATCCCTGTGGGGTCCTGTTACAACTCACTGGTACATCAACAATTGCTGGGAGGAGGAGACTGGATGTGTCATCCAGGACCCCAATTGCCAGCACCATATAACTCCATCCCCAGTATAGCTGGTTTGATTTTAAGGTGGGATTGGGGGCATTTATGATCATGGCAATGGTACCATGATTATACAGTGGAAAAAGTTATGAGGTTGTAAGTCTAACCAAGACCCTGTCTACACAAGCCAAAAGGCCCATCTCCCCCCCCCTCATTTTTGGTGCCATTCCAAACCTCTGTTCTGGTGCAAGCAATCCAGACAACAATCAGCATGTTCTGCACCAGAACTAGACTATACAAACACACTCCTTTAGCACATATTTTAAAAAAGGTCACCTGTTACTCTGGATCTTCCAGGAAGATCCAAAGCCCTTTGTTCCCACCTCACGGTAGCTGTCTACACAGAAAACCTGCTGAGCCATCCAGCACATCTGCTGCCAGTCATCATATTTTAATCAGCTTAGGTTAAAATCCCAGCCATCAAGTTTTAATCAGCTTAGGTTATAGGCAAAGAGCCAGTTTGGTGTTTGTTTATTTATTTATTTATTTATTTATTTATTTATTTAAAACACATATTAAAGGTGAAATGAGGTATTAAGAAAGCAACAGTTGTAGGCTTTGGAAGCTTTTTCTCCATGGCTTCTTGGAATGAAGGCAGCATGAACATCTAAAGAAAATGAAGCCCAAACAGTCAGTACATCTAATCATGGGGTTCTAATGAGAACAGAGATATGTGATTACAAAGACAAGCTAAGAATTCAAGCTGAAATCAACCATTCCAGTTGACAAAACTTTCACATGAATTTCTTTCTACTTCTTGACATTGTCATCTATTCATTGTAATGAGAAAGTGATCACCCATAGCTATGGCAATGTGGATAGAATCTGTGTGTTGCAAAGTGCCATTGAGTTTGGGAACACTTAATTAGGTTAAGTTTGGCATTTAATCATGAAAGTCATATTAGATCAAGACTGACTGTTGAGAAATGGATACTGATATATTCACATTACACTTTAATATTACACTTTAGATTGTCCAGAGACTGACACACATAAGACTGAAGGAGGTGTGCAAAGAATATTGAAATGTCATTACAAGCTTTACCTCTCCTCCAAAAAAGAGCTTTAATATGTCTGTAACTTTGGTATAGGAGGGGGAGCTAGTTTTGTGTCCTCACCCACAGGAGCCAAACAATATCTGAAGGCATGTTTATCACTCAATAGCATAGGCATGGCCACATCCTTAGTATCACAGTTCCCCCACCATCAACTCCCACACTGACTACAGCACAATGTCTAATAAATAGGCAAGAATTTTGCCTGGAACCATGAAAATTAAATGATTGGCACAAAATCTCTGTTCTATAGAGATATGTGAAACCTTCCTGAGAAATCCTCTTCCTTCCTTCCTTCCCTTTTTCCTTCTCTTCTCTTCTCTTTCACTTTCTTTTCTTTTCTTCTAAAACATAGGACGTTATCACACGGGGCCTAAAGCAGAAAGAATCCGCACCCAATCCCATCCCATTGCGGTTCTTTTTCCCGTGTGTTCACACAACGTCGCACAGAACCCCGTCCCAACCCCGTCCCAATGCGGCATCATCCCCGTTCTTTTGAATGCCGGTTTCTTGGGGAATTGCAAGTGCGCGACCTGAATGATACCGCAATGATATTGCTTTCGCTGTATGTCTGATCACGAGATATGCATCGTGGAGCCCAGGCCCCGCACAGGCTTCGGAAGGGGTGTGTGTGACAGCTGGCTGTCACACACACACATCTTCCCAACCCAAGCCGGGAAAGAGAGCCGCTCCAACCCAAGCTGGAAAAGAGAGTCCTTCTGCTCGGAGCGGCTCTCTTTCCTGGGTTGGGAAGGGGTGTGTGTGCGTGTGTGACAGCTGGCTGTCACACACACACACACACACACACACACACACACACACACACACCTCCCCAACCCAAGCCAGGAAAGAGAGCCGCTCCAACCCAAGCATGGAAAGAGAGTCCTTCTGCTCGGAGCGGCTCTCTTTCCCGGCTTGGGTTGGGAAGGGGTGTGTGTGCATGTGTGATAGCCAGCTGTCACACACACACACACACATCCCTTCCCAAGCCTGGAAGCCTGGTTGCTTTCCTTGGGACGAGGTTGCTTTCCTTGGGACGACCTCATCCCAAGGAAAGCAACCAGGCTTCCAGGCTTGGAAAGGGGTGTGTGTGTGTGACAGCCGTGGCAAGTGACAGCCGCGGCTGTCCTGTTTCTGCGCATGTGCAAGAACATCCTTGCTGGGTTCTGGAGGGGATCTTCTCACTTGTGTGTGATCGGCAGATATGGTCCCCAGGAGCGCATCTATCGCGGTATCGTTAATTGAGCAATGATGCTAGTTGCGTCTGATAGCCATTTCCGTCTTCTGGGGTCTATACCGGTATAGTTCTGGATTGATTCCATACCGCTTTCTTGCCACTTTGAGACCCATGTGTGATAACGTCCTTAGTCATGTTCATCTGGAATATCAATACGCAAAGTGATCTTGTAGCACCTTTGAGATTAACTATGAAGCTGAAGTATAAGCTTTCATAGACTTGCATTTGAGAAAGTAGACCAAGGGCCTGAACAGACTGCCAGAAATAATCCAGCTTGAGACCACTTTAACTGACCTAGCTCAATGCTAGGGAATTATGGGAATTGTAGTTTTTCTGAGAGACATTGAGCCTTTTCTGTCTGATAGTTCTAGTGCCACAATAAACTACACTTCCCATGATTCCCTAGCACTGAACCAGAGCAGTTAAAGTGGTCTCAAGCTGAATTATTTCTGGCAGTCTGTTCAGGCCATCTACTAAATCTTATGGCATATCTTCTTTCACAAAGTTAGTCTCGAAGGTGTTACAAGATCCCTTTGCATACTTTATTTTCTTTGTTACTTTTTTCCTTTTGGCAAAATTCCAACATATATCTGACATTCAATGGTAGTTACTGGTTTCCTTGTCAGTGGGGCAGTGAATTTATTCCAAATTTATTTTAAATTTTAAAATAGGTTGAGCACCACTGATACCTCCTTTAAAGTTCAAACTAAAACTTGGAACAGATGCCTTGACCAGCTGATGGAGCATCCACTGTTTCCATATATTACATTTGGATGCTCCAGTCACCAAGCAATTAGAATTGTCGGGAGGAGAGTGAAAATCAGTATGTTGGCTCTGGGAAGGAGCACTCACTCCTCCACCAAGTCCTAGTTGCTGAGTGAACATCTACAGTGGGAATCCTGGATTGTTCAGAACTCTGACAAGATGAAGTAACAGCAGTTTCTCCACTGCAGACATTCACCCTGCAGCTCATGGATGATAACAGGTTCAAGCAGATCTAGCAAGCTCCTCTTCATGACACAAACTGTGGTGACAAAACTAATGACCTTCCTCTTTTAGAATTTTAATATGTATGGGCAATTTGTTCATGACTTTCCAAAACTGAAAATTTATTCCCCTCTCATGGCTTTATTAGTGTAAGAAAATAAAAATAAACAACATTGACACATTTCCATCTCCTTTATATCCATTAAAAAACACTTCACACCATAAATGGCACTCATTTTCATACTGCAAGCTGAACAGGTGGTGCTTTATAAATAATATAATTTTAATTTCTTCACAGAGTCCAGTCCAAAGTCCATGAGCACATTGCTTGGAGGAAGGGATACTGTTTGACAAATGATATTTGTACAGTTGGCCTTGGTATCTGCTAGTTTGGTTTGGTTTGGTTCAAGGACACACACACCCCAGATACCAAAATATGTGACTCCTCAACTCCCATTAAATACAATGGCATAGTAAAATGGTGGCCCTTATAGAAAATAGCAAAATAAAGATTTGCTTTTTGGAATGTGTATATGGGTAAAATGTTTTCAAGCCTTAGTTGCTGAATCAGTGGATAAAGAATCTGTGTATACAGAGGGCTAACTGTACACACTAAGCATGTAAAGAAAGTGTTTTGGGATTAGTTTAGTGATGTTTAAAGAGCAGGTGTTAACATGGCTTATTTTAATGGTGCTACACCAGCACTAAAAGGCAATAATCATTCCTACTGCTCTTCATGAAAACACAGGAAGCAAAAATTCAAAATCTTTCCTTTCCTTTCCTTTCCTTTCCTTTTTCTTCCCAGAATTGCACATGGGAGAAAAGAACAAGAAAGTGGAGGTGTGAGAGAGAGAATATAGAGAGAGACAGAAACATATACCACATGAGATACAGAAGTATAAGTCATGAGTACATGAATTTTGTAGTTTTCATGAGGAAACAAAATCTATGAAGAATTTGAAAGCAAAGCCAAATAGGGTTTTCTGTGTATCCTCCTTTCCTTGTGTTCTGTATCATTAAACCTCATCCATAATACTTTATTTGCACTGGCACAAAGGACACGAGATGCCTCTTTTTGGGTTTGAACAGGCCACAACTTTTATTTTGCTGTACAGGGTCTATTTACAAGAAATAACTTCCATCAATTTTGTCACATGTGTGTGTGAAGGTGTAACTCCCCAAGTGGGTGGTCTTCACCACAAAGTATGTAAGCAAATAACAACAAGAAATTTACAAACCCCTCCCCTCCAGAAATGACATCATATTACGTCATATGATGTCGTTCAATTAGTGACATCATGCATTTAACTGCATACGTCACTTCCTTTAGTTTAACTTTATCAAATTTACCCCAAATAATTTAATTAGCCAGATTAATTTTCCTATGGGGTGGGGGTCATTACCCGCCCCTAGATACAAAACAAGCAAATTCTAAATTATAGACCCTAACCCTTAAGTTGTGACAAAGCTAATAATAACATAAAACAACGCATCAATTATTACCCTATGACCCATACCTAACAACAAATTAAACATTAATCTCAGGGAGGGCGAAAAACCTAGGGGAGCACCCTGGGAAAAAATTCCCTCCTAGCCCCCGAAGGCGACCAGCCTAAGCCTGAGAGTAACCAAACAGTTCTTTAAATAAGGGTGGGTGGGTTGGGTCGCTCAGTTCAAGCTCTAAAATGGCTGCCGCCATATGGCAGCGCAGAGCTATGAAGAATAAACTCTCGCCCCAAGTCTCGGGAGATTACAGGCACCACGAGACTTTGGGATATGAACAAGGCAACTTGATTGGACCAAGCTCGCAGGTGCTCTAAGATCCCCGCATGCTTGACCAATCAGGCCTCTCATGTCCTTATATGGCCAGTGCAACAAGAAACCCCTCCTGACTCATCGGGGGGTGTCTTTCCCCAGACTCATATATTGTTGCACATGGGAACAGACCTACAAAGTAAGCATTTGGCAACAGTTTTGCCTGTAGAGTTGTAAACACTGTCTGCACATTTTAGACAGCTTCCATAGTTTTTATTTTCCAGACAAAAAATGTCTGGGAAGAAGATTTCCCAAAGAAATGTATTATGAATGTATTTATTTAGAAACAAAGAGGACCAAGAGCTATTCAAAATCTACCTCATTTCACCCAGCATTTTGGTAATTTAAATACTGTGGAATAACTTTGATATTGCAGCCACAAAAATTCATATGAACAGAGAGTTTAAGATACTGCAATACTCAATTCTCATTGGGGGGAGAAAATATCTCAGATTAAGCCACTCAATAGAAGGGTGTGTGGTTTTTTTTAAAAAAATCTATCTGGATGAGGTGATAAATATGACAAAATATGGTGGTGAAATTATGTTACACTCAATACTGGACATTAACATAATTTCAAACTGATATTATTCATTCAATAGCTATTTTCTGTAATAAACTGTAATATTGGCCCATCCGGGTGATGAGTGTGAAAAGACTTCTTAGGGCTTTTGCAGACTGTCAGAAATAGTGCAAATTGAGTCCACTTTAACTGCCCTGATTCTGTGCTAGGGAATCATGTGAACTGTAGTTTATTGTGACACCACAGCTCTCTGATGGAGAAGGCTCAATGTCTCAGAAAAAAATACAATTCCCATGATTCCCTAGCACTGAGCCAGGGCAGTTAAAGTGGACTCAATTTGCACTATTTCTAGCAGTCTGCAAAGCCAAGTTCCTTTTCTTATAGTGCTTGGTGACTGAAGAATTATTGATGATTTTTCTATAAGTCTATCTGTAAGTCAGGATGGACTGATCAGTCATCCATTTCTATGAATGTTGTTCTTCTACAATCTCCAAACTATTCCATGCCTTTTTTTAAAAAGGAAAAAAGTATGTATCACGTTATGCATTTCTCAAATCAATACATAGATAGACACATTAATAGGTGCTTCTCCCAACTAACTAAAATGTTTCCCGCTTGGACCTCCAGGGACATTGCAAAATGTCTGAGAGAGTGCTGGCTGATGGTTGCTCCCATCCTGGATGTGGAGATCTCAAAATGGTATAACCTGCCCATAATACCACCATTACTTAGTTATATCCTAAGTGAAACAGGTGCCACAGACATATAATCAGCAATTTGAATATGTAGGAAGATTAAAGTATTTAGTAATGATGCTTTTTATTTATTTACTTTGTTATTAAAGGCAGAAGCTTGAATGACTGAGATAAAACACTTCATATTCAAACTGTCATGTTTAAAGGAAAAAAAAGAAGTGAAAAAGAGGGGGGCTATAATAGTAATTTTAGTTAATCTAATAAGATAAAGCAAACTTTTAAATCAAAATTTCTTCTTGCCTTATAATAAGATGTGTTTGTGTGTGCTTTTCTGTCCATACACTGGGAGACAAGATAGAGGAGGAGTAATGTCAATCAATTTCTTTCATAAACACATATTCGAGAGAGAGATTAGGCATAATTTAGATTCTCTCCTGGTTCTCTAGGTTTCTGGCAATCATATTTTCCGTTGCATATTGAATAGAAAGGGTCAATACTGTCACTCTCTGCCCACCCCCAAACCTTGCTGTGCCACTCCCATCCAGGGATAAAAATTTATTCTGAAGTCAATCATCAATCAGTGTATGTAATCAACCTCTTTAAAGTCCCATGCTATTTTTCATTAAGCCATGTTTTGTTGGTAGTGAGTTCTGCCACACACATTTAGTAGTCTTACTGCATTCTCTCTAACATGGTAAAAGGCCAACTAGGATTTGAGATGTGCTTTGCTATTAAAAACATTATTGCAGTACATTTTTTCAGAGGTTACATCATTCCCATTCCAGGGCCTTTTGCTATGTGAATTCATTTACATATAATTGTTTATCCATTATTACTACACATCATATAGTCCTGGTAACTTTATTTCCATTCCAGAGGTTAATAGCTTTCTGAATAAATTTAATAAAGGCACACAAAAATGTGACACTAAAATCAAGCAAATAAGTTTTGAATATAATGTAAGAGCTGCTGACAATCAATATGGCATGAATACACAACACAAAGCTGCCTGAACAAGTAACTCTTTCCAGTAACGGAGTGAAATCACCCAGAATCCTTTGGACTTTGTTACTATTATAATACCACAATATAACTTAAGCCTGTCATGAAATGTTTCATCTGTAGATATCAAAATGAAAGCCAGTTGAAACAATCAATAGTTGCATATGATGGATCTGTTGTGCAACACCCCTTTCTATTCCTGTAACAAATAGGAGATGAACATTTGAATGCACTTGTATACTGTTTACTTCAAGTTTTGTATCTAGTTTGCACATATACCCTATGAGTAGGAAAACTTAGGCATCCATATAGAGAGAGACAGAGAGACTTGCCTATAGTTCCAGGACCAAACCAGAATTTAACATTCAAATAAGTCTTCCCCACATGCTGGTCTTCATTATTTGTGCCACCTGTTCTGTCCAGCAATCTGTTTCATCAAAATCACAGATAATAGCAAATCCTATATTTCCGCCAGAAGTTGACCATAGAGTTGCACTGGAAAACCTCCAGACAACTCAAAGGTTGTCTCTGTCAGTATCTGGAAGTCCTCCAGAACAATTCTATGGATAACTTCCAGCAGATGATGGCCATAGATTTGTGCTAGTGGTCCTCCAGAAGCCTAGAGAGACCATTTTTTCAGATGTATGTAAGTGAAATTGAGGATACTGGTCCTGCAATAAGGGGGGGGGGGTCATACTGTACTTCACTTTATTGCATATCAAATGCATTTCACTTTTCCTCAGAAACACCAGCAGCTCAAGTGGCTGCATAGAACAGAGCCTATGAGGTTTAAGTGTAAATACCTTGAGGAAAAGGCTGATAGAAACTGCAAAATGCATGAATGCTTTTGTTGGTCCAAGAAGTCTTGCTGGACTGCCAAAGAATTCCATATAGATCTGAAGCCACAATTTGGTCCCCTTGATTAGTTAACCAAAGTCCTCAGCCAGTTAATGTCCCAGATTCTCAATGTCTAGCCACCAATGTGAATTGGCATTTTTACAAGCTTACATGTCCTTCAAAAGACCTTTTGGTTCATAACAATAAGTCATAAATATTTGCTCTTTGAAATATAACTTCATTGTTGCCATCAGAAATTATTTCTAAAATAGCTTGGAGGATGCATTTCTTTTCTAATCTAAATCTCAAAGGAATCAACTAATAATTTCAGCAATTGTCTTCCAACCATGAGAAAGTCTTTGAAAGCTGAAGTTTTCAAAGACTATTCACATTTCAGTACTCATTCTGCACAAAATTAGAACAAAAAACAGCATTTTCTATGTAGGAAACAGGATGCCATTTTCTGCATATTCAAACCAAAAAATCCATCAGTGATTCCTTTATTGGCCAACCAAAATGCACATATACTTGTTGCAAGCTTTCAAAGCTCCATGGGCTTCTTCATCAGGCAAGATGTTACAAATCAAACAGGAGAAAAACACTTGGAGATGTTAGTCAGATGCCTACATGTGGTTTCAATCTTTGATGGTATACGGTGGGGAAGATATCTTTTGCAGGCAAGATCCTCCTCCTTCTGGCCCTGTGGCTATAGGGAGATTTGCAAATTCCGGGAAATTCAAAATCCATTTGCATCTCAACAGGGACCCCTCTTTTGCAATCCAATATGTCCCCATTCCAGTGAGGCCACAGGCCTCTTTGTGGCAGAGAACAATGGATTCCTCAAGAAATCTCCGTGTTTTTGCATCAGGAATATTTTGGTGGATGTATTCTGCATATGAATTTTGTGCAGTATAAATCTCAGATTGCAACGAGTATCATCAAACCAGGTCCAGGTTTCTCCTTGACAAGGCTTCTCAATACTAGAGAAACTCCTTTTCAAACATTTTTTAAACATTTTTTTCTCAAATATTCTTTTCATCCCTAGTTCTGACACTTATAATCACCTTAGCCCCAGACTTTGTCATCTAAAAATCAGCTGGATGGTTTCATGGAATTTTTGTGTCTAAACTGGACATGGGGAACCTGAGGATCTCCTGGTTCAAAATTACAGATTTTAAAATAATTCCTATCTAAGTTTTCCCAAGGCTTTTTAAATGAATTCTAGGCGTTTGGCACCAAAAGGAGCAAAGAAAATGGGAAACAGATGAGGGAGGATGAGAAACTTTATTTGGGCTTATCTGTGTGTTGTTTTGCCTTCTAGTTGTTTCTGACTTGTGGTGACCTTAAGGCAAACTTATCACAGGATTTTCTTGGAAAGTTTCTTCAGAGGGGAGTTGCCATTGCCATCCTCTGAGGCTGAGAGGCTGTGACTTGCCCAAGGTCACCCAGTGTTTTTTAATGGCCAAACAGGGATTCAAACCCTGCTCTCCAGATTCAGAGTCCAGTGCTAAAACACACTGGTAGCGTTCATTCAAAATTTTCACACCGAGGCCAAAATATGTTTTTATAAAATATAAGATGGGGGTTATTGTGTTTCAAACATACAGGCAATGTTTCTTGGTTTTCAAACTTGGTAATAATTTAACTTGGTTACCGTTTCAAGTGTAGTGTAGCTATTTCAAATACAATCCTTCAAATGTTTCTATGATTACAACCTAACCACAGACCCTCTCTGCACTAGATCTCTGTTGAACCACAAAGAGTTCTTTTTCTTTTGACTCTTATCTTTCTTCCACTTAATTCCCTCAGGAACAATCCACAGCCTTTGGCTTAAGGTATTGCTTCACTGTACCTCTGTCTTAAATCAGATCCAACTGACACTCTCGAAGGTTCCGAGCCTTCTGTTCCACAGTTCCTAACTGCCTAACTCCCTAACTGACTATCCCTCACTGCCTGAGCTATTTATCTCCTTCCAGCTGCTCTCTCATTGGCTGATTCCAGCTGTCTCGGGATTGGTCACCTGTCTTCTGGTCTTCACAGCTCCCTGCTGCCTTTCTGTTCATCACAGTGATAAGTTCACAAGAGCAGGAAGTCTGAGTGGCACAATTGCCATTAAAAAATGCTGTTGTATTTATGCGCATCTGTGCATAAACAGATATAATTATATCTAGTTGCCTTTACCTGCACTCCTTTCTATGTGAATATTCTTGACAGACATGTGAAAGAAAACTGAGGTATCAGGTTGCCAGAAATAATTCAGGGAAACTTGCAATTTTACATTGACATGACCACTGAATGGGGAGAATGTATGGCTGCTTAATCTGAATTTGCTGTTCATAGCCTCCCTGTCATTTTAATAGTATAGACAAGCCCAGTTGCTGCAAATCTGGAAAATCCAGGGCATCCTGGATTTTAATGTATATGTTTAAAGAAAAAGCCTCATGACAAGAAGCATGAGCAGAGTTCCTTCCTTCACTTTTCACTCTGTAACAAAAAAGGAGTTCTTTCACTTCCATTGGGCCATTCTGTGAAAAACAAGAAGACTAATGTACTGTTGTTACATTACAACAGTTGCATTAGCTTGAAGTTGTGGGGAACCTTGGGATGAGGTTTAAGGAGAAAAAATGGAGGAATCTCTCAGCCTCCTTACCTCTTAGCAAGGTAATCTCAACACCCACAGTCCTAAAAATTTTAATCATCCCAAAAGTCACCTAAAATATGACCATACATTTAGGGCCTGGAAATGATATTGAAAAGTGGGTGGGTGGAAAGGTTTGACATAGCACCACTTCTATATATGCTGATTGATTCATGTTCTCATCAGTTTTACCACCCACCCTTCTCCCTGCAGGCCACCCTGTTATCTTTGTCAGATGTACATCTCCCGCGTTTCAGTACTGGCAGAGCCATTATCTATCTATTCATGTAGTAATCAGATTTTTCTAAGCATCACTCAGCAGTCATAATGATGCAGAAATGTTATCCTGAAGTCAGGAATGCAGGCACTTTTTGTAAGTGAATCAGCAGGCATCAAAAAGACAATCAACCTAATTAGTTCCTTACATTTGCATGGCATCCACAACTGCCAATCTCAACAAGAGACTTCATTAGTAATAATAATATCTGAGAACTCCAGTTTTCAAAAAACTGTTATGAGACAGGAATTGTCCTTGCTTAAAAGAGAAGTCATCTCTATTTACAATGATGGCTCAGGGCATTATTATGTTCTCAACGGGCACATTTCTTTTCCATCCAGTCCCTGTCCATAAGGCTGTTTTTATGTCTGTTTTTCCAAATAATCCAAAGTGAATTTTTCATATCACTTTGCTAATGTAACTGGCTCATTAGTCTTGCCAAAGGCTTGACTCCTAAATATATAAGTAAGTTAAAGGCTACCCATTCCCTCAATGCCCTGTGGTATTAGATCCTTCATTCCCAAACCTGCTGTTTTATATGGTACATCAGTTCCTTTAAACAAGGGAAATCAAACACTGTTTGCTGAGAGATAAAGGAGCTATGCAGACAGGCAAAAAGGGGTGCTTTGAGGGTGACTTGTAGGTGTGGCCTTTAGACGAAGCACACCTAAAAGTCTCCAGGAAAGCACCCTCTAGCCATCGTATGCTGAGAAAAGCTACTCCAAAAAGGAGCTGCATTTTGCTATGCCTTCGGTGAAGATGTGCACCTTTGCATGTGTGTATGTATGTAGCAACACTGATGCACCGTATAAATGCACTATCGCAAGTGCGGCAGAAATTGACTTGGTGATCCAGAGCATGCGCCCTACGATGCAAACTTTAATTTAAAGCACCCTATGCTTCCAGGTGTAGATGCACTGGTGCAGGTGCGCTTGAATATTAGAACCCTAACCCTAATTGTAACCCTATACATGTGCCCTAGCAGCTGTCCTCTATTATGACAATAAATTCATTCTGTTGGATATACGCTTGCTGTCAGCATGCGCAGCAGTTTGCATGAAAGAGGCTTTTGTGACCTCTTCTGTGCAGGTGTGCAGGTGTGCATAAGACCTGCACACTATTTCCTGGCATGAGGGGGGGGGGGCTCCTGGAATAATGTTTGTCCATGTGTCTTGTTGACCTTTTCCCTTGGATGACCACCAGCTGCATGTACCAAGTCTGTCCACACAAACCTCCCTTGCATGTACCTCTCCCCTCCTCCCTGATCTGTGTGGGACATGTTTTGTGAAGGATGATGGAGTGTCTTTTCAGTTGACAAACCCATTCCTTCATCCCAAGGGTGGCACAATCATACAGTGGCACCTGTCTACTGCACCCACTCCTTGGGGGGAAGTGGAGGTCACTGAATCCTTGCATGATATGTGGGTGTATGATAGATCCTGTGCAGGTGCACAGGGATGCCAAATTTCAGTCACCTTGGTACACAGTGTGACAGACTGTATACTAGCCTATGATAGGTCCTGTGCAGGTGTGCAGGGATGTTTTCCTGTGCAGGTATGCATGTGTTTGAGAGGGGAAAAAAAATTAAAGCAGATGCTGCTGGCCCATGTGATTGCTCCATCTCCCTTTGCAGCATCCTTAGGGCTGGTGGTGAGGTTGCTGGGACTTCAATAAAGCCTTGGAAAATCTGCACCGACTCCCCCCAGTGCAGTTGCTCCGTCCCCATTTAGAGCAGCCTCAGGGCAGGCAGTGCAGTCACTGCAGCTTAAGGAAAAGGCAACTTCAGGTCACCTTTTCCTACCCGTCTGCATAGCCTCACAGTTTGACAAAACTAGAATGGAGTAATTAGCAGTAGAAGTTTGTCCTGCTCACAAAAAATGATCTACTGGGTGATGGTGACATTGTGAATGATTTTCCAATTTCAATACAGCTTGGATCCAGACTAGCTGAAAACAAACAACATTATTTACAGATATAAGCCTGTCAGAGTTATAAGATCCTCAGTGGAAGACCTCTCTCGACCTCTCTCAGTCTCATCATCATCACAGGTACATTTGAAACACAGATTCTTCTCAGTGAATTGAGGTGGAAAGGAGTCGTAGGCCAGAATATTCTGGGCTGCTCCTGCAGTATTTTGAATGCAGAGTTCCCCAAGATTCTCCATTACCTCTGCATTCCATAGCAACACCGGGTGGTTATCTATATACGAGTCCCACTGTGTTGTCCAGCACCACCAGCACAAGTCACTCTCTCTAAGGTCAGAAATCAGGTGCCCAGAATTGATCACTATGAAGCTCATTGGCTGGAGGGTGCTTACCAGAAAGAATATAAACAGTAATTGAGAGTAGAGGAGGTAACTGGGTCAGTTGGGAAGTTCTTGAAGGCAGAAGAGGGAAGAAGCAAGAATCCTGGAGTCTTAAAACCAGAAGGAGAAGTGGAAGACTGAGAGAAGACCACAAAGTTGACAACTGTGGAGGACAAAACTCCAAAGCAGGAGTGGATGGTTCCAACATGAGGCAAAGAAACCACTCTGGATTTTAGTTCATATTTAAAGCAGTTGTCTGACATGCTGAACCTATTTGAGGAATATGGTAATATTTGTATATTGTATGGTATAATTTGTATAATATTTGTATAATTCCTTTAAAGTTTGGAGTAAACCCTGGAATAGATTCACTGTTCCACTTACCTTCCCTGAAATTTTCAAGAGAAAACAGTGGAAGCTGCCAACTGGAGGAAGTTCATTTTATGCCAAAGCATACAATAACCAACCAGAGAGTCCTCCTGATCAGCTGGTAAGTTAATGGAGGGTGGTGGAAGATACAGAGTAATTCAGTACAGCTTGGCAAGGGAGAGAAAACAATTCTTAATATTGTTGTTGTGTATTTTCAAGTCATTTCCAATTTTTGGTGACTGTAAGGCAAACCTGTCATGGGGTTTTCTTGGTAGAATTTATTCAGAGGAAATTTGCCCTTGCCTTCCTCTGAGGCTGAGAGAGTGTGACTTGTCCAAGGTCACCCAGTGGGTTTCCATGGCCAAGCAGGGATTCAAACCCTTGTTCCTAGTCCAACATCTAAATCACTAAATAGCTTACTAAAACATTTTCAAATAACAAATATATATTTAGTCTGCATCACCCCCATGACAGAGATGTTGGGAAGTGGTGCATAGTTTGCTGGCCTTCCTGAAATGGGGAGACAAGTTTAAATTGAGCCATGGCAGTTATGCCATGGCAAGAGGAGGCTTAGGGGTGTGGCCAGAGGTGATTTTTTAAAAGCATTTTTTTTATTGTTACATACATTTTTACAAAGGAAACTATTGCTTCAAATTATTCAGCTATGTACATTTGATTAAATTATAAATTCTCTTATTATGCTTTTTCTTCTGTTGTTCATTGTTTCCTCTTGCTGCTTGGTCTTATTTTTGACCTAAAAAGAAATCGTGAATCATTCACAATATTATTCAAAACAATATGCAATTCAATAAAAGTATTCATTTTCTTTTGAAAATAAGACCAAGATCCTAATTCCAAGGAATTCTTTTTTTTTTTACTTTTCAATCAGTTATTATTTAGAGTTTCATTTATTCCTAACTGTTTACTTAATTGCTATTTTTGTGTAGTTTATCTATTTAGTCTTTTTCTAATATCTCTGTTACCACTTTCCATTCTCTTTCCCATTTAGCTATATCTTTTTTATTTAATATCATGGTCAACCTATCAATTTCCTATCATAAACTTTGATTTTTCCGGTCTTCTATTTGTGGTGTTTGTTCTTTTTCCCCAGTTTTTTTGTTATTAGTATTCTTGCTGCTATTATAAGATATAGTGCAGTCCTCCAATATTTTTTCTTTCCTTCTTTCCCGAATACTGTTATTATGTTTAGCAGGCAGAACTTGGGAGCTAAGTCAAATTCTATTCCAAACCTTTTTTGCATTATTATATGCATCTTTAACCAAAATTTCTTTACTTTTCAGCAGCTCCACCACATGTGTATGTACTATCCTAGTTCTTTTTTGCATCTCCAGCATTTGTTGTTATCTTGTTTAAGTATTCTATTTAGTAGGAGAGGAGTGTAATACCATCTGTTGGCTGTTTTAAAATAGTTTTCTCTCAAGTCTTGTGCTGCTGTAATCTTCTTTGTCTTTTTTCTTGCTCCTTCCCATTTTTCTAGATCAATACTATGGCTTTGTTCCTGTGCCCATTTTATCATAAATTAGTTTATTTCCTCTGCTTCTAAACTTCATTTTAGTAATATTTTATAGATTTTACTAATTTTTTTCCTCTCTGGTTCCTTTAATATTTTGTCTATTTCATCTTCTTCCTTCTCAAATCCTATAATTTTGTAATCTTTTTTTTTTTTGGATTTCTCTTTTATTTGCCAATAGCTCATCCATTGTAATTTTTTGCCCTTCTTTTATATTTCTTCTCTTGATTTGATATTTATTTTACCATAACTTAAGATTTCTTTATATGTTGTCCAGTCTTGATTTTTTTCCAATGTCCAAAAAAAGCCTTTTGTGGGGATATCCACAGCAGGAGTTTTGTATAAAAGTTTGATTTAATATCTAGCCAGTTTTTAAGTAATGCTTTCCTTATTATGTGGTTGTTAAATTCATTGTTTATTTTATGTCTGTCATAATAGATGTATGCATGCCAACCATAGCATAAATTATGCTGTTCTAAACTTAAAGTCTTTGATGTTTTTAGTTTTAACCAATCCTTGTGGCCAGAGGCGATTTAAACCCTGCCACTCCCCAGCTCTTCATTCTGGCTCAGGTGATCAACCCATCCTCCCAGCCCTGCTACAGTATAAAGTTTGCTGGTTGCTTCTGGGCTGGGTAGGATTTTTTTTCCCTTTTTCCACTGGCTTTTTTGCCTACCCCATACTTTTCCCAGACAGACTTGGACAATTAGCTAGGGTGGTGTCTAAATAGGCTGTCATTGGCAGAAATGGGGGGGGGGGTTAGAGTTTGGTCAACACCTAGGTCACCATATTGATGGAAGGGAGGTATCTGAAACTAACTCTTTAGGGCAGGAGTAGGCAACCTTTCCCCTTTAAGGGCCGAGGGACTTCAGCTCCTAGAAACCTCAGCCATGTTGGCCAATAGTGCCATGTTGGCCAATAGCTCCTGGGATTCTGGGAGCTGAAGTCCCTTGGCCCTTAAAGGGGAAAGGTTGCCTACCCCTGCTTTAGGTCTTGGGACCTGGGAGGTAGAGAAAGAGATAGCCCTTGAAGCTGGTCTGAAGGATAAACCTTCTCTTTAATCCTTGGGGACTTTCTGGTTAGTCTTCCTGATGTGGGCCAACCAGAGAGTAACTCAGCTTTTGCATTCTCTTTGGGGCTAGGGGTGATTGCTCAGGGGAAGCTGCAGAGGTGGTCTGGGGAAAAGACCACCGGCTGCAGCTGCTCCCCCCTTAGAAATCAATAAATAAGTCAAGTTAAATAAAATGGCCCGATTTCAACCCATGTTTTGGTATGTTTCATTATTGTGTCTTGTCTTGTTGTTTCTGGGATTGGTCAGCAATAACCTTTATTTAGTTGTATTATATGAACATTATTCAAAACTATGTTCATTATCCATTAATCTGCTTATGTTACTAGACCACAACAAAGAACTTTTAAAAAACCAACAAATTGGAGATTGGTAGTAATATCCTTCCATTGTACACATCACTCCCATAGACCTTCACAAGCAGCAATAATGCTCAGGGCTAGGGTTCTTCCTATGCTTTATATAAAAAGAGCACTGAAGAAATATATGAAAGAGTGAATAGCTCAAAAATATTGTGGAAGCTAGAAATCAGTATTTTTATTTCAGAAGCACACTGGGCCAATCTATGGATCATACCATCATATATATTAGTATCAGCTAAGGATTCCAGTAATGACCATTCATAGATTGTTTAATGCCTATTAAACTTCACAAAAATACTAATGTGTCACAGTATTGTTGGAGGGGCTGTGGTGTAATCAGGGTAATAGATCATATATGGTTGTGTTGTCAAAAAAGTGCTAGATTTTTTTGGCATGGAGTACCATCAGTCCTCTATATCTATGGATTCAACCATACATGGCTTGAAAATATTCCAAATTCCAAAAAGCAAGCCTTGATATTGCCCTTTTATATAAGGAAAATTTACTCTCCCATTGTACATAATAGGACTTGAGCATCCACGGACTTTTGTATCCTTGGTGAGGCCTAGAACAAGCAGATATGAAGGACCAACTGTGATTGCTTTATTTGAAGAAAATAAACCACCAGAAGCTACATCTCAAATGAGCTTTATCAGTATTGGTCAATATTGAAGGGGAAAGTAGAAATGTTTTGCTTAAAGATTCTATCACTATATTGTTGGGATCTGCACAGCTAGAATATGGAAAACATGGAAAGATCTTTCATTTCATTGTTGTTTAGACTAGAGATGGTGCATTGCTCTTGAAGAAAACAAGATCTTGTTCCTTGTTTATCTGCACTATATGTGACCACATCTATGCTCCTGATCTGCTTTGGATTAAGTTCACAACTATTCTGCTTTTCCAAAGTTGACTTCAGATAAATATGGAAAAAGGCAAGCCAAATGATCAAGAGGCTGTGATAACTCCTTTGTGAAGAATGGTTACAATGTGTGAGAGTTTGTTTATTTGTTTTGGCCTAGTAACATGTTTGTTTAAATATAGTAAAAAGACATAAGGGGAAAGAGACATGGGAAATAAAATTATGATGATGTGGAGAGAGTGGATAGGAAGAAGATTCAACTCCATTCCTCATAGTACTGAGGAAGTTGAATAGTGGTAGACTCAGGTCACACAGATCCATTGTTAAACTGTGGTTCTTGTGACCATAAGACACAGTAACAGTCACTGCCTGGACAGCTTTAAACAGGGATAATACACATGAGTAGAAGATAAGGCTATCAAAGGCTACTAGTTATAATGGCTGCATGCCATTTCTGGGATCAACATGACTCTGAACACTATTTGTTGGAACAATGACTAGGAGGATGCTACTGTTGAAATGCCCTGAATATGAACCTAGTAGAGCGATGGTAAAAGAATATTGCACCAGATAGGCCTTTCCTTTTCTTCTTATCTCCTAAGAAAGAACAAAGACTTTTCATTCTTTAAACTAATGAGGTTTACAGGGATGTAAAGATGATTAGTTAATTTTTGTGCTTTCATGGAGAAAGCATGGCCCAACATGACAACACAGCCTTTTGAGAAAAAAAAAACATCTACTGTGAGGTTTGTTTGGCAAGAGCAAAAATACAAATGCTTCTTCCCCTTCCACCCCCCCCTATTTTTGTGGGTCTTGGTGGTACATTTGTGCTTTCCCCCCAGAAAACATGCATGAAAAATGTTGTGAAAAATTGTAAGAAATGTGCCAAAAGTATCTCAGCATCACTCAGTGAGAAGAAATCCTTTGATGTCTTTCATTCTCATGTGTGAGAATAAGAAAAGATATGTATCTGTGATTCTTTATCAGGAAGCGATACCACTCTATGTAGGCAGGCAGTGGCTTGCTGCAAATGTTCTTGTCTATTACTTCCCTACTGACCACAGGTCCATCATTTTCCACATTGCTTTCAAGCAAGAAGAAAGGTTTGGATGCCTTAACCTAATCAGATATCTGCTAAAATCATAATTATAATGCAGGAAGTCTAATTTTCATATTAGTAATCTCTATATTTACATATTAACAACATTGAAAAAGAGGCCTGGGTTTAAATCAGTTTTAAATGGATAGAAGCTATTGATGGCTTTGGGATTTGGGCTCATTCAAGCTTTCTATATAAAATTCAAGATAAATCTCAGATAATGAACTTTTACCACTCCTCCTCTGCTCATTTTTCCCAATTATTTGCTACATTTTGACTTTAGGCTGCCAAGTTCCCTTTCAAAATCTTTTTCTATCCAGATTGCATCAGTACAATGGCAGAAGAATTGTTCTGCACGTGTGTGTGTGTGTGTATGCAGACACATTTAAAACAGAAAGGTAAAGACAAGTTGTGAGAACTGGCTAAAAGAACAAAAATGAAGTCTTAAAAGATGAGAACTAAGAATTACAGTATAAACAGGAGCAAGCAGTAATAACAGAGTTAACAATTTCAAGTGAACAGCTAAAATTAACAGGTGCTACAACATATGCTGGGCGGAGGGAGGAACTGCTATGCATTTCACACCTTGTTTCAAACCTTTGCTGCCAATTCTAAGGGAATGGTGAAGAAAAGTGGAACAATTCTGGTCATTTAAAATGCATAAATAGCTATTCAAGATCCAGACAAGCAACAGTCTAGGACGAGATAGGAAAAATCTGAGAATTTAACATGGCTTCAGGCCTGTGTAACTGGATCTGAGTGGAGGGGTGTTGGTTGGCTTCAGGGTTGGAGAGAAGGTGGAACATCTACTTCAGGTTTTATTCCGAACTTTAAAGTGCTGCTCCTTATCCCCAAACGAGTTCATCACCTCAGGTAGCTTCTTTACATTTCAGATTAAAACTCAGATTAAAACCCAAAGTCATGCCACTGACTTCAGGGCCACCCACCTTCCTTGCCTGAGTATCTCTGAGAGCCAAACTATGTAGGATAATAAACACTTTCTCCTCTAAAAAAAAAAGTTTTAAAAAAACAAGAAATTGAGATTTTCATTTGGGCTATGGCATCTGGGGAATAGATTTTGCCATTTCTCACTATGGTTCTGAGAAAACATCACTTGAACAGTACCTTTTGTAGACCTTGTGCCAGGACCAGAGTTCCTCTGATCTTCTGCCATGCTTGCTGTTTAAATTTTTTGCTGTGCTTTGTTATATTTTGCCATACAGGATGATGGGCTGTGATGTACTATTGATGCTGCTGGTTATTTACCATTTATGGGACAGTTAACAAGCAGATCTATGGAGAGTAGAGATCATGCTAGGAGCCATCAAGGTCAATCCCATTAGAAAAGCTGGTATAAGGATAAAATAGCAATAACAATAGCAGCTTCATTTATATACCACTTCATACTGCACTAAGCAGTCTCTAAATGATTTACTGCACTAAACTGATTACCTCCAACAAGCTGGGTACTCATTTTAGCAACCTCGGAAGATGCAAGGCTGAGTCAACTCAGAGCCCCTGTCTGGAAGAGAACTCACAACCTTGTGGCTGCAGTACCAGCATTTAACCACTGCACCACCAAGGCTCCTGTCAACCCTGGGAAAAATAATGTTTTGGATTGTGAACAAATGGAATGAACAGTTTGAATTGTTATGTGCTTTTATCAGGTTATGCTGTGAACAACTTTGGTTTTCTGAAAAAAAAAGTATTCTGATATTCTTATGGAGGTTTAGATTTCTGAACTGAAATGAATCAGTACATGACACTTAGGAGGAAAACCTGAAGTTTCTGTCCTAGGGATATGGCAGAGCTTGGAGATTAGCTAAACTCACATGCAGGTGATTAGAAACTACAGGCAACCTCAGTTGCACAAGCTGGGAGCATCTAGTCACTTACTGTCTGCCAGGGGCATCATTAATACATTCTACAAGGTGATGTAAAAAGACAATACAAGGTAAACATCCATTTTATTACCATTATTTATTTATTTATTCAATGCATCATATGCCAGTGTTCCAATTACCCACCTAGGAAGTTGACAAAACAAGAGCTGAGCAGCCCCCAGGAAACAAGAAGCCATGTGACTGATAAGCTGTGTGAATCATAACCAGAAAGCCTATGAGAACTATAGGGGGAGATAATGCGATCCATGGTCTACATAGGGCCTCAGGTCCATTTTTATTACTCCTCCAGCCCCTCCCCTTTTACAATTGATTTAAAAAAAAAACCCTCTCAAATGCCCCAAACATCTAATTGGAGGAATGGGAGGCTCGCTTTGCATGTTTCATCTTCCATGGCCTCTTTTAGACCCATAAGAGCTGCTTTTTTTTTTTTTTTTGGTGCAAAAGGAAATGATGGACAAAGTGTGGTAAAATTGTCTCCCATGTTGCCCAGGGGTATTAGGCGGCACCAAGAGACAAAGGGCATTTTTGTTTTTGTTTTTTGCAGGGCTGCAGCCCTCCAAAGTCCTTTGGGGGAGCCAAGGCAGTCCCTTAAAAGTTGCCTGCCTTTATACTAAAGTGTCCAGTCTCTACCACATGTTTAGTAGTGGTCTGAATCAACTATCAGACAAAAGGTAGGCAACCTTTTTATGCCAGGGGCCAGATTCCGATTTAGAAGAAGACTTGGTAAATCGCAGAGTAAAGTCAGTGGAACCACCTGTAAATCTTTCCACTTTGGATATTCACTTCTCAAATATGCAAAGCTTAGTTGAGTTCTGTGCATAAATATACAGATTTTAAGCATGCAAGCCACAGCTCAGTTCTTCACATGACTCCTCTGGAGCATAACCCACTGCAACAGCATTCCAGTCTTCAAAATCCAGCTTGGTTCCATGGAACAGCTTCTCAGGTTTCAAACTGTGTTTAGTTCCCTACAAATTTTCCTGGTCTTCAAACCAGAACTCCTACTGAATACAAAACCTTCCAAGGCTGCAAATCCAAGCTCAATTCCTTGCCAAACCTTTCCAGATTTTAAGAAGATCCTAATCTCCAGTCACTAGTTGGTGACTGGAGAAAAGTCAAACTTTTTCCCAGTGGACCCAACTCTTTACATCTCTACTTGCATGTCGGGACCCTCTCCTGCTCAATTTAGCATATGAGATTTTGCCTTTGGCAAAAGCAAAGGGGCAGAAGTGGGGCAATACATTTTGTTCCAGCCCCCTCCCAAACTGTCACCATGCACACACAAGCCCCAGCTTCTCAACCACACTCTCACTTTCTTCTCTTTCTCTCTCACTCCTTGCCATGTGGTCTGAGCTGAAGGGGATGCTGAAAAAACATTCCAAACACCTTCCTCTCTGGAGCTAATCAGCATCTGAGGTAGGATCCCACCTTGCAAAACTGTCATCCCTCCCCCCCTCCCCCGAGGCATGAGGCAGTATTGTAATGTTTTAAATATCACCTTTAAAATTTTTGTCAGAAAGTTTGTTTTGATTTGTAGTTGTTAACTTATCTCTGCATAGTCATCATCCAGATTTACAGATTTTTTCCAATGTTTCTTGACTTTGAATACTATTATTATAGAAGACTGCAGATTGCACCTTAAACCACTCTTCCACTTCATGAATGACGTGATCTGTGTTGTCAAATTGGTGACTCTACAACAGATTTTTCACGTTGGGGAAAAGAAAAGGTCATTTGGTGATGACGACACTGACAAAATTTCATCAATATACCATAATAACGTCTGGGTGATAATTATTACTTTATGGTATGCCCTCATACTATAATAATAATAATAATAATAATAATAATAATAATAATAATAATAATAATAATAATAAAATTTATTTATATCCTGCCCCTCTGCCAAGCAAACTTCTCCATCTTACACTTTACTCACTTCTGACATAAGCTGTAACAAAAATTTTCTCAGCAGCAAGTACTTAGGGACCAATGATGACACTGACAAAATTTCATCAATATATCATAATAACTTCCAGATGATAATTATTACTTTATGATACCTCCTCATACGTTCCCCACCATTTGAGAACCTAGGCACTCCATGGAACCTGCACCCAGGTTACCTATGAGATCACCTCCTTCCATATTATCTGCCCCACACACTCAGGTCCTTTGAGGAGACATTTACTTCAACTGTCCAGGACTAGACTGGCAACTGTCACCCAGAAAACATGTCTTAGACTATGGAATGACCTGCTGCGAGATATTCGACAACTAGACTGTGGAATGACTTGCTGGGAAATATTCGACAACTGAATTTAAAACAGTATTGAAGACCTATCTCTTTCAGTAGGCCTACCCTGTCAATTTTAAACTATGAATTTTAAATTGGTGTATTTCAGTCTGGATGATTTCAGTGTGGAATAGCAGTTTTAATCCTATGTTTATGCATTTTAATCGATATGTTTAATAGTCAGTTATATATTGTATTTTAATCTGTGTGGTACCCTGCCTTGAGCCTTGGGGAGAGGTGGGTAAGAAATAAATTATTGTTGTTGTTAATTAGAGCACAAGTAGCCTGGGGAGATGGGTAACTCCCAGAGGTAACATCCAGCCAACAATGCATAGAGTCTCCATCCCTATATGAGAAAAATAACATAAAGTTTGTGCCTTTCTCCAAACTGTTGTCTTGAATGCATTCCACACAGTCACAATGAAAAAGATTTAATTGTTCTACCTAAAAATGTGTAGTTGTAATATGACAAAACTATATGGCTTTGGAGCCATGTTAGTTGCATTTCCTTAGGACTATATTACACACTGTGCTAAATATCCAACTTGTGTCAGGGTCTCTCCTTATTCTCAATCCTGTTCAGAAATCTTAAAAGAAATTAAAATTCCTCTAGTGCTATGCTAATGAAGATTTGGTTTAAGTCCTACCTGTGAAGTGAGTTAATTTCATAGGAGATTATCGCACACAACTCACACGTGAATATCCTCAATTGGATAGACATGCATTTAACCCTCAATGACAGATATTACTGCACTCTCCGTGGTCAGGCCATAGGCAGCCCATATGCCATCCATGCTTGTCCTATAGCTTTTCAAGAATGGGATAAGCCTGGCTGCCTATGGCCCAGCTGTGGTAGAGTGTGGTAACATCTGTCATTGAGGGTTAAGTGCATGGCTATCCTATTGGGGATAGGCATGTGCAATAATATATTCATGATCTCCAACTGTTATGATTTGGCAGGGACAGTCCCAATAAATCCTTTGCCACCCCACTTTTTCAGCTGCTTTCAAGATGTCCCACTTTCTCTTTCCTCTTCTCCTTTGTCCTTTGCTTTCTTCAATGGCTGCAAACTAACTTCAAAGTGCCGAAGTAGTTTGCACTCCATAACTTGGGGTGGGGTGGGGCGGAGGGGTGAAATGTTGCCCTTCCCAGTAGATTCAGCAGAAGCAAAATGTGGCAGCATCTTAGAATGTGTTTTCTTTCTCACTAAATAACTTTTACCATCTTGACCACACTCTAGTGTTGCTTGGTCACACATGTCTACCATTTTCAATAGTTTGGGTCAGGGCTCATTACAAGCTTTTGGTCCAAGTAATTAAGGCCCTGCACTTTAATCTCCTCTAATATCTGACCACTCAGTTAATTAGTGGTTCAAACAACATGTATGGCTCTGTCAAGGCTGTGAGCCTTTCAGGATCTGGCACCACATTTGTGGAAAATCCTTCCTTTGCACTTTTGACTGGAGGAGGATCTTACCTACTTTTGTAAAGGGTTAAAGATCCTCCTCTTCAATTCATTGGATTGAATTGCTAAGTGTGCCTAAGGTGGCTGAGATGGGGAGCAACTGATAAGGAGATTTTTTTTTAATATATTAGTATATTATTTTAGTATTTTAGCATTTTATAGTGTTGTGTTTTATCGTCCATTTTTTATTATATATGTCCGATGTACCACCCTTTGGTGAAAAGAGTGTTATCATTATTATCATCATCACCACCATGGCTATTACTGTGTCCCAGGCGTAATCTGTGAAATATTGGAGGATATGGAATTTAGGAGATAAATACCTTGCAGGTATAGTTTGAACCTTCACTTCTCACGTGTGGTGTCCCATTGGTTTACTTGAGTCCCAATTGTATCATTAAATATAATGGAGAATCTGAAAGAGGTATTAAAAAAAGAGGAAATAAGTGTAATATTATACTTGATTACTGGCGCAAGATTGATTATAGCTAAGTATTGGAAAAGAAATAACACAGAGATGTTTGAGGAATGGAAACAGAAAATAAGAGATTTAATGCAAATGGACAAATTGACTATGCTAATCAAGAATAAACATGAGAAAGATTTTATTTCAAAATGGGAAAAAATTGAACGTTTTCTTGTCTTACAATAGGACTTTAAATTAAACTAAATAAAACAATGATAACAGGGGGTAAATTAAGATAGGAAGAAATATTTAAATCTCAAATTTGATTGACGGATGCACTAATTTAGAGATTTATTTGTTCAAATAACTTTTACTTTAGATGATCAATGAAACTATCTTCTTTCATTTGTACTGACTGTACTGTAAAAGGTAATAATATTTTAATCTTATTTGTAAAAGGATATGATGTATAATACGATGTATAATCAAAATTGTATGTATAATAAGTCAATTTCTCCAATAAAGCTTTTTTTACAGGAAAAAAAAAGAGCAAGTAAAACTCAACTGCATGCTGTATTTTTAACACAGCTTTGGGAACCCAAGCTTTACATAATGAATGAAGTGGTTTTTAATCGATCTGGATGATTGGAAGTTTTTCAATAGGGAGGAACAAATTTGTTTGCACAGATGAAAAAGTAAAACCAAATCAGAGCCTTTTTTAGTGCCTTTAACAATACAAGGAGGTGGAAAAGAACTTTCTATAATAAACTGTGGCTAAGCCAGACTATTTCTGTAAGTTAGAAATCATAATCAGGTACAGAAAATAGGCTTCCATTTAATTATAACGTTCCTAAAAGCAATTAAATGAGAACACATAGAATGTGCATGTAGGACTGGGAAGGGGGACAGAATCACCTGAGTTAATGCACAATGTCATGTATAGTGTTTTAAGAACACTATTTTAAGAATTCTGAAGTTTCATTTGGAAAGGGAAATAAGGAAACCATCAAAGGGCCTCTGCAAAAGGCGCAAAGCGCTGTCTTGGAGGCACATAAGGGGAGGGGTAGCCGCACAGCAGCTGCCTCAACCTCTCCCTGAGGACATCATCAGGGCGCACGCCGTTACACATGGCACACATCCTGAATATGTCCTGCCAGCACAGCATCATCACACGCTGCGCCAGAAGAGGTGCAGAAGAGCCACATGGTGGATCTTGATGCGCCTCTTCTGCCGACCCTGGAAGGACCACCATTTTAGCACTCCTTCCAGGGCTGGCAGAAGGGAGGATTGGGGCCGAGGTGTGGGGCAGCCTCGGCCCCAATCCTCTGCTTCCTAGGGCGGCCCATGGCCACCTATCTGCATCCCCTCTAAGTCTAGTTTAGAAATGCACCCTCCCCTCTATGCTGGCCAGGGTTAATCAGAAATACATTTTGCCTTGCAAATGGAAGACATGTGTCCCCAAAAGGTATCTTAAGTATCTTAAGTGTTACCAAAGGACTCCAAAATTAGTCACAGCTGGGTAGCTTTTGTGCTGCCTATTTCTTTCCTTTCTGCAAAAAAAAAAAAAAAAAAAGGGGGGGGGGTAATTAGTTTTTACTTAAATAACTTCAAACACTTTATCTATAAATTATACATGTTCTAAAATATCAGCTGCCCCCCTTTTCTCTCCCTTTCCCTCCCCCCCCCCTTTTCTTTTTTACAGGTTTGAAGTAAAACCCTATGTTTTGCACAGCAGGCAGGCATCACATTGTTTCAGTGCCATGTCAGTTCCCGAGAATGAAAAGACACAAAGTAAGATAGTTGATATCTTTCACTGGACTGACATCTGTTGGTGAAAGGGAGAAAGCTTTTGAGTCTTGTGAACTGAAGAAAAACCTTCAGAAATCAGATTATCACATTTCTTGAATGTTCTTTATCTCCTTTTTTTTTGTTTATTTGTTTCCTGCACAATATATTTGATCCAGTACTTGAAAAATATATTTGATCCAGTACTTGATCCCAGCACCAGCCCATTCAAATTCCTCACTTGCCTCGAAGACAATTTCATTGTTCAAAAGGTGGAAGAGGCAACGAGGGAGTCAGCTATTTTGGATCTGATCCTAACTAACAGGGAAGACCTAGTTAATGGGGTGCAAGTGGTTGGATCCTTAGGTGGGAGTGATCATGTCCTCCTGGAGTTTATTATACAGTGGAAAGGAGAAGCCAGGCATAGTGAGACACGCATTCTAGACTTTAGGAAAGCTGATTTTACTAAAGTTAGAGAAATACTGAGGGTGATCCCATGGACAGGAATACTAAAAGAGAAGGGAGTTCAAGACGGATGGGAGTTTCTCAAAAGGGAGATACTGAAGGCACAATTTCAAACCGTGCCAACGAGGAGGAAGAATGGGACGTGTCTCAAGAAACCAGGATGGATGACTAAGGAACTTGCAACTGAACTATGTTTTAAACGGAACATGTATAAGAAATGGAAAAATGGGGAAATCACCAAAGAGGAATTCAAACAAATAGCTAGCACGTGTAGGGGTAAAGTCAGAAAAGCTAAAGCGCAGAATGAACTCAGGCTTGCTGGAGAGGTTAAGAACAATAAAAAGGGCTTTTGGGGCTATGTCAGTAGCAAAAGAAAAAAGAAGGAAATGGTAGGGCCACTGTGTGGAGAAGATGGCAAAAAGATAACAGGGGACAGAGAAAAGGCAGAATTACTCAACACCTTCTTTGCTTCAGTCTTCTCAGAAAAGGCAAAGGGTGCTCAACTTGAGGATAATGGAGCAGAGGACAGAATAGGAGAATTTCAGCACAGAATAAGTAAAGAGATAGTACAGAAACATCTGGTTAATCTAGATGAATATAAGTCTCCAGGACCAGATGAATTACATCCAAGGGTATTAAAAGAACTGGCAAATGTAATATCAGAACCATTGGCAATAATCTTTGAGAATTCCTGGAAAACAGGAGAGGTCCCAGCGGACTGGAGGAGGGCAAATGTTGTCCCCATCTTCAAAAAGGGGAAAAAAAAGGATCCCAACAATTATCGTCCAGTTAGTCTGACATCAATACCCGGAAAGATTCTGGAGCAGATCATTAAACAGAGAGTCTGTGAACATCTGGAAGATAATTTCATAATCACAAAAAGTCAACATGGGTTTCAGAGAAACAGATCATGCCAGACAAATCTGATCTCTTTTTTTGATAAAATTACCAGCTTGGTAGATGAAGGGAATGCTGTGGATATAGTATATCTTGATTTCAGTAAGGCCTTTGACAAGGTTCCCCATGACATTCTTGCAAGCAAGTTGGTAAAATGTGGGCTAGACAAAGTAACTGTTACATGGATTTGTAATTGGTTAACTGGTCGAACGCAAAGGGTGCTCAACAATGGCTCCTTTTCAACTTGGAAAGAAGTGACCAGTGGGGTGCCACAGGGCTCTGTCCTGGGCCCAGTGCTATTCAATATCTTTATTAATGACTTGGATGACGGTATTGGGGGCATAGTTATCAAATTTGCAGACGACACCAAATTAGGAGGAGTAGCTAATACCCCAGAGGACAGGATCAAAATTCGAAATGACTTGAACAGACTAGAAAGTTGGGCCAAAGCTAACAAAATGAAATTCAACACAGAGAAATGTAAGGTACTGCACTTAGGGCGGAAAAACGAAAAGTACAGATATACGATGGGGGACACCTGGCTGAATGAGACTACCTGTGAAAGGGATCTAGGAATCCAGGTGGACCACAAGTTGAACATGAGTCAACAGTGCGATGCAGCAGCTAAAAAGGCCAATGCAATTTTAGGCTGCATCAGTAGAAGTATAGTGTCTAGATCAAGAGAAGTAATAGTGCCACTCTATTCTGCTTTGGTCCGGCCTCACCTGGAATACGGGTCCAGTTCTGGGCACCACAATTCAAAAAGGATGTGGAGAAACTGGAGCGTGTCCAAAGGAGGGCAACTAAAATGGTGAAGGGTCTGGAAAGCAAGCCCTATGAGGAATGACTTAGGGAGCTGGGGATGTTTAGCCTGGAGAAGAGAAGGCTGAGAGGTGATATGATAGCCGTGTTTAAATATTTGAAGGGATGTCATATCGAGGAGGGAACAAGCTTGTTTTCTGCTGCTCCAGAGACTAGGACCCGGAACAATGGATGCAAGCTGCAAGAAAAGAGATTCCACCTCAACATTAGGAGGAATTTCCTGACAGTAAGGGCGGTTCGACAGTGGAACACACTCCCTCGGAGAGTAGTGGAGTCTCCTTCCTTGGAGGTCTTTAAGCAGAGGCTAGATGGCCATCTGTCGGGGATGCTTTGATTGGGAGTTCCTGCATGGCAGGGGGTTGGACTGGATGGCCCTTGTGGTCTCTTCCAACTCTATGATTCTATGATTCTATGATTCTATGATTCTAAGGGACAAGATATTTTTGGCAGCTTTTGCTAGCATTTGCAGGGACATATAGCAGTGTAAGCATGCAAGGAGGTATGCAGTACATCCTTATATTTTCTGTGGTTAAACAGCAGCCTTCTGGTGCTAGCATGCAGCTCTGTTCCTCAGCCACAGATGGACAGTGTGGGTGGACCCTGGGGGCCAATGGGTTGCTGTTGTGTAGCCAGGAAAGAAGTGGCTGTTGCACCTCATACTTCCAATGTAAATGTGCTGGTGGACTTGTGTGCTCTGTCAACAATAAGATCTAGGTTTTAGACAACAATCCTTAGTTGTATATTCCTTCTTGGCAGAGGGTAAGATTAGATTGCCCTGCTAACTTTAAGACTGTGTGATTCTGTGTTACCCAGAATCCTAGCAGCCATTCTGGCCAAAAGATTCTGGGAATTGTGGCCCAAAAAGGTCACTTTTCCAGTCACTGAATTTTTACCAGACAGTTTATGTGAGGTTTTTGTTGGTTTTTCAGGCTGTGAGGCCGTGTTCTAGAAGAATGTATTCCTGACGTTTCGCCTGCATCTGTGGCTGGCATGTTCAGAGAAAGGTTTATGTGAGGTTTATTAACATTTGTTATCAAAGAAATATGCTTTTGCATGCAACATACTACAGGGATTGGTGCAACATATGTGGTGCTTTAAGAGTAACTGTGGGCCATCTATGAATGGATTATACACACAGAGAAGCATTTTGCACAAATCAGACACAGCTCTATGGAGAACAGTATGCATGAATGAGGTTGATTCTGCAACTATCTATAAATTGTTAGTCATATTTTCCAGTGAAGAATTTCCTTGACTTTGCCCATTTTGGCATTTAGAATTGCAAATCTCCACTGAGCATGTGGTTTGATGTCCCTTAGCTGTATACATAGTTACGCCAGAGCAAGCCCCACTGAAATCAGTGGGGTAAATTTCAAAGTAGGCATGCAGAGAACTACATTATTAAGCTCTGGGTTTTCAAAAACTTAAGTATAAATATGTGCAGTCTGACTGAACCCATTTTATTGCTGGTTACTCTTTCCCATTTTCCTTCTCTCCCTTTGACATATCCATGAAAATGAATGATAAATTTCGACCCCCATTCCACTTGACACCTGCTTGTGGGCTTCCTAGAGACATCTGGTTGGCTAATGGCCACACACTAATATGGCTCTCCTACTTTTGCTCTTAAATTTTTTTTTAAAAGTGCAAACATGCACAAGATCTAGCTGGCCAAAATGCTAAGCATGCTTATTTAGGCTGCATCCTTCCAGTCTGACTCTGCTTTAACTGCAAAGGCACAATGTTATGAAATTCTGGGAACTGTAGTTTGTGAGACATTTAGCTTTCTCTGCTAAAGAACTCTGGTGCACAACAAACAACAATTCCCAGAACTCCACAGCATTGAGCTATGTAAGTTAAAGTGGTGTCAAACTGGATTATTTCTGCAGTGTGGATACACCCTTAAAAGTAAATTCCATAAAAACTAATAGGAGCTCCTTCAGAATAAATACAATTAGGGAACACTGAGCCTGAAAGGCAGGGCAAAAGAACCCAATTCTTCTCTAAAAGTCTATTTAAAGGAAATATTTGGAACCACTGCTTGGAACAGATGTGATTGCAAAGGTCTTTTTTCACATGCATTAATTTTACTTTATTGTTTTTGACCTTTAATTGGATGGCATTTCCATTTTACCCTTGTAAAATAGAATCACTAACATCTCATGCTATTGACTAAGGTGCCTGGAACTATTCACGGGGTGTCACAGTTGCATCTCATTGTGCTGCCCATACTTTTTATTTTTGTTTTTTAGTGGGGTAATTAAATTCTGAAAGCAATGCAGTTTTCCCCCCTTTGGGCTTTGTGTATAAATTATACCTTCTCTTAAATATATGCATTTTCTATTTCAAGTCTGAATTATTGATAACCTGTGTTTTGCACAGTAGGCAGACCACATGCTGTCACATGCCAGAGCAAAGATAAACCTCTCATTTTAACTTTCTCTTCCTCCAAGAAGCCCTTCAAAAGCACATTGCTTAAAGGCAATGCAGGGCCTAGTCTTGAAATATATGCCCAAAATAGCGAGGTGCATCAGACCCCCCCTTCCTTTGAATTGCAGTCACACTACATACTCAACAGGTTATGCCAGCTCTAACAGGGGTCATTCATTTCCACAGAGGACAATGACAAGCATCATCATTAGTTCTTGTTATATTGAGGGAACAATATGGTTATCTTCTGTGAAAATTAACATGAGTCAGCATGGCATAAATTCCTCAGGCCATTAAAATTCATTATCACAGCATTTCTGTAGCAGCAAATGGTTCAGGGTGAAGCAAGGGAGGCAAAGAAACCACCCTGCAGAGTTGGAGTAGACAGATCTGGCAGTTTCACAGTCCAGAGCTTAGAAAGATTTTCCTAAACATTTCCCAGAATTCCCCAACCAGTGAGTTTTAAGTTTCAAAACCTCCAGATAAATATTTAGTGTAACCTAAAGGAACTACAATAGGGTTTTCCTTGGGGAAAGGTTGCTTGTTTCCTTACTGGGGATGCAACACCTTCTTCATGAATTTATTTTAATTAAGAGAAAACAGATTTGCAAAATACATTTTTAAATAAAAAACCTCACCAATTTATAGGTGAAGAGAAGAGTTCTGACTTTTTAAATTACAGTGGGCCCTTCTTATCTGTGTGGGTTCTGTTCTGGACTGCATCATAAATAACAAAAACTGTGGGACCTCAAATTCCAGGGTATTCAATGGCAGTGTGTGTGCTGCAGATGACAAACCCACAGTTGGGGTGGGTGTGCTGTACTGCATGCCAAAATGAGACAAGTAAGTATTTGTATCCCTACATAACCTATTTATGCAGCCTTTTGCTAGACTGGGTCTTGAGAAATCCAAGTTCTAGTCCCAATGAACCATGATATTTGTCATGAATCTTGGAGCAGTCCATGTGCCTCACCTGATATGATGATAATGTGGAGAGGCTGATAGCCATGTGTGGTGACCGGAATTCAATTGGTAAAAAGAGAATGATTGTGACTAATGAATAGGGAACTCCAATTTCTCTCCAGTGTGGAATGCTCTGAGGAAGTATTGTTATCCAATGTCATCTGTGCAAAGTCTGTAAGGTGTCCAATATGCTTATAGTTCAATATGCCTCTGCTTACATATGCAGAGAAAAAAGGAGATAATTTTTCAACTAGTTTGTCCTTGCATACAAGATCCATAGTTTTCTGTGTGCTATAAGAGAAAGTGAATATTTCTTCAGAGTTCTCACCTGGAGTTTGCACATCCCAAAGTGTGTTGTTCTGCTTAAAATTTGCATGTGGTTGTTTTGGTCAGGAAACATCATTTTCTGCACAGAAAATGGTATTTCTATGCAGAGCTATTGATTTATGTACAGAAAAAGCTGCTTTCTGGACAAATCACCCATGTGCAAATTTTGTGCAGAATAAGTTCAAGTTGTAAACAATCCTTTCAGTCCTGGATTCTTCTCAGCAGGGTTTCTCAGAATTCAAAAAATACATTTTAAAGAAATGTTTGTTTTCCCATTCCTAATGAAAAATACATTTTTGCACAATTTAATGAAAAAAGAAAAATGGTTGGAATTCACCAATACAGTGACAAGTGCATAACCTAGAATTACGTATTCAAGATTGGTTTGTACTTAGATTTCCTGTGTATTCACTTGTTTAGAGTACATGTAGGGGTCATGAAAATCCCCAATGCTCAGACTGAAGCCACTGTGAGTGATGGGAATCTGTTCCCGTTGGTTAAGAAACAGCTCACTAGCATTCCCACTCAACATTCATGGGATTTATCTCCAGTGTGAGGGAAAATTGTGACAGAGACACTACTTCTGGATGTTGTATTGGAGATCACTCACAGGAGGAGGTGAGAGTGTCAGTCAGCTATCTACAAATCAACAGAATAACAGACTTCCATCACTCATAGTGGCTGCAGCCCAATAAGGAAGAATTGGGGATGTCAGGTTGAGAAACACAATTTAGCTACATAACTTACATAGCTAGGTAGGTTATGTAGCTGAGTAGGTGATACAGAATTCCAGCCATTGTCCCAAGATAAATGCATGCTTTTGTGTAAAAGTTCTCGGGCTTCTGTGCAAAACTCACTAACTTTGCACACACACACACGCACACAGACAAAAAAAAAAAAACAACAAAAAAAGCATGAGTTTCTGGAAACGGTGTTCTTGTGTGGAAAAAAATGTTGCTGTTTTTCAGAAAACCACAATTTTCACACACACAAATACAGAATTTCCCTCCCATGGATTTTTTTTTATTTATTTTTTTTACAAACTAACTTCCAAAAACACTATAGAGTTTTTCAAAACTGGATAAACACTTTCAAAATCTTCACCTTTGTGATTTTCTTCCTGACTGGGTTTCCAAGCCATAGGAAATCCATTTTTCACTTAGGAAATTAATAACAGTTAATATCCATTCTGTGCTTAGCAGTGAATACTCTCACTTGACCTGCTATGTCCCACAGTGTTTATAGCAACAGCAATTTTTTAAATTAAAAAAAGGAATTTATTCCATACATTTTGTATATTGTAGACTTTGGTAAAACAAAACAAAGTGAAACAAAGGGGGGATGCAGATGGGCAGCCTTGGGCCGCCCCGGGAAACGGAGGATCGAGACCGAGGCTGCCAGATGCATTGGCCCCGATCCTCCCTTTCGCTGCCTGGGAAAGGAGTGCCAAAGCACTGCTCCTTTCACAGGCAGCAGATAGGGTGCCTGAAGAGCCACCATGCGGCTCTTTTGCATTCCTTCCGGCACAGCACATTAAGACACTGTGCTGGGAGGACATCTTGACGGTGCGTGCTGTGCGTAATGGCATGCGCCATGATGATGTCCTTGGGAAGGAGTTGGGGTGCCTTCTGTGTGGCTGTACCTCCCCTTCCCTGCCTCCAAGACGGCACAAAGTGCTGTCTGTAGAGGCCCAAAATGACCATTCAAGTGCTTCTTGGTTTGGATAGTAGTTTTCAATTACATTAGGACCCTCATGCAATTAACTCCAGTATCCATGACACTGTTGACTACCCCTTTATGTACAAAACATAAACATTAACGAGAAATAGTCTGCAGTGAGGCACAAGAATTATGTCTTTCATGTATGGAGTAGCTAACCAAATAGATCATTCTGCATTTTCACAAAGCAGTCCCCACTATAGCTTGCCTTTAAATTACTTGTAAGAGATGCATTTCTTTAACAAATCCCACACAGCTCCATCCCAACTGCCTTTTATGGTATTACTTTCTGTAGCTGCCCCTATGCCCCTAAGGAGGGTCATATTCCATTGCCAAATGCTAAAATGTCATTATTATAAATATCTTAATACAAACAAGCATAGAAACAGTAGGAGGGACAGACATATTTGAAGAGGGAGAACTATTCAGACACAACATGGCTTACAGTTACATTAAAATATCATCAAAAATTCTCCACTCTTAGGACTAAGCCCAATTGCTAGTTCCAGCCAGAGGACACCCATTAAATTAATGGGATTTATGAAAGTATTGACTTGACGTTCATCAATTGATTCAATAGTTCTACTTTACTTAGGCCTAAACAATAAGATTTAGCCCATTTGAATTAATACCTTGAAGAAGAACCATCCCTACAGCTATATTTAAATATGAGGAACCCAAAGGAAGTCATTTATATGAAAAGAGAACTGCATCCAAACATCTCAAGATGATATCTGCTAATGTTCATGACTTTCTGCATCACTTTCCCAACTAACTAGATCCAATACAAGTAGACTGCAAATGTATGTGTGAAGGATGTTCAGTGTAGATTAGGACCCTCACAGGAGTTGGATGGTTTTAACTCCCCTTGCACACACACCTCTGTATTCTGTTGGCAGGCTATAGCAACTATTACCGTCTGTGGAACATCCCTTCCCAGTCTTGATGTATGTATGTGAATGTTTCATCTGAAGCATAGAAATAATCTTGTGATAGTTCCATTCCATGAAGCATGGAAGAATGTCAAGGACAATGCAAGGGAACTCAGAAAAGGCCAAGTGGGGCAAGCACAAGGCCCATGAGGTCAACACTGCAGCTTCTTATGCAGAAAGAAAATGGATCAGCAAATGTAACTTCAGTGAACACGTCTTTGCATAAATGGGTGATATTCTAGGGCAATGCATCTCACATCAGATATAGGAGATTGACAATCCCCCACCCCCATGTGCCAAGGACCAGCACCATATTTGAACTCTTTGGCTACAATTGTTTCTGTCTATTGTGGTAACTCAGCAGGAATTAGTAGCCAGTGGCATGTCCATTACTTTGAATAGGATAGTCCTATGGAGTCATTATGACATAGGTGTCTACCCAGCCAGAGAGTTACATTTCACCAGGGTCTCCTATCTATTCTGTTACCTATTCTGCAAGGCTATTGTCCAGGGAAAGGACCACCAAGGATGAACCATAGCAAGGTGTGTTTTTTCCCCATAGGGGCTGAACAGACAGCCTGTTTGAGCCTGCTTGGGGCTGGCTTGGAGGTGTGACATTTAGATGAACCATGCCCCCAAGCTGTATAGAAGCCAGACCAGTGATTACATGCCAGCTTGCTTCTCTCCCACTTGGGGGCATGGCACTTAGATGCCACTTTTCCCAGGGAAAAGCTGGCTCTTTGGGAGAAAGAGCGTGGTGTTTTTTTTTCTGTCCCACTCGTTTTGGGGACAGAATTTGGCTGGATTGGGGTCAGGCATCTGTTTGCCCTAGCCCAGATCCAGCCTAAAAGGGGCGGCTCTAAGCCACCCCTTTTGGGCTGTCTGTATCCCTCCTTAATTAGATTTTCTTGGCAGAAGAAACTACACTACCAAGAGTGGTTGCCCAGATATGATTTGTATCCTTCTGCTCCTGTGTGTTTTCTTGTCTTCTGAAGAAAACTAAAAAACCTTTCCTTCCATCTCCTCTCCTTCTAAACTTCAAATTTTTCAGGAATTGTTCAGGAACACCACTTTTCTTGGCAAGACCTAAGACAATTTAGCATTGTCTGCATTTTCAAAAATGATGAAATCAAGTAGGAGCACCATTTGACAATAGGAACATACTAATCCCAGTTAAATAAATCTACTGAATTAAGTAGAACTTGGTAAGTCAATACTTGTATAGGTTTTCTTAATTAAATAGGTTTACTCAGTTTGGAACAATTGGGTTTAAGCAATAATCCTTTTTATCAGATTGCTATTAGGATTAGCTATAGGAATAGCTATTATGGGTGAACAACAAAAACACTCTAAGGCCTCCTCTTTCTTAAAAGGTTTATTCTGTTAATTTTTGTAGCAGGTCCAGAACTCATCAGAGAATAGTGGAATCTAACAAAATCCACTTTGGAAACATTCCTGCTTCTAACCACTGTAGTAGCTCCACTCCAGATAACAGAATGTAAGTGGAATGCCTTCCAGCCCTACTTAAAATACACTCATTCAGGGGACATTTGCTTACTTTGCAAATTAATCTTGAAATATATCCAAAAATGGCCTTTGATTTTACTCTTGCCCCGTTCCTTCAGAACATTTTTAATGGTGCTGCCACCCTTCCAACCACCCATCCCAAATGGAAAATTACATTTCATGTCTTTAGGGTTGAGAGAATCTGAAATATCTCATCAGTTATATATCATCAGCTAAAGGTTCTTTGTGAATGTGTACACTGTTCTACATTAAATCCACTGTTATTGCTATGTCCTGTGTAAAAAATAACACATTGCATTAAACAAGTGTTCCTCAGGCAGAATATTTTGTCTGAAAAGAGAAAACAACTGTGTGTGGTAACTGCTTTGTAAAATACTGGCTATGTCTGATTTCAAAGCTGAACTGGAATTTGTCACCTTAAAAATGATGTATCCAACAGGTATTTTAATTGCAAAATAAAATGATATAATTTGAACTTACCCCTTTTTCATATATCAACATCAATTGTGAACATATCACTTAAAGGACATTGATCCATATAGTTAAGTAAAACAAATAATTCCCAGGCTTCACTGCAATCCTATTCCAACAGTTAATATATTATTGGTGTGATTCCAAAAATCTTTTTCTCTCACACAAATATTTTTATGAATGCACTTACAATTTTAAATGGACTCTAAACTAGAGAGAAAACATAGACTTTTCAGCACAACCCTAGTTTGATCTAGATTCATCTGCTAGATGCTGAGTTATATACAGTTCATAAGAAGATCACAGCCATATATTTGAGAACTGTATCTGTTGGACCATAACCTAAACTGAATGGCAAGAAGTCTCTGGTTATAAGCCCCTGTGGGCAAATTTAAAAGAAGAAAGACAAATGAAACCAACCCCATGCAATTAATGACAAAGGGATCCTGCTGAGAATAAAACTGGACATTTTGGCTCTAGAGACATAAGAATAGATTCACTCCTGAATTCATATAAACTGGAGGATATGACCAAAAATGCAATAGAAAGAGGTAGGATGAGGAAATTAGTCTTCCCTCCATTTCCAAAATGATTTACCCAACCTATTTTTAACCTGATGGAAGTCTAATAGTACAAGTAATTTTTGTGGGGAGGTAAGGATGTTTGCCCTGATTACAATGCCTTCTGTGTCTCCTTAAATTTTTTATATATAACTCAACATTCTGAGTAGTGCTAGACAGCTTCATCTAGCTGTCATATTATCTTCTCACAATGCCTCCAAGGAATAATGCTCTTAGCAGTACTAAGAGGCTGGGATTAGTGGCCATACAAATTTTCTTTTGCATCTTTGTCATACCATTATTCCAGGACATTGTGACATGGTGCTTGTGGTAGTTGTGCTCAGAGAGGAGCTTGCTACTGTGACTACCATGAAATAACTTCAACATGGTTGACCACCAGAGATTGTTAGGGCCCTTTCACACTACACACTTATAATACCACACTCCCATTATAACTGCCATGGTTGTTTCCAATGGAATGCTAGGATTTGTAGTCTAGGTTGGGGTCTTTAGACTTTTTAGCCAGAGTGCTCCTCTACTGCCTCACCAAGCCGCAAAACCTTCTCTTCTCCAGGCTAGACATACCCAGCTCCCTGAGGGGCTCTGCAGACAGTGCAAAGCGCTGTCTTGGAGCCAGGGGAGGGGAGGGGCAGCCACACGTCGGGTGCCACAACTCCTTCCCGAGGACGTCATCAGCGCGCACGCTGTTGCACATGGCGAGCACTCTGATTATGTCCTCCCGGCACAGCTATTTTGGCACTCCTTTCCCAGGTGCCAAAAAGGAGGATTGTGGCTGAGGCATGGGGCAGCCTTGGCTCCAATCCTCTCCTTCCTAGGAGAGGATTGGATCCCCCCTAAGTCACTCTTCATAAGGCATGGTTTCCAGACCCTTCACCATTTGGTCACCCTCCTGTGGACATGCTCCAGCTTTTCAACACCCTTTTTGAATTGTGATGCCCAGAACTGGATACAGTATTTCCGTTGAGTCCTGACCAAAGCAGAATAGAGTGGTACTATTATTATTTGAATTTTGATCCTCTTCTCTGGGGTATTAGCTACTCCTCCTAATTTGGTGTCATCTTCCAATTGGATAAGCATGACATCTAGTCCTTCATCCAAGTCACTGATAAAGATGTTGAATAGTACTGGTCCTAGGACAAAACTCTGTGGCACCCCACTGGACACTTCTTTACAGGATGAAGAGGATCCATTGCTGAGCACCCTTTGAGTTCAGCTGGTCAATCAATTAGAAATCCACCTAACAGCTGTCTAGCCCACATTTTACTAGCTTGTTTCCAAGAATATTGTGGAGGACCTTGTGGAAAGCCTTACTGAAATCAACATATGCTACTACCACAGCATTCCCTTCATCTGCCAAGATGGTAATTATAGCTAGCTAGCTAGTTAGATAAGTAGATAGGTAGGATTAGGCTGGCATGACTTATTTCTGAGAAACCACCTGTCCCAGTATTGATGTCAGGCTAACCAGGTGGTAATTGTTTGGGTCTTCTTTCCCCTCCTTTTTGAAGTTGGGGATAACATTTGCCCTCCTCCAGTCCTCTGGGACTTCTACTGTTCTCCAAGAATACACAAAGATTATTGGCAGTGGCTCTGAGATTACATCTGCCAATTCTTTTAATACCTTTGGCTGTAGTTCATTTGGCTCTACAGACTTGAATTCATTAGATTAACCAGGTATTCCTGTACTATGTCTTTACTTATTTGGTGTTGCATTTCCCCTACTACATCATCTGCTCAATTTTTTTCCTCAGGTTGAGAACTCTTTTCCTTTTGTGAAAAGACTGAAGCAAACTAGATGTTGATTAATTCTGCCTTTTCTCTGTCCCCTGTTAGCATTTCTCCATCTTCTCTACACAATGGCCCTACCATTTCCTTTTTCTTCCTTTTGCTACGGATATGCCCCCCCAAGCCCTTTTTATTGTTCTTAACTTCTCTAGCAAGCCTGAGCTCATTCTGTGCTTTTGCTTTTCTGACTTTACCCCTACACATGCTAGCTATTTGTTTGAATTCCTCTTTCATGATTTCCCCCCTTTTTCATTTCATACACGTTTCATTTAAAACGTAGCTCAGCTGAAAGTTCCTTAGTCATCCATCCTGGTTTCTTGAGACACCTCCCATTTTTCCTCCTCTTTGGACCTGTTTGAAACTGTGCCTTCAGTATCAACCTTTTGAGAAACTCCCATCCATCCTGAACTCCCTTCTCCTTTAGTATTCCTGACTATGGGCTCATCCCCAGTGTTTCCCTAAATTTATTGAAATCAGGTCTCCTAAAGTCTAGAATGTATGTCTGACTATGCCTTGCTTCTCCTTTCCACTAAATAACAAACTCCAGAAGAATATGATCACTCCCACCTAAGGATCTCACCAGTTACACCTCATTACCAGGTTATCCCTGTTGGTTGGGATCAGATCTAGAACAGCTGATCCCCTTGCCGCCTCTTCTACCTTTTGGACAATGAAATTGTCTGCCAGACAAGTGAGGAATTTGCTGGACCTTAAATTCTTGGCTGAGTTTTCTGTCCAGCAAATATCATGATCCCGTATTTTCCGGTGTATAAGACGGCCGGGCGTCTAAGATGACCCCCAACTTTTCCAGTTAAAATATAGAGTTTGGGATATATTTGCCGTATAAAACGACCCCTCTTCCAACATACACCAAATAAAATTTTTAAAAAACCCATGAGATTTGATTTCAATCTGGTAATTTTAATTCAAATGCTTATGGCAGGCAGGTACTTAGCAGGAAAACTGTCACTTATAAACACAACAAATTACAGCTCCCATGTTCACTGCAGTGTGTTTTGGACCTTACTTTTTTAAAAATAGTCCAGATTTAAATGCTGCTTTAAAAATTATTTCCATCTCCCAGCTATGAGATGGTTGGGGGGAAATTAGAAAGTGTTGGAGGGAAGCACTGCCAATATACTAGATGATGCATTCTGGGGTATGTACAATCTGTAGCCAAGGAAGTGGCCCTGGGCATGTCACACACTCTCAGCCTCAGAGGAGGGTAATGGCAACCCCCCCTTTGAAGAAACATACCAAGAAAACCCCATGATAAGGTTGCCTTAGGGTCGCCATAAGTCGGAAAGGACTTGAAGACACACAAGAACAACAAAAAAGTCTGCAATTGCTTCATAGGCAGCACATGGGAATACAAGCCAGAATGGTGTAGTGGTTTGAGTGTTGGACTACCACTCTGGAGATCTGCGTTTGATTCCCCATTCTGACATGAAACCCTCTAGGTGAAGTTGGACAAGTCACACACTCTCAGCCTCAAGGGAAGGCAATGGCAAACCTCCTCTGAGCGAATCTTGCCAAGAAAACCCCATGATCACCATAAGTCGGGAACAATAACAAAAACAATAACATTCTTGGAGGTCACACCCTCTCAGCCTCAGGGAAAGCAATGGCAAACGCTTTCTGAACAAACCTTGCCAAGGAAACCCAGGATTGGTTTGCCTTTGAGTTGCCAGAAGTTAGAAATGACTGGAAGGCACACAACAGCCACAACAATAGCATTTTTGGAAGTCACACTCTCTCAGCCTCTGGGGAAAGTAAATGGCAAATGCTTTCTGAACAAACCTTGCCAAGGAAACCCAGGATAGGTTTGCTGTTGAGTTGCCAGAAGTTAGAAATGACTGGAAGGCGCACAACAGCCACCACCACAAGAGCATGTTTGGAAGTCACACTCGCTCAGCCTTGGGAAAAGCAATGACAAATGCTTTCTGAACAAACCTTGCCACCCTGCAAGGGGGCTTCCCTGCCCCTCTTCACCTCCTCCTCCTCTTCCTTCTCCCATGAGAGGGGGCTTTTTCTGAGGGGAAGGGAGGGAGGGAGGAACAGAGGAAAGAAGGAAGGAAGGAAGGAAGGAAGGAAGGAAGGAAGGAAGGGGGGAAAGAAGGGAGAGAAGGAAGCTGAGGCCTTGCTCTGAGGCTGAGAGAGTGTGACTTGCCCAAGGCCACCCAGTGAGTTTTTACAGGGCCTTCTCTGCAGAGAGGCAGGGCAAAGGAGGGCAGCCCAGCCCAGCCCAGCCCAGGGAGGGAGGAAGGGAGAAACACCTCACCTCGTCCTGCTTCCTTGTCTTCTTCATCTCAGAGGCCATGCCAGCAATGCCTCCGCCTCCTGCTCCTCCCTGATCTTCCTGAGGGTGTGGCCCAGCCTGGTGAGTTGAGAGGGAGGAGGAGGGAGACAAAATGGCCGCTGGGTGAGCAGGATCTTTTTCTGCCTGGCATATAAGATGACCCCCGACTTTTGAGAAGATTTTCTGGGGTTAAAAAGTCCGGAAAATGCGGTGTAGTTGAAAACAGCCCATCACTACTACATCTCTCCTTTCTGGATGTGTTCTAGAAAGTCATAATCCAATCTCTCAGCCTGATTTGGGGATTTGTATTAGACTCCCACAATAATATCCCTGCAGTTTCATTTCCCCTTTAATTTTTATCAAGATGCTCTCCACCTGTTTCAGCATGACATATGTGGTATTCTGTAACTGAAGTAGTGGGTTCACTTTTATAAACTGGGTGTGGGCACACATGCACACTGTTATTTTTGTATGATTAGCTGTATCTGCACTACAGAAATAACACAGTTTGACACCACCATGGCTCAATGCTATGGAATTCTGGAATGTGTAGTTTTGTGAGATATTTAGCCTTCTCTGTCAGAGTTCTCTAATGCCACAAACACAAACACACACACACACAATTCCAAGATTCCAGAGCACTGGGCCATAGCAGTTAAAGCAATGTCAAACTTCATTTTTTCTGTGGTGAAGATGCAGCATTGTTTGTGTATGGAAGTCAATGCTGCACCCAATATCCATAAAAATCCACTTGCACTTAATTCCCATTAAAATAAATGGGAGTTCAATTAGTCACAACAAACTTGATTTCCACTAGGCTTTAAGCATGCCCATGGTTTTTTTTTCCAGAGAGGGAGTGGGGATGAAGGCTCTTTATTAAACAAAACTGCTCTCTCTCTCCTTCATGGTTTATTTCAAAATGATATTGGCAGAGTTTTGTTGGTGTTGAAAGTACCCACAGCTAGAGCCAGTGCTCTGTAGCTATCTTCTCCAAAATTATACTGTGCTTTTCCATTCACACATATGTTCAAAAATATTAAAAGCCACTGTCTTGGGGAACAAGCTGAAGGAGAACGAGATCAACCACCCTGCTGTTTTCTATACATCAGCTAGGATATTGTCCCTTAGTCTTTACATACCTTCATTAAGATCACAAACATAAAAAGACACACACACACACACACCAAGGTTTTGCTGAATGCACCTGGGGATCATACTATGCCCTAGATTTTGTTAATACGGAAAATGTTGTTGGACAGCCTTTTGAACATACAGTCTAAAATAATAAATAATAGCACAGATGGTCAAGGAACAAACTCTATATTTTACAGTCTGAAGAAGCCATATCAAAGTTAGTCACAACAGGGGTTCCTTCCCTCCTCTACTCCAGTCTAAATTTCCTTTCTTCTTTTCTTACCATTTTCTTACCATATCCTAATGTTAGTGTTTTCTTACTATTTTCTAATGTTAGTAGAGACTAAATAGAAAGGTGAAATATTTGATTCAAGAACATGATAGTTCTTCTAAATGTTACATCAGGCTATATCCTTGCAAATGGCACAGCCTGTGAAAACAGTAACAGCAGTATTTTTAAATGCATGTGCACACACAAGTAGTTTTGGGTATGGGTTTCACAAGATCTCAAACCAAATAATTATTTACCACAGGATTTGAGGAAAGGCATTTGCCGAAGCACTGGCCAACAAGCAAGCAGCTTAAATTGCATTTAAATGATTTTTATGTGCTAGTACATATGATGTAGGTGGGATGTTCCCAGGGTTATGTTATTTGCATTTTGCCTATGGAGGAAAGACCCCTGCAGACTTATGATGTTTCTGTTATATCTGGCATTGTTAATCAAAGGCAAGCTGGCAGTTCAGATGCTGCATTGTGTGACCCTGAAATACCTCTGGGATAGGATGTACCCTCATTTTTCAGAGGTATTTCAGGCCACTGTTTGTGTGACACAGCAACAGCCTTTGGTTAATAATAAAAGAAATGAGAGAGAGAGAAAGAGAGGACACAAGCCTAAACAGGACTTATAATACCAGATAGTTGAGTATGGAAGGGATGAGGGCATGCTGAGTTCCTACTATCCAATGATATATCCTGCAACATTTCACAGATGAAAACAGTGAAGCATGTGGCCAAGCAATATCAAAGTGCAGTGAAAAGGGTATGGCCAGACAAACAGCAGTCAAGTACAAAAGTTTTTAATGAGGTAGAACACACAAGGCTACTATTTTAAGGATAGAAACCTTGAAATTTATTGCACTACACTGAGGAAAGGCTGGAAAAAGAAGGGGTGGGCACAAATCAATAAATATAATTCTCTTTGTATGTGCATGTGCACATTATTTATTAGGTCAAATCCTAGCTTTTCCATAAGCTCATGGGATCACCTGGAGTCAATTAGCCTAACTTACTTCATAGAGTTGTTGTTAGATTAAAAATGGGAGGGGGTAAATGTACAATGCTTTTAACTCAAGGAGTTAAATGGGATAATATAAGTTCAAAATATATGGAACATTTTTGTCATAAAGAAATCTGTTTTCCAATGGTCTTTTAGAATGTCTCATTTAGGCTGCAATCCAGTACAAATTGTACATACTTACCCAGGAGTAAATCCCACTGAACCCACTGGGGCTTACTTTTGAGTATATACGTATGTGATTTTATTGTGATTATAAATGGCATATTGATGAACAGAAGAAACAGTAAAACTCTCTGAATGCTAGACCTTTAGACACTACAGTTTCTTTCCACAGCACTGTGTAGCACAGGCAAACACAAAGAGAATTATGTAAATCAAAATGAAAGGGTTGGGGATAATAAAACCAGTAAAACAAAGGGGGGTTGCAGACTGCCAGAAATAGTGTGAATTCAGTCCACTTTTAGGGTTAGGGTTAGTGCTAGGGAATCATGGGAACTGTTATTTTTCTGAGACATTGAGCCTTCTCTGTCAGACAACTCTGATGCCACAATAAAATACAGTTCCCATGGTTCCCTAACTCTAACCCTAACCCTAAAAGTGGACTGAATTCACACTATTTCTGGCAGTCTGCAACCCCCCTAAGACTTAAAATATAAGATTTGTCCAAATATCTTAAATAAACACACCTACAGACAGAATTGAGAGGAGAGGAGTATTTCTGATCCAGGAATGCCTTTCTGTGCTATTAATTTTATCTGAGCAAAATTAGACATGGGGGGAGCGGAATTTAAAATCCACTAAAAGGGGGGCGATGTTGTTTGTAAGAGAGAGACTCTGGTGTGCTAATTCCCTTCAAGGAAAGGCATTTGCTTGGAGGGCTTGGATAGAGGGACGTTTCAGGAAAAGCAGAAACTAGAGTATCAGCTGTCCAAAGTCTGTGAAAAGACTTTTCAATTTACACACACACACACACACACACCTTCTTTGACAGCTGAGATTTCTTTTTTTCTTTTTTCTTTTTTTCACAGCCTCTTGTCAGGATTGGGGCTTGGAGGGAGAGAAGTTGCAGGGGAATATGAAAATAGATTGTTGGCTGCCAAATATCCATTTCACTCCATCACTCCATCTACCACAAAAATCCTGACTAGAGGTTGTAGAAAGATATTTCAGTTTCCTTCCCAGCCCACCCCACTAGTTTCACAACTGAAAAGTCTTTACAAAGCCTCCAGTCAGGATTTCTGTGAAAGATGTGTGTGTGTGTGTGTGTGTAGGGGAGTTGCTGATGTTTAGTAGCTAACAATCTAGTTTCTGTTTTTCCTGCAACGTCCATCTCCAAAGCCCTAGTCTTTTGCAGAAATCCTGACTAGAGGCTGTGAAAAGTCTTTTCAGTTTCCTCTCCCACCCACCCAGCTGCTTTGACAGCTGAAACATCTTTTTCACAGCTTCTTGTCAGGATTGGGGCTTGAAGGGAGGATAGTTATAGGAAAAACTCACACCTGCATGAAAGGTTGAGCCAATGAAGGGAGAGTGTGCTTTTGATACCGTCCATGAATGAGGCTAGAGAATTTTAAAATAAGCATGGCCAACAGGCCAAGCTTAGGCATGTGATGGGGGGGGGGGTGTTGCTCAGGTATATTAAGCTGAACTTTCCCCCATCCTGCCTCTTTTCTCTGAAGGCAACCCACCCTTGCACCCTGAATTACAATATGAACCTGGTTGGTCGCTTCAGGGCTGGGTACGAATTTTCTCCCCTTTTCTTGGTTTTTTTCCCCCCTACCCCAGAGTACATGCAGGGACTGGTAATTGGCTTGTGGTGGCTGTGGAGCCCTGGTGGTGCAGTGGTTAAATGCCTGTACTGCAGCCACTCACTCATAAACCACAAGGTTGCGAGTTCAGTACTAGCCAGGGCTCAAGCTTGACTCAGGCCTACATCCTTCTGAGGTCACTAAAATGAGTACCCAACTGTTGGGGGGAGGGCTTAAGTTGTAAACTGCTTAGACACTCCATAGAGCGGTATGAAGCAGTATATAAATGAAGCTGCTTTGCTTTGCTTTGTTAAATAGGTTTCACTTTGTTAAATAGGTTTCACTGGCCCATATGGGGGATAAAGAACTATTTGGTGCACACCAGTGCCACCCTGTTGTGATGAAAGTTAGGCTCTGAAACAGCTTAAACAGGTTAAGGAACCTGGGGTTTGTGAAAGAATCTGCCTTTGGGGTAGACATAGGGGTTTTGGTCAACCTTACAAACTCAAGGGAGTTTGGGGGAGAATGTCATATGTTTACATCCCTAGGACTAGCTGAAGATATAATTTGAATCATCAGATTGGGTTTGCACCCAAAAGAAAGGATGAAGTGGCAGTATGGGATTGACACCTGGCTTCAGCTGGATCCACACCAAGCTTTTCACTTTAGTTGATTTCTCTCAAGAGTGTTGAAGTTCATGTCTTAGAAGTTTAAAAGTTTAATGTTAAATAGGATATAGGTCAAATAAATGGCTCTTTATTCCTCCAATTTACATATCTGGACTCTTTATTTTGTGGTTGGGTATTAACAGAGGATTGCCAGCTGCCAAATATATGCAATTTCCCCCTCTCTGCAACTTCTCTCCACAGAAATCCTGGCTGGAGGCAATAGCTGTCACATGAGATTTGTGGCACCTTCCCTTCTCCCTCCCAACCCCTCCCCAGCCAGTTTCATGGTTGTGACATCTTGTCACAGCTGATGATTTCTGCATAACTTTGGGGCTGGAGGGAAGAAGGAAGGGAAGATTGTGAAAAAACAGTACTCAGTAAATGTCAACTGGAAAAGCTGAGAATTTCTCAATAAAAGATGTTCAGTTTTGAAAGAAAGCTGCACAGCTTCTTGTCATCTTCGGGGGGGGGGGGGGTGCATTCCTGCATCTTGTGATAGCACAGGAAGAAAAATAGATGGGTTTTTCCAAGCACCCAATCCCTACTTTTCATTCAAGTGACTCACTCTGCAGCCAGCTGTTTAGAAGCAAAAAAAAAAAAAAAAAAAAAAAAAAAAAAAAGATGGAAGAGGAAATCCAGAAGTCTTTAATATGAGGCTACACTTTTGGGAAGGGGCTTATTTTGACTGCCATCACTCTTTTAAAAAAAACAAACTTGCATACACTTACATACACTGTTTAGTTGTTGCCATAAGTACTGGCTGTTCCATCAACCACGGCAGGATGAGGGAGGAGGATCGAGTTTTGATGAACTATAATATCTAGAAATATTCAAGAAACAATTACACTGTCAACTTTAAATTATTGGTTGAAGAAAAATATAACGTAAGTAGTAAGACAACTGCATGTGCACTCAAAAATAAATTGGATTTTAAATTATGCTGATATACAACTAGCCTGCTATAAAATGATGTTACAGTTAATTCATAACACAGGTAAAGAATGATAATCTTGCCTCCATTATGCACAATGACACTTTTGCTAATGGAACCATCATTTGAAGTTGCCCTGATCCAGAAAAGACATTACCACCTTGAACAGCTTTAAAAAGACAGATCTCTTCCAGCAGGCCTTTCCTGAATGGATATCCCAGCCATCAAGAGTCAGCCCCACCGGCTCCCCTCATTTGGCTACAGTTATTCTTTATTTGTCTATTTGTATTATTTTAAGTATGTTTTTAAATTGTCATTGTTTAATAGTATTTTAAGGGGTAGGTAGGATTGTGGGATATGAAATGTATATTTTAATGTTGTAAGCCGCCCCGGTTGCGTTATGCAGAGGGGAGGGATAAAATAATTTTATTATTATTATTATTATTATTATTATTATTATTATTATCAACATAGAAAAATTTTCCACACATTGACCAGCTGTAGTGAATACCAGCATGTTTTTTGCAATGTTTTTGCAAACATGCTGACTATGAGCTACAGCTTTTTTTGTGAATGCTAGATATAGGGAGAGATTTATTTGTTGTTGTTAACAGCCTTCGCATTGATCTCGATCCATGGCAAACCTATGGATGAAACATCTCCAGGCCCTCCTGTCCTCTACTACTCTGCCTAGACCACAAACTCATATTCGTAGTCTCTTTAATAAAGTCCATTCATCTAGCATGTGGCCTTCCTCTTTTTCTACTTCCCTCCACCTTTCCTAACTTTATTGTCTTTTCCAATGATTCATGCCTTCTCATGATGTGTCCAAAGTATGACAGTCTAAGGGGGGTTGCAGACTGCCAGAAATAGTGCAAATTGAGTCCACTTTTAGGGTTAGGGTTAGTGCTAGGGAATCATGGAAATTGGTTTTTTTCTGAGACACTGAGCCTTCTCTGTCAGAGAGCTCTGGTGCCACAATAAAATACAGTTCCCATGATTCCCTAACCCTAACCCTAACCCTAAAAGTGGACTCAATTTTCACTATTTCTGGCAGTCTGCAACCCCCCTAAGTCTTGTCATCTTGGCTTCTATGGATACTTCTGGCTTGATCTGTTTTAGCAACCATTTGTTTATCTTTTTGGCTTTCCATGGAATCCTCAGCATTCTTCTCCAGCACCACATTATTTCAAATGCGTTGATTTTCCTCCTATCTTCTTCCTTGACCGTCCAGCTCTCAAATCCATACATGGTCATAGGGAATGCAATGGCTTGTATGATTCTAACTTTTGAGCTGAGTTGTATGTCTTTGCATTTTAGGATCGTTTCTAGTTCTCTCATAGCTGCCCTCCTCATTCTTAGTCTTCTGATTTCCTGGCTGCACTCCCCATTCCAATCAATGTTTGATTCCAGATATGAGAACTATTTCACTATTTCTATTTCCTCATTGTCTAGTTTGAATGTGTGTAACTTCTCTATGGTCATTTTTTTTCTTTATGTTCAATAGTAAGCCTACCTTTGCACTTTCTTCTTTGATCTTACTTATTAGTTGTTCCAGAGGTTCACTGCTAGTATTATGGTGTTATCAGCATATCTCAGATTGTTGATATTTCTTCCTCATATTTTCACTCCTCCCTCTTCAATGCTCAAGCCTGATTTTCTTACAATATGTTCTGCATATAAGTTGAATAGGTAGGGTAATAGGCTACAGCCTTGCCAATTGGGAACCATTCTGTTTCTCCATGTTCTGTCCAGACAGTAACCTCTTGTCCTGAGTACAGATTCCTCACTAGGACTATCAGATGTGTTGGTACTCCCATGTCTTTAAGGGCATTCCATAGCCTTTCATGATCTATGAAGTCAAAGGCTTTGCTGTAGTCTATAAAGCACATGCTGATTTTCTTTTGGAACTCCCTGCTATGCTCCATTAGCTATTGTATATTTGCAATATGATCCCTGGTGCCTGTTCCTTTCCTGAACCCTGCTTGGAGCTCTGGGATTTCTCTCTCCATGTGTTGTTGGAGTCTCTGGGCCTAAGCAGACGGCGCAAAGCGCCATCTTCGAGGCCAGGAAGGGGAGGAGTAGCCTCATGCTAGGCGCCCCAACCCCTTCCCCAAAATGTCGTCAGAGCGGGCGGCCCTCTGCACGGCCAGGGCTCCGATGACGCACTTCCACTGCAGCATCTGCACACGATGCAGTGAAAGAAGCGCCGAAGGTGCGCTGGACGCCTTTTGTGGCTCACCTTCGGCTTCTTGCTTCTTCTTCTATTTTAGCGTTCCTTCCTGGAGCAGGGACGCTGCGCCGTGGGGCCGAGTAATGCGGATGCCTCGGCTCCAATCCGCAGCTTCCCGGGGCGGCCCCGTGCAGCCCATCTGCTTCCCCCCAACGTTGCGAAATTTTGAGCAAGATTTTGCTTGCATGGGAGGTTAGTGATATGGTTCTATAGTTGCTGCAGACTCTTGTGACTCCTTTTTTTGTGGAAGGGGATGTATATTGATCATTTCCAATCTGGCCATCTTTTTGTTTTCCATATCTGTTGACAAATGTTTGTTAGCAGTAGAGTTGACTTTGTCAATGTGGATTACAACTGTTCTATTGGGATATCATCTGTTCCTGGAGGGTTTTTTTCCATTTCCTTTATTGCAACTTCCACCTTAGTTTTTAGAATTTGGGGTTCATCTTCATATGGCTCTTCGCTCCATGTGTCCTCCATTTTGTCATCTCTTTTACATAACTCTTCTGTGCATTGCATCCATCATTTTTTAATTCCTTCCTGGCCTTGAATTATGTTATTTTTATTGTCATAGAACATCTCGGTCTATACATATATTTTCTGTGGTGAGGTAGAAAGATGAAAGAAATAATCAGAAAACAAGGAAAACTTATCCACAGATGAGGAGGATGTCAGAAGGCCCTGTAAAATTCAGTGAATACAGAGATAGTGCAATAGGAATCTTGTCTGAAAGTACTCACTAGGGAATATCCAGAAAAGATTAGACCAGGGGTAGGCAACCTTTCCCCTTTAAGGGCCGAGGGACTTCAGCTCCCAGAAGCCTCAGCCATGTTGGCCAATAGTCCCATGTTGGCCAATAGCTCCTGGGATTCTGGGAGCTGGAGTCCCTCGGCCCTTAAAGGGGAAAGGTTGCCTTCCCCTGGATTAGACAGAAGGAAAGATCTAGATGAGGTCAAATAACTAATGAGAGTCACAGGCACAATTAAATGTTTTAGGATATGCAACTTGGTGCAGCACACTTATCCAAAATTCCTTTAAACAGCCTGACTTAATGGTGCTTCACATTTAGTAGAGTAATACTGTAATACTACTGTGTTCATGGACAGGAATCCATTTAGTTTCAAAGGGATGCAGTAATGATTGTGGCCCAGTGCACATGATGTAGCTTCAACTGTCAATGATGAAAAAATATGTTTCTACATAGTCAAGATTCCATATCATTGTGGTATTATAGTAGCAGTGCACTTGTACTAGGATACAGTATCAGTATGAGTCCTTCTCCCCACCTTTCCCTCAATTTATTTGTTGTGTGCCTTCAAATAATTTCTGACTTAGCCACAAGTTTTTCTGGGGCTGAGAGTGTGTGACTCACCCAAGCTCACCTAGTGGGTTTCTATGATCCAGCAGGGATTGAACCCTGGTTTCCAGAGTTTTAGTCTAAAGCTCAAACTACTATTCCACACTGACTCCCCTTTTTCCACAGAGCTCTGTACAACATCCATGAGCTTGGACATATTTTCCTTCAATGGCAACAATGTCCCCAGCTTTTTTCTACACATTGTTGCCATGTACACTGCCAATTATACCAATGTAGTGCACCAGCAGGATTGCAACCATAGTTCTAATCTACCTTTTATCCCCAATACTGTTAGAGGCAGGACCCTAAGTGTGCCTGTACTCAGCAGTTGCCTCATTGCATGTTTTTCTATTACTTTAGACACAACACATATTCATGTCATTTCCTGGTTTTTTTAGTCTCATTAATCACATCCTGTCTCTTCTTCATCTGCACTAATTCTGAACTTGTTTGTCCTCCATTTTGTGGCCTGAACTCCCCCTCCCCCTTTCCTCCATGTTTAAAGAGCATATGTCACAGAGCCTCTCACTTATGCTACTGTCTCTTGCATTTCTCCAAAATGAGGTAGATTGGGCTGATAGTTTGTGACTGGCTGAAGGTCACCTAATAAATTTTCCAATTTAGCTCAAAATCTAAACTGTTACATTGCAATGATATCTCTGATATCTGCAAGTTTCAGCCTGTTCAGATGGTGTGATTGATTCTGAACCCAGGATTAGCAAATTAAGGTGAAGACACAGAAGCTGCATGAGGAGTAACATGCAATCTATGTAATAACTTCCTTGGACTAACACTGTGGAGTGGAGGCCCAATCATGCAGAAGGAGTTTCCAGTGCCAAATTTCATCAGGCCTAACATTTAATCAATGACGTTCTCATTCTGGGCCTGTCTACATTAAAATTTTATAATGGCTTTCTATACCAGATTAACTATCATGGTTTCTCCCAAAGAATCCTGGGAACTGTTCTTCCATGGAAGTGCCAATAATTGTCAATAAGTGGTCACTAACACCAATTTAAGTTTACAATATGAACATGACTTTTGTAGTTTCTATAATCAGTTGTTCTTCCATTGTTCACAACTGTCCACCCAACTCTTGGGTTCCCCCCCCCCATAATTATATAAATGTAAGTCTCATATCTCAAAGTATCAAACTTTTTTTAAAGCCTTAGCCTCTATTTTTGAGCACTTATAACTCAGAAATAGCCAAGGGCATTTTTCTTCCCATTTTGTATTTTCTGCAAACTGTGCAGTTTAACAAGGCCACACAGATTTGATACCTCACAATTGCAAGTCTCCTCTCCTGATCCAATTTTGGCTGGCTACTCCTCCAATAGATCATGGCACAAAAAACTAGCAATCGGTGTGTCAAGAGATTCAGCATAATTCCCATATTTAGGATGCTATCAAGAGACAGTAAAAATACTAAAAGAAGAAAGAGGGCTCTTCTTAAACTCACATCCCATTATCAGGTCTAATGTTACTACTGTTCAGAAAGACTGAAAGCAATTCTCTTTTGTTCTTCCTTAATGGTAGCAGTAAAAAATAAAATAAAAAAAATACTAGTATGCAAGATTGTATGAGGCTGAAATACCACGCCCATTTTTAAATGAAAAATGAAATAAAACAGGTATCCTTGATAATATCTATTAATATGGGGAATCTTACTGCTCTAATGGGGGAAGGGACCAAAACCATTACATATTGTATATCCATAGTCAAGCACATAATTCACTCAATTGTTCAGTGAATTTTCCTCTACACCAATCAGATATCATTCACGGGTAGCTGTGTTGGCCATTTAGCAAATCCATTAGTGATACCTTTATTGGCCAACCAAAATGCACAATATACTTGTTACAAGCTTTCGAAGCTCCATGAGCTTCTTCATCATGCAAGATCTTACAAACCAAACATGAGAAAATCAATTGAAGATGTTAGGCAGATGCCTACATGTAGTTTCAGTCTTTAGGTAAGATGGTATATGGTGGAGAGGATATCTTTTGTAGGCAGGCTCCTCCTTCTGGCCTTGTGACTATAGTGATTTGCAAAGTCCAGAAAATTTAAAATCCATTTGCATCTCAACAGCAACCCCTCTTTTGCAATCCAATATGTTTCCATTCCAGTGAGGCCACAGGCCTCTTTGTGACAGAGAACAATGGATTCCTCAAGGAGTCTCAATGTGTTTGCATCAGGAATATTTTGGTGGATGTAGAAGTAAAACATGCAAATTTACCTAGAATCATAAAATCATAGAGTTGGAAGAGACCACAAGGACCATCCAGTCCAACCCACTGCCATGCAGGAACTCCGAATTAAAGCATTCCTGACAGATGGCCATCCAGCCTCTGCTTAAAGACCTCCAAGGAAGGAGACTCCACTATTCTCCAAGGGTGTGTGTTCCACTGTCGAACAGCTCTCACTGTCAGGAAGTTCCCCCGAATGCTGAGGTGGAATCTCTTTTCCTGGAGCTTGCATCCATTGTTTCGGGTCCTAGTCTCTGGAGCAGCAGAAAACAAGCTTGTTCCCTCCTCAATATGGCATCTCTTCAAATATTTAAACACGGCTGTCATATCACCTCTCAACCTTCTCTTCTCCAAGCTAAACATCCCCAGCTCCCTAAGTCGTTCCTCATAGGGCTTGGTTTCCAGACCCTTTACCATTTTAGTTGCTCTCCTTTGGACACGCTCCAGTTTCTCCACATCCTTTTTGAATTGTGGCGTCCAGAACTGGACACAGTATTCCAGGTGAGGCACTATTACTTCTCTTTATCTAGACCAGGGGTAGGCAACCTTTCCCCTTTAAGGGCCGAGGGACTTCAGCTCCCAGAATCCCAGGAGCTATTGGCCAACATGGGACTATTGGCCAACATGGCTGAGGCTTCTGGGAGCTGAAGTCCCTCGGCCCTTAAAGGGGAAAGGTTGCCTACCCCTGATCTAGACACTATACTTCTACTGATACAGCCTAAAATTGCATTGGCCTTTTTAGCTGCTGCATCACACTGTTGACTCATGTTCAACTAGTGGTCCACCTGGATTCCTAGATCCCTTTCACATGTAGTCTCATTCAGCCAGGTTTCCCCCATCGTATAGCTGTGCTTTTCATTTTTCCGCCCTAAATGCAGTACCTTACATTTCTCCGTGTTGAATTTCATTTTGTTAGCTTTGGCCCAGCTTTCTAGTCTGTTCAAGTCATTTTGAATTTTGATCCTGTCTTCTGGGTTATTAGCTACTCCTCCTAATTTGGTGTCATCTGCAATTTGATAACTATGCCCCCAATACTGTCATCCAAGTCATTAATAAAGAGATTGAATAGTACTGGGCCCAGGACAGAGCCCTGTGGCACCCCACTGGTCACTTCTTTCCAGGTTGAAAAAGAGCCATTGTTGAGCACCCTTTGGGTTCAGCCAGTCAACCAATTACAAATCCATGTAACAGTTACTTTGTCTAGCCCACATTTTACCTCATTTTGGTTGGCCAATAAAAGTATTACTGATGGATATTTTTTTTTAATCAATCAGATAAAGGATCTAATGGAAGTCCCACACCTCCCTTCCTGGCACAGACATCATAAGGACAAGATGGCTTGTCTGCATACCTGGCTTTCCAAAAATACTTGTTTCCCAGGAATGCTTTCTTCCATTCTAGTAATTCACTACAACATTAAGACACAAGAGTGGAAGCTCCCACATCATTAGGTGCAACATAGCAATTCTGCATATGGATCTATGCTATGGCTTCACTCTCACAATTTCTCTGTTATAGCCCCCTCCCCATATCACCATTTATAGATGAGTAGAGAATAGGCAGGGATCAGAAAAGCATCTGGCTATGTCCTCACATTATTATCTGCCTAGATCCATTGGGTTCCCTCAAAAGATCTCAGCACATTATGTCATTGTTCTGCATCTCACTATATATAGCCAGATGCTTCTCTATCCCCCCTACACACACACACACACACACTCTCCACCAGGCAATGACTTTGAAGGAGGGGCTATCAAAATGAAACTGTGAGACTTGTGTGTGTGGGGGTGGGTGGGTGGGTGTTTGTTAACATGGATGTTCACTAAAACTTGGGGCCTAATTGGTTTTATACAAATCTATACATATGTATGGTTTTAAATCAATTTTAAAATATTGCAATGGGTTTTAATTTGTCTTTTAAAAAAAACATGCTAAATTGTTTAGCCTTTTAAAACTTTTCTTATTTTTGACACTGTGACCTTTCACACTGCACAATTATAGAGTATAATTGTTCTCAGGAAGGGGTTGGAGTGCCCAGTGTGAGGCGCCATCTGCAAAGGGGGATAGTGCTATACTTGTATAGTGCGAATAGGTCCCATTTCAGATTAATTTTACTGTATGCTTTCCTAAGATCTTTACGTAGAGGGTGGACTTTAACTATTTAATAAATAAATAAACAAAAATACGGTACTTAGAAATAGCAAGTTAATTATAATTCATTCCTTTTTGCAGTAACTAAGGCATAACCAATATGCATTGCAATTATAACAAACAAAGGATAATTTCCATTTGCTTCTTATGGTATAATTGCAGTTGTTTTGTTACTTTTATGATTATGCTCTCCCCTCCCCCTCCCAGTAGCAAAAAAACAAAAAACAAAAAAAAAACTTGTTATGCTTACTGTTGAATAATGAGGAAGCACAGAATTACTTTAAAGGGCATCTATTTCACACCTGCTTTTGGGGGGGCTTGGAACTATAACCATAACTATTTACTTTTTTAAAAGCAACTTTCCAAGCTTCTCTCCTTTCTCTATCATGGATCAGTTATCTGTTCTATTACTTCATGTGGAAAAGAGCCAAGTGAGAGCCTTATGGTACTGTCATTCTGATGGCTGAACATAGGGGCTATGCAAATGGGTGGCTCTGGGTCGCCCCTGCTAGCCACATATTGAGGCTGCGGCAACTGCACGCCACAGCCCCAATCCTCCCTTTTGCCACCCCCTAAAAGAGTGGAAAAATGCCACTCCTTTCAGGGGTGGCAAAAGGCCACCCTAAGAGCTGGCGCGCAGCACTTTAGTGCCCTTTCTGGCACAGCATGTCAAAACGCTGCGCCAGAAGGGCATTCTGATGCCGCGCACCATGTGTAATGGTGCATGGCATCAGGACTCCACCAGCATGGGGTTGGGATGGCCAGCGTGCGGCTGCCCCCCCCCCCCATCTCTGCCTCCAGGCCGACCCTTTGGGCCGGTCTGCAGAGGACCATAGTCTCCTGCTTCTTATATAAATTATGAAAGAAACTGCAAGTCATACTGAAATGTGTGTAGGGAAGACCCACCTCTCCTCTAGAAAAAGCTGTTTAGGGAGATTTTTGAGCAGCAAAAATGGCTGCCAGACAAAAGGTTAAATAACCCATTGTTGTGCCTCCAAATCTATGTCCTTTTGAAGCAATGCCTCATTTTAAAAAGTAAAATGATTGCTGGATTTCCTGAGACTCTTGTGTCTTGCATTTAATGTGCAGCATGCCCTTGTGACTGCCACCCATTACTACATTTTCTTTTCTTTGATGCAGAGTTCATGTGGGTCAGCTGCTTTGCTGAGAATAAGGGATGCAGCAAAGCAATTGGAGAGCATAACATGAACAACTCCCTGGGGCTTTCAGTTTACAAATGAAGCACAAATTTCTTTGAATGTGAACAGAACTTTTTTTTAAAACACATTATTATATATTACCATGCTAGCACTTCACAGGCCCACTTGTATATCTGGTTGCTGGCACAGTCAGTCAAGATGCAACAGTCTATATTTTAAAACAATTTAGTTTATATTTCTTGCATCTGTTTTTCTGTTGCTGTTTCATATACAGTCACATAATTATTAAAAGAGGAGAACTAAAACCTATTTAAATTTTTAAGATAATTCTATTTCTGGGAAGGTTCTGGATTTTTACATTTTATTTTATTTTATTTATATCACACATTTCTCCAATATGTGACTAAGGACGTTATCACACGGGGCCTAAAGCAGTCCCATCCCCATCGCAACCCCGTCCCATTGTGGTTCCTTTTCAATCCAGAACTTACCGGCATACAGAAAGCAGCATCATTCCAGTATCATTCTGGTCGCGGCAAAATGTAATTCCCAAAGCAACCGGCATTCAAAAGAACGGGGATGATGCCGGGTGATGCCGCAATGGGACGGGGATGCGACGGGGATGCAACGGGGATGAGTGCGACGTCGTGTGAAGACACGGGGAAAGGAAGCGCAATGGGACAGGGATGCGACGGGGATGGGACTGCTTTAGACCCCGTGTGATAACGTCCTAAGAGCAACTCAGCATTTGAGTTAAAACAAAATCCAGTTTGTTTAGAAGAATGTGATCAGAACATTGGAATATAAAAGATCATTTAGGAGAGGAATGTTCTGGGGAAAAAGTCACAACCACTTCTCACATGCATGCAGCTGAAGCACATTTCCCCACCTCGATATTCTCCTCACCAAATGCTGACAATAGGAATGGAATTCTTCAAGTTTATTCTCAAAGGAAGCAATGAGTAATTATATTTTCCTGCTGCAAGAAAGCCTTTGAAAACCATAAATCTCAAATTTGCAATTTGAGATTTATTTTGCCAAAAAAAAAAAAAATGAAATGAAATAAACATGGCTGCTTTGCAAAGGAAACAGCATTTTTGACACAGAAAATAATGGTCAGAATGCACTCAGTGATGAATGTGAAGCCATCAAACTTACATGGCTACACAGTGATTCCTAGCTCAACTTCCCCTCCCTCATCCCCACTTACCAGGCACCATGCCGCTGCAATTAACAGCTTTGAGCTGGATCTGCAAAGGCTTTAATAAAGAGCTATGTTTTTCACTTGGAACTGGAATAAAGCCAGCATCAGTGCTAATTGTACCTAAAAAATCAGGGCATTTCAAAATTGTCTCCGAAATCTTTATATAGTGAATTTGTCACACATCGCCATTGAATATCTTCACGAGCACTTGTCCAGAGCTTCTGGGCAGCAGAATGTGGTTCTAGAAGCTGTTCAATGCTGAAGGTTAGAAATGTATACAGTCATATTGTAGTCTTCCAAATAACAATAATAATAAAGAGTGAGAATATATGCTTCCAAGGAAAGCACAAACTCAGATTACAACTATCCCCTCTTTTATCTTCTGAAGAAAAGTGCATCCTCTTGAATGAATAATCACAAAGAGTGTTCATTTTTGTCTCTGAATGGCACAGATAGACTTCGTCACTCCTTTATGTTCACACATTTTGAGTGAAGATAGTGAAGTATGATGTAGAGGCATACAAATCAGAGCCAGAGCAGAAAAAGTCTGCTATCATTTTTGTACTTGCAATAATTTATATCTGCTCAATCTCTTTTACTATTCAGTCCTCCAGAATGCTAACATCAAGTGTTTAGGATCAAGTGAGTGGATGAAGCCATGCCTTAAGACGTAGTATAGTGACTCCCTTAGATGCTGACTATTGAAGCTGTGCCAGTGGAAGCAGCATCAGTAAAGCCATAGACACCCCCTGACAAGTCAGGAGGGATTTCTTGTTGTGCTGGCCAAATAAGCACAGGAGACGCCTGGTTGGTCAAGGCGCATGGGAGAATAAGCACACCTGTGCATCTTGCCCAATAGGTTTGGTTTGAACCAAGTCTCGTGGTGTTTATGGTTCTGAGAGAATTGGGGCAACAGTTTGTTACTTATAGCTCTGCGCTGCCATGTGGAGGCAGCAATTTTAGAGTTGAGACTGAGAGAGTAACATCGTTCCACTCTTTGCTTTTGCCTTGCTTCGCTTTGGCCTAGCGCTCTTTTGGGCTTTTGCTATTCAGCTCTTGCCTATTTAATCTTGCTACTTTCTCTCGCTTGCTCCGGGGGCTCAGGTATTTCCATGAGCAACCCGCGGGGGAAGAGGGAGCGAGTGAGGCCTTCGGGCTGGTCTTCTGAGCCAGTAGCACCTCTGCATCCCCAATTCTCGGGGGTGCACACCCGAGGAGGGCTCTGCGGGAGGCATCCTCACCAGGTGCATGGACCCAGTACCTGTTTTCAGGCCCAGAGACTCGATCTGGTAAGGTCAGGACCCATCACTGCTCCGGGAGGGTTAGTTGCACTTCTCTCCAGTGGTGAGTGTGTGAAGATGGCTGTTTTCAGATTAGGGATCCGTGTAGGACCCTCGGTGGACACCTTTCCTGTGGTGGTTGCCAGTGATGCTTCCTGGCTGTGGTGTCTCTTGTGAGACTTGGGAAAGGGTGGCCTGCTAAGGCCTGGTGATTTTGTTTGGGGCCCACATTGTTTTTTCACTAAGTTCAGGATGCCACGCAGTAAGGCCCAATCCAAATGGCATATGGCTTCTGCCACGCCTACTGCAGGTCATTCTGCTTCAAAAAGACCTTCGAAGTCTAGCAGCAGAGAAGAAGATATTGTTGCCCAGGTTGCACAACTGGGCAAAACTGTTCAGGCTTGTGTGGCGCTCTGCAACCAACTTGCACAGAAGGAACTACAGGCTACTGCCTCCACCTCAAGTGCCAGCCCTTTGGGTGTTAGTAACACCGAAGTGTCTCTTCCAGTGGTGGCACCTGAGTCTCAGCTGGCCATGGCTACACCGGCCCCGTTGGTGGTTTCGGCAGTGGAGCTCGGGCAGCCCACTATTGCCAATGTGTGAGATCTCCTACAAATAATCCCGGGTTTGGAGACACAGGATGTGGTTCCCCCTGTGTCCAGGCAGCCTACTATGGCTGATTTATACAACCTCTTACAGGGGGTGGTTCTTCCAGGTGGTGCAATGGAGCAGACCAGTGACGAACAGGGGGGTGATCAAGCTGCTGCTGCCTCTGCTGCCTTGGACACCCGAGCTGTTGTGGGGCCACACTTCGGGGGACCACTGCGGTCAGGTGGTGAAGCTTCCCAGCAAGCTTCAGGTTCAGGTTTGTCTCCTAATATTGCACACGCTAATTGGCCTACCTCGGTATGGGCTCCAGGCAGCCAGGTTGGGCAGAGTGTGGCTTTGGAACAGCCCAACCGTATGATTCTGAATGCATCCATGCAGGCACCTGCAATTTCATAGGTCCCTGACATGCGGGTGCAGGGTGGTCAGCCTTCAGCTGTTGCTAGCACCACACCTGTGGTGTCTATTTCTGGTGCTCCTCTGTTGTCTGGAGTGGAGGGGAATGTGGAAGCTACTCCTTATGCTGGTATGTCTATACCCCTTGGTTCACACCTTCCTCTCTCCACTAAGGAAAGGATTTGGAAGGGTGAATATATTGATTTCTTTACTTTGACTTTTAGGGATCCCGAGCCAAGGATTATGGTGAAGGATGGGATTTTTTTAGTTTGCCAAAAGAGTTTCAGGTGCTCAAATGCCCTAAGCTTGAGCGCAATTTTGTTAATTGGATTATGGGCTTCACCATTTACAGAGGTATCATAGAAGAAAAAGAGCCTCTCAGATCTCCTGATTTTTCTAAATATCAGGAGATCATAATAAAAGCGTATACCAATTGCCACCACAATTCAAGGGGTGCAGCTTGGCTCCAATATGATGAGCAGTTTAGGATGAGAGCAGCACAGGATTGCTTCTTATCTTGGAGGCATCTGCAGTTTGAGCTTTGGGATGATGTTATGGTGGGGCCTCCCTCCCGAGCAAGTGTAATAATGGCTTTGTCCCAATGGTTACCTTGCCAAGAGGGCCAAATGCGAGGCTTGCCACAGGAAAGAAAAGGCAATTTGGCTTATTCTGGGACTTTAATGCGGGCAAGTGTAAAAAACAACCCTGCAGGTTTGATCACAAGTGTAACACCTGTGGGGGTGCCCACCCTGGAAATTCCTGTGTTAGAGGAAAAAGAGCAGGAGGGGGTTCTGTCCCCCAGCCAGTGTCGCCTGGGAGAAAAGGCCCCATCACCAATTAAATTGGACATTATGGTGGCGTGGTTAAAGGTTTACCCTAATAGAGAGGCTGCTTTATATTTATTTCAAGGTTTCTCTGTGGGTTTTTGTATTCCCTATACAGGCCCTAGGGCCTATCATTTTGCACCCAATGCTCGTTCTGTGAGGGACTTGCCAAGTGTGGTAAGAGATAAGTTAGCTAAGGAAATAGCAGCAGGGAGAATTTCGGGACCCCATGATCAGCTGCCCATCCCCACACTTCGCTTATCCCCTTTGGGCATAGTACCTAAAAAAGCCCCTAGGGAATTTAGGCTGATTCATAATTTATCATACCCTAAAGGGGAGTCAGTGAACGATGCTATTGATCCTGGGCTTACTTCAGTTAGGTACACATCATTCGACTCAGCAGTTAAGATGATCAGGAATTTAGGCACAGGAGCCCTGCTGGCTAAATGTGATATTAAATCTGCATTTAGACTCCTTCCTGTACACCCAGATGACTTTGACCTACTGGGTTTTCAGTTTGAAGGAAAATTTTATTTTGACAAAGCTATGCCAATGGGATGTTTGATTTCTTGTTCAGCTTTCGAGACATTCAGTACTTTTTTTCATTGGTGTACAGTTAAGAGAACTGGTAATAGAGCTATTGCTCATTATTTAGATGATTTTCTAATTGCTGGAAATCCTAATTCCTCTCAGTGCCAGGATACTTTAGTTCAATTTCAGGAATTGATGCAGGAGCTTGGTGTGCCTTTAGCGGAGGAAAAGACAGAGGGGCCACATACTCAGCTTACCTTTTTGGGCATCAAGATAGATATCATAGTTGGAATTTCTCATTTGCCCAATGAGAAACTTGTGGCTATGAAGCAACAAGGTGAAATCATGTTAGGGAAACAAAAAGCTACCCTTCATGAATTTCAATCACTTACAGGTCTTTTGAATTTTGCCTGTAGGGTTGTAGTTCCAGGATGAGCATTTTGTGCTAGACTGTATAGGGCTACTGCAGGGATAGTGGCCCAGAATCACCACATTAGAATCACAAGGGGCATTCATGAGGATTTGAAGGTTTAGTACTCCTTCTTGGAGCATTTTAATGGCATATCGTTTTGGAGTTCTGAAATGCTGCTTTGGGCAGATTTTCAGGTGCATTCTGATGCTGCTGGTGCCCATGGCTTTGGAGTTTATTAGAATGGCCAGTGGGCTGCAGAGGCATGGCCTGCTGCATGGGTTAAAAGTGGTCTAACTAGAGACCTTACATTCTTGGAATTGTTTCCAATTGTGGTGGCTGTGCCAGTTTGCTAATAGGATTGTCTGGTTTTGGTGCGACAACCAGGCAGTCATGTATGTTGTTAACTCTCAGTCTTCCAAGTCTCCTAAAGTTAAGAGTTTGGTAAGGGTGATGGTGTTACAATGCTTGAAATATAATGTGTTGTTCAAAGTTCAACATGTTCCTGGTTTGCTTAACCCTTTGGCGGACGGCCTTTCTCATTTTCAGTTCTCCAGGTTCCGGCAGCTGGCTCCTGAGGCTTTGACACTCCTGTTGGAGGTACCGGCACTGCTCTGAAACCTTGGAGATTAGACGTTCGTATGGCAATATTAAACTCCATTGCCCCGTCAACATGCAAGTCATACCAAACAGCTTTAAATTTGTTTAGACAATTTTTGCAGGAAATTGGCGAGGATCTAAAATGGCCTATTAATGTTGACTTGGTCCTTCACTTTATTGTAACTCTTAAGCAATCTGGACTTTCACCTGTCACTATTAGAGGCAGGTTGGCCGCCCTGGCCTTTTACTCTAGGGCAAAGGGCTGTTTTGACCCTACTAATGATTTCAGCATCAAAAGAGCAGTTGAGGAATGGTCTAGACAATCCCCTGTCACAAAGGACCCTCGAAAGCCGATAACTGGCCCTGTCCTTCTTAAGTTATGGAATCATTTAGCTCAAACATGTTATTTGCTTGGGGAAGAGGTCTTATTTGAGGCAGTATTTGCTATAGCATTTTTTGCTGCTTTGAGAATTAGTGAAATTGTGCCTGGATCTTGTAATGATAAATCTGTCAGGGCACTATTAATCTCTGATATCAACTTAACAGTTCCAAGACTGACCAGCTTGCAAAAGGTCAGTTTATCTTCCTGGCTAAGGTGCAGCAAGGTCAAATTTGCCCAGTGGTAGCAATGGGTAACTATTTGAAAATTAGGCCTAATGTGGCTGGATACTTGTTTATTCACTTGTCTGGTTTGCCCTTAACCCAATTCCAATATAGGGCTGTGTTAAAAGAGACTGTAAGGAAGGCTGAGTTGCCTCAGGCATGTTTTTCTTCACACTCCTTTTGAACTGGAACTGTGACAGCTGCGGCCACTCATGGTTTGAGTGAACCCGATATTTGCAAAATTGGCAGGTGGCGTTTATGTGCATTTAAGTCCTATGTTAGGCAATCAGGTAATGGGACTGCTGATAAGCCACGTTGATTGTTTTGTTTTGTTTCAGCTGGCTTTTACCCCGGCAAAATCTGTATAGTGGGACATAGCCTGGTCTTTTGGGTGGAACGCCACCTGTTGGAGCATTGCCGCAACAACACGTTGGGCCTTGCCCATATTGGACTTATGGACTGGTTTGGTCAAAGGGGAATGATGTGGCCATCTCTCCTTCCATTTATCATGGAGTTGGCACGTTCGCGTCCTCGACCCCGGGCTTTGGTAGTACACCTGGGGGAGAATGACCTTGTTCGGACTCCATGTTTGCAGTTGGCCAAGCAGATTGTTAAGGACATGGAGGAAGTCCAAAAGATCTTCTCGGGCGCTGTGATCCTGTGGACCAAACTTGTGCCTAGGCGTTGCTAGCCTGGAACGCAGAAGGACTCAGCTATTAACAATGCTCGGCATTGGCTTAACCGCTACGTGGCTAAGCATCTTACTAAACTGGGAATTTTCTTGGTGGAGCATGGCATTAAGCTTGACCGGCCGCAGCTGTACAGGGGGGATGGGGTTCACCTCTCTCCAGAGGGGTCAGAGATGTACGTAAATGCACTCTCTGACCAAATTGCAAAAGCGATCTGGGGGGGGGGATAGAGGGGATGCCTAGCTGGGCTGGCCCCCTCTTGTGGCAGGTAATGACCCCTACCCCACAGAATGATTTAATTCGGCTAAGTAAAATTGGGGGGAAATTTTGGCATAAAACAAATTGACAGGAAATGACGTAGGCATTTAATGATGACGTCATAAAATTACATGATGTCATATGACGAAATATGATATCATTTCCGGGAGAGGGGTTTGTATATTTGTTGATGATTGTTTATTTGCTTTGTCATGTGCGGTGAAGGACCATCCACTTGGGTGATTACACCTTCACTTACACACATGGCAAACTTGTTATTATTTATTGTTTATCCATAGACCCTGTACAGTTAAATAAATGTTGTGGCCTGTTTAAACCCAGAAGAGGCATCTCGTGTCCTTTGTGCCAGTGCAAAGACACCCCCCGACAAGTTGGGAGGGGTTTCTTCTTGTGCTGGCCAAATAAGGGCAGGAGATGCCTGGTTGGTCAAGGCGTGCAGGGGAATAAGCACATCTGCGCGCCTTGCCCAATAGGTTTGGTTTGAACCAAGTCTCACGGTGTTTATGGTTCTGAGAGAATTGGGGCAAGAGTTTGTTATTTATAGCTCTGTGCTGCCACGTGGAGGCAGCCATTTTAGAGTTGAGACAGAGAGAGTAACATTGCTCCGCCCTTTGCTTTTGGCAACCCATCCCACCCACCCTTTATAATAAGTTTGTTATTCTTACTTTCAGGCTTTGGCTGGTTGCCTTCAGGGGCCGGGAGGGAATTTTTTCCCAGGGTTCTCCTCTGGGTTTTTCACCCTCCCTGAGATGTCTTTTTTGTTGATGTTAAGTAATGTAATTTGGGAATGGGTCATGGTGTTAATTCATTATATTTAAATGCATTGTTACAACTGGGGAATAGGGTCTATGAGTCAAAATTATAGTTGTATTGTGGGGCGGGTAATGACCCCCACCTCACAGAATAATTTGATTTGGCTAAGTAAAATTGGGGGGAAATTTTGGCATAAAACAAATTGACAGGAAATGACATAGGCATTTAATGATGATGTCATAAAATTACATGATGTCATATGACGAAATATGATGTCATTTCCGGGAGAGGGGTTTGTATATTTGTTGATGATTGTTTATTTACTTTGTCATGTGCGGTGAAGGACCACCCACTTGGGTGATTACACCTTCACTTACACACATGACAAACTTGTTATTATTTATTGTTTATCCTGTACAGTTAAATAAACGTTGTGGCCTGTTTAAACCCAAAAGAGGCGTCTCGTGTCCTTTGTGCCAGTGCAGTACACAGTAGGAAGATGAGCAGGGAGAAGATGGCGAAAACAGGCATAGCTTGAGTGGCTGGTGGCTTCCTTGCAGGAGATGCCCGTGTCTGGGTGGACCTGCTTCAGCACCTTGTAGACATAGGACTTTACCACTTTTGGAAAAAAGATGGGAGCATAGCAGGATGCTCCCATCAATATTGAGCAATTTCACAAAGATTATCACACTACATCCCGTGACATTGTGATTATCCCATGATTATTTTGTGAATAAACAGGAAATCTAGCACCTCTTTTTATTCACAGGATTTTCTCATGATTTTCCATGAATAAAAAGTGGTGATAGAATTCCTATTTATCCACAGTCATGGGATAATCATGACATTGTGTGATAATATTTGCAAAAAATTGCACAATATTGATGGGAGCATCTTGTTATGCTCCCATCTTTTTTCCAAGTGTGATAAAGTCCATAGATAGAATAGCTCTCCTTCCTGCTCTTCTTATGCTTCGTGTCCCCCTTCTTCCTTGCAAGAGAAATAAACTCTGGGTTTAATTTCAGATGTTTAATGAGCTATCCAAGTTACTGACCCATATCCCTGAAATAGATTCAGCCCATCAGCTAACACCTCTAAAATTTGAACTATAACACAAAGCAGGTTTATTATACATTCCTGACATATAAGCAGTCCACTTCCATCCCCACCACTACCACTGTATAGCTCAGTGAAAGAGTACATGTTATGCAGGCAGAAGATCCTACGTTCAGCTCCTAACATTCCACATTCCTAATGTACCCCCATTTCTACTATCAATGTGGAAATTACACACAATATGCATACACTGTACCCAAAATCCTACATAGGTGTATGGATTTATTCATTGATTTTCCTATGTAATACTTGTGTTGGATAGAAAAGTCACACAACTGAATGCATATCTTCATGTGCAATGCAATCTGTATCTAGATACACAAAAACATCACATGCACATCTGCACTTCTGCAAACTTAACCTGAATGAAAATGTTTTCCATTGAACAAAAATGACCAATGCTTCCATATGGGAACTTATGCATGTATGTCACCAACAGGATTCTAGCCAACACACACACACATTCACACACACACAGGGAGAGATACATGCATGTATTATACAAAAAGTATTGCTATAAGTCCATCCATAACAAATCACCTAGACTTTGTTAAAAGTAGCCTCAACAGCAATGGATGGACTTATAGCAATACTTTTTTGTATAATTGTAGCCTCAACAGCAATGTTCTAACAGCCTGCATTCTTATTGTATTCATGTACATAATACCAGGATTCAGCAGTATTCACATACTTCCTCACATGAGTTAGAAAAGTATTGTATTTTTCCTATTTAAGCCCACAGTTATTTTCATTTCAGCTACAATGGGTGATCCATTTTTCTATTCTGTTTTATGACAATGTATCAAAGAAAACCTTGAAGGTTTATGTTACATGTTATTTTCTAGTGTGCATGTTAGACATTCCCCCCCCCTCCCCCAATTGTCACAATCTAGGTGTGGCTACTACAGTATATTCTTTAACATTATTGTGAAGAGCAAAGCTTTCATAGAATCATAGACTCATAGAATTATAGAGTTGGAAGAGACCACAAGGGCCATCCAGTCCAAACCCTGCCATGCAGGAACTCCCAATTAAAGCATCCCCAACAGATGGCCATCCAGCCTCTGCTTAAAGACCTCCAAGGAAGGAGACTCCACCACTCTCCAAGGGAGTGTGTTCCACTGTTGAACAGTCCTTACTGTCAGGAAGTTCCTCCTAATGTTCAGGTAGAATCTCTTTTCCTGTAGCTTGCATCCATTGCTCTGTGTCCTATTCTCTGGAGCAGCAGAAAACAAGCTTACTCCATTCTCAATGTGACACTCCTTCAAATACTTAAATAGGGTTATCATATCACCTCTTAACCTTCTCTTCTCCAGGCTAAACATCCCCAGTTCCCTAAGTCGTTCTTCATAGGGCATGGTTTTCAGACCCTTCACCATTTTAGTCCCTCTCCTTTGAACACGCTCCAGTTTCTCCACATCCTTTTTGAATTATGGTGCCCAGAACTGGATGCAGTATTCCAGGTGAGGCCTCACCAAAGCAGAATAGAGTGGCACTATTACTTCTCTTGATCTAGACACTATACTTCTATTGGTGCAGCCTAAAATTGCATTTAGTAAAGATCAACACAGGGACACAAAGATTTCAAACTTGTGCCTGTAGATAACACTTATTAAATTCTAAGAATTATAATTAAATAGACTGGTGTTGTTAGAGAACTACAGAAAAGTAAATAACGAAGATTCAGGATTGCTAATATTAAAAACAAAGCAAGTGCACGAATATTGTGCAGCCTTTAAAAACCATTTATGAAAGATTTAACTACATTACTTTGGAAAATGCATAGGAAATGCAGCTACAACCTTTTCCTGGAATATGCTATTATTGTATTTGATTCATCTTGTCTAGACTTTACGATAGACTTGAGGGATTAAGCTGTATTCATTCTTTCATCAATATAGATTTACTGCAGTGAAGGGCACTGAGGCATGGTTTCCACATTTATTTGCTCTTGCAATTTGCAGCAGAACAATATATATTTTAAACAGCATTACTAGAAGACAATTGTAGATCAATATGATCATGTTAATTTTTAAGAAGCAATTGTAAGGTCAGCAGGACACATTCTTATAACCTATTATCTTCCACTAGTGATTGTATTGCTTAGAGGTATATTATATATCATTTCCCAGACACACATACACACTCTTCTACAAATATTGCTCATAAACAAAAATAGCTTTTATCGAGTCTGCCATTTAAACCACTATCTCAGTCCACTGAAAAAGTAAAGAGAAACCTATTACAAAGGCTGTTGTCATCTGTCAGATTGTTCCTGTTTGTAATATTCCTCATTGGACGACAACATGCAAATGAAGCAACCATGATGTGTATGTCCATGATTCAGATTAGAATCCTCCTTGATCTCTGGGTGACAATCCAGGGTTGTCTCAATCTAAAGCCTTTGACAAGGTTCCCCATGACATTCTTGCAAACAAACTGGTAAAATGTGGACTAGACAAAGTAACTGTTACATGGATTTGTAATTGGTTGACTGGACGAACCCAAAGGGTGCTCAACAATGGCTCCTTTACAACCTGGAAAGAAGTGACCAGTGGGGTGCCACAGGGCTCTGTCCTGGGCCCAGTGCTATTCAACATCTTTATCAATGACTTAAATGACAGTATTGGGGGCACAGTTATCAAATTTGCAGATGACGCCAAATTAGGAGGAGTAGCTAATACCCCAGAAGACAGGATCAAAATTCAAAATGACTTGAACAGACTAGAAAGCTGGGCCAAAGCTTAACAAAAAGAAATTCAACACGGAGAAATGTAAGGTACTGCACTTAGGGCGGAAAAATAAAAAGCACAGATATACGATGGGAGACACCTGGCTGAATAAGACTACATGTGAAAGGGATCTAGGAGTCAGCCACAAGTTGAACATGAGTCAACAGTGTGATGCAGCAGCTAAAAAGGCCAATGCAATTTTAGGCTGCATCAATAGAAGTATATAGTGTCTAGATCAAGAGAAGTAATAGTGCCACTCTATTTTGCTTTGGTCAGGCCTCACCTGGAATACTGGGTCCAGTTCTGGGCACCACAATTCAAAAAGGATGTGGAGAAACTGGAGTGTGTCCAAAGGAGGGCAACTAAAATGATGAAGGGTCTGGAAACCAAGCCCTATGAGGAATGACTTAGGGAGCTGGGGAGGTTTAGCCTGGAGAAGAGAAGGTTAAGAGGTGATATGATAGCCCTGTTTAAATATTTGAAGTGATGCCATATTGAGGAGGGAACAAGCTTGTTTTCTGCTGCTCCAGAGACGAGGACCCAAAACAATGGATTTAAGCTCCAGGAAAAGAGATTCCACCTCAGCATTAGGAGGAGCTTCCTGATAGTAAGGGCGGTTCGACAGTGGAACACACTCCCTTAGAGAGTGGTGGAGTCTCCTTCCTTGGAGGTCTTTAAGCAGAGGCTGGATGGCCATCTGTTGGGGATGCTTTGATTGGGAGTTCCTGCATGGCAGGGGGTTGGACTGGATGGCCCTTGTGGTCTCTTCCAACTCTATGATTCTATGATTCAAAAATCTTCTTAGACTTAATTTCTTTGATTCAAATTTCACTTTTGTGAATCTGAATCCAAAGCAAAGCCAAACACCAAACTATCCAACACTGATTTAAAGAATGCATTTCTTAGGCAAGATCGTCAGGTATATGAGGCTTTGACAAGTTTGTTCTCTTTAGACATAAGTGGACATCCAAAACCCATATATCCCAGAGAGATCTATGTTGCATTTGGGGAAATGTTACATGGCATGTGGTTTCTAAATTCCAAATTCCAAATTGTACTGCTTGGAGGCACAAAATCTATCATTTCTCAAGCATGCACAACAATTCAAAAAATAGATGGTGGTTACTGGCACTGATCCTTTCTTGAGGTACATTAAAATGTTCCTATACGATGAAGCACCTGACACTATCTTTTTCTTGCTAAATATCTCAAGGTCCTTATGGTCTGCCATTGCTCAGCTCCCTCTCTATATAAGTTTCACCTTTTATACCAGAGGTGTGAAATCCCCAAGATCCCACAACCACCTTTTTCCTGCAAAACAACAACAGCAGCAGAAACAACAGTGAATTATTTCTCCTGGAGACTTTTAGGAACAGCAATTCACTTTTGACCTGAGCTTTGACTCCCCTTGAACTATTTAACAAAAAAACTCCCTGTTTTTCAAAAGTGGATTTCTAGCCATCTCTTCTATCTCCCCACCACCACCACACACACACACCATTTCTGGGAGTCCATGTTCCAGGGACTGAAAAGTAATCCCCAAAACACCAAAGGTACTCCTGCTTTAACCCTACGAAATCTTCTGCAACAGCTATAGTCCTTATTCTTTATTTGTTCTTCCTTTACTTTGCTGGTGTAAGGAAGACTATAGAAAAAGTTTAGAGAAGAGGTAGAAGAAAGCTGGAGAATCTACTGAGCATGAGAATTTTCTCCCTTCACCTCTTCCATTCTCTACCTTCTCTGCCTCCAGAATCTATATGGTGGTCTGCAAGTAAAGTATAAGCTGCTGCCTATGTATTTTAAAGTTTGGTTCTTCCTGGTATCAAATTTCTCATGCTGTTTTGTTCTGTCTTTGCTCCTGAAGTAGGGATGGAAAAGGTCTGTCACTTCCATTGCTTCCTTGTTTCAAGCTTTTAAAACTTTAAGTTAGCTCTGTCCCAAATCTGGAGGGGGGAGGTTCAAAATGTTTCACTAAGTTCTTCAGGGGAAAAATGGACTGAAACAAAATTCTTCACCATTTTAACTGGACAAATTCAGGAAGTACAACTATCTCCACCTGTAGAAGATCTACATAAGATGCTGTATGTGCCTGCCATATAGTTCTTAAAAGATGAAGAATCTGTGGTGGGAGGAAGTAACAGTACCACAATTGTCACAGGGTCCAAGCTCAAATTCCTAGACCCTAGAATGCACAGCAAATGTATATGAGCCCCCAATACTAGGTTAGGGAACTGAGGCCACCCTCAGGTAAAACTGAACCACAAAGACTCATATGTACTTGAGCTTGTTTAGGAATGATCAATCAGAAGGATACTAAAGCATGAAGCACTAAGATATTTTGGGACAATAACTAATTATGAGCCCTCCAAGGAATACCAAAGGCTGCCTGCAATCTATCCTAGGCACACTTACTTGGTAGTGGCTACACTAAACGCATGGCATGAATGGCACATCTAAGTAAACACTGAGTGTGTAAGAGTCTTAATATTTAAGGATGTTCAATAATAATGGATGGGGAAAGCAATTTGCCCTCCTTCTGTAAATATCACCAAGTAAGGAAAATTGCAAGATCAGCTGGTTGGCAGTTCGAGGCCTAGGTGCTGCATGATGGGGTGAGCTCCTGTCACTAGTCCCAGCTTCTGCTAACCTAGCAGTTCAAAAACATGCAAATGCAAGTTGATAAACAGGTACCACTTCACTGGGAAGGTAAACAGCATTCTCTGCAATCATGCTGGCCATATGATCACAGAGTAGTCTCTGACAATGCTGGCTTTTCAGCTTAGTTATGGAGATGAGCACTGCCCCCTATGGTTGGATACAACTTGACAACCTTGTCAATGGGGAATACCTTTACCTTTAAGGAAAATAAGTAACCTACCTACCAATGTTGTGTCTCCTCCCACCTTAAAAACAGCTCTGGGGTCCTGCCAAAACTTTTAAGAGTTAAGCACTCAAAGCCCTAGAATGGACAAGTCTGTCATGTTTTGTTTTTTACTCTTCAAAACATAAAGAAATCTAAAGTATTTTGGTAAATGCTCATCAAAAGTGAATGGTACTGAAATTGTCAGTCACCTTTTCCATAACATACATTTCTGAAAGTTGGTACTAGGAGGGACCACTATGTTCAAGAGGGACACTCCAAATTGAAGAAAGTCTATAGCAAAACCTCCATAGGATTATCATGTAGATGGCATAGATAACACTGAGATTTTTCACAATCCAGAAAAGGTGGGAGAAACATTAGGAGTGTGGCCATGTGAGTCTGTGTGTATGAGAGAGAAATGAAAATAACACCTCACCATTAGGAATACAGGTTTCTACAAATGGCAGTAGAAATGCTAGTAATCAACACCCATGGGATTGTCTTTCCTGAAGGAGCAGCCAGGCAACCCTATTTCTACTGGTGGTCTCTCTCTGCTGGGTTGCACAAGGGGAGTAATTTTCATTGTAAACAAATCTTTATGATGCCAGAACCTTAATGTCAGTTTCAGCAGTTTGCCTTGCTTCCACCCTATTTTCCTCAGCAGCAGAAACATGAGCCCTGCCATTAGCAACTGCTGAGGCAGGCCTGGGAACAGCTGCCTGGTATCTCATTGCTTGATGATTTACAGAAAGGAAGGGTGCTAATCACAGTGTGGAAGACAAAACCACATTGCCATAGGAAGGTATTTGTGGGAGCTTTCCTACATCCTCAGAGATCAGATTTATTTATTTTTCTTTTTATGAATTTTGTCATATGAAACTGAAGTAAAGAAAGCTGAGATACTTATGTACAGGAAGAATAAAGCTTCTAAAGAAGACAAAGAAACATGATAAGCCGGAAAGAGTCAGCACAGCACCCCCCAATGCAACCCAGAACAGAGATTCTGTATCAATATTCATTTATGTTCTTGTTGTTCTTGTTGTTGTGTGTCTTTGAGTCATCTCTTACTTATGGTAACTGTATCATCTCTGTGTTTCTTTTACAAGATTTGTTCAGAGGAGTCTATTTAGATTCTCTTCCTCAGAGGCTGAAAAAGTATGACTTGCCCAAGTTCACCCAGTTAATTTCCATGGCTAAGCAGGGATGCAAACTCTGGTCTCCCAGAGTCCAAGTCCAATATTCAAACCACTACACCATGCTGGCTCCCATATTTACACTATTATCATTATTACTTTTGAACCCTCAGCATAAAAACAGTGTTTTTTAAAACATGCATGCAACTATACAAATTTAGGTAAACAATTAAGATCTCCAAATCTTAATGTGTTGACAATGCTTGTTTCAGCCTCTCCGTGGCATCTGAACTGAAGAGAACTAAATATAAGTGGCATGTTGAATACCTGCTAATAGATATCTCCCCGTTCAAATATAACATCAGAGTTGTCGAGACTTGGAATTTCCAGTAGCATTTGGTGAGAATAAGGAAGCTTTCAAAATTGTACTATGGTTTTCTTTGAAGATAATTGGTTGGCAGATTGATTATATAAATACTCCATCTATCCTTAAATGAGCTATATAGTTCTCTTTCTCACCAATATAACCTCACAACAATGATGTGAGCCAGGCTAGGCTGACTGGTCACCCAGTCAGCTGAAGATCTGAACCTAGATCTCTCTCAACATCAGTCCAATGCTAGGCGAAGCTGACCTGAGAATATGGACATTCCTCAACACCCTGCTGGGGAAAATTTTCCATGGCAGCAGGTTGATGGGAGGAGTTCTGTTACTCTAGCCGTTGACCAATAATACAAAGCTGAATTTAACCCAAAGCATCCTTCTAAGGACTTTATCACGTGCAAGTTTTCAACCATAATATTAGCAAGAAAATAGCACCTTTGGCAATACCTATCACACATCACCTCTGAGCTATTGCAGCTGTGCCTCTGAAGCCTTGTTAGGGGGCATCTTCTCATTGATGGGAAAACCATCAAGAAGTGGGCAATGGTGCTGCCACCCCATTACAGGTACAATAATTTGTCCCCGCAGCAGTCCTGATACTGGGCAGTCCCATAGTGTCAATCTCTGCCTTTCCCACTCTTCCTCTCCCCCTTGCTATTCCCAAGGAACCTCTTTTCTTCCCCCTTCTCACTTTTTTCACTTCCTTTTCTTTTTTGTCTTTTTATTTTTACTAAATTGCATTTAACTCTGGAATTGCATTACAAATAAACATTTAAATTTTAAAAAAGAAAAACATGCTAGGTAGGGAATAGGAAAGAAAAGCAAGGTTAAGTGGAATGTGGAAGAGAGACAGTGGGATTGTCAGTGGCACCAAAATCTCCAGTTGCACTATTGAAGACACTTGTGATAGCAAAAGCTCCCAAACTGGTAATGTTTGTGTTCTCTTTCACATTACAGACTTATATTCTACTTTAATTGCCATGACAATAATATCCTATTGAATTCTAGGATTGTCAGTCCAGGGGGAGGGGGGGTAGAATTCTCAGCCAGAGATCTCCAGTGTCTTCCCAAACTACAAATCCTAGGATTCCATGGGATGTTGCCATGCTATTTAAACAGAAACACAGATCTATATTTTAGGTAATGTGAAATGGTATCTGCCAAATACTGAAATGCAAGTAACTCTGTTTTCAGATTTGAAGTAAATAACATCTGCTTATTCTATGTCTACAGCTCTAAACCAAATATTAAATGTTTGTGCTATAAGGGTAGTAAAGGCATCTTAAGAACCAGATGGTCACTGTGACAATTAAAGGAAAAGAAAAACATGCTGTAGCTATCAATGTATTATTTAATTTTAATTATTGCTTGCCTAAAAGTTCTAGCCTTTGAAAGTGGGATTTGCCCTTGTAAACAACACAGGAAGCAGTAATTCTCCTAATTCTTCAACAGCATATCAGAATATAATTTATCAGTTCTGCATAATAATAAGATTCTCAGTTTCTTCTTTTGGTGGCCATTTTTATTTTATTTATTAAAATTATTTGCAAGTTGTCCCTGAAGTGTCTCATCCAAAAAAAAAGAAAGAAAGAAAAAAGAAAAAAAATGCAAAGTAGGAAAATAAATGCCTGAAAACTTATTAATGGGGGTATTATTAGATAGGGACAGTATCCTGTGTCAGCACAGAAAGTCCTAACCCAGGATGACCCAATGAAATTTGAAGGGGAAGTTGAATTATAGGACAGGATTCCATGAGATAGCAATTTATCCTGAGCTGACCATGGTGGTGCTTGAACTAAAAACAGCATGGTTTACAACCTTTATTTTATGTTTGATTTTCATTTATGTTTTATCGTCCACCCTCTCCATACAATGCTGCAATTGCTAATCCGATAGACTAGTGTAAAACCCTTGAAAACTGTTTAAAAGCTATAGCTGATGTAAAATGTGCATTTTAGAGTCCATGTAACAGCATTCTTGCAAGAAATGGACTGACTTTCAGTTTACTTCCAAGCTAAATTCAACCCTAAATGGCTTGAGACCAACATATCTGAAAGATCACCTCCTTCCATATGAGTCTGTCTGAAATCTACGATCAGACTCCATTACCTGTCCTACCACCCTGTAATGCTTAGCTTGTGGCTAGCTTGAGGGAGCGTTTTGCACCAGTGGCTTCAGGCAGCACAGAGGGATGCATTTGTAGACATCCACCCAGCATCACTCCAAAGTGGAAGGAATTTAGGGCAGTTTCAGGGCCAGGATACTCTTGAGCAGTCCAGAATATTTTGGCCAGTGTAGATCCACTACTAGAAATGATTGGAGGATCCACTACTAGAAAGGATTGGAGGATCAAACAGCAAGGATTACTATAGTAGTCTCAACTTGGGATGGGAGGAGTATGCTTCAGACATTGTTTGACTTCAGCTCCCAGAAGCTTTGTCAGCCTTGGCCAGTGGTGAAGAATTCTGGGAGCTGAAGTTCAACAACACCTGGAGCCCCTCCCCATCCTCCTCCTGAAAAACCACAATTAGTACATAGAGCTGGGCAATTAAAAAAAAAGGTCATACCCAGATGGCTGTATCTATATTCAGAATTAAATTAAATGCATCTGTCATAAAGGAAAAGAGGACAAGCTTTCTCGTGCTTCTGTCCCATTGGCTCGATATACATATAATTAAGTGGCTGCTTGAAGCACAAATTGATGCAAGAGAGCTTCCATACTGTAGCCATTGTGTTTCAATCAGCCTCTTACCCAGCCATTTCCATGTGTGATCCAGACATCAAAATTGCAATGCAGAAGTGCCATTAATGAGAAGCTATGTGGAAGGGGAAAAAATATGTGTTTAGCTCTATTCTGCCAAACACATATTGGCAAACTTCACTTATTAATAAATTGTACGCAGATCAGCTATTGAAATGTGAAATGATCTGTAGAAATAAATAGCTATGATGATTAACATGTAACCTTTTAGCTCCTGCAGATCAGTGAAAATGGTTTTCTTATCACATAAAAGCAAATGCTTTTTTTGCCTCCAAATTAAATACATGCTACTAATAAGAGCTGACCTTTCACGGCCCACCAGCAATCTCCAGACTTAGAAACTTCTTACAGTTTTGGTAGTATACTAGGAATTACAAATTAACCCTAGGAGGCTAAGGGGCAATAGCCATTCTCCACCTCTCTTTTCATTGTCTCCTTATTCTTATTTATTGTTTGGGTCTGGAAAATATTCTGCCTAGGCTCCATAAAGGTGTCAGCTTTTACAAGACTAGAAGACAATTGTCTCCAGTTTTATCCTCTGGATTGTAGCCTTAAATAAAATGGTTAAAGCTCTCCTTGGGGAATAATTTTCTCCCCTCCCCCACCATTCTCTGTTACTTGAGCAGTATGGGGGGGGGGCAGATTAATTGCTTTCCATTGTGATTTTTTTCTGACTGGTCACTAACTTAAAGGTTCATTAATTATTCTGCTTGAGGCACTTTTTTAAAAAACCTACAACTCATGCAGATAAATGATTAATTTATAGATAGATGACTGCTAGAAAGATGATAGATAGACAGACAGATAGATAGATCTATAAAAAGAAAATTTTAAAATACAGCTATGGTTTCCATCTACATTGACTGTATTAGATGGAAACCACATCAAATGCCATCAAAGAGTGTGCAGGATGGGCAGGGGTTAGATCCCTCTCCCAATTTATATCATAATCTGAAAGTAGGAGAAAGTAAAACTGACAAATTTGCCCATCTTCAGTACAAGCTTTTCATTTCCCTAGAATTTTTCTTTAGGTTTGGTGGAGCTGGCCTTATCTTTAAAAAACAAACTTCTGTTTCTTACCACCCTCACACACCACCCCATCCTTTTTGTTGTTCTTGTGGCTCTTGGGTTGATGAAGATTTCTGGAAAACTTGAAAATTTCCACATTTTTTGTTTTGTTTTGTTTTGTAGTGTTTTGGTTGGTTTATGTAAAGGTGTCACCCAACTATGGATTTTGGACAAAATGGAAAGTAAGCACAATAGAGTTCAAAAAAGTTTAGAACTAAGATATCAGCAAGAATTAAATTTCCTTAATATTTTGGTAGTGGCAAGTGGTGGTTTTCATGTCAGAGGAGCACTGGATCTCCTCTGAGGTTCAGTATGAACTATAAGGGAGATATCCAAGATACTGAGATCTTTCCCCAAAATAGGTTCTGTACCTTGGATAGCAATATTATACTTTAGACTAAAGCCCAGAGTAGATTTACCTCTCAGTACATGAACTGAGAGCCACTACTCCTTTCATGTAAAACCTAAGACTGCAGTCTTAGCCATGTTTTCTACAGAATATCTCCACAGTGAGGCTTATTTCTATATAAACATGCATAAAGTTACACTATTATTTATCAGACAGATAGCATGGTGTAGTGGTTTGAGGGCTGAAATATGAGTCTTGAGAACAGTGTCTGAATCATCCATAAAATCTCATTGGTAGCCTTGGGTAAATCAGACTCTCTCAGCCTCAAAGGAAGGCAAAAGCAACCCCCTCTGAACAAATCTTGCCAAGAAAATCCCATGACAGTTTCAGTTTAGGATTGACATAAGTCAAAAATGACTTGAAAACATTCAACAACAATTATTTACCACCCCCTTTCTACCACTGATTGTATTTGAGAACATGGGTTGTGCATACTTTCTTTTTGACATCTTTCAACCAAGTAACAAAATTACCAGCATAGCTGAAACATATGTACCCTTTTCTTAAGCAAAGGGATATATGATATTGGTATACCCATTCATACCATTTAATTTGCTAAGTTAAGCACTTGTAACAGGAATAATTCCATGGGCTAAATCAGTGAATTGTATTCCATCTGAAGGAAAAGGCAACAAGTACTCACAATGCAACCCTACTTCATGCTGATCAAGTTGGTGTGGTTTCAAGCTTGAGAAAAAATAGCGGCTGTTGGTGGGACTGTGAATCTGCTTTAGTTTTTAAACTATGCTTTAAAGTACTATCCAAGGTGCTGATTCTATTGGGCATAGGGTTCAATACCATAGATCAGCAGTTCTTAACTTGTGGTCTGCAGACCTCCGGGGGCACAATGTACTCACAGGGGTCCACAAAGGCCAACTCTCCTCCTTTCATCCTGCCCAGACCTGTTGGACTCAACCTCATGCAGAAAAGTGGAGAGGGAAAGAGAGAGGGAGGAAGAAGAAGAGGAGGAGACAGAGTTCCATCCTTCCTACCAACCCAAGTAGCAATACCACAAGTCTGCTCTGTCTCTCCCTCTCTCACCTCCACCCTCCCAGGCCTTCTCTCCTCCATGACAGTTTCTCACTCCAGGAACTCTGGGGAAGATACCCTCCCTTGGCCAAATAAGTCCCTATAGCCCTGGCCAGGTGTTCCTCCTTGGTCACTGGATGTCCGGCTCACATCTTTCCCTCTGTAGCTAAGGGCCTCTCTAGTGGAATTTTAATTAGCTTAATTAATGGGCTGAGCTACAAGCAGCCCTTTGAAATCATTTCCCACCTGTATACCGACGTGCTGGAATAGAGGGATACTGAGGCAATTGTATTTTATTGAGGGAAAAATACACAGCAATGCAAGCTCACACACACAAGAGCTAGGGAATAAAGAGGTGAGATTTGGGATAGAAAAGTCTTCACTAAAGGGATAATTACCATCAGCATGGTGGCTCCTTAAAGATGCAGTCTCATGGTTGGAATTGGGATTCAGCTGCTGGGAGCACTTCAAAGACAGTGTGAGTTGGAACTAGCAAAAATCCAGAGAGTCTCCCTGTACTCCATACTAACATGGGGAAACAAAGGAAATTTGGGTCCCTTTATAAGGCAAAACTAGCCTCAAGGCAAAGACATGTGTTCTACATAAAAGGACTGAATCTGTATGGGAAAGATCACTCGAGACAGAAAAATTTAAAGTGGGGATAGCTGTAAATGAGCACTCTCTGGGTGGGGTGCAAAACATCCTGGCTATAAATCATCTAGCTTTCCTGTAATGTGAAGTGTGAATTTCTCCTTAATTGCAACTGCTTACATGGTCTCTCACTTTAAAGCTCATGTGCCCTGGTACCTTAAATCTCATGGCTGCTATACAGATAGGGTACATTTAGAGTCATAGAAAGATAGCACACACCACAAAATTGGAAGACTTCCAGTGTTCGCAACACCTCCCACCCACCTTCTTTCAATTGAATGGAGGGGGGAGACTGTGTTGTGCAGAACAACAAGCTTTTGGCTGCCAGTGTGCACAGAATTGGAGGCAAAGAGAGACAGTAACAGGTGGGTGGGTGGGTGGGCATGGTGGCTGGCTAACTGGCTGGCATACCCAGTGGTAGCAGGAGCAACAGTATCAGTAGTTCTAGAGCAGAGGGAGCTATGTTCTGGATATCTGGTGAGCAAGGGAGTGTATTATCCACACATTTGTATATGTGCACACATGCACTCATATGTGTGTGTGGTTCTGGCATCAGGAATCTCTCCTCCATGCATCAAAGCACTGCACAGGGTGGAGGAATGAGAAGCAAGCTTGATCCCGCTGCATCTCATGTACACACATACACTCACACAGCAAACAAAGTCCCAACATTAAGTTACTTGATGTGAATACGATGAAAAGTAAATACAAGTTTCAGCTATTAAGCCCAGCATAACTGTGGAAATTTGGATGTGATGTGCAGTACAGCAGATCTCAGAAACCAGCTTCCTTCATCAGCCTTCTTCATGCAACAAGCATGCAGACACATCATGTAGATCTAAAGTAGAGCTTTATTGTTCCATAAAGTAAACAAGAAAAGAAAACATATAATCTATCCTGCAGATGGCAAAAACACTATAGGATCACATCTTTTCAATGCAGTTGTAGAACCACAGCAATAGAAAAAGTTACAGATCCATGTTTACAGATCCAGGAGTTAAAGTTACAGTTATAGTGTAAGTTTCAGTGTAAGAGTTAGTGTTAGTTACACACGAACACATTGTTTGCATATATAAACAACAGAGAACAAAGGAAACTCTTGGCCCTTCCCATACTCTACCTTCTGGGTGTTAACCTTATGCTGATTGGATGATGCCTGGATGATGTGCTTTAACCCAGCCTCTAGCTGTATGTCATCCCCTCATGTGACTTCCTCCCCATGAGCTCATATGTTTATGTGTTCCCTATCTATTCCCAGACTCAAACTTGTTTATGTTATTCTGCCCTGCGAGCACATGTTTTGACTTCTAAACCACCTGCTGTCAAGTTCTCTTTGTTTTCAGTAGACACTGTTCCCATAGGAAATTTCCACACATACACATCTCTACATTTCTACTTTGACTGTATAACCCATCCATATTCCAACAATAACAAGCTTTGTAAATGAAGTGCAGCACCAGCCTCCTCATCAATTAATCAATTAGTTAAAATTAAAAGGGCTAAAATTAAAAGGGTTTTCTTGGCAAGATTAATTCAGAAGGGGATTGCCTTTACAGTCCTCTGAGGCTGAGAGTGTGTGACTTGCCCAAGATTACCCATGGTTGAGTGGGGACTTGAACTCTGGACTCTAGAGTCATAGTCCACTGCTCAAACCACTACACCATGCTGGTGTGTGCTGCTGCTGCTGATTATGATAATTAAATTTGTATGGAATCATTCTAATAAAAATAATAGGAGTATGTGCATTTACTTATTTCTTCCTTCTCTCCAAATGTGAAAGCCCTTCCTGAGCATTTTTAAATAAATATTTGATGCAGTTTAGGATTTTAAATCTTGAAAAGAAAATGTTAAGATAGCTGTCTTAGGTAGCTCCTTAAAAGTTCAGTTTTTAACCCAGAACAGCCCCCAGCAGCTCTTTGTGAACAGTGGATCAGGTTTGTATGGACATGTGGAGGCAATGGAGGTAACAAGAGCAATCAAGACTTGAACCTGAAACTTAGGGCCTATACAGACTGCCAAAAATAATCCAGCTTGAGGCCACTTTAACTGTCCTGGCTCTGTGCTAGGAAATAATGGGAATTGTAGTTTTTTCTAAGACATTTAGCCTTCTCTGTCAGAGAGCTCTTGTGCCACAATAAACTACAGTTCACATGATTCCTTAGCACTGAGCCAGGGCAATTAAAGTGGTCTCAAAATGGATTATTTCTTGCAGTCTGTATAGACCCTTACTAGGTAAGACCTTTACACAAGGCCCTCAGTATCCACTGGGGATTGATTTCAGGCTCCCTCCTGGATACCAAAATCAACAGATGCTCAAGTCCCATTAAATACAATGATGCAGTAAAATTGTGTCCCTTAAATAAAATGCCAAAATCAAGCTTTACTTTTTGGAAGTGATGTATTTTTTTAAAAAAAAAAATATTGTCAAGCCATGGATGGTTGAATCCATGGATATGGAGGGCCAACAGTAATTGTTTAATTATGTCCTTCTTTCCCCCTAGGACCTAGACTGTGGTTAAATGTGATTTTACAATGAATATTTAAACTATGGAGCTTCTCATACAAAAAAAGAGAGACAATTTGGGGGGATGTAATGGCTCAACTGGTTAAGATTCTGATTCTGTTGATTGCAAGATCGGCAGGTTGGCAGTTTGAGGACCGGGTGCTGCATGATGGGGTGAGCTCCTGTCACCAATTCCAGCTTCTGCCAACCTAGCAACTCGAAAGCATGAAAATGCAAGTAGATAAATAGGTACCACTTCAGTGGGAAGGTAAACAGAGTTTTGTGTAATCATGCTGGACACATGATCACAGAGTAGTCTCTGACAATGCTGGCACTATGACTTAGTAACGGAGATGAGCACTGCCCCTACTGTTGGACACAACTTTGCCCTAAAGATTTGAAACATGTAAAACAAAATCAAAATTTAAAAGATTAAAGACTGAAATTAATGTTGGTTTGGCAGAAAGCTGTTCATCTTGAATGCCTTATGTTCAGCAGCTGGGACTGAAGCAAACCATTAGTAAAGATGCTAAATGGAGTATCCTGCAAGATTTGGGGCCTATATAGTTCAGTAAGGACAGAAAAAGAAGAGTTTTCAGTAGTTGTTTTGCTACTTTTCCCAAAGCTGTTGCTGTCAGTCTCATCTGTCTTCTGCCACCACCACCCATTCATTCCCCCCCCCCCCCGAGGAAACAAGATCATCATCAGCACCTTCACCTTCTTTCTTTTCCTCATGGGTGTCAGCCTTGTCAATCATTGTGCAATGATCCAGCTCATGAAAATGTGTCTCAGCAAGCAGTGATCTGACCTTCAGCTCTCCCCTCTGCTGTGACAAACGGGTTTCATTTGCCACTTGAAAAAACAAGCCCCCTGTCTTTCTTTTCTTCTTTTTTCTTCTAAAGCCCAAATAAATTCTAACTCCCAAGGCAAAGGATGAAGGCAAGATGAATGTATTTTGTGTGAGCCTGAGAAAGGTGTTTTAAAAGACATGTGGTGGGAGAAACATCTCCCATACACAAGCAAAAGGCCTACATAGATTTCATTAAAGTTTGAACCAAAATGCTCTCTCTCTCTCTCTTTGTCTGTGTTTGTAGACTATCATTTCCAATGGGTCAGCTTTTCATCTAAGAACAAAAGGCACAAAACTTGTAGGGGAAAGAATCCATGTGTGAAGATGGGGGAATAAAAGCCATTCCAAGACAATGTTATTTGTTATTCATGTGTACACAGACAATTAAGTAGCAGACTGTTACAAGACTTACATCCCTTCTAATGGCTTCATTGCTGGAATGCTTCTTTTTTCTGGAACTTTGAGCTGAAATGGCAATGCTTTGTTATGCTGCAGACATTGCTCTCCCACAGCTAGAACACTAGCCATTCTCATCAGGGGAAAAACAACACCACATAATTTATGAAACTGACTTCCCACTGCTGCCAGCAAACAGGGAAAGAAAAGAGACCATAGATAGCCATATGCACACAAAGTCTATTCATCTCTGCTTTTCCCTGGTAATCTTGAAGAACATGGTAGCTCATTTTCTAACTTAGGACAGCTAGCCTCTGTTGGGAAACCAAGACTTAATTTTGGGGAATTTATAATTAACTCAAATGTGAGAGTGAAGCGCCCAACTTCGCTTCTGAGACCTTATCCAATTGTATACCAGAAATGTAAAAGTTCTGGCAGGGAATGACACTGATATAGACCAAACTCCAATTAAAGTCTAAAATATTTATTTGACAAAAATAAGCAAACATCCAAATGTGACACACACACACACTAGAAGACAAGTGGGAAAGAGCAAGAGTGGGGGAGGTAAAGAGGGAAACCAGGATAGAGGGAGATATAATACTCACACCTGAGAAACTCCTCAGGACTTCTGGCAGCGAATGAGGATGAGTTCCATGAAAGGGGCATGACCAGCAAGAGGGGGGTCATGGGAACTATCTCAGAGCGCAGACCGACAGAGATTCAGCATGCACTTCCAAGGTAGCACGAGGTCTGCTAAAATCCAGGGATTCTTATAGGGAATTTCTGCCTCCTGGCCATGAGTTAAACAACAGATGGACAAAGGCTTGATGGATTTACCATTGTTTACTTAAGTCTGGGCTTAGCCTAAACAATGCATTTGGTTTCAAGACTATCAAGGAAAGGAAGCTAGAGAAAGGGGTGCAATCAAATCTGATTACTACCCCATTAAGTGTGAGAGACAAACAAACACCATTAGGTATCTTTTCCAACATAATGGGATATTCCCAAGGGCAACTCCCAAAACCTGCCTGTCCAGGAAATTTCTAGTGGTCTTAAGCAATTTCAGCTTGCTTACCTGACCTTACATCTAGGGAATTATGGCTGCCATCTCTCAAGGGTCAGGCTGGGGTCATAGGGAACTCCTCATGGCTAAAATATATGATAAAATGGAGGACATCCGCTAACACCTCTCTTATGCGCTGTTGTTTGTCGAAAAGGGGAAAAACTCCCTCTGAAAGTTTTGCCTGTCTATGAAACCTTACTTCATATTGTTAAAAGGATTCCTCTTTCCTTCGAGCCCTTTCTCTAATATGGACTGCAGTAACAACTTCTGCTTATGTTATGGCCTATTCTTAAATAGACCACCTGCCATCTTCTACTGTTTTTTTTTATTTGAAAGTTATCCAATCAATATGTGCCAGTTTTTTATTTAGTGTTGCCTTGATTGTTAGGAGAACTCTTCAAGGAGGTACCACTGCTACAGTTATAAGTGCAGCTGTCACCAATGAAAATAACTTTTGACTTTTAGTACACAAATTCTGTTTACCTTGTCGCTGGCAGCTTATTCATGACAACTGAGATCTTAGCAAACAACTAATGGTAGTGAAGCAAGCATTTTATCAGTGCTTTTAACAATTATCTAATCAGAACACTCTTTAAAAAGAAGGGATTACTGCTAAAACCAGAGAACAGCTCACTGGAATGTGAGAAACAGTTGGAAGCTGACAAAGGCATGGTGTAGCACAGCTCCCCTAGGGTTTAGATGACATAGAGGAATATTGGTACCATATTTTCCAGAATATAAAATGACTCGGCATATTTTCTGGCATATAACTTTTCCAGTTAAAATATAGAGTTTGGGATATACTCACCATATAAGACTACCCCTCTTCCAATGAACACAAAATAAAAATTAAAAAAAACATCAGATTTGATTTCAATTTTAATTCAAATGCTTATGACATGCAGGTACTTAGCAGGAAAACTGTCACTTATAAACACAACAAACTACAGCTCCCATGTTCCCTAGCATTTATTTCTGCAGTGTGTTTTGGATCTTACTTTTTTAAAAAATAGTCCAGGTTTAAATGGTGCTTTAAAAATTATTTCCATCTCCCAGCTATGAGGTGTTTGGGGGGAAAATGAGAAAGTGTTGGGGGGAAGGACTGCCAATATATTAGGTGATGCATTCTGCGGTATGTACAGTTTGCGGCCAAGTAAGTGACCCTGGGTATATCACATACTCTCAGCCTCAGAGGATAGTAATGGCAACCCCCATTTGAGGAAACATGCCAAGAAAACCTCATGAAAAGGTTGCTTTAGGGTCGCCATAAGTCAGAAAGGACTTGAAGACACACAAGAACAACAAAAAAGTCTGCAATTGTTTCATAGGTAGTACATGGGAATACAAGCCAGCATGGCGTAGTGGTTTGAGTGTTGGACTACCACTCTGGAGACCTGGGTTTGATTCCCCATTCTGCCATGAAACCCACTGGGTAAACTTGGGCAAGTCACACACTCTCATCCTCAGGGGAAGGCAATGGCAAACCTCCTGTGAACCAGTCTTGCCAAGAAAACCCCAGGAGAAAATCACCTTAGCGTTCTCTTCCTCCTCCTCCCGCCTCGCCACCCCTGTCCTCCTCCTCCTCGTCCTCTCTTCTGGCTTCTTTCTGCCTCACCACCCCCATCCTCCTTATCCTCCACATGCTCTTGCCTGGCTTCTTCCATCTTCTCTCCTGGCTTCTTCCATCTTCTCTCCTAGCTTCTTCCTGCCTCGCCACCCCTGTCCTCCTTGTCCTCCACATACTCTTACCTGGCTTCTTCTCTCTGTTCTCCTGGCTTCTTCTCTCGTTTCTCCTGGCTTCTTCCTGCCTCACCACCCCCGTCCTCCTCATCGTCCCCATCCTCCTCCTCTTGCCTGGCTTCTTCCCTCCTCTCGCCTCTGTCCTCCTCCTCATCTTTATACCCAGCATATAAAATGACCCCGACTTTAATCCAGATTTTCCTGGGTTTAAAAGTCGTCTTATACACCAGAAAATATGGTACTCTGAAATATTGGCATATATGTATTTCCACTTCACAATTATAAGGGCTTGCTAGAACTTTCTTCTGAAACCAGCCAGTGTGGAAGACAAACAAACCTGTGTGCTAAACCCTCTACCTAAAATCAGATACCAGGTTTACTAGAAATATCATTGTCTATTGAATATAAAATGATATTTTCCCTCCTATGTGCTTTCTGGAGATGTTATGCCCAAGCAGATAGAGGCAAATGTCCTTCAACCAAATGTATAATGTGTTTGGCTTCCAGGAAGTAAACTGGAGAATTCAAATTTGTCTGTTTGTTGACAATGTTTTGCAACAATTTCTTGCACATAAAAAAAAACCTGTTGCAAAAATGGCTAACTATTGTGGTATTTTGCAGCAAGACATGCTTTTAGGGAGGAAGAAAAAGTTGTGTGGATAAAACAATGTATTTGTGCAAAAACAACAACAATATTCTAATCAAAAAACAAATAACTTACAAAACTTTATTTACAAAACCTTAATTTTTTTCCAAGCAGGGATAACACTGTTGAAATGAGTATGGAGAGAGATCTTGTAGCACCTTTGAGACTAACTGAAATAAAGAAGTTGGCAGTATGAGCTTTCATTGACTTCAGTCTAGTTCCTCAGATGGATTAATGCATCTCAGGAAGTAGACTGATATCTATGAAAGCTCATGCTGCCAATTTCTTTATTTCAGTTAGTCTCAAAGGTGCTACAAGATCACTCTGCATACTGATTCTACGGGCTAACACAGCTATATCTTTGAATTCTACCACTTTTGAAATTATTTATTCTTGAACACAAGTGGAATAAGGAAGATTTACATCTCTGCTTTGCTATTCCACTGTGCTGTGTTGCAAAAGCAGTTTTTAAAAGCAAAATGAAAGTATTTGAGAGATGTCTTCTCACAACCATTTTTGCCCCCCCCCCCCCCCCCGTCCACTTGAAATACTTTAGGGGTCAAATTTTACTCCCCCATAAAATATGGGGGTCTATTCCTTCAGTGGATCCCTATAACGCTCCTGAACAAATTTGTATTCCTAAACAGGTAAGTATGAAGTCAGGCAGCATTACAATGAAAGAGCAGGGAAATGATTGTCATATCTTTTCAGAACATAACAGTCTTGGAAAAATTGAAAAGCCATAAGCTGCACTGGAACTGTTTTTCATGGTTCACTGCTCATCACTCACCATTTGCCAACATTAAGGTCACCAAAGCAGCATCTCATATTTGTTCCCTTAGAGGAACTGTGACTGTGTGTCAAATGTAACCTTTATAGAAAGGGAGAAAAGTATTTTCAGTGATAGTTTTGTTTATTATGATATGTGTAATTTATCAAAGAAAGAAAAGTTTAAAGCCTCCAGCTGCAAAAGATGGAGAACGAATCCACAATTTTAGATTTTTCTTTTTTCCTCTCTCTTAAGAACTTTGGTCTGCAATGAGGACCCCATAATGATTCCTTATGATTTCTTGAGTACGTTGCCTGGATGTTTTGCAGCCCTTAATGTACAGAGAGTGGGTTCCTCATAATATTCTAATAAAATCTTCTGTCCCTACAATATATGGCTTTCATGCCTGGCCTTTTGAAATGCAAGATGTCATTCTCCTCTCCTTAAGCTGAGCTCCTCCTGTACTACACTTTAAATTAGAGTTAAGGAACCTTTGGCAATCCAGATGTCTGGACTTCAACTCCCACAATTTGTTACCATTGGTCATGTCAGGGAAAGGGTTATTGGGAGCTGTAGGCCAAAACATCTAAAAGGTAAGAATCTTTCCCCACTAGTGCAAGCATGGGCATCGTGATGAATAGAATGCCCAGTTGAACACTAACATTTTAAAGTTTTGGTGTGGGACATCATACAAAGAATAGTGTGGGTCCTGTATACATAATTTAGTGGCAGGGGTGGGATAATGAGTTCCCACAGACTGCCATTCAAAAAGTCAATGCTAAAGGTGAATGGTGGCAGGAGTGCATGTCACAGGCATGCAGTAGGGTCCAGAGGACCTGTTTTTTGGCATGCCATGCTGTGCAGAATAATGTTTGGCAATTTTGTCATTTTCGGGAATGAAGAACCAAGACAGCATTGAAAAGCATTAAAGGGCAAAACTGCTTTCTTACAAGCTTAAAGCCAGCAACAATGAAAAAGCATTTGGGAGTTAAAAGAGATTCAGGCAATCCAGGAGGCTGTGGGGATGACTATAAAGAGAGCATAAAAACTGACCAAGGGCCACTAGATTCCCACCTCTGTGCTACAGTTACATTAAATGAAGTCCAATGACCAAGATCCAGTGAGGTACACTACTGGTGGAAATCCTTTTATCAGTAAAACCAAAGAGACAAGCTTCCCTTTTAGAAGAGCCAGCCATGCACCTCAAAAATATGTCCCAGGTGTCTGGGAATCTGTCTGGATCTCTTTTTAAGTGACAGCAAAGGCTCCTGGGAGGTGGAACGGAAGAGAAGAAAATACTGATGCACTTTTGCTTCAAGAAACTTTTGCAAATGGAATGTGAACCAATACTCAGATATGATTTCCTTTTGCAAATGAAACTCTTCATTCAAATACTGATATTGCATACTGTATTGATTGTTTGTTTGTGCTCAAAACCTTATATAGTTGCTCATCTAAGTGTAGGAATGCATTTTTCATTTCATTTCTCTGTCTCATCAACTTACGAATACAATGTATTTGTAATTTGGCCTCCAACATTTGAAGGGTTCAAGGCTGCTTTCATTACATATAGACAATGTAATTCTTTTTTTTTCCTTTTTCTTTTTTACAGAGGCTTCTTCAAATCCCCTTTTCATCATGAAAAAAACAAAAACTCTCCTTTTGTGTGGAGTTAAAACCCACATGGACATTACACTTTAAAAGCAAGTTTTCAGAAAACACAAAAGGATATCAATAGTAACAGTTGGCTATCCCCATAGGTATGAACTATGCCTGATCAGGCCAACACCATCTTAACACATTCGCCTGTGCCACTTTTCAGTTACTTCCAAAGAAGGTAGGAATAAAGCATCTTTTCAACAGTGTCACCATCTACAAAGAAACCTAAAAGCTGAACAGGATGCATCTTATCAGAGCATGTCAGATTGGAATATATAAAAGCAAATAATTTTATTAGAAGTTGTGATTTAGAGGGGGGGACTTGTTTTTCCCCACATGCTGCTCTCTTTCAGCTATTAAATGCACAGTTCAGAAACCCCCAAAACTGCATGAAACTGAAGATGCAAGATGGAAAAAGAAAGCTATGAAGCATTCATATCCTTCAAACATCAAAAAGGCTTTTCAAAACTGCTTTCAAGTGCTCTCTAAGATTGTCATTCCCAGTGCTAGAATTGCTTTAAAAATGTTCATCAAAACATTTGGCCAGTGGAAAATAGCTTCCTCTTTTGGTAGAAAGGGATTCTATTAAGGATAATGCCCCCCCAAAAAACTCACACATATACACTAATTTTTTTCTCCACTTTCCCCCTTTCCTTTTGTAACAAAAGTTTTTTAAAAAAAACTTAAAAGAAGACCAATTGATATTTTTATTTTATTTTATTTTATTTTATTTGCAGTAGCAATAGGAGCAGTAGCAGAAAGCAGCTATTGCTACTGTCATGGATGAAAGATCCTCAACAGGGAGAGGAATGTTGCGGGAAAATCCCTTGGCATAATTTGATACCTTCTAGAGTTGTTGTTGCTGTTGTTGTTGTTGTTGTTGTGTGACTACCAGTTGTTTCTGACTTACGGCAACCCTAGAGTGAACCTATCATGTAGTAGTTGTGGTTGCTTTTGCAAGAATTGTTTATGAAACAAAAGTTTTTTAAAAAAAAAACTTAAAAGAAACTGACCAACTGATATTTTTATTTTATTTTATTTGCAGTAGCAATAGTTACAGAGGGGTTGTTTTTGCCTTCCACTTAGGTTGAGAGGGTAGAACTTGCCCAAGGTGACCTAGCTGGTTTCCATGGCTGTGCAGGGATTTGTACCCTGGTGTCTAGAATGTCCAATGCTCAAACCATTACACCATTGTGGTTCTCAGCTCCACTAAACTACCAGATTATTCCTAGCTAAAGCACACCCAATAAATTAATTGCTCAATAAGTCAATGCTTATTTGAATTTCATTGATTCAGTGGAGGGTGTTGTTTCTGGGTCCCACTGCAGATGGGCAAAATCATGGGAGCTCAAGCCCAAATTCGTCAATTGGCAGTGATGTGCATGTGTTCAAGTCAGCATACCCGTGAGCACACACCACCATAAGCTACTATGGGCAAGGCAATTCATGGAAGCTTCACTCTGCAAATGTCTACACACCAATACAGCAGACCCACTATAATCATTTTCAAAGTTACATCCACAGAATACATAAAGATTAGCAGATGTACTCCCTTCAGTCTTCAGCTTTTGGTGATCCTTAGGCGACCAAACCTTCTTCTTTTTTACTCTCTCATAGTTTTTGCAGAAGCCTTACTCAGCTGCCTATCTGCCTGTAAACTTTTATGAATTGAAGGGCAGGCAGGGAAAGGGTGCCATTCTTCATAAATCTAGAGCCAACCTTGGATTCAGATGCCTCCTACTAGGACTTAAGGGCGAAAACTCCCCAGTCTTTTGCATCTTTATAATCCTCTGAACAAACTATTCCAGTTTATATGTGCTGTGGAAAGTCTCTGTTTTTCCTTCCTGAGAGTCTGTCTTTCATGAGGAGGGAAGCCCACAGGCAATTCAGACAGCCTGAAGGACCTTAGACCAAGAGAATGAAATCTTCTTGTTTCCCCTAACAACCATATTTGCTCAATTTAGAAGTATCTTCAGACATCCTGCAAATTGAATAAGTCCTAGTGACTTCAGCTTCATCAGTATCTTGGGTGGTGTTTAATAGCCAGACAATAATGTCACTGACTTTAGTCCCATTAATCGAAATGTAGTAGAGCTGAGCTGAAATTTCTGATATATTTCTGAGTGAAAAAATTATCTTAGTTTTTTTCCCTACCTTCCTGGACCCCCCCCCCCCCCCCCGGCCAGAAAAGAAAAAAAAAGGAAGTCACTTTTCAGATGTTTCTCCACTTTTTTCCTTTTTTTGGGGGGGGGGGGTTTGGTTTTTTAGATCACAACTGCCAATCCTAAATCCCATCTTTGTCACAAACAGCTCCAAAATGATGCAGGCCCATGGCAATCTGAAAGATGCAAAATGGCTGCCAGCACAGTTACTGCTGCTGTAACTTGCAAGGCTGGAAGGCATCTTTTTCCCTTGGAGAAAGTCAGTGCAATTGTTCTGCAACTTTTTCTGCCCCCAACATTGGGTTGACAATCCCCTGCTGCAACTTGCAACTAAAACTAAAGTGTGAGTGCTAGCACCTGTACTTCTAAAAAATTATTTTGCATCTAGTTCCATACAAAATGGAGCAAAACAACAATCTTTGGGAAGAGGATCCTGAAGTTTGTTTATTAGTCCCAAAAATGAAAAAAAAAAGTTCAGAATATGAACCAAAATATAAATATTAAGAATAGTCAAAATTAGCAGTCTAGAACAAATACATACACACTAACACAAACAGGTAGTTGAGAGATTGCGTGAAAAAACCTTAATAGGGTGTTTATTTTGGTTCTGTTAAATAATAAATCATGCCTGATGGTTCTGATCAGACATATGGATATGTATACCATGACAGACAGAAAACACCTTAATATATATAATATATAGGTACATAGGCCTGGCTAGTTCCAATAATTGTGTCACACCATTCTGTGGCATTTTCTCTGAGTAACATAGGAAATTTTTTTTTTCCTTTTTGGATCTGCACCCAAAGGGCATAACAATAAGTGGTTTTAATAGTTCTTAATCTTTATTTTTAAAAGATTGTTGATACATCTGCTGAATAGACAGTTGTTATAGTCAGAAAATGACTCAAAAGCAGACTGTATTTCATCTTATTATGGATTATTTTTGCTGCACCATCCATTCAATTGCAGTGGCCTTTGGCTAAATACAATAAAGATGATTGATGACCTAGAGTACTGATAAACTCAAGAGAAATTTCTGGTAAAGCAATAAATTAGGGCAACTCCCTTCTATCTAGAAACATAACCCATTACAAACCTCCTTCAGATGTGTGCCTTGAGAGAGAAAGACTAGATGCACTGATCAATATTTTTGCCTCCATTCTTACCTTCATGTTTTGGTTGGAATGCTTGAACGAAAAAAGTCAAAGGTGCCAGATCCATATGCATGGTTCTGTAATAATGAGATGATGATATGATAAAAGAATAATATGATGATATGATGATATAGCATTGTAATAATATGCTGGTTTCTTGAGAGGAGATATTAATCAGGTTAGAATCTAAGCCTGGGGGGAAACGGGGGAATGGCCAACGGTGAGAGAAACTGGTGATTTTATGACCCCCTCTTCCTGCAACAGATCTGGGCTGTAAACTAAGGACGCTTTTCTTCCTTTAGTGAGATTGAATGATAATAAAAGGAGGGAAAGAGGGAACATGAAAGGCTACTTTGATCTGGATCAAAGGGGGCAATCAGGGCTGGATGAGGAGAACTTTTGACTCATGGTGGAGGGTTATTTCCACTACTGATACAAACCCTGGATGGGGAAACTTCTGTCTCAATTCCTGGAATAAAGTCTTTTGTTTTAATCACACTAAGGACCTTATCACATGCGGCCTACAAAGCGATAATAAAGTGAAATAAGAATAAATCCAGTAATAAACCAAAAGAAACCCCACAATACGCAAATGGCTATCAGACGCAACTAGCATCATCGCGCTTTTAAGGAAATCGCTCCCGGGAACCGTATTAGCTGTTCACACGCAAGTGAGAAAATCCCGCACATGTACTAGAAATGCTATTCTAGCACATGCGCAATACAGCCGTGGCTGTCACTTGCCATGGCTGTCACCCCTTCCCAAGCCGGTGAGCGCAGACCCCATGCAGAGGGCTCCGGCGGGGCCTTGAGGCAGGCGGTCGGTCGCTGCCTCAGCCTCCGTCTCCTCGGGGTCCTCTCTCTCTCTCTCCCTCCCTCTCCCCCGCCAGCCATCCAGCCAGCCATACAGACCCCTTTTGGGCGGCCTCCGCACGCGGGGGCTGCTGGCTTTCCTTCCTTCCTCCTCGCTCCGCTCTCTTTCTTCCCCGCAGAGGCTCCCGGTGCCTCCAGGGATGGAGGGGGGTGGCCTGGGCTGCCGCTTCCAGCCTCATGGGCCCCAAAGCCAGCCAGCCCTCTCCACAGCGCTCCAAAGGAGGACATCGCAGGGCCCACGACACAAGGTTGCCCAGTTTTCTTCAGGACATCCTCACACTCACATGCTCCAAGGAGGACGTCACAGGCCCCGCGTCCTCTCTGAGAACGCCCTCCTTGGAGCGTGTGAGTGTGAGGACGTCCTTCTTGGAGCGCAGGCCAAGGGAGGGCCGCAGCACTGTGGAGAGGGCTGGCTGGCTTCGGGGCCCATGAGGCTGGAAGCGGCAGCCCAGGCCACCCCCCTCCATCCCTGGAGGCACCGGGAGCCTCTGCAGGGAAGAAAGAGAGAGGAGCGAGGCACCGGGAGCCTCTGCGGGGAAGAAAGAGAGCGGAGCGAGGAGGAAGGAAGGAAAGCCAGCAGCCCCCGCGTGTGGAGGCCGCCCAAAAGGGGTCTGTATGGCTGGCTGGATGGCTGGCGGAAGAGAGGGAGGGAGAGGGAGAGAGAGAGAGAGGACCCTGAGGAGGCAGAGGCGGGGAAATGCTCCCCAATACGTATTGGGGAAATGCCCCACAATACGTATTGGGTGATCAGACTTGATGGCAAAAGCGCTATGATTCCCGTCGCGCACTTGTACTTCTTGAAGAAACCAAAATTCAAAAGATCTCGGTTCTTCACGCATTCTGTCGGGGTTCTGTCAGGGTTCTGTGTGGTTCTGTGCAACATCGTGTGAACACACGGAAAAATATTATGTATTAGGTCGGGATTTTGTTTGGATTCTGTCTGCATTGAGCCCCGTGTGATAATGTCCTAAGATGTTGTTCTGGTTGTTGGGAACTGAGGCCACTGCTCCTGACAAAAGGTCAGAAACCAGGCTCCTGGTACAATAGTTATATGGTCTGTGATAAAGTAGCATTGCCTTGAAACCTGGATTGCTGCCTTATTAACCCATATTTCCTTCTACACTTGAAAATGAACACACACAAACCACTTGAACTCTCTGTGTCAGGGTCGTGCCTCAGACCAAAATTCCTAGTTCAAGCTCTCAAGCAAAGTGTCATTCAGAACAACCAGTACCATATGCATACATTTAATGAATGTGAGGGGCAGAAGGATTGTGAGGACTCTGTACTGGTACACTTGCTATCCAATATTCTTCTTGCTGTGATATGACCATCTCTCCCATGCCCAACAGGGGATATTTGGCCAACCAGGGTTCCCTCTTGTATGGTGGAGCCTCTTCATCTATACATGCATAAGGTCCCTTCATGCTAATGCTAAATGCAGAATTCATAGGCACCATGATTTACACCTTGGACGTTTTCACACGGGGCTTTGGTGGAGGCAATCCTACCTCCCGCCGGCCCCACTCCGGAATGGCTCCGGCGGTGGCAGGCTAATTCCTTTTAAAAGTTGGAATTACCTTTCCGCCGCTGAAGCCGGAGTTGGACGTGCTGAGGCCAGAAGGACGCCGGAAGGACGCCGGACTTAAGGCTCTGTGCATTTGAACACATGGAGCTAGAAGCCGGACATACGCAGGGATGGCACCAGAAGGGGAGGGGTTTTCTGCGGCGTGCGTCTGAACAAGCTGGAAGAGGAGCCGGAGTGGGGCCGGCGGGAGGTAGGATTGCCTCCACCTAAAGCCCCGTGTGAAAACGTCCCTTGTATGTTCCTGTGTAGAAACAAGGCTAATGCTTGGAGACAAATTGTCAACACTGGTCCTACCCTGGTAATCTATTGTATATAAGTCTATTAGAAACATAGAGGTGAAAACAACAAGGGTATATTGGAAAAACATCCAATATATGAGTTGATTTGATACAAAGAATTTGAATAGATCAGTCCTGATAGGATACTGATCCTCTGAAATTCAGTGTTATGGCTAAGGCAGAACAGGAAATATGGTAATTGTTTCTTGAATAAAATAAAATAAAAAGCCCGACCAAACCACCAAAAAATATGAGAGCAATGGAGCACGATTTCTGTGATAGCTTAGAAGTGCACTGTGGCATGGTGAATCTGACAGAGAAAAAAATAACACCAGGGAAAAAAGTAATAAACTTATGCTACCCATGGGCAGGCTTCACAGCAGTCGAGTAAGACAAATAGAAGAAAGCAGCTGCTGCCACCACCCACAGGGAAATGTAATGACCCAAGTTATGATCTACCAAAGAGAAAGAACCTGAAGAAGGAGTCAGAAAGTTACAGAGAGCAAAAGTGGGCCTAAAGAAGCAAATGTTGAGACTGCCCTGACTGCATAAAGAGGTTGTTCAGCCAGAATGGGAGTTGAGTCTGACCTTTCAGGCAGTCTCTACATGGTAGGGTTGTTGTTAGCTGGTTTGTTTGTTGGCTGACTTGTTGGCTTGTAAACAACAAGTTCAATGTATACTATCTCCACAACCTCAGTTCCCTTTTGTTCACTTCCCATCTTTCATATTCAGAAGACAATAAGAAGTACATGGTTCAACCAGACCAAAGACTAAACTAGTCCAGCATCTCCCACTCTTAGATACCCAAGTGGCTAATGTCTTGTTTCCCCTGCTCTGGGATCATCCTATCAAGACAACACATGTCTCAAATCCCAGTTCTGGAGCAAGCTGCCAGGATGATATCCAGCACATTCTGTGCCAGAACTAGAGTAAAACACACTTAACACATTTAAAAAAAAAAAAATTACATGTTGCTCCAGATGTTCTGGGAAGACCCAGAGTCTTTTATCCCATGACACCCAGAATGAGATACCCAGCATGTGACAATCACTAGACATCTCTTTCTGACTTCAGAAGAGAGTAACCTACAGCAGCAGCAGCAGCAGATGCTATATGGCTTGGTGGGGATACCCATGCAGACAAGAGCAGGAGCAGAAGGTGAGATAATGGGGGCAGGTTAGGGCAGCTGTGGGGCCAGTGCAGATAAGGCATTAGAGAGTAGTGCTGTGATGATTATGAATTGTGGATTTCTTGGCCCCTTTAATTCCTTTCTGTATGAGCTGAAAAAAATGCCACCTAATCGCCTAGGTGTAAGAATTTACAGATGGTTCACTTGCAAATGAAGTAAAGGGATGGGAAATTCCTTTTGAAGCTCATTCTCGATTATGTTTTATGGCATCATTGCAATAAAACCCCAGGGGTACAAGAGGGTGTTAATTTTCACACACTAGTGAAGGTAAAGCTGTCTTGCCAATTAAGTGTTGACTGAGATTGCGTGTTGTTATTCTTTTTTGTAATGAATATAGCTAGAAGGGGGGGTGTAGCTAATGCTGAGAAATGGTGGAAGCTGCAGTCCAACAACATCCAGAGCTTGGAAGCCATGCAGGGTCAGTCAGCTCTGGGTAGTACTTGGATGGGACACCGCCAGGGAATACTAGATGTTGTAAGCTAGCTTTCAGAGGAAGGAACTGGGAAAATCACCTTTCAGGATTCTTCACCTAAGAAAACTCTAGGAAATTCACTAGCCCCCCCCCCCCATAAGTTGATGGGCTTCTTGAAGGCATTACGTGTGTGTGTGTGTGCGTGCACGCGCACGCGCACACACACACACACTTGTAATCTCTGCAACCCCTGGAGCCAGATAATTACATCTAGCCTTGTGGCCATCTCACAAGGCACCAGAGGGGAAGCAAAGGGAGGGTCCTAGAGTTAGAAGAGATCCCCAGGGGCCATAAATTCCAACTCCTTCTGCCATTCAGGAATACAGAGCATCCTAGAGTTGGAAGGGTCCCCAAGGGCCATCAAATAAAGATCCATTAGATTAACAAAATTTCGCCCCTGGAAAAGATTTCGCCCCCGGAAATGTTAATAAAAGGTGGCAAGAAACATTAAATCTCCCATGATTACCTGCCTCTGATTTATGGTGACACTATATTATTGCAGTAGTTGTTGTTATATAGCACCATAAATTTGCTAGGCACTTTACAGAAATCACCAAAACAGCATATAACCAGCCAATGGCATACAGTCTAAAAGATTTTATCTTGAGGTCTTCTTAGCAAGTCTTGTTTGGGGGAGCGGGTTGCCATTTCCTTCCTCTGAGGCTGAAAGAGTGGGACTTTTGCTCATGGTCACCCAATAGGCTTACATGGCTGATCTGGGATTTGAACCCTAGCCTCCCACTCAATGATTGTCAATGGAAGATCACTCCTGTTCTGAACTAGTACTGGATTATGAGTCTGGAGACTAGTGTTTGAATCCTGGATTGGCCATATAAATGCACTGGGTGACTCTGGGTACAACACATGCTCTCAGCCTCAGAGGATAGAAATGGCAAAACCCCTCTGAAGAAACTTGCCAAGAAAACCCCATGATAGGTTTTCCTTATTGAGGCAGGCAATCATGGGAGATTTAATATTTCTTACCTCCTTTTATTAACATTTCAAGGGGCTGGTCTTTTTTTAAGTTAATGGATCTTTATTTGTCATGCAATCTTCCTCTTTTACTATTGCCTCCCACCTTACCAAACATTATCGACTTTTTCCATGAGTCCATGATATCTCCAAAGTATATATTTAGTCATAGTCTTCTAGTGAGAGAAAAGCAAGTAGACAGAATTTTTATTCAATGGGAAAATACATACAAAAATGTGTACTTTAGAAAAAATGTGTACATCGGGTGATGGGAATACATGTATTTAAATGAAGAAGAAAATATTGCTTTCCTTGATCTAAACATTATACTTCAGTTGATGCAGCCTAGAATCATATTGGCCTTTTTACCTGTCACATCACACTGTTGATTCATGTTCAACCTGTGGTATATGATAGGACTCCTAGATCCCTTTCATATGTAGTCTTGCTAAGCTAGGTGTACCCCATCCTATATCTGTGCATTTCAGTTTTTCTGCCTAAGTGCAGTACCTTCCATTTCCCCCTGTTGAAATTCATTTTCTTAGTTTTGGCTCAGATTTCTGATCTATTGAGGTCATTTTGAATTTTGATCCTCTCCTCCAAGGTATTACCTACTCCTCCTAATTTGGTGTCATCTGCAAATTTGATAAGCCTGCCCTCTATTCTTTCATCCAAGTCATTGAGAAAGGTGTTGAATAGCACTGTGCCTAGGATAGAACTCTGGCACTCACAACACACGTGTGACTTCAGTGGTTGTATTAAACATGTGTATAATTCCTCTCTGTCTTTTCTGAAAAATGTCAAGCATTTCCTCAACTAAATTTCAAATAAAAATTAGAAAAATCATGTACTTAGTTCATCTTTCCAGAAGAGGGAATAAATGAATGAATGAATGACTATATTTAAATTTGTATCCTAGTTGAGTAAGTTTTGTACAAAGGTGTTTATTTATTAATACAGATCCATAGTATATGGATTTTAAAAGATATTCATCAGTCAGTAGCACTCTCATTTGAAATAGAGTCCATATCAACTAGAGGACAATGGAGACCCCAATCCACAAATCAGTTTAGTGCACAAAGGAAACATTATATTTAGTCTGACTACAATTATGGAAAAATTAAAAAGGAGTGAGACAATGGCATGTATATAGGGATGGAAGTGTCAGTATGTGATCCATCCTGTGGCCTGTGCCATTTTCCTGTATATTCATTCACAGGTCTATTGTAGACCTGTTCTTCTGAGTGAGGCAGCTGCCTTGGGCAGTAGATTCTAAGTGTCACAAAAGGGCAGCAGATGTTTAGCTATTTAATGTGTTATTATTGCATTTTTATAGCAAGGATTGGAAGGTGCGTTTATGGGATTTTTTTTCTTTTGTCTCATGTGGAACACTATTGCATCTATAATATGTATCCCATTTTGTAGCATCATTACTGCAAGTATTTCTTCATCCCTAACAGCAAGAATTACACAAAGAATAGGATGTGTGGGAAAATACATGGAAGATAGCATGCAGTAAAGCTACCATAAATATACGTTACAACCCACCAACAAGCTGATTTATCATCTACCAAAATAGTATACTAAGGGAAATGATGGAGGAGGAATGGAGCAATCTGTTCCTCTTCCTACAGTTCATTGCATTTTCATGGTGGTAAGGGATGGAAGACCTCACTACCTCTATAAGCAGTATTAAAATCAAGTGAGCTAGTAGAAGAGGAATTAAGTGATCATTTTCTGGTCACATGTAGATGTCATGTGAGCTGAACCAAAGCATCAAGAAGCTACCACCTTTTTAGTCCTTTAGAATGTTATCTATTCTCTCAAGTCTTGGAAGGATGGGTCACTTATTAGATAATGTCAGGGGATCTCTGATTTGTGTGAACTATCTGGCCTAGAGAGGCAAAGAATATTAGAATAAATATTTTATTGATGGTTTCCTGTAGAGAAAACATTTTCTGCCCAGACAATGCTGTTTTCTGCTCAGAATGGACTGTTTTCTATGCAAAATCCCAGCATGGTGTTTTTTTTTACACCAAATAAGAAGCAAACTGCAAATACTCTTTAAAAACTCCTTGGTTTTCAAGTGCTTCCTGGTAGCAAGGGGGAAATAGTAAAAATATTTGTTCTTGTCTGTGTGATTGAAATTTAGTCAGATTTACATCTCTAATTCAGCTGACTTGACAGAAGGATCAGTATAGTAGATCTTTATGAAAGCCACTCCTCCTTCTTCTTTTAGTACATATGATTTTGGAATCATATCTCAAGCATGAACACAGACATGGACATAAACAAGACGTAGCAGAGGAAGGTTCGGTGGCAGCAAGTAGCTTCCGTCTCAATAAATTGCTGAATCTGTCTCAAATTTTAGTCTGATTTTGCTATACCCTTGTTCTAAATAGATTCAACCGCTTTAACATTTGGGCTAAACCAAGGGACACATTCACTGCCCTCAAGACATGGAAACTGTTGATCAGCACAGGTCAAATTCCATTACTCCTTCAGGATACATAAAAATTATGGAACACAGTCAGAATGTTTATGGAAACCTAATGGACATAAAATTTCCTTGGCTTGCAAAATTTTCCAGTGACCACATGGCCAAAGGGGGGAGGAGCCAGCCTGTAGATCGTCCTCCCCTAACATCTGAACTAAGAAACAGAAAATGCAGGCCCAAGACTAACATCTTCAAAATTTTAAGCTTATCACATGGCACTTACAAGAACAGAAATGGAAAGGAACATAATGGAATGGAATGGGGCAAAAACACATGTTACTGGACAGGAGAATGCCACCAGTGCCACTAGGAGTCCCCAAGGCATTCCCCAGCCATTCCTGGCAGCCGATTTTTAAAGAACAATTTTAAATCGGCTACCAGGAACAGTTGCGGAACGCCTTGGGGACTCCTGGCAGCATTGGTGGCATTCTCCTGTCCAGTAACATGTGTTTTGCCCCGTTTCATTCCGTTCCATTCCTTTTCATTCCCATTCCTTAAGTGCTGTGCGATAAGCTTATTTTCCTCCTGTTTGCTTGATGAAGAAGCTGGTGTGACTTCGAAAGCTTGCAGCATGTAGTTGTGCATTTTGGTTGACCCAATAAAGGTATCATTGTTTGGATGTTTTTGGATTTGGTGTATGGCCAACACGGCTGCCTCTAGATGTTTTTTGGGATTTCAAGATACTGTATTTTAGCTGTCACAGGGGAATCCTAAAGAGAGAAACAGCGCACTAGAATCTTGCTATCAGAGGCTTCTGCCTCCAACAAAGGTAAAGCAATTTTTTTCTCATACTGGGTCTGATTGGCATGTTTTACCCATACATCACCTAAAGTTTTCCTGATGCAAAACATGAAGACTTCTTGAGAAATTCAACCTTCTCTACCTGCATAGGAGCCTGAGGCTTCACAAAGGAAAGAGACATGCTGGATTCCAAGGAAATATCTTCTTTGGATTGCAAATGGACATTAAATTTCTTTGGCTTGCAAAATTTTCCAACAACCGCATGGCCAAAAGGGGAGGAGCCAGCCTGCAGATAGCCCTCCCCTAACATCTGAACTGAGATTAGAAACAGAAAATGCAGGCCCAAGACTAACATCTTCAATTTTTTTCTCCTGTTTGCCTTCTTGTTTGAAAGCTTGCAACATGTAGTTGTGCATTTTAGTTGGTCCAATAAAGGTGTCATTGTTTGGATGTTTATGGAAACCTAACATAACCTATTGAATACATGATTTTTACTGTTGAATGCTAGCTGTTCCCATTTTTTTAAAAAAAAGATCTTTGCTGAGTAACCCAGGATAGTGATGGCACACGTAATAAGGCTGGGCAAAGTGCAGTTCTCCAGGTGTTGTTGGGCTGCAGCTCCTGTCAGTCCCAGTCATAAGGGGAGGAATGCTGGGAACAGCATCTGGAAGGCTTGCATTTTCCCCACCTCTACTGTAAAAGTTATGTGCTGGATATCCTTGGAGGTTCATTCAAAGTATCACATAATTTTTATATATATATACTGGGTTTTAGAGCTGTATAGGTCATTAAACATGTATTCCATATCTGTCTAATTATTGGTGATATTAACTCATTTTCTTTGTATACCCATCATAAGCTACATGGGACTAAAAATGCCCTTTTCAATTAAAAATGGATTTCCTCAGCATCTTGATATTTCCCCATAGAGTGAATATGTAGGAAGCCAGCTACAGTGGCTTGATTGAAATGTGATCATATAGAGACACAATAAAAGGTCAGTTCTAGCTTTTAGAGTCTGATTATATTTCCTGCACTGCAATGCTTTGTGTGTCTACTTCTGTGGGGCTTTATCTATAGGTAGGTCAATATAGGATTGTACCTTCTAATCTGTAAGTAAGCATTAATATCATCACAGAGTTAGTGTACTTTTCTAATGTCCTATTTCCTAGGAGTTAGAGATAACTGAGAAATACTAAAGTGAAATTTCAGGCAGACCTTATACCACTACTGTACACTTATAAAACCTGAAGCCATACTCTATTACAAAGCAAAATACCATTCATTATTTCAGAGCACAAGGTGCTATGATCTGAAGTTCAGAGGGTAGATTGTTTATCATGAAATGCCACATCTGCATATGGTAAGTACATTCTTTTATTTAAAAACCTATGCAAATAGTCACACCAATGCTGATGTAAATAGCAAAATGGAACATGTGCACACTTACATGAGGGATTTCTCAGCACTTAGATCAATAGAAGATTGGTCTATGCATTCCAAATTGCCCACCTTTTAATTTAGTGGAATTATTTATATTTTTATTATTCATATTTATATATTTGTTACATCTGTCCCCTGCCTTTCTACCAAGGACATCAGAAAGTCATTTAAGCCTCATATCAAATCTTATCATATTGCTAAAATAAAGGTAGGATTCTAACACCTAAACCATCTGAAAATTATGAGACACAATAAAAGAAAAGGCCATTTTAACCACACATTTTAGAAAGTCCCAATGAGGAGCAGCCTCACCATCACTGTCTACAATCTGGAGCAAGTGAACTGAACTACAGTGTCTTTCTCCTTCTTGTGTTGTTGTGCGCCTGCATGTCTTTTCAGATTTATGGTGCCCCTAAATAGAAACTTGTCATAGGGTTTTCTGGGGCTGAGATTGTGAGATTTGCCTAAGATCACTTAGTGGGTTTCCATGGCCAACTGAGGAATTGAACCCTGATCTCCAGAGTTGTAGTCCAATGCTTAAATTGCTACACCACACTGGCTTTTTCCTAGAGTAGTGTAATGGTGCCTTCTGCAGTTCTCTGTGATTCTATGATTCTGTCATGGATTCATAATCATGTCACTCCTGCACAATGAGAATTCCCGTGGGCTCCACCAATCAGAGTGATGGCCTCTCCAAATGGCCCCAAATCTGGCCCCAAATCTTGTGAGATTATGAGGATTGCTGGGGGATCTCAGGTGATCTCCCGATTGGCTGGGAGCCACAGGAAGGGGTGCGACTTCCTGTGGCCTCTACCAATCATGGTGCCAACCTTCCAAAATGGCCAGCGCAACAAGAGGCCCCTCCCAATGAGTTGGGAAGGGTCTTTGTGCTGGCACAAAGGAGCCTATTCTCCTTTAGTGGGTAATAAATGGCCATACCTTTATTTATCTGTACAGGGGTCATAAATCACAGTTTTGACAGCCATAAATCAATCATATTGTTTGTTATCTATTTGACATATGTGTATACACCCATATCATAAATCATGCTATAAATCAAACCATAAATCATTTCATAAATCCAACCATAAATCATGCCATCAATCAGCCATATGTCGATACTCAGGTCATAAATCAAACCATAAATCACATCATAAATCATTCATAGGTCAATGCCTGTAATCAATCATATTGGTTAATAAGGCCATAAATCACAAGCTGTCACCATAAATCAATCATCCATAGTAAATCATGTTATATTGATTAATGAGCTATTTTAATCCATGGGGGGGGGTCTATGCCTCACCACAGTAGGGGGCCAGCTTAGCTTGGCATCTCTCCCCCCCCCCCACTCGAGTGACTCACTTAAGGTGTTGGATGATGGAGTCCAGATATAGATCACAGCCTGCGGGAGGCAGATGAACCCTGTTGCCACTGTACATATGTGGCAATTGAAACCTAATTTGCTCATGTGTAACAGACAAAGCCCCCATGCAGTCCAGCCTCTTCAGAACACCCCTGTTCACCCAGAGATGAACCGCATTGATGGCTGCTTCACTCGTAGCTCCCAGCCAGGCTCATCTCAGTTGGTGGTTAGTCCACAGCAACACGGTGTCCGGTAAAAGGCATCAAACTTCATGAAAATCTGCAATGATGCTTCTGACCAGTTGGAGTCTGGGTTCTTGACCAAATCATTCTCACCAAGATGAATCAGAAGTATGAGAGGATGTGGGTGAGTAGCAGCCAGCTCAATGACACATGGCACGAGGGCTCCCCATAACATCTCCCGATACCCTAATAAACGAATCTGCACCATCTCTGCCTGACTGTACAGCAGGTTGTTCAGCCCCCAAAATCAAGCTCTGACCTATAATCCAGACATCATCATGGTATCTAGTTGACCAAAAGAAAAAAAAAACATTAAAGCACTGGGGAACCAACCTTCAGATCCCCAGTGTGGGAAGTCAATAGCCCACTGGCCTGAAGGCAAATATGACTTTAACACCCCCAAGTGCCACTGCCTGATGCGCCACACCATATCGCTGTTCAGGACATGAGATGGAATAGCTGTGGTGGCTCCAATTCAGAAGGAATGAGGAGAAATTTGTGCTGCTGGAAGGCCTGAGTACTTCAGTGCCCCACACAGCACCACCTTGAATTGGAACCACCCTGAATTGAGTTGGGGGAGGCCCAAGGGATGTAGAAACAAATAACCAGGTACCTGTGGATATGATCCTAGATAGCTAGTCAAAGTGGTTACAGAGCAAATTTGGCCCAGATGGGCCCGTGACAGTGTTATGGTCCTTCTGGTCCATCTTTGATTGCCTGAAGCATATCTGGAGTCCCTGATCCAAGATCTGCACATCAGATACCAGCAGGGCCCTTTCAGAGGTTTCAGAGTGGGAGCTAGGGGTGAGCTTGCTAATCCTGGTGGCAGCGAAGAAGGCCAATGTGAAGGTTGCTTGGAAGAGCAATAGCAATAGCAGCTTCATTTATATGCTGCTTCATATTGTGCTATGCTTGAGTCTCTAAGTGGTTTACAACTGTAAGCTACTTGCCCCCAACAAAATGTAATCATTTTAGCAACCTCGGAAGGATGCAAGCCTGAGTTAAGCCTGAGCCCTGGCTGGTACTGAACTTGCAACCTTGTGGTTTGTGAGTGAGTGGCTGGGTGAATTGCACAATCTGAGAAAGAACTAAATCAGAAACAGGCATACATGTGTCCCAAGGAGGATGGAGGATGGAGCTCCCTTGATCACCCCTCCAAGGTCCTTCTGACCCGGAAATCTATGCTGGGGTCCATGAACCCATCCGCTTGGGAGTAGAATGCCAGAGCTGCTAGCCTTCCCTTAATGGTGACTGGCAACAGACCTTCCCATTTAAGATGGACTGCAAAGTGAAGTATGGTCTCCACCCCCAGGGGCCATGCCTTGATCTCACCCACAGACTCCACAAATTGTCTAAAGGAGCACAGTAACAACTGATATGATTTGCATGTGGAAAGGGTGATGGAATGAAGAATAGCCCTGTTGATCTCTATCAGCCAAGGTTTCACAGGTGGGCCAGTATTGTCTCCCCGTGCAAGTTCCTGAAACCAGGGGATTCAATAATCCTGGGACATGACAGGTCTGGAACATCATGTTGTGCCTCATTCACTGAAGCACCACAGACCAAACCAGACACATCACCCTTGGGAATTTCAAGCTCTGAGAATTAATGACATGCACAACTGCCTGGTTGTCACACCAAAACCAGACAGTTTTGGTGTGTCTGGTTCTCCCTGTTCCTCCCAGATGTGAACAGCCACCATGATGGGGAACAGTTCAAGAAATGTGAGAACCCTTGTCACACCCATACTCATCCTTCACAGCAGCCAACTCTCCACCACCCATTGACCGTTCCAGTATACTCCAAAGCCATGTATGCCAGAGGCATCAGAATGCACCTGAAATCTGCCTTGAGAGGCATCTAACCCCTCCAAAATGAGACCCCATTGAAATCTCTCAGGAAGGTGTCTCAAACTCTTAAATACTCCCAGATCCCACTGTAGATCCGTGTGTGGTGGTGTGGAGAGGAGACCACCCCTTGCAGGTGAAATTTAGCAAATCCGCAAGTGATTGCAAGTCATGCAGGGTGGCTTTCTGCTTACATCCTAAAACACTCACCTGCTGTCTCAACAATCTCAATTTTCCTGGGGCAGGCGAAACACATCCTCAATCATATCAGGCTCGATACCAAGGAATGTAATCATAGTGGCAGGACCTTTGGTCATTTCATGGGATGCCCAACTTGTCCATCAAGAGCTGAAAGGCCCATAGCATGTCTCTGCACCATGATGAGGCTGGTCCTCTGACAAATAGGAAGTCATCCAGGTAATGAGTGATTGCAGCATTACCTGATCTCTTTATGGCACATCATTGGAAGAAGGTACTACATTTCTCAAAAGTTGAGCAAGAAATCGAACAGCCCATTGGCATTGCCTTGTCAAAGTAGTACATGCCTCCAAACTGGAAACCCAACAACTCAAACTCCTCTGGGTGAACAGGAAGGAACCTAGTCCTCACAATATGAACTGCTGAATCAAAGGATGCATACTTCACAGAGGCAAAAGCCAGATTGATAGCATTATTGACCAACTCTTCCTTAGAGTAGGATAAGTTATGGCTCAACCGGTACTCACCTGGTGCCTTCTTGGGAACCACAACCAAGGGTAACAATGACACTGTGTGGGCCAGATAGCCTATCTGCCACCAACTCCTTTGCCAGTTTATCCCTTACCACCCCCAGTAACTCTCTTACCGATCTTTAATTAGGCCCAAAATGAAAAACCCTAGGACCGGAGTGTCAGAAAATGGTAGATGGGACATAGAGTCATTCATAGAAATGTACAAGATGTATGAGAAACTTTCCTGTGAGAAAGGCTTGGAAGGCAAGTTAGGCCAGATAAACACCATATGTCCCACCAGTCAAAACAGGACACCAGAGAGGAGAAAAACATTGAGGTGTTTTGGGAAAGGAAAAGTACTGATCAAAACACATAACGTCGACATGTTGACAAGTTTTCAGGTCACATGGACAATGACATAAACACTAGGGAATGGACTAAGAGTCTGGGAAAGTTAGGTTCATCCAATCAAATAAAAGGTATACGCCCAAGTGGGTGGCAGCTTGCAGGGAGACAAAATCCTTTGTCTGTGCATTGAGGAGAGAGAGAGCTGGGAGGTGTCTGTGTTTCATCTGGTTAATTGCAGTGTGGTGTGTTGCAAGGATTGTTTGTAAATATCCAAAAGACTGTAAATAGCTTAATAGTTATAGCAATAAAGCATCATTTTATTTGCCTACAACTGGAGTGTTTTCTGACTGCTGGTAAGGCTGGAGAGCTGAGGCAGGAGCATCTACAAGTTCCAGATGGGAAAAGAAGTCTGGAGGCATGCAGGAGAAGAGTCAGCTTTTCCTGTCAACTCTTCTGCATGGTAAAACTACTGCAACACACATCAGCCACCATACTGACATATGAGATATGAAAACTATGTGTGAAACTTTGAAGTAAGTATTATACACAACCCTGCTTGGGATAAATCACCAACCAAGCAGCTAAAGCACCCAATCTAATGGGTGCTGGGGCCTTTGCCTCTGGCAGAGGCACCCTGAGAAGCAGCACCAGTCCCAGTCCCAGTCCGCTTACCTTTGGAGCATGAGGAACTGGGGTGGCTCCCACCACAGGTGCCTCAACAATGGTCGAACTTGCAAGTCTGTCTCCTGCACTTACTTGCATTGTACTTCCAGCAGACACCTGATACTCTCTTATCACCCATGGCTTGCCTTGCATACTACCCTTTCGGCTGAGTGACCATCAGCACAAAGCCATTGTCACATTGGTTTGAAGGGGAGGCACCAACCATCACAGTGGACCACAGTTCAGATTGTGAAATGATCTAAGGCGGCAGGCATCGAGAACTGCTCATCGTATTGTAGCCAGGCGGACCCATGAGAATTGGTGTAACAATTAGTGTAGGCCTTTATCATGATCTCTTTGTATTTGGACAAATCAGGGTCCCTCTTGGGTTGTTTTTCCTCAGTCATATCCCTGTAAACCGTATAGCCCATCATCCAATTGATGAAATTCGTTTCGAGCTTAGGATGCTAATGAGACTCAAATTCCTTAGGGAGACTAAACACAATTCCATCCTTTACCATCACCCTGGGTTCAGGGTTCCGAAAAGTCAATGAGAAGAAATCAGTGCACTCACCCTTCCATATACGCTCCTTTATAGTAGACATGCTCCCGTAGGGGTTACAGTCAGTGGACCTCTCTATGCCCCGTGGTGATGTGGATGCCACCTCCGATGTTTTAGGGTCAGTACCTATACTGTCAGTGGGCCACTGTTTGACTGCACCCAATGCCACCTGGGTTTTATATACCGGTATATATACACACACACCATGAAGGTATATATAGACATATATACATGCCAACCAAATAAACAATAACAGTGGTAATATATTAACAAAAGCAACAATAGTGCTAATAATAGTTAAATCCAATAATAGTAATAATTTATGTATCCCCAGTTTCGGCCAGGACAGGGGAGGAGGAGGAGGCTCTCCAGGCCAGTTTCTGTAAGAAAGAGAAGGAGGCTTTCCAGGCAGTTTCTGCCAGAAAAGGAGAAAGAGAAGGAGGCTTTCCAGGCCAGTTGCTTCTAGGAAAGAGGAAGAAAACAGTTTCCAGGTAGCCATTTGAGTGGGTAAGTTTTTAAATTCTTTTTTAAAAACACTTGGGGAGAGGGTGACTGTTACTCAGTGGGTGGGGCTTTGTTGAGTCACATTTGCAAATCAATAGGGGGTGGGCTAGGCAGTTAGCTCTACACAACTGCTCCCAGAGCCATGCGCCTAACAGCGGGCGAATTATATAACCACTAATTGTAGAAAAGTTTTGGTCATCAGCAGACTTTAACACTGGTGTTAACAAGGGATTTTCTTTGAGGAGGAAAGCCGTAGTCCTCTTTCAGCTACTAATTAAGACTTAGTATGGACACTGAAGGAACTTCTGCCATCACCTGCAATACCTGTGGGTGTCATGCCCTGCCTGGAGGACGATTCAGAGGACTCAGGGGATGAGCTGGCGCCCCTGGGACCTGAACCTGTAAGGGAGGAGCCAGGGCCCCTGGGACTTGAACCTGTAGTGGAAGAGCCAGAGGCTGGCCCTAGTTCTGCTGTAGCAGAGGCTGTGGGCCCTCCAGAGGTTCAGCAGTCAGGGCTGCCTAATGCTGTAGTCAGGGAGGAGGATCTGGGCAGTGTGCCTACCTTTAAGGAGCGTCGAGCAGAAAGAGAGGGCTTGCAAAGATCACAGAGGCTTCAGCAGAAGTGTGTTAATAATCAGACACAGCTGAAGGCCAGCTCCTTGCCTTCTTAAGAACTTGGAGCATGGGTGGTGCTTTGCCAGTGGATATCTGACTCTTCTAAGGGAAAGACTTTGTCTCTGGCTCCGTGTCTCCTAGATCATCTTGATTATCCGGAAACCTTGACCTTGGACTGTTTATCGACCGGCCTATCTGATACCTCGAACCTCGGACCGTCTGACAGTCCTTTTTGGTAATCCCTTTGATAGAGTTACTGTGTATCTCCCAGACTGTGTAGTTAACACCGACTCTGCTGCACTGGGGATTTTGTTTGGTTAGAGCTAGCTGTCTTATCAGCCCTTTGGCTGCTTTCCCGGACAGAGGGATGTTTATCTTCGTAGCCCTCTTGGAGGAGAAAGTACAGCAGCTGGAGGCGCGGGTAGCTACACTTCAGCATATTAGGGAGCAAGAGGCTTTCCTAGACAGAATGGAATGAACAGTCTTGGATGGGGACCACACAGAGGAAGTTGCTGGGGAAGAGAAGATCACATCACATACACAGGAGGTAGACAGCTGGAGGAATGTCACATGCAGAAGTAGGGAGACCAGAGATCGTTCTGGGAGCTTGCAGCTACAGAATCGTTTTCAAGCTCTTTCCCTTACCAAGGAGGACAAGGTAGAGCAGCATGGACAGACTTCAGGGACAGAGCAGGGGACCCTGGGAGTTCCACCACAGGGAACAGTTGCTGCTAAGCCTCGGAGGAGACATGTGGTCGTGGTGGGGGACTCCTTGCTGAGGGGGACAGAAGCAGTGATTTGTGGGCCTGACAAGATGTCTCGGGAGGTGTGTTGTCTCCCTGGGGCAAAGATCCGAGATGTGACAGAGAGGCTGACAAGACTGGTCAGGCCTACCGACCAATACCCCTTCCTTTTGGTCCATGTGGGAACGAATGACACAGCAAGACACAGCCTTCAGAACATCAAAAGGGATTACGAGGCTCTAGGAAAGAAGCTGAAAGAAATGGAGGCACAGATTGTCATCTCGTCTCTTCTGCTAGTTGAAGGGCACGGTCCAGGAAGAGAGAGGAAAATAGCAGATGTCAACAATTGGCTCCGCAGATGGTGTTGTCAAGAACGATTTGGATTCTTAGATCATGGGCTGCGGTTCCATGAGGACTCCTGGCAAGGAATGGGCTGCATCTCACACCAGTTGGAAGAAACGTTTTTGCCAACAGTCTCAAGAATTTGATCAGGAGGGCTTTAAACTGAGTTATGTGGGGAAGGGAGACAGCACCCTGGAAGACAAAAGGACTGGAAAAAATAGTCAAACTGTCATAGAGGAAACAAGGCAAACAGTACAGGGATCCAACAGTGGGAGGCAAAAAAACGTGCACAGGCAGCAAGTAAAGGAGACATATGGTCTTAGATGTCTCTACACTAATGCACAGAGCATGGGAAATAAGCAAGATGAACTCGAACTCCTTGCACAACAAAGCAAATATGATATAATAGGCATCACTGAAACCTGGTGGGATGAGTCTCATGATTGGAATGTAGAAATATAGGGGTATAACCTCTTCAAGAGAAACAGGCCAAACAGGAGAAGAGGAGGAATAGCATTATATGTCAGGGATATTTATACCAGTGAAGAAATCCAGGACAACAATCCTGGAAGCCAGGTGGAGAGCATTTGGATAAAAATTAAAGGGGAAGGAAACAACAGGGATGTTATTGTGGGAGTCTACTACAGACCCCCGACTCAGGCAGAGGAATTGGATGATGCCTTTCTAGAACAGATGACCACACACTCAGAAAGGAGAAATATAGTAGTGATGGGTGACTTCAACTATCCTGATATTTGCTGGAAGACAAACTCAGCAAAATCCTCAAGGTCTAGCAAATTCCTCACTTACCTTGAAGACAATTTCATTGTCCAAAAGGGGGAAGAGGCAACGAGGGAGTCAGCTCTTTTGGATCTGATCCTAACTAACAGGGAAGACCTAGTTAATGGGGTGCAAGTAGTTGGATCCTTAGGTGGGAGTGATCATGTCCTCCTGGAGTTTATTATACAGTGGAAAGGAGAAGCCAGGCATAGTCAGACAGGTATTCTAGACTTTAGGAAAGCTAATTTTACTAAACTTAGAGAAATACTGGGGGTGATCCCATGGACAGGAATACTAAAAGAGAAGGGAGTTCAAGACGGATGGGAGTTTCTCAAAAGGGAGATACTGAAGGCACAATTTCAAACCGTGCCAACGAGGAGGAAAAATGGGAGGTGTCTCAAGAAACCAGGATGGATGACTAAGGAACTTGCAACTGAACTATGTTTTAAACGGAACATGTATAAGAAATGGAAAAATGGGGAAATCACCAAAGAGGAATTCAAACAAATAGCTAGCATGTGTAGGGGTAAAGTCAGAAAAGCTAAAGCGCAGAATGAACTCAGGCTTGCTAGAGAGGTTAAGAACAATAAAAAGGGCTTTTTTGGGTATGTCAGCAGCAAAAGGAAAAAGAAGAAAATGGTAGGGCCACTGTGTGGAGAAGATGGCAAAAAGTTAACAGGGGACAGAGAAAAGGCAGAATTACTCAACACCTTCTTTGCTTCAGTCTTCTCAGAAAAGGCAAAGGGTGCTCAACTTGAGGATAATGGAGCAGAGGACAGAATAGGAGAATTTCCACATAGAATAAGTAAAGAGATAGTACAGGAATACCTGGTTAATCTAAATGAATATAAGTCTCCAGGACCAGATGAATTACATCCAAGGGTATTAAAAGAACTGGCAAATGTAATATCGGAACCATTGGCAATAACCTTTGAGAACTCCTGGAAAACAGGAGAAGTCCCAGCAGACTGGAGGAGGGCAAATGTTGTCCCCATCTTCAAAAAGGGGAAAAAAGAGGATCCCAACAATTATCGTCCAGTTAGTCTGACATCAATACCAGGGAAGATTCTGGAGCAGATCATTAAACAGAGAGTCTGTGAACATCTGGAAGGTAATTTCATAATCACAAAAAGTCAACATGGGTTTCAGAGAAACCGGTCATGCCAGACAAATCTGATCTCTTTTTTTGATAAAATAACCAGCTTGGTAGATGAAGGGAAGGCTGTGGATATAGTATATCTTGATTTCAGTAAGGCCTTTGACAAGGTTCCCCATGACATTCTTGCAAACAAGCTGGTAAAATGTGGGCTAGACAAAGTAACTGTTACATGGATTTGTAAATGGTTGACTGGGCGAACCAAAGGGTACTCAACAATGGCTCCTTTTCAACCTGGAAAGAAGTGACCAAATTTGCAGATGACACCAAATTAGGAGAAGTAGCTAATACCCCAGAGGACAGGATCAAAATTCAAAATGACTTGAACAGACTAGAAAGCTGGGCCAAAGCTAACAAAATGAAATTCAACACGGAGAAATGTAAGGTACTGCACTTAGGGCGGAAAAACAAAAAGTACAGATATACGATGGGGGATACCTGGCTGAATGAGACTACGTGTGAAAGGGATCTAGGAATCCAGGTGGATCATAAGTTGAACATGAGTCAACAGTGCGGTGTAGCAGCTAAAAAGGCCAATGCAATTTTAGGCTGCATCAGTTGAAGTATAGCGTCTAGATCAAGAGAAGTAATAGTGCCACTCTATTCTGCTTTGGTCAGGCCTCACCTGGAATACTGTGTCCAGTTCTGGGCACCACAATTCAAAAAGGATGTGGAGAAACTGGAGCGTGTACAAAGGAGGGCAACTAAAATGGTGAAGGGTCTGGAAACCAAGCCCTATGAGGAACGACTTAGGGAGCTGGGGATGTTTAGCCTGGAGAAGAGAAGGCTGAGAGGTGATATGATAGCCGTGTTTAAATATTTGAAGGGATGTCACATTGAGGAGGGAACAAGCTTGTTTTCTGCTGCTCCAGAGACTAGGACCCGAAACAATGGATGCAAGCTGCAAGAAAAGAGATTCCACCTCAACATCAGGAGGAACTTCCTGACAGTAAGGGCAGTTCGACAGTGGAACACACTCCCTCGGAGAGTAGTGGAGTCTCCTTCCTTGGAGGTCTTTAAGCAGAGGCTGGATGGCCATCTGTCGGGGATGCTTTGATTGGGAGTTCCTGCATGGCAGGGGGTTGGACTGGATGGCCCTTGTGGTCTCTTCCAACTCTATGAATCTATGATTCTATGATCTATGATTCTAATCTATGATATATTAATAAAGAGGCCAATACTGGTGGGTTAGCAGCCAGTAGGTGAGGTCACTCAAATGTCTAACCCCAAAACCTCATTCACCACACTGACCTGATGTCATGCCCAGCCTGGCTGAGGACTCAGAGGACAAGGGGGATGAGCCACAGCCTCCCTGAGTCTGAAGCTGTTGAGTCTGAGCCTTGCCAGCTTCAGCAGAGCCTGTGGCCTTCTAGGAGGCTCAGCAGCCAAGCTTCCCAGCAACAGAACCTTCAGATATGGAGGAGGATCAAGGGACAATACCTACCTTCAGCCAGCGTTGAGCAGAAAGGGAGGGCCTTCGCTGTTCAAGGAGACTTTATGAAAAATGCCTGAGCAATCAGCCTCAGCTGAGCTCCTGCAGCTTGGTAATTTAAGCAGGTGCAGAAGGTCTGCCTCAGTGCCAGAGATTATTTGAGCTTCCTAGCAAAAGCCTCTGGCTATCTTTGGGGGGTTGCAGACTGCCAGAAATAGTGCAAATTGAGTCCACTTTTAGGGTTAGGGTTAGGGAATCATGGGAACTGTAGTTTATTGTGGCGCCAGAGCTCTCTGACAGAGAAGGCTCAATGTCTCCGAAAAAAAAAAATTCCCATGATTCCCTAGCACTAACCCTAACCCTAAAAGTAGACTCAATTTGCACTATTTCTGGCAGTCTGCAACCCCCCTTTGTTCCTTGACCCAAAACCTTAACTCTCAGACCACTGACTTATCTTGAACCTCTGGAATCCTTGTCCTTCGGACTGCCTTGTTGCTCTGCCTCTCTGGAATCCTAGACCTTCAGACTGCTTGACTATTTTCTGGCTGGACCTTTGGATTGGTAATACGAACCTTTGCTTTATTGCTTTGCATTAGCAAAAGACTTTTGTTTGCCTTCAGCCATCACAAGAAGCTGCTATCAGAACTCTTAGTGGCTTTCCTGGACACCTGCATATATCCTCCCCCCCCCCCCGTGAGGCCCCACAGACAGGATTGCTCAACCAGGCCTCCTGAAGGCCTCATTTGGGCCCAGCCTCTCTGTCCAGACATGGAAGAGAGGTAGGGGCACCACAACCACCCCCGCCTTCCAGGCCACCGTGAGGCCTCATCAGGGCCCATCCTTGTTTGTCTATTTCCTCCCCAGGCTCAGAAATGGAGGGGGGTTATTCAGGTGCCCTCCTAGGCACATGAAGGCCTCATCAGGAGGCCTTCATTGCCATCCCCCTGCCCCTCCCCAGCTGCCATGAAGAAGGCCAGTGTGGCTGGAGTACGGATGAGCACCCACAACTCCCCTAGAGAAGCCTTCTCACTCCCACCTACCCCCTCACCAATGCCAGGCATGCCACCTGTCCTCAGGCCCACCCATGTCCCTGTTAATCAAAAATCCCCCCCCCATGCAAAGTCTCTCCCCAGCCCCTGAATTGAGCTCCCTGGCTCCTCTCCCCCTGTGATCAGTCCCCCCAGCCCCCCATGATTGAGCCCCTTACCCTCCCTCAGATCACCCACCCACCCCTCCACCTTATCTTGGAAGCCTGAGCCTGCTGAGACTGAAGGACCAGCAGCAGCAACAGCAGCAGCCAGCCCAAAGGAAGACTAGTGCTGCAGGTCCTCCTCTCTCAGCTGCTGGCATGTAGCCACATGGAGAAGGGACACATATAGGTCCCAAATCTCATGACATTATGCAATCTCATGAGAGTATGGGGGTTGCTGGGGGATCTCGCAGGATCCCCCGATTGGCTGGGAGCCACAGGTAGGGGCAGGACTTTCTATGGCCTCCACCAATCACAGCACTGGCCTCCCAAAATGGCCGGCGCAACAAGAGCTCCCACCGACAAGTTGGGGGGGGGTCTTTCCTAGAGCAGTGTAGATCCCTACCTGTTATGGTCAGCCACAAGGAGGACTCAGAGGTCTTGGCTTCTCAGGTGTAGGGGGATCTTGAGGCTGTACAAGGGCCCAATTCTGCCCTGCTGGCTCCCAGCTCTGCTCTCTCATCCCCTGCAGAGTTGACTCAGCCTGGCCCTAGCTGTGTGGAGTCTCCTTCAGGGGACTCTGGAGCTCAGCAGCCCAGATTTGCCCCAGCAGAGGTCCCAGGCTTGGGAGACGTAGAGCAGCAGGACATGGGAATCTCTACCTTCAGCCCAAGAAGAGCTGAAAAGGCTCGCTGAGAAACACTCATCCATCACTCAGCAGCTGTGATAAGGGAGTGGCTCTGTGATTTAAGACACGTAGGAGACGCTGAGTTCCCTTGTCAGAGATTATTGTGCTTTCCAATTAGTGAATGCTGCTGGCTGTGACTTCCCTAGACCTTGTCCCTGGATACCTTTCTCCCTAGCCCTTGGACTGCTTTTGAACCTACAACCTTAGAATGGACTCGTCAACCAACCCTCTGGCATCTTTGACTTCGGACTGGACTGGTAGTTGTTGACCTCTGGAATCCTAAACCTAGACTGGCTTGTGGCTTATTCTATTTGGACAGAGGACAGGCCTGCTATTTGGAGACTGCCTGCTGGCAGCTCGGCCTTGTCTTTGCCAAGCCACTATTATCAGCTGTGTTTGCATGTATGCTGGCAGCATTCCCAGACACTCCCAGAAACTGACAATGGTGCCTTCTGCAGTTCTCATGTCAGTCCTGCACAGTGAGAAGACTGGTCCAGCTCCATCCAGTCAATGTACAAAGACACTGTGACAGATGAAGGAACATCCAAAGGACAACACTGTTCCTCATCTTTGTGCCTTTGAGATCTTCATTGAATCACTTCAGGTCTTTCTCACAGTCCTGTCACTCTCACAGGCACATTTGGTAGAAACATGGGACAGGGCCTTCTTGGTGGCTGTTCCCGGACTTCATACCTCCCTCTCTAGTGGGGCTAGACTGGCTAACTCTTTGTTGTTCTTCCATTTTTTTCCTCTCCAACACATTTTGGAAACCAATGGTTATTCAGGAAAGAGTTTTTAATAGTATGCCATATTGCTTTTTTTTCTGACCTGTTTAATGAATTGCTTTAAATGCTTTGTAATTTAGATAATCTGTAATTACTTTTTAACAATATTTTTGATATTGTGAGTATTGTAGATATGTTTTTGTATTTTGCTTTGTTCATGTTTATCTATATTTATTTTTATCTGTATCTGCTTTAAATGTGTGAAGCAACTTGAGTCCCAGTTCTGGCAAAGAATTGGGATTAAAATCATCATCACCACCACCACAACCATCATCATCATCATCATCATCAGTTGAACCTTGGAAATTATCTGATTCACAGCCTACTCTGCACTACTCAAATCAGAAATAACATGGATAATATTCCAGCACATCTAAATCTTTATAAAGGTTCCTCTTTCCTGTTCCCAAATCCTGTCCATCAGCCTCCATTCCCCAAAAGATCAATATACATTTGAAGGAATTTAGGGCCTTTACAGACTGCCAGAAATAATGCAGATTGAGGTCACTTTAACTGTCCTGGATCAGTGTTAGGGAATCATGGGAATTGTATTTTTTTTCTGGGACATTGAGTCTTCTCTGTCAGAGATTTCTGGTGCTACAATAAACTACAGTTTCCATGATTCCTTAGCACTGAGCCAAGCCAGTTAAAGGGCCTCGGCAGATGGCTAATAGGGCCGTCTCCGAGACCCGGAAGAGGAGGGGCAGCCACACGCGCGGCATCCCTTCCTCTTCCTGAGGTCGTCCTCGGAGCTTCCGGCCCTCCGGACGGACGGCGCTCCGGGGATGACCTCCCTCCGCAGCGACCGGATGCACTGCGGAGGATAAGTCAGGGAAAGTGCGCCCTACGCGTTTAGGGCGCACTTTCCCTGACTTGTAAAAGGAGCGGCAATTTGCCGCTCCTTTTAGGGTCGCCGCAGGAGCGCCGCGGTCCGGCTGCCGTGGTCCCGCGGCATTCCGGACCAGGGCGTCCCCGACGCCCTGGTCTGCATCCCCCCAAAGTGGCCTCAATCTGCATTATTTCTGCCAGTCTGTAAAGGCCCATTGGGGATTAAGGGAGTAGAAAGCAGGGAAAGATTTGGATGTTTGGAAGCTGGGAATTCTTCTCTAGCTCGGGTTTTAATTCAGTTTGGAGAAGAAAGAGGAAGTGGTTAGCTTGCCTTTGTTTTGTGCATTTATAAGCCCCCAAAGATCTTCTCTTTGCCTCACCTGAGAGAGCTTTGTCAACAACTCCTGATGGGACTCATGTTTGAAAGTTTCTATGGTTTATATCAGGGGTAGGCAACCTTTTTGAGCCGGGGGCCGGGTTGCTGTCCCTCAGACATTTGGGGGGGCCGAAGCACCAAAAATAAATAAAAAAATAAAAAAATAAAAATAAAAATATATATTTTTAAAAAAATTAAAAAAATATGCATGCACACTCTCTCAGCCCCAGAAAAGCCATGGCAAACCCCTGTGGAGATTTTTCAAAGAAAACCCCAAGAACAAGTAATAACAACAATAATCAATATCATCATGGCAGGGGGCGGTGGCGGCAGCAAGACTGGCCTGGGGCTGGTCCAAAGGCCTCGGGGGGTCGCATCTGGCCCCCGGGCCTTAGGTTGCCTACCCCTGGTTTATATATAAACTGCAATAAGGGTGAAAATTGTTTAGAAAACCAGAGCATTTTGAAAAGCTAAACATCCTGATTTTGGACTACTGCCTCTGGAAGTGTCATTTGATTTTCTTGTTTGTGCATCAATGCCTAGAAAATAGGGGGTTATAATATTTATCTACTTTATGTAGATGAAGACTGCAGGATAGTGGATATTTGCGAAGAGCTCTGGTAATGTCACATTACAGAACATTCACTGCATAATGCATTTAGTTGATAGGTGAAAGGAAAGGTATTCTCTACATAGATTCTAGCCCACATAGACTCAAGGGGGTTGTAATCTTTAGCTATATATTTGTTAGAAAGCTCTTATAACTGAGTGATGGAAAGCAATCTGCTTTTATATGACACGTTGTATATGCACTAAAATGGCTCTAACTCAGATTCATAACCAATGTCTTTTCCACCAGTTCTTACAATATAGTAGACTGTCATTAAATTGATTCAAAGAATAAATTGGCAACAGCATTCCTAGGGTATTTCTGCATCTGCTAAAAAAAAACCATCATAGTTTAAGAAATGGGAAAAAGAAAAATCATATTCTACCTAGCAATTGAACCTACAAGGCAGTTCTGGAACCATGGCATGTAGCACAGTGGGAAGGAACTGAATATGCAGGGAGAAGAATCTGGTTAAAGGCCATGGAACACAACACCACAACATGAAGATTGGGGAGGCAGAGCCTTCTCTGCTTCCACTTTGGATCTGGCAATAGAGAAAGAAAGAAGGAAGATAGTAGACAGAGTTTTTGGAACTGCAGCAGTATGGGGCTCACCTTGTCTTCAGGCCTTGTTTGAACTGTAGTAGGGAATTTGGGTGGTAGGAATCTCACTGCCAACCCTGGCATTTGAAGTCCATATTGCCAGTAGTGCATGTTAGGGAAATTCCCACTTGCATGTGAGCTAGCAGCTGTGGCCCCTTGGTAGTATTGAGTGAGAGTTTCTGTTTCTTTTCCCCCCATTTAGGCCCCCATATTTGTTGTTTGGTGTTGTGTGCTGTCAAGTCATTTCTGACTAACACTGATCCTAAGATGAACCTATCACAGGATTTTCTTGGTAAAATTTGTTCAGAGGAGATAAACTGCCCATGGTCACCCAGTGGGTTTCATGGCCAAACTGGAAATCGAACCCTGGTCTCCAGAATCTTAGGGTCTTTACAGACTGCCAGAAATAGTGCAAATTGAATCCACTTTAACTGCCCTGACTCAGTGCTAGGGAATCATGGGAACTGTAGTTTATTGTGGCACCAGAGCTCCCTGACAGAGAAGGCTCAATGTCTCAGAAAAAAACAGTTCCCATGATTCCCTAGCATGAGCCAGGTCAGTTAAAGTAGACACAATTTTCACTATTTCTAGCAGTCTGCAAAGGCCCATAGTCCAACACTCAAACCACTACACTATGCTGGCTCTCTTTATGAATTGCAGTGGTCTCCTCAAGCCTTGCAGGCCCTGATTAGGCCTTTACATGCCTCAGCTTTGTACCTTCTGTTTAGTCCTTTGCAGGCTTGGTGGACTTCATGGGGCTTCCTCAGGCCTTTTGAGCCTTGATTAGGCTTTGTAGGCCTTGTAGGGTCCAATTGGGCCTTGTAGGCCCAAATAAGTAACTTCAGACCTGACAGACCATCTTGATTTATTGATCCTGATTAGGTCTTTTTCAGCCTCTGCTCTCCCAGTGGATAGTCCTGGTATTGTTGGGTCATATTGATCCTTCCACAAGTGATTTTAGGATTCATAAAATAATGGAAGAGTGGTCCAGGGAGAGCAGGACAGTAGTCAATAGGTGTGGATCCCTCTCTCATTGTATTGAGGGGCTTAAGTGGCCTTTGGGACAGTATCTGCTTCTCATATTACGAAGTTTTTATGTTTCATGCTGCTTCCCTTTCAGTATCTTTGAGAGCTTTGTGTGTAAATGAGTTAATGGTGTCATCTGTGGGGGGGGGGGGACACCTCTGGTAAGGCACTTGATTTGAGAGATATTCTGCTGATTAAACAGCAGGCGGTCTTTCCTATTTGTTCCTCTAAGACAGACCAGAAAAGCGCAGGGACAACTCTTCTATTGAGCCTCTGCAGTGATTGGGTATTATGACCTGTATTGGCCTTGCATGAATTTTTGCAGGTTAGCTGCCCTCAGACTGGTTCCTTATTCTACCATGAAGAGAATTATCCTCTCACCAGATATCAATTTTGGGTGGTTATTGCCAAGGCATTCTCCAGACCAGGCCTGAGTGGAGTTTGATTTGGAAATCATTCTTTTAAAATCAGACCTGCTTCTGTAGCATCCACAATGGGTATGGATGTGGTTGCCATTCAGCAGCTGAGATGATGAAGGTCATTAGTTTAGAAGAGGTATATTTGGACTCTCAAATGTCAACGTTGTTTGTTCCCTAATGTTGTTTCAGATTCTAGGTTCCGCTTGGAGAGGTTCCATGTTTTGGTCTGTGGACATAGCATGGTCTGTTGGGCAGCATGACATGGGCATACAAGCTATCTGGGGTTGCAGCTGGGCCTGACTGACCAAGCTACAGTTGAGTGGTTGGAGAAGAGGGGGCTGTGATGACATGTTTGCCTCCTTTGTTGTTTAGGGAGCACAGTGGATCTCCATTGCTCATTCTGGTCATTACCTTGGGGGTAATGACCTTGGTTTGCTGAAAGGGAACACCCTGATTCTTCAAGCAGTCCATGACTCTCAAATTAGCCAAGCCCAATGTCCTGGGGTGTATTTAATATGGCCAGCTATTCTTCCCTACCAAGGTGAGGGTGATCCATGTTGTCTGGATAAATGGATGAATAGGGAAGTTAAGAATATATTGATTTTAATGATTAGGCCATTACTTACCAAATCCCCAATTGTATTTCACAGGGCTGCACTTTACAGAGCTGATAGAGTTCACCTCTCTGAGACAATCATTATTTTGTTTTCAGTGATTTGCAGCAGGGGGTGAGAATCTTGCTGGCTGGTCTAGTGGAGGAAAGAGATTAAGCAGATGCTTGCACCTTGTTCATGGCCGGTAGTGGGGGTGGGGGGAGTAAGATTCCAATGAACACATATGGCACCCATTTTGGTGAAAGGATAGCCTCTGGAACTGCCTCTTTAGGTCATAGAACCAGGGGGTGGGGAAGGAGACTTTCCTTAGGGCTGGCTGTCACTTTAGGTCTTGGAACTTAGGGGAGGGATTCCCTGGGTTTGCCTTCCATTAGAGCCAGCCAGGGAGTGATCTGAGTATTTGGGTTCTCCTTGGGGCTCCAGTGCTCACCCAGAGAAAGCTGAGAAGGAGGTCTGGTGGAGAACTACTCCCTCAGATGCTCTAGGTTGCTCCCCACTATTGCTTATCACAGAGTTTAAATTAGGTAAATAGGTAAATAGCTCAATCAAATGGCCCTTATTCAACCCAGGTTCTTGTGTCTGGTCTCTTTATTCCTATTGTGGGTGAGCAAATGTTCTTTTTTTAATTGCAAAAACTTTTGGTGGAACATCAACATTTCATCTCTTTCCATATAATTGCCCCATTTGGATGAATTATTTAGGATATTCAGGAAATAGTTTAGTACTATGTTTACCAGCTGGCAAAAAGGAATGTGATAAAGCAATTCACATTTTCAAAGCTTTGAAATATGTGGATTTGTTCAAAAGTTGTATTATGTCCCTTTGCACAGGATGTTGCCTCTAAGATTTTGCTGGGAAATAGGGGCATCTGATAGTCCTAGTGAGGAATCTGTAAGTACAAGAGGCTACTGTCAGGACAGAACACGGAGAAACAGAATGGTTCCCAATTGGCAAAGGAGTCAGACAAGGCTGCATCCTATCACCCTACCTATTCAACTTATATGCAGAACATATTATAAGAAAAGCAGACCTGGACAGAGAAGAAGGAGAAGTGAAAATAGGAGGAAGGAATATCAACAATCTAAGGTATGCTGATGACAACATAATACTAGCAGAAAACCTCACAGACCTAGAAGAACTACTAAGGAAGACCAAAGAAGAAAATGCAAAGGCAGGCTTAGTGTTGGACATACAGAAAACAAAAAATAATGACCACAAGGAACTTACATACATTCAAACTAGACAATGAGGAAAGAGTTCTCATGTCTGGAATCAAACATTGATCGGAATGGGGACTGCAGCCAGGAAATCAGGAGAAAATTAAGAATGGGGATGGCAACTATGAAAAAGCTAGAAAAGACCCTAAAATGCAAAGACATACAACTCAGCACAAAAGTTAGAATCATACAAGCCCATATTTCCTATTAACATATATGGATGTGAGAGCTAGACAGTCAAGGAAGAAGATAGGAGGAAAGTCAATCATTTGAGATGTGGTGCTGAGGATTCCATGGACAGCCAAAAGGACAAACAAATGTGTCCTAGAGCAGATCAAGCCAGAGATATTCCTAGAAGCCAAGATGACAAGACTTAGACTGTCATACTTTGGACACATCATGAAAAGACATGAATAGCTGGGAAAGACAATAATGTTAGGAAAGTTGGGGGGAAGTAGAAAGAGAGGAAGGCCACATGTGAGATGGATGGACTTTATTATACAGACCACGAATATGAGTTTGCATAAGCTGGGCAGAGCAGTAGAGGACTGGGGGGGGGGGCTGGAGATATTTCATCCATAGGGTCGCCATGGTTCAGACAGACTCAAAGGCAGTTAACAACAACAAAAATGAAAGTCTTAGGATTAAACTATTACTAGAGGAAGGACAGGGGATATGTGGAACTCAGATATTTTAGATATTTTAAATTAAATATATGAAACAAAGATATTATGAAGGTGGTAATAAGCCGGGCAAATTGATGGCTTATATGGTTAGAAGGGGGAAAGCTAAACGGACAATAACTCAAATTAAAAAAGGAACAGAAATCTTTACAACTCAAAATAAAATAAAGAAAATCTTTGCTGAACATTTCCACAGTATATTTAAGGAAACCCCAATATGCCTCTCCAAAATCCAAAAATATTTGCAAAAAATTAATATTTCGAGGTTGACACAAGACCAGAGGACAGCTCTGAATGAACCAATTAAATATGAAGAATTGGAAGAGGCGATTAGAAAATCTAAAAACTCTAAATCTCCAGGTCCTGACGGATTTGTAAACGAATATTATAAAAAATATTTATCCCAATTGGCGCCACCCCTTCTGCAAACTATTAATAATATCTTGCTTAATGAGATACCCTCGACATGGAGTTCCAAAAACATTTCATTAATTTTAAAACAAGATAAAGACAAATTAGATCCAAATAATTATCATCCTATTTCTTTATTAAATTCTGACTACAAATTTCTTGCGACTATATTAGCGAATAGACTTTAAAAAAATACTTAGCAATTGGATTCATTTTGATCAAAACGGCTTTCTCCCTTCCAGGAAGACCAAAGAAAAATGTAGGGTTTTATTAAATTTACCGTACTTTTCACCCTATAACATGCACTTTTTCTTCCCCAAAACGTGCGTGGGGAAATTAGTGCGCCTTATAAGGCGAAGGGCCGAGGCCGCGGGGAGAAGGAGGGCTCCTTCCCCCCGCGACCTCAGTTGTTGAATGGGCTGGTGCTGGGATCGAAGCGATCCCAGCACCAGCCCACTGAACTGAAGCTGTGGGGGGAAGGAGGGCTCCTTCCCCCCGCGACCTCAGTCTTTGAATTGGCTGGTGCTGGAATCGAAGCGATCCCAGCACCAGCCCATTGAACTGAGGCTGCGGGGAGAAGGAGGGCTCCTTCCCCCCGCGACCTCAGTCTTTGAATGGGCTGGTGCTGGGATCGAAGCGATCCCAGCACTAGCCCGTTGAACTGAGGTCGCGGGGAGAAGGAGCCCTCCTTCCCCCCGTGACCTCAGTCTTTGAATGGGCTGGTGCTGCGATCCCAGCACCAGCCCATTCAAAAACTGAGGTCGCGGGGAGAAGGAGCCCTCCTTCTCCCTGCAACCTCAGTTCAATGGGCTGGTGCTGGGATCACTTCGATCCCAGCACCAGCCCATTCAAAGACTGAGGTCGCGGGGGGAAGGAGGGCTCCTTCTCCCCGCAGCTTCAGTTCAATGGGCTGGTGCTAGGATCACTTCGATCCCAGCACCAGCCCATTCAAAGACTGAGGTCGCGGGGGGAAGGAGCCCTCCTTCTCCCCGCATCCTCAGTTCAATGGGCTGGTGCTGGGATCGCTTCGATCCCAGCACCAGCCCATTCAAAGACTGAGGTCGCTGGGGGAAGGAGCCCTCCTTCCCCCTGCGACCTCAGTTCAATGGGCTGGTGCTAGGATCGCTTTGATCCCAGCACCAGCCAATTCAACAACTGAGGTCGCAGGGGGAAGGAGCCCTCCTTCCCCCCGCGACCTCAGTTCAATGGGCTGGTGCTGGGATCGGAGAAGTTCTCCGATCCCCTCACCAACCCATTGAACAACCGGCCGCGGCTAAAGGGAGGAATCCTTTTTTCCTGGATTTTCTTCCTTTAAAATTGGGTGCGTCTTATATGCCAGAGCGCCTTATATGGCGAAAAATACGGTAATTGATATGCATCAAAAAAGTCTTCATAAGAAATTGGCACTTATCTTCCTGGATGCGGAGAAAGCCTTCGATAACATCAATTGGAATTTCATGTTCGAGGTTCTCAAGGAAATAGATGTGGGCGATCAATTTTATGATTGGATAACCAAAATATATTCAAAACAAGAAGCTCAAATACTAATAAATGGAGAATTGACTCCAAAATTTAATATTAATAAAGGTGTCCGTCAGGGCTGCCCTCTGGTGCCATTACTGTTTATACTTACACTTGAAATTTTATTGATTCAGATTAGAAACGATGAAACAATTAAAGGTGTGAAAATTAAAAATCAAAATTATAAATTAAGAGCCTACGCGGACGACATTGTGTTATCTATATCCAATTTAGATGATTGTATTGAACAGTTAATGCAGATGCTCCAAAAATATGGAAGTGTGCCAGGTTATCGTGTCCATAAAAATAAAACAGTGATGCTTTTGTTAAACATTCTGGAAAACGAAGCTCGTAGAATTGTTGATACATCTGGTTACAAATTAGAAAACAAAGTCAAATATTTGGGAATTTGGCTTACTGCAAAAATGTTGATTTATATAAAAATAACTATCTTAAAGTTTGGTCAGAGATCAAAAATGATTTCAGAATATGGAGTAAATTGAAATTATCTTGGATAGGTCGAATAGCATTGATACCTGGGCGCAGGCCCTGCCAGCTGGGTACTCTGTCAGTGAGCAGGTGAGGGGAAGTGGGCGGGGGGGCGGAGTGGCTCTAGTTCATAAGAACAACTTGACCTTGACCAGGATACCTGTCTGGAACATAGCCCACTTCGAGTGTATGTACCTTAGCCTGAAGACCAGGGATAGCTTGGGGATTTTGCTAGTCTACCGACCACCCCGTTCTCTAGCAGACTCCCTGACCGAGCTGACACATATGGCCTGAGAGCTCTTGTTGGAGTCTCCCAGTCTTTTAGTTCTGGGAGACTTCAACATTCCGCTCGAGACCAGTTTAACAGGTGCGGCTCGGGAGTTCATGACAAACATGGGCCTATCCCAATTGGTCAACGGGCCCACACATTGTGCAGGTCATACACTCGATGTGGTCTTTAGTACGGAACAAGAATATCCGTGGGTGGAGGTTGTTAGTACCACCTACATGGCTTGGGTCCAACTTACCTCAGGGACCGCCTCTTCCCATATGAGCCCCCCCCCGTGCCCTTCGGTCAGCTGGAAAGAACCTACTTCAACAGCCTAAAACAAAGTTCAAACAGACCTCGCAGAGGGCATTTTCCGTCATTGCCCCTAAATTATGGAAGTCTTACTACGACACTTACTGCTTTTAAGAAAGCAGTTAAGATTGATCTCTTCCAGCAGGCCTTCCCAGAATAATTCTCCTTAGAGAAATGAACACTGGATTCTCTCCTCCCCAAGTTCTCTGTTGATTGTGGTATCCTTTTATATTGTCATTCATTTATTTGTCTTATTCCGCTTTTAATTTTTTTCAAGTTTAATTCTGTTTTAAGGGGTGTGGGAGGGATGTGGGCGGAGGGATTGGGATATTGGATTGTCTTTTAACTACTGTATTTTAATTGTTGTAAGCCGCCCCGATTGCTATGCAGAGGGGCGGGTTAAAAATAAAATTTATTATTATTATTATTATTATTATTATTATGGACGGATCATTTCCTGGTCAAGATGGAACTGAGAGCTAATGTCTGCCCCGCCGGGGGTGGTGGACCTATTAGATTGGTCTGCCCTCGAAGGCTAATGGAGCCAATTGGATTCCGGAAAGCCTTAGAGGGGTTAATGGTTGGAAATGCCAGTTATCCTGTCGAGGCTCTGGTTGATACTTGGAACAGTGATCTTACCAGGGCTATCGACATGAGCACTCCCAAGCGCCCTTGCCATTCCACTTCAAACCATAGGCCATGGTACACAGCTGAGCTTAGGAAGATGAAGCGGATTGGACAATGGCTAGAATGCAGGTGGCGGAAAACTCGACTCTTATCTGACAGAACTCGCCATAGGAACTTTCTTTGTTCCTATCAGGAGGCAATACGTACAGCGAAGAGAGCCTTCTCCTCTGCACATATCGCGTCTGCAGAGTCTCGTCCAGCAGAGCTGTTTAAGGTGGTGAGGGAGATGACGCAGGTGCCCCCTGCGACAAATCCCTTGCTTAACCCAACGACGGCCTGCTGTGACGCATTTCACAACTTCTTTGCAGACAAAATCTCTCAGATAAGAGCCGACTTAGATACCACCATTGAAACAGAGTCGATAGGCGAGGCGTCCAGTGACTCTGCCGATGTAGTTATACTGGATCAGTGGCAATCTGTGAGTACCGAGGACATGGACAAGCTGCTTGGTAAGGTGAGGAAGACAACTTGCCCTCTTGACCCTTGACCATCATGGCTGGCCGTCCGGGAGGGGACGCATTTATGAGATTCTTCATGGATATCGTCAATGCGTCCTTTAGGGAAGGACATCTTCCAGCTTGTCTTAAGGAAGCGGTTGTGAGACCGCTTCTGAAAAAACTTTCCTTGGACCCCCTGGATATGAAAAATTACAGGCCTGTGTCATTGCTGCCATTTTTGAGCAAGGTGATCGAGAGGGCAGTTACTCTTCAGCTCCAAGCTGTCTTGGATGAAACCAATTATCTAGACCCATTTCAAACCGGCTTCAGGACAGGCTTTGGGGTTGAGACTGCCATGGTTGCCTTGACTGACGATCTGCGTCTGAGCATCGACAGGGGTAGTGTGACCCTGTTGGTGCTCTTAGACCTCTCAGCGGCTTTTGATACGATAGACCACGGCATCCTCTTGGGCCACCTGAGAAGGTTAGGCATCGGGGGCACTGCTTTGCAGTGGTTCCGGTCCTTCCTCTCGGGTCGGTCCCAGAGGGTGCTACTCGGGGACTGTAGCTCCAGTAAGAGGGAACTCACTTGTGCGGTCCCTCAAGGGGCTATTTTGTCCCCGATATTATTTAACATCTATATGAAGCCGCTGGGTGAGATAATACGGAGTTATGGTGCTAGGTGTTATCAGTACGCTGATGACACCCAAATCTATTTCTCTGTGTCTCGTTCGTCGGCCTTGAATTCCAATGGCATCTCTTCTCTCAATGAATGTCTTCAAGTGGTAATGGGTTGGATGAGGAAAAACAGATTGAAACTGAATCCAGACAAGACGGAGCTGCTCACGGTAGTGGCCCCAAACCAAGAATTGGGTTGCAACCTCCAGTCCTGGATGGGATCACACTCTCCTTCAGTGACTGTGTTCGCAGTCTGGAGGTGCTCCTTGACTCGTCGCTCCTGATGACAAATCAGGTTAATGCGACGGTCTGGAGCGCCTGTTATCAGCTTCGGCTGATACACCAGCTGCGCCCTTTTCTGGAAGTAAGGGATCTCGAGACTGTTGTTCACACGCTGGTAACCTCACACCTTGATTTCTGTAATGCACTCTACATGGGGCTACCCTTGTGCCTGGTTCGGAAATTACAGCTGGTACAGAACATGGCAGCCAGGCTTGTTTCTGGAACATCTCGGAGGGACCACATTACTCCGGTTCTGAGGTCCCTCCACTGGCTGCCTATCAGCTTCCGGGCCAGGTACAAGGTGCTGTTTATCACCTTTAAAGCCCTAAATGGCTTGGGTCCAAGCTATCTCAGGGACCGCCTTCTCCCATAAAATCCTCCCCATGCTCTCCGGTCCTCCAGGAGGAATTTGCTGCAACCTCAAAAATCGAGGCTTGCAGCTACCTCCCGGGGGGCTTTTTCAGTTGCTGCCCCTAGATTCTGGAACGACCTGCCGGACGAGATCCGTCAGTTAACATCACTAGACAGCTTCAAAAAAGCTGTCAAGACGGATCTCTTCTGGCAGGCCTTTCCAGACTAATTACCCCGGCCTCGGGTACAAATAATCCTCCCCAGTGATCCTTGGGTGGCCCCATCATAGATGGTTAGGATCGTTGTGGCTGGGCTCATATACTGGGTTTAGTTTCTTAGTTTTTAGTTTGATTTTATTAATGTGAATGTTATTTTAAAATTTCTCTGATTTGATACTGTTTTAAGGGGGGGAGGGGGTTGTTGTATAGTATATGTTTTATGGATATGTATATGTTTTCTTACTGTAAGCCGCCCAGAGGGTGGGATATAAATAAAATTTTATTATTTATATTATTTATATAAAGATGAATGTCCTACCTAAAATGTTGTACCTTTTCCAAAATATACCTATTATTGACAGTGAGAAACCATTTAAAATTTGGACCAGGGATATGTTAAAAAATTTTTGGGAAAACAAAAAGCCAAGAATTAAATTACTAAATTTGCAGGATGCACAAGAAAGAGGTGGATTAGCTCTGCTGAACTTACAATGGTACTACGAGGCTTGTGTTCTAAATTGGCTCCAGGATTGGTTTTTATTAAATGATAAAAGACTCCTAATTTTAGAAGGAGTAGATTTACAATTTGGAATGCATGCCTATTTATTTTATGGGGAAAATAAAGTGGACAAAAATTTTAATAATCATCACATACGGAGAGTATGTTTATGAGTTTGGTTAAAATATAAATGAAAATGGTGTGTTAAAACACCCTACTAGGCATCTCCTGCAGAAGCAGTATTAATGAAGAACTTATATAATGAAGATTCTTGGCTACGTTATAAAGATTTGATCAAAGTTGTAGGATCCAACATTACTTTTAAAACTCAGGAAGAACTGGTAAGAATTGGCTATGATACTAATTGGTTTTCTCACAGACAACTATTGGATAGATTCAAATTAGACTGTCAATTGAATCAGCTTGGCCCAGCTAATAAAAACTTTGAAAAAATAGTAAATGGGGATTCAAATAATTTAATATCAAAATATTATAATCTGATTAGAAACTGGGAACAAGAGGAGAATACAGTTAAAAATTATATGATCAGATGGGCGCAAGATATAAACCAAAATATTAATTTGGAAGATTGGGAAAAAATTTGGAAGAAACTAACAAAATATACTGTTAGTATGGACCTAAAGGAGAACCTATATAAATCAATGTTTAGGTGGTATTTGACTCCATCCAATCTATCCAAAATGTATAAGGGTTATAATCTACTTTGTTGGAAATGCGGAGAGGAAAGGGGTACTTATTTTCATATGTGATGGAAATGTAGCAAAGCACAGGAGTACTGGAAAAAAATCAATGAAGAATTGAGAAAGATTTTGGAGATGCGATTATTACCTGACCCAAAATTGTATCTTTTATATATTTCAAATATAGATATAGAAGGGAGAGGTTCGAAACTTTTATTTTTCTTGATAGTTACATCGAGAATACTCTATGCAAAATACTGGAGGAAAAAAAGAAATTCCTTCGACGGAGGAATGGAAATTAAAACTTATTGAAATTTACGAAATGGAAAAATTGACATATCTATCCAGGGATAGGTCACTTGTAGAGTTTCATAAACTTTGGGCCCCTTGGTATGGCTACTTGAAAAGAAATGATATTAATAAGGAATTAAGTTGCATAGCCTTTTTAGAATGATATATTTATTTATTTATTATATATTAGATAGATAGATAGATAGATAGATAGATAGATAGATAGATAGATAGATAGATAGATAGATAGATTGCCTAAAGAGATATAGTATAAAATATTAACCATTAAATATATATTATTCAGCATTGGTTGTTACAGTTTAAGTGAACCACTTTAATTATATAGGAATTAACGTCAGTGATGTATTCAAGGATCTAAAGATGGGAAATAGGTTATTTAATATGTATTTTCGTGATCTTCTTGCCACTTGTTAGGAAGTTAAATGTTAAGTGTTATTTGTTAGTATTAGTTCGTGTTTGTTTGTGATTTTATGGATTTGTGTTTATTATTGTTGTCGTTGTTTGTTTGTTTTTTTGTATTCTTCACTATTTTGTTATGTAATGTCTAGTTTGTATTTTAATTTTTTTTATATGCCAATAAAGAATTGAAAAAAAAATATTTTAGGACTGTAATTACATCAGCCTCAGCCAGCATAGTCAGTGATGAGGGATAACAGGAGTTACCATTCAATAATATCTGAAAGGACACACAATAAAGTTGTACCAAAGTCAGAATCATCAGAAACTAGTATTTCTAGTTTCTATATACAATTATGAAAGCTGGATCCTGAACAAAGCTGTTGGGAAGAAAAGAAACACATTTTATATGTGGTGCTGGAGGAGAGTTCTCTGGACCAATAAAAAGCCAAATAAATGGGTCCTAGAGTGTACCTAAGTGAACTCTCACTTAGAAGCCAAGGTAACTAAACTGAGGCCATTATATTTTGAACATATTATAGGCTCATGTGACTAATCAGAAAAGGCAATAATGCTCAGTAAAGTGGAAGGCAGTAAGAAAAGAGGGATACCACAATTGGATTGATTCAATTTAGAAAGCCATAGCTCCCAATTTGAAAGACAAGAGATCACCATCACAGGCTCACCTGATGAGGATGTGAGGGAAAGGCTTCTTGGTGGCTGCTCCCACCCTCTAAAACTGCATTCCATGAAAGGTTAGGCTGCATTCCCTTCCTGCATTCTTTTCACTGGCAAGTGAAGAAGATTTTATTCAAGCAGGTTTTTAATATATAATAATCACCAGTGAGCTTTTAATATATAATAATCACCAGGGAGGCTTTTATACAGGGTATGTGTGCTAGTTATATATTTTAATTTTTGTATGTTTTATGTAATTTTACCCTGTTTTATTAAGATTATTTTAATTTAAAAAAATATTGTAAAGTGTTTAAACAATTTCATCTGTGGGCCACTTTGGGTCCCTTTCTGGGAGGAAGGCAGCAGAGAAATTAAATAATGAAACAAACAGAGTGGGCAGCTGATGTCTGGGACTTTGGGGGGGGGGGGTTCATCATAGGATCACCATAAGTCAAAAATGAATTGACAGCAAATAACAACAGCAAAAGAGTTCTATGGAGAGACCACAGACCATCACCTTTTCTTGTTTCCTCAAAAATGCCTAGTTGAAAACAAAGAGAGGTTTCCACACAGCATGAATATTTGTCCCCTCACTGCATGTGACTTTTTATTTATTAAGTGGAATGCCATGTAGCAATGGGGTTGCAGGTATTATGTCATGTACTGAGTTTTATCTCCTGGTTATATATATTCTATGGGTCACCTGAGTATTCCTTCCCTAAGAAAATCCTATGAGATGTATGGGTTCATCATAAGCAGACAGGCAACTTGAAGGCATTAGTACACACATGGGTCAACATCACCTATACACATGTGCATTTTTCTGCACATAGAAACACAAGAACCTGCTTTATACCAGCATGTAATGTTTATCCAACTAGCCCAAGATGTATCTGCTTTGACTAGCAGCATCATTCTAATGCCAGGGATTTGAATATGGGACTTTAGCATTCAGTTCATGAGCTTTACCTCTGAGCTTTGACCAGGAATTAATGAATCTTTGTTTAACTTCTACAGTGGTTATATGTTTTTAAGCAAAAGTTCATTCCACTCTGTCATTGTATCTGTAATTACACTGTGGGCCTATACAGACTGCCAGAAATAATCCAGCTTGAGACCACTTTAACTGCCTTGGCTCAGTGCTAGGGAATCATGGGAACTGTAGTTTATTGTGGCACCAGAGCTCTCTGACAGAGAAGGCACAATGTCTCAGAAAAAAACTACAATTCCCATGATTCCCTAGCATAGAGCCAGGACAGTTAAAGTGGTCTCAAACTGGATTATTTCTGGTAGTCTGTTCAGGCCCTGTATCATTCCACTCTGTCACTGTATCTTTTAAAAGTCATCTTGAAAAATCATATAATTTTTGCATGCATTTACCTCAATTGTATGCAATTTTCCTAAAAGTATTAGTTTTGTATGCAACATTCTTCAATGTACACATTTTAAATTGGAAAATTGTGTCACAAACCTGCAGGGTTATGAAAAATAAAGCTCAGTTTCATTCCAGCTACAAACTAGTTTGAGCATATTAATTAGGATGATTTACATTTAAACAAGAGCTAGATTAATTTTGTTCTAGAGGCATCATAGTGAACATCCTTCTGTGCATGTAAGATACACAAATGTCAACCTGGGAAAGACTAACTGGATTCCTAATATCCACTAATATCACCATTGGCTGGGCTTAAAGGGTCTGATGGGAACTGTATTCCAGTAACATCTAGAGAACCAGTTTTTCTACAATGTTTTAAACTATGAGAGCTCTTGCAGTTTAAAGAACCCTTTAAAGGACTGACATTTAAATAACAGGGACAAACAAGAACATGGAAAAGTTAATTCTTTGAGTGACAAGTCCAAGAAACTTTCAACTAAGCTGTAGTCCAAAACTTAACTTTCCTAGCTCCAGATTAAGCCAGATACAGAACCATTTGCTCAAGTGATGCTAATGAGACCCTCTATTTAAAAAAGATACACACTTATATATGGGAGCCAGTGGGGCATAGTGGTTTGAGTGCTGGACTACAGCTCTGGAGACCAGGATTTGATTTACCATGGGTGACGTTGGGCAAGTTCCATGCTCTCATCCTCAGAGGAATGCAAAGACAAACCCCCTCTTAAAAAATCTTGCCAAGAAAACCCCATGATAGGGTTACCATAAGTTGGAAACACCTGAAGGCACACGACGACAACAACAACAACCAACACACTTATAAACTTATCTAAATATACATCTCACTAGAGATACTGAAGAAAATCAGTTTGGTACAGTAGACACTATCTGTACTTGGGTGCACACTTACATCCAAATTACTGCAGAAATGAATCCATAGATCTATGTCATCTGATGGCACCCATGTTAGTGCTGTCATGAATCCATCCATGGATAGCTCCTTTCCAAGTCCAAATTTGGGGTCAATTGACCACTGACATGGGAGGAACCAACTGGCAGTGTTGCAGACAAAATGAAACATGGCTATGCAATCATAACCAACAATAATTCACACATAATTCACACTTCTAAAAAGGAATAATTCTAGAAAGAAATAATTCAACAATAATTCATACATCTAGAAAGAAGAAAAGCAAAAGCAAAGGGAGATAGGAACAAAACCAGAAGGATGAACACAACTGTCCAATGTCTGATACACAGGGATAAGGAAAAATACTACAATAACCCATCCAGAGAAATAGAAGACAACAACAAAAAGGGAAGAACAAGAGACCTCTATCAAAAAATCTGAGAAATTAAAGCTAAATTGAAACCAAGGGCAGGGATGCTCTATGGAGGGGGGGAAAACATAATACATGAACAAGAAGAAATGAAAAGATACTGGAGGCAATACACAGAAGAGTTATACAAAAGAGTTGAGGGAATGAATGACATTTGGAATTTGGAGCCATATGAAGACAAACTCCAAGTTCTAAGAAGTGAAGTGGAATCTGCATTCAATGAAATGGGGAAAAAATAAATCACCAGGAACCAGGTGCCAGAATCACCAGGATATCCCAATTGAACTGCCACAATGCCCAAAGACAAATGCAATTTTAGTGCTAACTGAAATAAGACAACAAATATGGAAAACAAAGGGGTGGCCAGGAGACTGGAAATGCTCGATATACATACCAATCCACAAGAAAGGAGATGCAAAAGACTGCAGCAACTATGTGACAATAGCACTAATCTCACATGCAAGCAAAATAATGCTCAAAATTCTGCAGCATAGACTCCAACTATACATGGAGAAAGAAATTCCAGAGGTGCAAGCAGGATTCAGAAAAGGAAGGGGCACTAGGGACCACATTGCAAATATATGATAGCTAATAGAGCACACCAAAGAATTCCAAAAAAAGCATCAGTATGTGTTTCATATACTATAGCAAAGCATTTGATTGTATAGATCACAACAAGCTATGGAATGCACTCAAAGACATGGAGGTGCTGCTACATCTGAGAGTCCTGATGAGAAATCTGTACCAAGGACAATCGGCCACTGTTAGAACAGAATATGTGGCAACAGAGTGGTTCCCGATAGGCAAAGGGGTCAGGCAAGGTTGCATCCTATCACCCTACTTGTTTAACATATATGCTGAAAGCACCATAAGAAAAGCAGAAAAAGGAGGAGTTAAGATAGGAGAAGACAATATTAACAACCTAAGATATGCAGATGTGACACCATAATATTAGCAGAAGACATTCAGGAATTGGAACAGTTCATAAGGAAGATCAAAGATGAAAGTACAAAGGCAGGTCTGATGCTGAACATGAAGAAAACAAAAATAATGACCACAGAAGAAATAAAGAAATTCTCAATCTAGACAATGAGGAAATTGAAATAGTCAAAGAATTCCCATATCTAAGATCAAACGTTGACCAGAATGAAGACTGATGTCAAGGCATAAGAAGACTAGAACTAGGAAAGGCAGCTATGAAAGAACTGGAAAAGAAATTGAAGAACAAAGACATACAACTGAGCACTGAAGTCAGAATCATTCAGGCCATTCTATTCCAAATTACCTTGTATGGATGCGAGAGCTGGACGGTGATGGAAGCAGACAGATTTGAAATATGATGCTGGAGAAAAGTACTTAGGATACTATGGACAGCCAAGAAGACAAACAAATGGGTTCTTGAACAGATCAGACCAGAGCTCTCCTTTGAAGTAAAGATGATCAAGTTGAGACTGTTGTACTTTGGCCACATCATGAGAAGGCACAGGTCACTAGAAAAAACACTAATGCCAGGAAAGGTAGAGGGTAGAGGAAAGAGAGGAAGGTCACAAATCAGATGGATAAACTCAATCAGAGGGGTTATGGGCAAGGGCTTGCAGGATCTGGGCAAGGCAGTGGAGGATGGGGTTCTTGGAGATTTCTCATCCACAGGGTAGCCATGAGTCAGAACCAACTCAAGGGCAGTTAACAACAACAAAGTGCTCTGAGCTTTTAATTACTTAACATCCTGAGATCCTCACATAAGTGATGCAAAAACATTACAATATTGGAGGGTTCAAACATCTCTGACATTGAATATCTGTATTATATTAAAATAGAAGCTCATATTAGATACAATACATTTCACCTGTGCAACAGTACTTTCAGCTTTGAAGTATCAAAATGTGCTGGATAAAAGTCTTAGACTTTTCCCCTTGCAAATATTCACAGAAAAGGCAACTACCCTTTGGGAGATTATTTATATTTACTGCAGAAAGTCATTAAAATGTCCAATTTCTAGATTATTCCACTAAAGCAACATATCCTGAGGATTAACAAGGTGCTGTGTCTGAAATCCACAAATTATGACCCCTTATCAAAAAGCTGCCACAGGGAGGCCCAAATGTTGGTGATAATTATATGAAACTACTTAATGAAGAGTAGCCTTTGTGAGAAGCCAAATATTAGCATAGACAAATAAGTTTAACCTGGCTTAGGTGGACTATTATATTGACAGATTGTTTTATACTAGAGGTGTACAAAATGTTCTTGTTCCAATACTTGGGTCACAAATAGTGCTTTCTCAGTAAGGCTAAAGATTTTTGTTGTTGTTGTTAATTACCTTCGCGTCAATCTCAACCCATGGCAACCCTTTGGATGAGACATCTCCAGGTCCCCCTTTCCTCCTGCAAACTCATATTCACGGTCTCTTTAATAAAGTCCATCCATCTAGCATGTGGCCTTCCTCTCTTTCAACTTCCCTCCACCTTTCCTAATTTTCTTTTCCAATGATTCATGCCTTCTCGTGATGTGTCCAAAGTACGACAGTCTAAGTCTTGTCATCTTGGCTTCTAGGGATAATTCTGGCTTGATATGTTCTAGCACCCATTTGTTTTTCCTTTTGGCTGTCCATGGAATCCTCAGTACTCTTCTCCAGCACCATATCTCAAATGAGTTAATTTTCTGCCTATTTTCTTTCTTGACTGTCCAGCTCTCACATCCATTCATGGTAATAATAATAATAATATAAAATTTTATTTATATCCCGCCTTTAGCCGAGGCTATCAAGGCGGCTTACAATTAAAGTACAGTCCCATACAAATTACAATAAACACACTACCCTCCCTTAAAAATATATTACATCGTTATCAACATTAAAATTAATTTAAAACACAGCTATAAGTCAATATTATTAAGTGGCAGGTACTCTAAGTATATAGAGGGTTACTCTGTGGTCTGATGGCGGGGGAGAGATTATGACAGTGTCATTCTGGGAATGCCTGCCGGAAGAGATCTGTCTTGATGGCTTTTTAAAGCCATCTAAGTTGGTTATCTGGCGGATCTCCTCCGGCAGGACATTCCACAGTCTAGGGGCCATAGCTGAAAAAGTCCTTTGGGAGGTTGTTGTCAATCTGGTTCTTAATGGTTGAAGCAATTTCCTCTCAGGGAACAGAGGGCACGGGTCAGATTATATGGAGAGAAGTGATTCCTTAGGTAAGATGGGCCCAGGCCATGTAGGGCTTTAAAGGTTAACACCAACACCTTATACCATGCCCGGAAACTAACTGGCAGCCAGTGCAAAGATTTCAAAACTGGCCTAATATGATCACTTCTCAGAGTCCCAGTGATCAGCCTGGCTGCCATGTTTTGTACTAATTGCAGTTTCTGAGTTAGGTATAAGGGTACCCCAATGTAGAGTGCATTACAGAAGTTGAGTCGTGAGGTTACCAGGGCATGTACTACAGTTTCTAGGTCCCTTACTTCCAGGAAAGGGTGCAGCTAGCATAGCTGAAGCTGATAACAGGCGCTCCTGACTGTCACATTCACCTGATTTATCATATGAAGCAACGGGTCTAGGAGCACCCCTAGACTGCGGACACAGTCTTTGGTGGAGAGCATGACCCCATCCAAGACTGGCAGTTGCAACCCAATCTCTGGTTTTGGGTCCCCTACTGCAAGTACCTCCATTTTGTCTGGATTCAGTTTGAGTCGGTTTTTCCTCATCCAGTCCATTACCACTTCAAGGCATTGATTGAGGGAAGAGCCATCATCTGTTGTCATAGCAATTGACCGAGACATGGAGCAGAATATTTGAGTGTCATCAGCATATTGGTAACATCCTGCTCCATGTCTCCTGATAATCTCTCCCAGCGGCTCCATATAAATATTGAATAACATCGGGGACAGGATGGAATAAAGAAATTGCCTATGATGAGCCTGTGGTAATAGGGAATACAATGGCTTTTATGGTTCTTTTTGTGCTGAGTTGTATGTCTTTGCATTTTAGGATTTTTTCTAGTTCTTTCGTAGCCACTCTGCCCACTCTTGATCTTTTTCTGATTTCCTGGCTGCAGTCCCCATTCCAGTCAATGTTTGATCCCAGATATGAGAACTCTTTTACTATTTCTGTTTCCTCATTGTCTAGTTTGAATGTGTGTAAGTTCTCTGTGATTATTATTTTTATTTTCTTTATGTTCAACAGTAAGCCTGCCTTTGCACATTCTTCTTTGATCTTCCTTAGTAGTTTTTTCAGGTCTGTGAGGTTCTCTGCTGGTATTATGGTGTTGTCAGCATATTTCAGATTGTTGATATTTCTTCCTTCTATTTTCACTCCTCCTTCTTCCATGTCCAAGCTTAGTTTCCTTACAATATGTTCTGCATATAAGTTGAATAGGTAAAGTGATAGGATGCAGCCTTGTCTAACTCCTTTGCCAATTGGGAACCATTCTGTTTCCCCGTGTTCTTTCCTGACAGTAGCCTCTTGTCCTAAGTACAGATTCCCCAGTAGGACTATCAGATGTGTTGGCACTCCCATGTCTTTAAGGGTGTTCCATAGCCTTCCTGATCTATGCAGTCAAAGGCTTTGCTGTAGTCTATAAGGCACATGCTGATTTTTTGGGGGGAACTCCCTGCTACGCTCCATTAGCCATTGTATATTTGCAATGTGATCCCTGGTGCCTCTTCCTTTCCTGAACCCTGCTTGGAACTCTGGGATTTCTCTCTCCATGTGTGGTTGGAGTCTATGTTGCAGAATTTTGAGCATGATTTTGCTTGCCTGGGAGATTAGTGTTATGGTTTTATAGTTGCTGGAGTTTCTTGTGTCTCTTTTTTGTGGATGGGGATGTATATTGATCACTTCTGATCAATTGGCCATCATTTTGTTTTCCATATCTGTTGACATATGTTGGTCAGCACTAGAGTTGACTCTGTCCATGTGGGTTGCAATAGTTCTATTGGAATATCATCTGTTCCTGGAATCTTGTGTTTTTGCCAGTTCTTTTATTGCAGCTTCCACCTCAGTTTTTAGAATTTGGGGTTCATCTTCATATGGTTCTTCATTGCATGTGTCCTTCATGTTGTCATCTCTTTTATATAATTATTTTATGTATTGCATCCATTGTCTTTTTACTCCTTCTTGGTCTTGAATTATGTTAGTTTTATTGTTGTAGAGCAGGGGTGCCCAAACTACAGCCCACAGGCTGAACCCGGCCCATCGAGGCCTTCTAATTGGTCCGCGGCCAGTCCTGCTGCTGCACCACCACTGACGTGGGGTGCCATTTTGGGTTCCAAAATGGCGTCTGGCATCACGCGCACATGCGCACGACTCCAGGCACCATTTTGGACCACAAAATGGCACTGGAGTAGTACTCATGTGCACACGACACCGTGTGCCATTTTGTGTTCCAAAATGGTGCCCGGCGTCGCGCGTGCATGCACACTACTCCGGCGCCATTTTGTGGTTCAAAATGGTGCCCGCCGTCGTGCGCATGGGGTGCATGCGCACGACTCTGGACTCCATTTTGGAATTGAAAATGGCACCCAAGTAGTGTATGTGCGTGGCTCCAGCCACCATTTTTTTTAAAATTCGGCCCTCCAATGAGCTGGGGGACAGCAAACCAGCCCCCGGATCAAAAAGTTTGAGGACCCCTGTTGCAGAGTGTCCCGGTCCTTGGTTTGAACTTCCCCTCGATTTCTTGAATCTTGTGGAATAGGTCTCTCATTCTTCCCTTTTTGTTGTTGTCTTCTATTTCTCTAAATTTATCATTGTAGTAATTTTCCTTATTTTTGCGCACTAGTCGTTGTACTATTGCATTCATGGTTCTTAGTATATTCCTATCTCCTTTTTGTTTTCTTTCTCTTCTTTCCTTTATTGCTTATAATGTTTTATTCATGGTTTCTTCACTTCCCTTTTGTCTGTTGGAAGTGTCTTTATGCATTCTTCTTTTATTATGTCCCCGGTGTCAAATCAAAGCTCTTCCAGTTCACAATATATTATTCTTAGTACTGCAAATCTGTTCTTTATATTGTCAATGAATTCTGTGGAAATGTTGTTTAAATCGTATTTTTGTGTGATGACTGGTTTTGTTCTCTTCTTGAGTTTTACTTTTATTTTTGAAATGAGTAGTTTGTGATCTGTGCCACAATCAGCACCTGGTCTAGTCTTGGCCACCAGTATGGAGCTTCACCATCTTTTACTTCCAAATATGTAATCTATTTGGTTTTTGTATTGGCCATCTGATGATGTCCATGTGTATAACCTTTTCTCTGGTTGTATGAAAAATGTGTTTGCAATGAACAGCTAAAGAAATCAGTCCCCAAATTCCTAAACTTTAAGAATATTATCCTCTCGTTTTTACCCATGCCTACAACATTGTTTTTCCTTTCTTGTATATCTCAAATGGATTAAACTGGCCCTTGAAGAGTCCAGTTTCAGTCATGAGACATCATGAGATTAGGGCTATTAGCTTGTTTCTGTCCTCACTGCCATATGACTCCAATTGCATGAGAAGGTGATGAGGGACATATACCACTATGATCTTCCACATGTTGGTGGCTGAACCTCTACCATTAGCAGAAGGACTGACTTAGCATAGTCATCCTTGCTCTTTCTCTTCATGTGTAGAGATTACATACTTTTAGAAGAGGGATTTAATTTTATTTATTTCAGCATTACTTTCCTCTCTTTTTATAAGTATATTGACTGGTCATTGGTAATAGGTTCTTGGCAACTAAAGAAATAATTACTGCTATAATATACAGCAGTGTGGTGTAGTGGTTTGAGCATTGGACTATGACTTTGAAAACAAGGCTTCAAATTCCAGCTCAGCCATGGAAACCCACTGGGTGACCTTTGGCAAGTCAGTTTCTCACCCTCAGAGGATGGCAATGGCAAACCTCCTCTAAAGAAACTTGCCAAGAAAAGCTCACAATAGGTTTGCCTTAGGGTTGCCATAAGTTGGAAACAACTTGAATGCATACAACAACAATAGTTCAGTTAGCCTTGTGATCAACAGATCTGTCCAGAATTTCTTGTGTCACTTTGACAGGAAACCATTGACATATGATAATTATATCATCTCAGAGCTTGGAAGCAGTTTGTTAACAAATAGCAAGTTACTTGTAGTGGTACCTTTTTTTTCAGTACCTGTTTTCTAATAACAGCATTCCACTTTAACCATAATGCACAGAGGAATAACACTCCTAATTTTACATTGGAATGGTAACATTTTTATGTTTGTTTTGCTTCTTATAGGTGTGTTGTCTCACTTAATGGTGGACAGAAGACTGGAGAAGGAAGATCACATGGTTCATACTGGCTCCTAATGAGCCTTGTGCTGTACACCCTTGTGTGCTGTTGATGATAATGCAAACAGTGAATAGGACAGCAGGCCTAGCAAAGCAAGGATGTTTTCAATGAGATGGGAACAAGAGAATAAGAGAAAGAAAGATTAGGAAGAAGGAGAGCGAGACTGAGAGACAAATAGAAACTATTAGAACACCTGTTAGCATGGAGATGAGATGAGAAGAGAGGAGGATATGAACCTGGAACCCAAAAATCAACTTGTATTTGACATCCATTCTTTATACATGCCATGCTGCAGGTGGCACACAATGTGTGTCTAGCATGATCATCATCATTATGAGTCTAAGGCAGATGGCTTTTTTAAAACCAATTTCAGATTTAGAATGATAAAGAAGCTGGACACCATTTTTTAAAAATTAGATCCAAACTGTCTTCCCTTTCTTTAATATAAAATATATTGTCAGCAGGAGAAATATTGCAAAGAAAGCCATATTATAAGATTCACTATCTTATTGTGATACCTGATTCTGATGATCAGACAAGCTGATATGGAAAGAACTATGACTCACTTATTTGGCTTCATGTAAGTGGGGAAAGCCCAAGGACAACTCCACAATAGCCCCACAAAATTATTTCTATCCATTCTGTGTAGTGATCCTCTATCTGGATAACATTACTGAAGTATGGGAGGTACAGCTGGGTATACTGTCAAACTATTATGGCCGTTTACTTATAGATAATACTTTTGTTTGGGCTATAATCTGTGTATATGTGTGTTTATTAAATTATTGTTTTTAAAACGTAAATAAATAGAGTAACCAAATTCAGATTTTTAAATAACATTATCATCCAAGAATTAATTTAGATGTCTTGATGGTGCAATGCATGAAACATTTTTTACAGTGTAACTTTCCAAGTTCCTCACTGTCTTCTCATCAGAGCAGTAATATCTTGGTGGACTGAAAGCAGAGTGAAACCTCCATGTATGCAAGAAGGTATCAGTTTCTTTATAGTATTTGCAGCTCTTCCTTCTCTTTCTGTTAAAACTGCAGGGTAGGAACAACTTTAGTATTGTTTTTAACAGCTGATTGTGGGGATGGCCCATCTTTGCCTCTCAGGTGAGTGCTTTTTCCTTACTATGGGCCTCGGCAGACAACTAATAGAGTCGTCTCCGAGGCAGGGAAGAGGAGGGGCAGCCGCACGTTCGGCGCCCCTTTCTCCTCCCGAGGTTGCCCTCGGAGCTGCCGGCCCTCCACATGGCCGGCGCGCCGAGGGCAACCTCCCGCCGCAGCGTCCGCACACGCTGCAGCGGATAAGTCAGTGAAAGTGCACTCTACGCTTCTGGGGGGCACTTTCACTGACATCTGAAAGGAGCGCTGATTTAGCGTTCCTTTCAGAGGTGCCAACTGTGCGCCGCGGTGCAGATGCCACGGTCCCGTGGCGCACCGTCCTGCAGCATCCTGGAAGCACTCGTGTGCTTCCCCCCTTTGTTCTCTGACTTCTTCAGTTCCTTACTTGCCAGTCCCTCACTTAGGCATCTGCTATTTTTCTTCTAGTCTATTTGCATCTTCTGTTTTCAAGTCAGGAAAGGGGTAAAAACATTTCAAATGTTATCACGGTCTGAAGACAAGAGGTTGCAAGATGGCCATCTGAAATAACAAGCTGCTACTTGAACCTCATTCTTCTCAGTACCTGTCTGGCTTCTTTTGTGACAGGGTAGAAGGACAGCACACTCTGGCCTCATCCATTGGATGTGGTAATGAAGAGCACAGGGGGACTGTACCCCTGCCTCTCAGAAAGAACATCTTGGACCCAAAGAATGGACTCATATGTCATCCAGAGAAAGAACAGCTAAAGGTGGCTTGCTTCACCTTTCCAAGCCACTAAGAATAGATTTGTACTGGCTAAATTAGCTTTCCCCCTTCCCTTCCATTTTCCTATTTCTTTGGTGTCATGACTTCTCCAGCTAAGCCTGAGGGCAGGAACTGTCTTATTATTGGTCCTTATATGCTGCTCTGGTAGCCTTTTTCAGCTGAAGAGCACACTCCCGATATCTACTCAGCAGCCATTTAGAGCAGAGCATTCAGTGCAGAGGTACCACTATACATAGGATGCTCTTTCATCATCACTTTTTTTAAGCTTGCAAAACACATGTTGGGGCTGTCTGCATGAGCCCTAAAGACCATGTTTCCCTTGGCCTTGTGTTGTCTAGGCCAGGATTGGGCTGGATCTTGTCAGACCAGAGGCAAATCTGGTGGATCTGGCCCAATCTCAGCATAAATGATGCTTAACACAGGTCAAATTGACCCATTGTTTGCTGTGTAGTTTTCTGAAAACTTCATTGTAAACCCTGGGTGATTAGACAGCCGTTGTGCACTCCTTAACTTCCTCTGCTGTTGCGCATACTCAGAAGCCCCCCATCACTACACCTGACATGGAAACATTGTGGCCAGGCATCCAGTGTCAGATGCAGTGACAGGGGGTTTCTCAGCAGGGGTGATGATATAGGAAGGAGCACAAGCTGGTAGCAGGTCTTCAGACAGGTGCAGGGACCAACTCCAGTTAGCACCTGGGCCAGGAAAGCACAGGATAAGCTTGTGTTTTCTTGGCCCATCTGCTCAGCCTTGCTGTTTTGAGCAAATCTTTCCTTATTTTGTTCCCAATGTTGTCCAACCTGATCACTATTTCTTAGATCCTGGAAAGAATATGCATGCTGTATTTGGTGTATTTGTGCATTATATATATATATATAAGCTGAAAATATATATTGGTATGCAGTTTGAATTTTTTGTATATAAGCAAATAGTTGCAAATATTTGAGGTCAACCAAATTAATATGTAAATAAATGTGACAATATTGGTAACTGATACTGTGATTTTTAAATGGAGACAAGCAATGGCCCAAGCCAATCTAAAGGTTACATTCTGAAGTATTTGATCCTATACCATGATAAGTGGAGTAGGAAAGGAAATAATACTGCCATTGTTCATTTCCCAGCTGAAAAATGTGTTTCCTGAGGCTTAGGAAATAGAGTTAGGAAGAATAATACAAAGATGAGAATTCTAAATAGTTTCTGCCTAGTATCTGCACATCCTGAACTGTTTCAGGAAATTATTCTGCACAAAAGTACACATGAATGTTTGCATGAAAACTGTGCATAAAAAACTATGTTTATGCATAACAATAGTTTCCAGATATTTTATTTACTTAATTTCTATGCTGCCTTTCTCCTGGCATTGGACTCAAGACAATTTACAAAAGGATCAAATAAAGAATTTTTAAACAAAAAACCACCCTTGGTGATAGAAGATTAAAATACAACTAAACACATATCACATTAAAATATCTTTAATTTTGAAAAGTATTAAATGTTTTTTTTAAAAAAATATCAACAATGTTAAAAATACAGTTCACATACATACAATAAAAGTCTTCTTGCCACTAATTAATCATTAAAGGCCTGTTTAAATAAAAAGATCCAGAAGAGCAACCACTGAGAAGGCCGTCTCTCATGGTATCACCAGATGGACCAGCAACGGTGATAGGACTGAGAGAAAGCCTTCCCCCAAAGGTGTTAAGACTCTGGCAGGTTCACATAGGGAGTTACAATCTTTCGGATAGCCTGGTCCTAAGCAGAGGTGTTTTTTGTGAAATGTTTTGTGAAAGCAAGATTAGTAATTTTTATAAGGAAACAATTAAAAAAAAAACCCAAATGGGTTTCTAGAAACAGGGATTTTCCATGAAAAAATGCAAAGCAAGAATATTATCTGTTAGCTGTGCGTTTACCTATAGGAAAATTGCTAGATTGTCTGCTACTCTTTATAGACCAAGAAATGGCCAGTTATGTATGGCTGAAGCTGAGAAAGGGAAGCAGAGAGAGTAAGGTTTTTGGCAGTGGTTGGATGGAGGACCACCATAGATATGTCTCATCATTACATTTCTCAATGTGGAACCATGGCCACTGTTTCCAGTAATGTGATTTTGTGAGTGCATAATTTCTGATTATAACAAAAATAGCAATTTTGAACACACCAAAAGGCATGAGTATATAGAAACAAGGATTTATAATTTTTTTGCACATAAATAATAATTTTCTCCTGAATATTTAAACCCCTAGTATAAAAGGGTTGAATGAATCTTTCAATGCACAAAATCCCCACTGCAAATCCACAAGTACTAGAGAACTATTACTTTCCATCAAAGTTAGGAATGCAATTGTCCCCTTGTTTTCTTCTTAGAGGAAACAACTAGGAATTTTAGGGGTTTTCTTCATCCTCAGAGTTTGAAAACCATAGATTTTTCAAAATCAAATTTTAATTCAGGACAAAGGTTGCTCAAAATTTGCAAATGAATGTTTTATGCAGAAAACAGCTTTTTCTACAGATGAAACATTTTTTGAGCTGAAAAAATATAAATATTATTTTTGGTGCAGAAAACATTTTTTGTGCAGAGCAACCCCATGCAAATTTTCCAAAGAATAACATTTCTGAACAGAAATATTATTTTCAGTGAAGAAAAAGGCTGATTTTCATGCAGAAGACAGCTTCTTTTCAAAAGAAGCATAGATTTTTTTTTCCTGCAGAGAAAATGTTGTTTCTTTCCCAAAAAGGCTGTTTTATGAGCAAAACAACCACATGTAAATTTTGTACAAAGTCTTTTGTCAGTCCTTGACTATTCTCTTGGGGTTTTTAACATGAGAGAAACAATTTTTGACCATTTTCCAAGTATTTTTTTGAAATATTCTTTCCATCTCTGGGCAGACAAGACAACATTGTCCAGTGTAATCTGGACAATTGTAAGATAACTACCTATGCAGTTATTCAACAAAGCAAAGGAAAGCCTTTAGCATCCTTCCTGCATTTCATTCTTCCTCTTCCTCATCTGCTGAGTGTAGAATCCTGCTCATTGCAGGAGGCAGGTGATAGCAAGTGTAGGAAAGAATAGGCATAGAACATCTGTGACTGCATTATCTCACAGTTTAATAAGAAATCTGAAGATATGATGCAGCTCTCTCTCAAAGCTACCTGATCTCTCAGTCACAGGGCTATGTAGTGTGCAACTGAGATTTTTTCCAACTACAAAATAAGCACACATGGCTCCAAATTTGACTGAGAGCACTATGCATGGATAATGGAGGCTTAAACCTATTCTTTATTGCCATTTTTCAGAGCTTGGAAAGCAAATTTGGGGATTAGAAGTCCAAAGATCTGTTTACCAACTTTTTGACCATCGTTTTCAAGCTGTGATTTCCCCTAGCTATACCTTTCCCACACAGATAACCTGCTAAAGAACCAGGGATCTCCCTATGCAGTTTTTTTCCCCTCTAAAGTTCAACCCCCTCCCCATGACACCAATAAAATTGCTTTTTATTATTCATCTCTGGTAAGAGACACTTTAATGACTATGGCCACTTTATGAGACAGCTGGTAGAACAGACTGTCACTGAAGTTTGATTGACAACTTGGTTGGGCCATGCTCAGGTCTGATTTGCAAATTGGGAGGTTATGGGCTTTAAGAAGCCATACGTTCAGCTCAGGGTATATCCACACTGTAGAAATAAAACAGTTTGATGCCACTTTAACTGTCATGACTTTATCCTACAGAATCCTGGGATTTGTAGTTCTGTTAGCAAATATGAAATTAATACAATTTTGGGACACCTTTGGAGTTCCCTCTATGACCCCAAACTGACTTCTGTGGGATGTCAGCCAAGCCATTAAGTCTCTAGCCATAGGCAAGATATTTCTTATATAAACCTCTAGATTTTTAGACTCCACATGCTATCTTTAGAGTGCAGCTTGGCTCCACATTAGTCTGTGCTCTGATCATAGCTCCCTTGGCCATCCCTTCCCCCCATTCCGGTGGCCGTGTATCATCATTACCACCATCCACATCCACAGCGGATCCCGGAGAAGCCTTTGAAAGTGAGTATCTCCAGTAGTCTGGCCATTTCAATCTATTCCCGGTTTCACTCCTTTACTTCTAAGTGTGCAATGTGAGTGCTTGTGTTATATTTGTGCATATGCAGTTTTCCTCCTTTAATAAATATTTAGACCTTAATCGAAGAAGCCTGTCTCAGCGTCATCCATTGTGGGATCTCTCAGTCCTCTGGTATACACATTGGTACTCCAGTCTTGCAGGGTGTTGTTAGGGCCCCTCTCTTGCATATTTAAGCTAATTATAAATTTCCCCAATTAGATCCTTCCTAACATTTTGGTGGAGAACGCTTGGGCATTGTGGAGTACCCTGAAATCTGGATGCTCAACTGATCACTTGGGATGTTTAAATCTCATTACATAGGAGGAATAAGGATCTTGGACAAAGGAGACACTGATGCAATAACTAGGAAGGCATGTGATTGTGTTCATGTGTGGTTGGAAAAAGGGCTATCTTGGGTTGGCTATCCCCTTTCTTGCTTTGGTCACACGTTTCATTAGCTGGCTAGGCACAAGTAATCCAGAAGTGAGCATGTGGCTATCCTTGGGCATGTTTGTTGGAGTAGGCAGCCCGATGCCCTATTTTTATTTTCTATGTCATGGGTTGGGAGAGAAGAGCCAGGCTCCCCCGTTCAGATTTTCCCCTTCCATAATCCAAAACCACCTCGTAGCCTACTACAAGTAGAAGTAGGCTAAGTGAGGACACGTCCCCATCTGAGGTCGTAATTCCTAGGTGCAAGGTTGGAATCACTGGTGGGAGGTAGTCCCATAGGTCCAGCACAGCATTTAGAGTTAGAGAGGGTGAGGTGGCCCAGTGCAGCTAGCGACATTAGAACTCAAAGCAAGGGTCTAGTTGGGATCCAAAGGAATTGTGTCCTATCCTGGGAGATCAACAGCAGATGATGGCTTCATTTGAACTTCCCAGTGAAAAGTTAGGAGGAGGAACTAACTGATCCTTGGCCTGGGTCTAGTGCAGGTTGTCCGTGGCACTAACTGCAGTAGTAACCCCGCAACCTCTGTGATAGTGAGCTGTCAGATACCAGCTGACCCACAAGTTCACTGATGGGTCAAGGTGGTCCCATAGGTCAGTCGGGACGAGGTGGTCCCAAGTTCAAGCTAGTAAGGACGAGGTAGTCCTAGTGTGGCTAGAAGATCCAGTTTAAAGCTAGTAAGGATGAGGTAGTCCTAGTGTGGCTAGTGAACTTAAGTCAAGCTAATAAGTACGAGGTGGTCCTAGTATGGCTAGCAAGGAAGAGATTTGTTCCTGAGTCAGAGAGAAAAGAGAGCAGGGTGAGGAAATGGAAGTAGCCAAGTTATTCAAGGAGGAGCAGGTCCAGGACAGGCTGCAGAAATGGATCACCATTCTTGCATATTTGAGCTAACTATAAATTCCCCTAATTAGATCCTTCCTAACAGTTTGATGAGGCTCTCTCTGACAGACCATAGTTAATACTCACCAAACTGCAAATCCCAGGGTTCCATAGGCTAGCTCCAATATAGTTAATGTGGTGTCAAATGGCTTTATTTCTGTAGTGTGAAAAAGCTGCCAGTGATGTTGGTTCTCTACAAACACATATACTCCAACATTTCACAGGTGAAAACCAGGATACATGTGGCCAAGCAACATCAGAGTGTAGTCAAGATGGCAAAAGCTATTTATAAGGAAGAATGCACAATCTAGGGGAAGGTGCAGGAGTTTGGTTTTGCCTAAGTCTACTGGCAAGAGCAAGTTTCCACCACTGCTTTTCTCTCCCTATTGTTGAGTTAACTGAGTACCAACTACTTTTGCAACTGAAGTAAGCTGAGGTTATAAGAGGGTCCATGTCATATTGGGATAGTTGGAGGGCATGGAAGCATCTCATCCTTATTGGCAGCAGGATGTGTTTTACCGTCAATAGAGTTTCTCTTTCTGTTCAGGGCTTATGACAATTTGCATGAAATGGGGCCAAGGCACCAGTTGAAAGAAATGCAGTGCATAGAGGAAACAAATATAGATTAAAGCTAGTTGGCAAGAGACATTTTAATTTTGTTTGGTTCTATATCTTTATGGGCAGATATCTTGTCATCTAACTGGAATTACATTAGTATACATACTAATGTAATTCCAGCTTGATCTAATTTATGTGCATAATAGAAAACCTAATAAAACCTATTTAAAAAAAATATATTCCTGGCCAATTTTACATGGAAACCTGTAGCTGTGTCTCCATGTCATCAGTTTTGACTGGTTAATTATAGGTGAGATTCCTTTTTAGAAAAATAATAATAATAAAAGAAGGAAGATTGATCCTTAAAGCATCACCATTAGCAGACCAATTTTAACAGAAAGGATTTATGCTGGTGACATTGTTGGGAGGACGGCCACTTTGGGCCTAAAAAGAAAAGTAGCCTGATTAACTGAAGTACTGGACAGAGATGGGCTTGATTGCCAGCTACAGGTACTCTCCTGCAACCTAAAAATCAAAGGGCTTCTCTAAATGCCTAAGTTAAGACACTCAGCTTTTGAAGATGACAGCTTCTATAATGAGCACCCGAGCAGACCTTTCCATTCCAAGCAGGCCCTTAACATGATTTTCCTCACTTCAGGCCACTAAGTGATTACTACAATTTAACATTATTTGTTACAAAAAGCAGCTTCAGGCTTTGAGAAATTGGAGGTTCCATTGTATACTGTGTAGTACATAGAGGAGGAAAGAGAGGGAAGGGAGGAAAAAAGAAGACAGAGTGATCACCTATGCCAGACACCTCATAGTCTAGAGGGAAGGCCTGTAACAAAGAGGCTCTTATTATAATTAGCAACAAGCATTTAGATAAGCATTTCTAGGATGCTTATTCATCTTCAGTTCATCCCTTGGTAATGAATGATGCACATTTGCTTTCTTACAGATGGAAAACGGGTGTAGAGAGACTCTTACCTGTGAAAAACCAGGGTGGTTGATTGCCAAAGAAGGGATTGGATGCAACTGCTCTGGGCCAGGTTGAACATTCGATCACACAAACCCAAAGATCACACTTCTTCATTTTATTACTGTTTCCTTTTATAAAGTGGATATAAGATTATCACATTTTGATCCTAATAACATTGCTAGGGAATGTGTCATCCCTGGCCTTTTCCTTTCCTCCATTTCCAGGTCTTCTATGGATTCTATGCTCTTCCTAGGATTCTATGTATTCTTGCATCATCAAAGGAGGTTGGGCTGGATGGGCCTTGGGTCCCTTGGAACTCTAGCATTCTATGTTTTCCTGCATGGCAGAAGGGGTAGGATTGGATGGCCCTTGGTGGTCCCTTCCAACTCTAGGATTCTATGTAAATGCAAATAGTGCTCTCTAGGACTCATCCCTTTGCCCCTCTGGTGCTACAGGGCCAGATATATGGCTACAGGGGCTGCAGAGATAATAAAGTGTCTCTGTGTGCGTGTGTTTGTGCGTGCACACAAATCACCTTCAAGAAGCCCATGAACATAGGGGGGAGCCTGTGAATTTCCTAGGGTTTTGTTAAGTCAGGAATCCTCCAAAGGTGATTTTGCCAGTTCCTTCCTCTGAAAGCTAGGTGTTGGAAAATAATTGCATTCTCTCTCCTAAGATAGATAGGATTTTTCATGCATGCAAACTCCGCTCTGTCCCCCTCTTCTAAACATCCCATTCAGCTCTTGCTGAATCACAGGGGTAATAAATACCTTTGTAAATTGATTAACAAATCATGTGATTCAGCTCACTTCCTTTAGGAAATTTTCGCAAACAAAAGAGATTCTCCTGCTTCTCTACCGGTCTCCCATCTCCCTACTCTATCAACTTTCTTCTGAAAGATGGTAAGATAAAGATTTCTTCTTTTACCTGAACTTTTCATTAGCTAGTTAGGATGCAGCCTCTATGCATATGTAGATTCAAACCATTGGTAAAGTTTTATTTTTAAGCTACAAACTATTTGTGTTGTCTTTGAGTCAGCCTCAGTTCCTAGAGGAGCAGTTAGGCAAGGACACATTTCTGCTGCTCTGCTGATTTAAAAGCTAGACCCTAACAGGCTTGGCTTTTATATTTTTGACATTTTTGTTTTGTTAACAAAGGCTGAAGCCTTAGGAAACTTGAACCACCAACTCTAGGCTATAGCACCTACTATTATTCCCTGTCAGTCTCCCATCCAAGTACTAAGCAGGGCAGACTGACTCTGCATAGCTTCTAAGATCCAGATATTGTTGGACTGCAGCTCCCAGCATTCCTGTGGGCTGCCCCGAGAAGCCGAGGATTGGGGCTGAGGCTGCCCCACTCCTTGGCCCCAATTGACTCTTTGAGCGGCCCTGGAAGGAGCGCTAGAATAGCGCTCCTTCAAGCCACGGAAATGGCGCCAGAAGAGGCGGTGCACACCTCTTCTGCACCTTTTCTGTTGCAGCATTTCCGGACACTGCAATGGAAGGACATCATCAGAGTGCCCACTGTGTGCAATGGCGGGCACATTGATGACATCTTCAGGAAAAGGTTGGGGCGCCCAGCGTCCAGCTGTCCCTCCCCTTCCTTGGCTCGAAGACTGCATTTTGCACTGTCTGCAAAGCCCCTTTGTCTCCCTCAGAAACCAGACCAAGCTACCTTCCCTCACTCCCATCCTCCTTTGTGTGATATTTTCTGTTTGAGCTTTGACAAATGGGAATTCAGTCATTGGAAAAACAACAGCAACATACAATTTCAACAACTCATTGGTAAGGCAGCTTTGTATGTGATTTGAGTGTGAAAATTAACACACTCTTGTACTCCTTCAGTTTATTGTAATGATGCCATAAAACAATTTGGAACAATGAACTTAAAAAGAAATATCCCCATTGCTTTACTTCATTTGCAATTGAACCATGTGCAAATTCTCACACTTATCCAATCATGTGGCAAATTTCCCAGCTCATACATAAATCAATTAAAGGGGCTAAGAAATCACCAATTCATGTCTTTAGCAAACCATAATGAATAATTGTCACATCACTATCTACAGCCAATTGCTCTTTTTTCTTCTAGCAACTCTGACAAGGCCATGTCTTGTTTTTATATAAAGATTGCATCTCCTTATTAGCAGCTTGCACCCACTTCTCAGAATCTGTTTTTTATAGTCCCTTGATCTTTTTCCAATCAGAGGGTTTTGGAATTCTTTCCTCTGTGGCTTGATTAGAGAATCTGTCAGGTGGCACACCTCTATTGGAGCATTCTGACCTTCTCACCTGGACTTGGATACCTGGCTCTGCTTCTTGCAAGCCATCTGCTTCCTCATCATTAGGCTAGTCCACCCCAGGTGTAGCCCCTGTTGGATGCTAGACCTCTAGAGAACAAAAGAACTCCACATACTCTGGTTGCTGCTGGGATTCTTCTTCCACTGCATACAAATTTGGATAGACAGCTTGGTTTGGATTAGATTTGGGCTGTGGTCTTTCATCAGCATAAACAGCATTTGTTAATTTTATTGTGCATTCATCTGGATTTAGAATTCTATAACCATTTCTAGTATAACCAACAAAAATTTCCTCTTCACTTTTGCATCAGGTTTACCTCTTTTCTGCTTGGGAATATAGGTAAATGCTTTGCTTCCAAAAAACTTCAGATGGTTTAATTTAGGCTTAACTCCATGCAATAACTGGAATTGGGTTACATCTTTGGATTTAGTTGGCAGTTGGTTGCACAGATATATAACAGTCATTATGGCTTCAGATCAATAATGTTTAGGCATATTACCCTCCAAAAGCATGTGTACCTGCAGAAATCATCAATTATAGTCATAAAGTAAGAGTTGCTACCTGTTGGTTTTTGATTCATTGGTCCAGAAAGATCAGCATGTAAAAGATCCAATGCCTTATTGGATTTCTCTCAGTAACTGGATGGTGTGGAGCTCTTGTGGCCTTTGCTTTCAAGCATTCTACACATTTTTCATTTTTGGAGCATGCTTTGAATTTAAAGTCTCTTGCAAGCTCTTCATTGTCCCATCTCTTAATATTTTCCACACTTTGATGAGCAAATCTTTGATGCCATAAAGTTGAACAGTCTTTGTGATTGCATTGGGTCACACTGTTTGCAGACAAATGCAAAATTTTGCATCTGATAACAGCCATGAGATCCTAAGTCTGTTCTAAAAATCAATTTTTTGCCACGAAAACCAAAGCAGGATTGCTTTCTGAAAGTGATCTGGTTGCCTTTTGATGTTGTGGTTTGCACAATGTAAAAGTCTAGAACATAGTAAGCATCAGGGATTTGTAAGATTCCTATTCTGTCAGGACCAAGTTTGGTTTGGTAAATAACAGTCCATTTTCCCTGTGCAAAAACTTCTTGACCATTAGTATGATAGAGAGGAAAAGTTAAATTTGTATCAAAATCAACAAACCATTCTTTGTTGTTAAAGTAATGTGTACTTGTTCCACTATCAACAAAAACTTGGTTTTTATATTTATATCCAGCAATTTTAAATAATTGTTCATGAATCAAACCAATATCAACATGGCTGGAAGATTTCTGTTCAGGGTTAAAAGCTGCTTTCTTAAAGTTGCCTTTGCTTTTGGTGTTCAGCCCCTGGCTTTGTAACTTTTGCAGCTCAACTCTTGGCTTTGACTTGTTAACATTGTTTCTATTTGACCTGGGAGAAAAGGAGGCCTTTTGCAAATCCTTTGCAGCAAATTGAGCTAATTCTCTGTCTGTTGTTTTTGTATTATAGTTGCCTTCCATCAAGTTCTGCCTACTTTGAAATTCAACAACTTGAGTAATATCATATTGCAAAGACATGTCTCCTTTAATTTGCAAAGCATTAATTATTGGAGTGAAATATTTTGGAAGGCTAGCCAAAAACAGTCCAAGTTTAACATGATATAGAAAGGATACTTCAGGTACTGTAACTCCAGAAAAAGTTGTCATAAAGCCATTAATATGCTGATTCAAAAATTCAGGATGATGCAACTTTGTGTTAACAAGTTTGATCATGAGAGCTGTTTGATTAGAAGTACTTGGAGAATCAAACATTTTCTGTAATTTGTCCCATATCTGTTTTGCATCAGTTAAACCTTGGATACGGTATGCAATTTTAGGATCTATAGACAAACAAATATAAGCAGCAGCTTTTTCTACTTTTCCATCAAACTCTTGTTGCTGTATATTCCTGCTTCTGTGGGTCTCCATCCATTCACTGCTTTAAATAGTCCTATTGTAGTCAAGTACATTTGAATTTTCCATGACCATATTTTATAATTTTTTCCAGTTAATATTTCAGCAATCATTGTGGCATTAGGATTACCAGAAGCCATTTTCTATAATTAGAGTAGTAAAACCTTTCTTACAGTCACTGTCTTCAAGAGAAGCAGTTTTGAACAAAATAGGCTGGGCCCATAACTCAAAAATGTGGGATAATTTAAGTTTCACAAGGCTTTAGCCTTTAGTAAGGAAACAAAAATATTCAAAATATGAAAGCCAAACCTGTTAAGAATCTGGCTTTAAAACAGCAGAGTAGCAGAAGTATGACTTTGCCTAACTATGGGCCTGTACAGTCCAGCACTTTAAGCCAGTGTGAGAGTGGAGTAGGGGTGTGGTGACCACATGCCAGCCACCCTGACTCCACCCTGATGCTGCTGTCATGCTGTTCACCTGACTAGATGGCAGGCAGCAAAAGGGCATGTCTTTGGCACAGTGCTTAGATGCATTGTGCCAAAGAAACACCAAAAAGCCACTGTGGCAGCAGCAAGAGTGGCTCTTTGCCACTCTAAAAAGGAGCGGCATTTTACCAGTTCTTTTTAGAGCAGCAAAGCACTGGATCGGGCCCACAGTGTGTGCTTACTGTGACCTGATCCGGCAAGAAAAGGGGCACCTTGCCACCTTTTTGGGCAGTCTGTTCAGCCTATATGTTTTCATAAAAACTGATATTGGGTCAAAAACAACAAACATGTAGCTTGCTGTTTAAAAGAATGGATTTAATCTATATTTAGAATCATAGAATCATAAGAGTTGAAAGAGACCACATAGACCATCCAGTTCAACCCTCTGCCATGAAGGAACTCAAAACCAAAGCATACCCCACAGATGGGCATCCAGTCACTGTTTAAAGACCTCCAAAGAAGGAGACTCCATCACTCTCCAAGGGAGAGTGTCCTACTGTCAAACAGCCCTTATTGTCAGGAAGTGCCTCCTAATGTTGAGGTGGAATCTTTTTTCCTGTAGCTTGCATCCATTGCTCCAGGTCCTATTCTCTGGAGCAGCAGAAAACAAGCCTTTTCCCTCCTCAATTTCCCTCCTTCAAATACTTAAACAGGCCTATCATATCACCTCTTAACCATCTCTTCTCCAGGCTAAACATACCCAGTTCCCTAAGTCGTTCTTCATAGGGCATGGTTTTCAGACCCTTCACCATTTTAGTCCCTCTCCTTTGGACACGCTCCAGTTTCTCAACATCCTTTTTGAATTGTGGTGTCCAGAACTGGATACAGTATTCCAGGTGGGGCCTAACCAAAGCAGAATACAGTGGCACTTTTACTTCCCTTGATCTAGACACTATACTTCTATTGATGTAGCCTAAAATCTCATTAGCCTTTTTAGCTGCCGCATCACACTGTTAACTCATGTTCAACTTGTGGTCTACTAGGACTCCTAGATCCCTTTCACATGTAATCTGGTTAAGCCAAGTGTCCAGCATCCTATATCTATGCATTTCATTTTTCTGCCCTAAGTGCAGTACCTTACATTTCTCCATGTTGAAATTCATTTTGTTAGTTTTGTTCCAGCTTTCTAATCTATTAAGGTCATTTTAAATTTTCATCCTGGCCTTTGGGGTATTAGCTATTCCTCCTAATTTGGTGTCATCTGCAAATTTGATAATTATGGCCCCTATTCTTTCATCCAAGTCATTGATAAAGATGTTGAATAGCACTGGGCCCAGGACAGAATCCTGTGGCACCCCGCTGGTCACTTCTCTCCAGGATGAAAAGGAACCATTGTTGAGCACCCTTTGGGTTTGGCTGATCAACCAATTACAAATCCATGTAAGTTACCTTGTTTAGCCCACATTTTACTAGCTTGTTTGCAAGAATGTCATGGGGAACCTTGTCAAAGGCCTTACTGAAAACTAGATATACTATATCCACAGCATTCCCTTCATCTACCAAGCTGGTAATTCTATCAAAAAAGAGAGATCAGATTTGTCTGGCATGATTTGTTTCTCTGAAACCCATGTTGAATTTTTGTCATTATAACATTCCTTTGTAAATGTTCTAAATGTTTGTTTTTACATAAATGCTATATCATAATCTAGCGAGTGAATTGTTGAGGTAAAAAAAAGAGAAATCTTTATTTCACCATATTTCAAGAGAGCAGGAAGATGGAACAGCTCAGTTGAAAATCTTGTGTTATGAATAATGAATGTCTTCCTAATTTTGGCGTGTGAGTATGTGTGTCCCATCTATGGCCCTGTATGTACTCTGCAAATAGCCATGGGACTTATCCTACCTGGTCATGTAGGCAAGGTAGCCGTGAGCCCAAAGGTGAAAGACCACATACAAGGGAAAAGAAAAATCAGATAAGTTTGTGAGCTGCAATCAAGGGAACATTCACACCTCTGAGATAGGAGAGCTAGCATAATTTATGAGCAGGATGTTTTGCTTCTAAGCCAGAGGGCTACTTTACAACTTCATTCCCACCTTTGAAGCCCCATCTCAAGTGATCATTTCCAATGCAGATTTGGCCTTTGATGTATCTTTGTCTCAAGCTATTTAAGCACCACAAATTTCTTTGTCCAGTGGGCTAGATAGAATGCATGTGGACACTTTGTCAGTGTGAATTCTGACTAGTTCTGACTTGTGGCCGTCCATTCCAGCACTTCCCATGGCTGAGTCCAACACCAATGCATTCCATTTGAACCATCTGGAACAACCACGTCTAGAGTGAGTATTGCCATTAGTGGATCCTCTAACTATCCAAATGCTAATTCATATATTCTTTAGCTCTTGTGTGTGTGCATGCATGTAGGCTTGCTGTATTGTGTGATTTCCCCCAAATAAAAGTACAATTCATTTAGAGAATTCTGCCTCTGTGGATTCCTATTTCCTGACTGTCTGTATACAGATGAAAAAAAGGTCTCAGAGGACTGTTTTGTGATGCGGTCCAATCTAATCAAAATTCCCATTGGTACACTTGAGAGAAAAGTTCTGGGCACCACAATTCAAAAAATTTCCATTGGTACACGTGAGAGAAAAGACTGTTAGTTTCCAAGAGGGAGTGGCCCAAGTCACAAGGTTAGTTTGAATGAAAGAGAGGGAGGGAGGAGTTTCCAAGTAGGAATCCCTATCTAAGGAGGGGGAAAGATAATACAAAGATCTCCCAACAATAGCACATTGATATATACAATCTTCCCATGTGCTTGCGGCCACCATCTTATCCTCCTTCAGACTCCCCAGATTGGGTAGGGTTGACTAAATGGAGATTCCACTCTTTTTCAATTAAATGTGAAAAGAACCTGTGTTCACATTTCACCACTCCACACAGCAAAGTCATGGAATGATTGGTCGGGGCTACGTAGGTTGATGAGTATTGCTGAAATGCTCCTGAGCATATGCAGCATGTTCTTCTATTTATTTTTTGAATAGGGCAAATGCAGGCTGCTCTTCCTTTCTGACCCAAAATTAAGATAAAGGCTGATAGATCAGACAGGCTCTGTTTCTCCACAAAGTGTGATGCAGTCTCATGCTTCTTTTCAGAAAACAACATTCCCACCTTTCTAGCAAGGATTCCATGAATAGCAAGAACACATAGGCACCCTCTCTCAATTATGCAGACCCAGATTCTTGTACCTTCCCCCCCCCCAGCTATTTATATAAAAAAAAATACCCATATACTCCATATTATCTAATGCTTACCATAAGCAGACCTTTCCATCTGTGAATCTCTTCCACTAACACAGGACTATGGGTGCAAATAGAAATAATGCAGTTTGACATCACATTAACTGCCATGGCTCCAATCTAAAGAATCCTGGGACCAGCACTCTGTCACAGGGAAGGCTAAGGCTTTCTAAAACTACATATCCTAGGATGGAGCTACAACACTTAAAATGGTGACAAACTCCATTATTTCTACAGCATACATGCACTCTATATCTTTGTCAAAGCAGAACAGTGCAGTAGAAACCACTCCACCACCACCCAGCTCTAGTTTAAAATACTAGGAGGTTCCCCACACACACACACTTTTCGTGCCCCAATTTAGTTGCTACAGTGTAAGGTTCCCTGTATGCCCAGTTCTTGATCCTGCTGTCATACCAAAGGTAGTCTGTCATTTTGCTTTACAGAAAGTAGTCCTCTTTTCAAAAGTGTAATCTCTTCCAAGGGTTTCTAGTCTTAGCCCATGGTAAAGATGAAGAACTAAAAGAAGACAAAACAGGAGGGACTTTGACTTTCCCCACTGCATCTTTACTGCAGACCAAGGAGGAATGCAGGTCATCTGAACACACTGAGAAGCTAGAATGTAAATCTTTATTTCTTTCATTCTTGCATGTGAGGATGAAAAGTTTCAAACCCTTCTGGGTAAAAGGGATTTTTGCACATTTTGATGGTTTTCTCACATTTGAGTGGATTTTTCCACTAAAATTTTGCACAAAATACCATGGTGTTGTGGTTTTTGTTTGTTTGTTTTGCACTAAAACAACCCAATTTCTTGTTGCTGCCCCCCAAAACGTTGGCCTATTCACTTCATTAGGGGCTAAAAAAATCTTGTAACAATTGACAATTTCTTTTACAAGCTGGTCTTGAAGTGTCTCATCAAAGATGAGAAAATTTGCAAATATGCTTTACAGTCCTAGTGAGAGGTACTCTATTATTTTAAATTTTAGTAATTACTGTATTTTCCAGTGTATAAAATGACTGAGCGTATAAGACGACCCCCCCAACTTTTCCAGTTAAAATATAGAGTTTGGGATATACTCGCCGTATAAGACGACCCCTCTTCCAACACACACCAAATAAAAAATTTTAAAAATCAGATTTGATTTCAATATGGTAATTTTAATTCAAATGCTTATGACATGCAGGTACCTAACAGGAAAACTGTCACTTATAAACTACAGCTCCCATGTTCCCTAGCATTTATTTCTGCAGGGTGTTTTGGACCTTACTTTTTAAAAAATAGTCCAGATTTAAATGCTGCTTTAAAAATTATTTCCATTTCACAGCTATCAGATGGTTGGGGGAAAATGAGAAAGTTAGGGGGAAGGACTGCCAATATACAAGGTAATGCATTCTGGGGTATGTACAATTTGCAGCCAAATAAGTGACCCTGGGCATGTCACACACTCTCAGCCTCAGAGGATGGTAATGGCAACTCCCATTTGAAGAAACATGCCAAGAAAACCCCATGATAAGGTTGCCTTAGGGTCGCCATAAGTCGGAAAGGATTTGAAGACACACAAGAACAAAAAAGTCTGCCATTCTTTCATAGGTAGTACATAGGAATAGGAGCCAGCATGGTGTAGTCGTTTGAGTGTTGGACTACCACTCTGGAGACCTGGGTTTGATTCCCCACTCTGCCATGAAACCCATTGGATGAACTTGGACAAGTCACACACTCTCAGCCTGAGGAAAGGCAATGGCAAACCTCCTCTGAGCAAATCTTGCCAAGAAAACCCCATGATCACCATAAGTCAGGAATAATTTGAAGGCACACAACATACACATATAACCTCCAAGTTAAGGAACTTGGTTCTTATTTAGATGAATCTTCAAGGGTTCTCTCTCTCTCTCTGTCTCTCTCTTTTTCTCTCTATTGTGCAGAATTATTTGTTAAAGAAGCCATGCCCAAGCAACACATCAAATTTAACTGTCTGCATTGTAGAAATTTATTAAAGCAATTTGACACCACTTTAACTGCCCTGGCTCAAGGCTATGGAATTCCGGGATTTGCAGTTTTGTGAGATATTTAGCCTTTTCTGTCAGAGAGCTCTAGTACTACAAAGCAAACTGCAGATCCTAGGAGTCCATAGGATGGAGCCATGGCAGTTAAAATGGTGTCAAACTGCATTATTTCTGCAGTGCAGATTCAGGCTGCATCCATACTGTAGAACTGATGCAGTTTGACACCACTTTAACTGCCATGGCTCCATATTATGAGAGCTCTTGGATTTGTAGTTCAATGGATTACTTAGCCTTCTCTTTTCCAGGACATGCCCTCCATGTCAACCCTCTCTCTGAGCATGGTTAAGAAGCATGGATTTACATTTATATTAATGTTTTTAGCTTTCTCTACATTTTTTTCTTGTATGTCCTACATTTTTTTGTAGTGACTTGTCCTCCTTTGAACACATTTGGTCATCCTATCTGAGTATCAGAGTATGACCCTGGAGGCGAGGGTTCGAGTCTCCGCTTGGCCATGAAACCCACTGAGTGACCTTGGGCAAGTCACACTCTCTCAGCCTCAGGAGAAGGCAATGGCAAACTCCTCTGAAGAAACCTTGCCAAGCAAACACCATGGCTTAGGGTTGCTGTAAGTCGGAAATGACTCAAAGACATACAACAACAACAACAACAGCAACAACCTTAGAAGTCACTTCCTTCTTCTTCTCCCCCCCCCTTCTCCCCCTACTCCTTCTCTATCTTGGGTCCTTTCTTCTCTCCCCTCCGTTTGCCTTCTTCTCTGCCTTGATTCCTTTCTTCTCTCCCCTCCATTTGCCTTCTGCTCTGCCTGGGTCCTTTTTCTTCTCCCCTCCGTTTGCCTCCTTTTCTGCCTGGGTCCTTCCCCCCCCCCCCCCCCAGTTCTCATCCTCCTCCACCTCTACCCGGCGTATAAGACGACCCCCAACTTTTGAGACCCCTTTCCAGGGTTAAAAAGTCATCTTATATGCTGGAAAATACAGTATTGCTAAATTTACATGTACCATATATACTTGCCTATAAGTCAACCTCATGTATACATCAAGGACAGGTTTTGGGGCCAAAACTATGGATTTTGATATGAGTTGTGGATAAGTCAAGGATAAAACTTAGGGGCACATAACAAAGGATCTAGATGATGAAGCAAAGGAAAACAATGCTTGTAACTTGCAAAATCCCAGCAGGCATGTTTGTGATCATAGTAAAGACTGAATGGATGAGAAAGTAGAGGAGGGTTGGTGCTTCCAGGACAGTCTATACTCTTGCCTTTCACCTTTTTAAAAAATAAGAGTTAAAGCACAAGTCTTACATTGACTCAGGTTTATTGGGTCAATTTTTTAAAACTAAAATTTCTAGACTTATGCACGAGTATATATGGTAAACCTGTAAATTAGGCTTTATGTGTGTATGCTAATCTGAGTCCTCTTCTGTTCTCTCTTTCTTCTAGCAATGGAGTTAGTAGCTACTCCAACACTAACAGGCAATCCTTAAGAGTTAGTTCTGCTATTAATTCATACATGGTGGGAGTACTGTGGATAGAAAATGAGATTTGTCCAGTTAGATGTTTACAACTGGTCATTGACAGGGCAAGAACATAACACAACAGAGCTGTCAATGAGCAAAGCCCAGTGCCTTCCTCTTACTCTGAATCACATCACCTTAGCATCTTCCTCTTGTGGACATGATGAAGCCACACAGTCTTGCAGTCCAGATCTCTGTATAGATCTTTGAACTGAGTTTGTTCCGCTCCAGAACAGAATTGGGACATTCTGTTCTGATGCAAAGGTAATACAAAGGGATCAGACTCAGCCCAATCTGCTTGACTATTTGGAATTTGGCTGAATTGATTTCACAACCCTCTTTGAATTATTATTCTTGTCAATATTTCATTATTGCTTGTGTTTTAAATTTTGCTGCATGTAGCCTTTGGTGGATTAATGTTTAAATGTGGCTTTTGAAGGTTTTGGATTAAATAAATAAAGTGTCCACTGAATAACTGTGTGCATCCTAGTCTGCTTACTCCAGTGGGTTTCTGTGTGGGTAGCATTTCCATGGAATTGCTTGTGAACAATATAGTACACAACCTCCTAACACTGGGATATTCTTACTCACCAGAAACGAGAGGAGAAAATCCAATTATTTTCAGACTGCTAAAAAGTGGATTTCAAAATATTGGTAGAGAGGGTTAGAAAGTGGCAAAAATAGGCCCATTATCTGAGCACTTTGTGTGAAGAATTAAAGTCTCCTTTCAAATTGCACATATTCTATTTGCTCTCTTATTGTATCTAAACAATCCTACTAATTAAAACAAGCAATTATCTCATAGTAACATAGATGTAATTATCAGGTAACACAAACAATTAATTCTAGAGAATTAATAACTTTATGGGTTAAAAAAAATAATCTTAAAAAAAAAAAAGTTGGACAGACACCTCTCCCCCAAAACACACACACACACACACACACACACATAGCGATGTACTGGACAAGCAGTGTATAAAACTACATTCTGTCCTTTTCTTCATTTTTATATTTAAAAAATACACATATGGAGAAAGCCTGTGAGGTCACTGGAATTTATATTACAGAATCTGGTGGCATTTTGATGTTTACTTAGGCTTGTAGATGTAATATGAAAGCAGGGAGCATTTGTCATTGGATTGGAAGTGGATAAATATGTGTTTATTGCATTTACATTTACTAAACTTTATTTATATTGAGATGTGTTGCTGTGACTCTTTCCTTCCTTTTTTTGAATCTCATCTTCCCCTTCATCTCTAACTTTGGTAAGAAATAAAGTATGTTAAGATAACTTGTGTTCCTTAGGAATACATGTTTCATAGGATTGATCATAAATATAACAGCATGGTCTGCATAAAATAGTTGTTTGCTTAATAAAATAATCTGCAACATTTCAATATATTTAGTTGTTACTTTCTATTACATCTGACTTTTCCTACAATGGACTAAAGATGTTTTGCATGTTCTTCTCTTCCTCACTTTATCCTAACAACAATGTGAGGTAGGCTAAGCTGAAAGAGAGAGATAGATTGAGACTGACTGGTCCAAGGTCATATAGGCTGCATCTACACCACAGAATTAATGCAATTTGACACTGCTGTAACTGCCATGGCTCAATGCTATGGAATTCTGGGACTTGTAGTTTGAGATATTTAGCCTTCTTTGTCAGAGAGTTCTGATGCCACAACAAACTACAAATCCTAGGATCCCATAGGATAGACAAAGGCAGTTAAAATTCTGTCAGACTGCATTAATTCTGCAGTGTGGCAGCAGTCCTAGTGAGTTTTGTGGTTGAGCAGGAATTGGAATCTGGATCTCTCAAATTTAAGTCAACCATTCTAATCAGTACACCATGTTGGGTCTTTGCTGAATACTCTGATTACATTCTCAGAAAAGGAAAAATACAGATTTAAGGAACTTCTCAGGAAAGCACCCCCTGGTGGCTCTCCTCAGTCATCCCACATTATCCCTATAGTAATAGTGATCACAATAGCAATAGCAAGTACATTTCTATAATGCTTATCAGTGAACTAGCACTCCCTCAGAGGTTTACAATGGTTTACAAATTACCCAACAAGTTGGGTAATCATTTTACTGACCTACAAAAGGATAGAAGCCTGAGTGGACCTTGGAGGCCTCCTCTAGGATCAAACTTACAGTGTTGTGGTTGTAGTACCAGCATTTAACCACTCTGCCATCAGGGCTCCCAACATTTGGTGGGCTACCTGGCAACTATGGTAGACAACATCAGCTGTGAATACTGGGTTCTATGAGTATTGAACTAGGTCATTTGAGTATTGAGCTGTTGGGCCTCAGAGCTGCTGCTGTTTAAATTTCCATAGTGCTCTGGACTGAGACCCCCTTCAAAGAAACTGTAGGAATTTAAATAAGAGCAGCTCTGAGCTCCAGACAGCAGGTACAATGGAATGCTTCTCCTGTGTGTGTACATGTTTTCAAGTAGCCTGTCCAACTTATGGTGACCCCATGAATTTCATAGGATTAGGCAAGGAATAGTCAGAGGTGGTTTTGCCAGTTCCTTCCTCTGAAATATAACCTACAGCACTGGGTATTCGTTGGTAGTCACCCATCCAAGTACTAACCAGAGCTGACCCTGCTTAGCTTCCAAGATCAGATGGGATCTGGTACCTTTAGCGTATTTAGGCTGCCTACCTCCTATTTAAAGGTATTCTCAGTAGTCTCCTGAAGATGATGCTGGCCCTATCTCTAAATGTCAGAAAGTAGAAGAGAGGATCCATTTTTTAAATTAATCAGAACTGTCCTGAATTTGAAGGCTGTTATCTGGCTTCCCTCAAAACAAAGCTGTTTTGGCAACAGTGTTCAGTGAGTGACAGTAGATCTATTAGGGCAGCTCATTATTACAGCATTCAAATTCTCTTAATTTAGACTGGAGGTGAGGGGATTTTGTGCCTTAATGTGCTCCCTTCTTTAAACAAGCAAAGTGTGCAATAAACTAGGACATTAAGGAGAAGGTTATGCTTAATCTGTCTCCCCAGTGGGCTCATTTACTACATGTGAGGATCTTTCTTAAATTAAAAAAAGCACCACATACTATGAAGTTGTTGTCAAGTTAGAGAAGAGAGATTACTTTTACAATGAGTAAGGGAGGGTGAAAGATTTGTTTCAATTCATTTATTGAGAAGAATTTGCTAACATGTGCACATTTCTTCAAGAACACAAATTAGTCCTCTCAGCCACCTGCTTAGTGCTTAGTTCATAAATGTTTGGCTTTGAATCCTGATATAATCAACTACTTTACTAGTAAATTAGGGTTGCTTCTCTTTTTGAGAGAAAGAGAAGGTGAGGGCTCCTCATCTTTAATGTCTGTATGGGAGGCAGGTGGAATTTGGTCTTCTCCATACAACAGGCACATCTATACTATAGAAATAATGCAGTTTGATGGCATTTTAGATGTTGTAACTCCCTCCTATGGAATCCTGGGATTTGTGGTTTTACAAGGTCTTCAACTTTCTCTACCAAAGTGTGTTGGTGCCTCACCAAACTACAAATCTCTGTAAGATGGAGCCATGGCAATTAAAGTTGTGTAAAACTGCATTATTTCTACAGTATAAATGCCCCCCAGGAATAGCTGGATCTATTAAATTTGGCAGAATGGGGAAGAATTTTTCTTCAGTTCTTGGAAGTGGGGTAGAGAATTTACTACACTTGACCAATTACATGCTTAGGACAAAAAGACCTTGAGATTTATTTATTTTTAAAGCCAAAGTGATGGATTCCCTGTCCCCCTAATCCAGGGGTAGGCAACCTTTCCCCTTTAAGGGCCGAGGGACTTCAGCTCCCAGAATCCCAGGAGCTATTGGCCAACATGGGACTATTGGCCAACATGGCTGAGGCTTCTGAGAGCTGAAGTCCCTCGGCCCTTAAAGGGGAAAGGTTGCCTACCCCTGCCCTAATCACTGAATGTATATTTTCAGGCTACATCTTTATTGTGAAGTATGGCACCTCTTGCAAATAATAATAATAATAAAAAACCTGATACAGGAGAACTATGATAGGCTCTAACAATCCCGCCCCCTCTGATCTAAAATAATATTTATTTATTTATTTACTTATTTATTTATTGAATTTGTACTGTGCATTTCTTCAGGTTTGGGATTTATCAGCACCAAAAGGGATGGTATACCCTCATACCATCTGACTCTCCTTGCCCTGTGCATTATTGTAGCTAGGCAGAACTAGAGTGCCTTCAAGACATAGAAGTTCATGCTCAGGATTCAATTTTTCATATGTACAGAAGCCAAGCATGACCTGCATATTCAGTGGACCCACTGGACAAAGCAAGTCACTAGCTTTTACAATCAGCTCATTTCAATTATTTTATTTATTTATAACCTATCTTTCTCCCAACATAGGACCCAAGGTGGTGTGTGTGACTGAGATAGCAAGGTGTAAGACTTCAAGGGACTGGGTTTATTTTTTATAAGAAACTTGAGACCCACCATCTAGAGCAGCGTTTTCCAAACTTTGGTTCTTCAGGTGTTTTGGACTTCAACTCCAAGAAGCCCTAGCCAGTTGGGCCAATGATTAAGAATTCAGGGAGCTGAAATCCAAAACATCTGGAGGAACACATTTGGGAAACACTGGTCTAGAAAATCTTGCTGAAGAATACACTTACAACTAAAGAATTATGAGCCCCAAATTTATTTTCAGTACCAGAATTTGAATGGACCTCATACCCTCTTGGTCATTCTTTTGCAAAGCTTCATTCATTTCAATAGCACAATTTGTGAGAGTTGATCTTCACTGCCTCCCTAATCCAGAGTATTATGTTCTGGAGCTGGCCCGGGTTTACATGATGGGGCCCAAACATGACTAGATGGGCATCCTGCTGGATTGTGCCCCTCAGTGCTTTATTGATCACATGGTGGGGCATCCCATTCTGACCTCAGAAAAAGCAACAGTGATGGGCAGGCTCTCACAGGAAGCTGCTTTCCCAGTGAGGTTGCAGTGGTGGCGGCACTGAAAGGGACAGATGATGCAGTGTGTGTACAGATGTGTGGACAGCTGGGTTGCTATAGATCCAGCTGTCCTCACATCCAACACATCCAGGTTCACTCCAGAGTTTTCTTGAAATTCCTGAGTAAACTGTGGGCTCTCTTAACTGGACTAATGTCTTAAAACAGGGGTCAGCAACTTACAGCCCGCAGGCTGGGGCTGCCCCCCCGAGGCCTTTGGACCGGCCCCCACCGACCCCTACTGCTGCCGCCGCCACCGCCACCACCAACCCCCACCAACCCCCACTGCTGCCGCGAGCACCACCACCGTGCGCGTCACGGCCACCATTTTGTTTTCCAAAATGGCAGCTACGACTCATTTGCGCATGCACAGTACTCCTGTGCATGCGCGAACAAGCTGCAGCCGCCATTTTGGAAAACAAAATGGTGGCTGTGGCTCATTAACGCATGCATAGGAGTACTGTGATGCACAAACGAGTCACGGCCACCATTTTGGAAAACAAAATGGCAGCCGTGGTGCACGTGGCAGTGGCGTGCGCAGTGGCAGCGGGAGTTGGCGGTGGTGGCAGCGGATGGCGGTAGGGGCTGCATACGCATGCCACCATTTCCCACCACCACCACCGCCCTGTGGAAGACCCGGGGATCCCTGGACTGGCCCCAGGTAAGGGGAACTTGACGACCCCTGTCTTAAAACATCAGTTTTGTTGTGGGTTTGGCTGTAAGTCAACTGGACAAAATACATCAGGACTGGGTGAGTCTGGTGTACATCCTTAGTGTAGACAAGCCCCATGACTTTGGTTGTATTCTTTTACAGCAAGAATTTTCAACAGGAAGAAACTAAGGAGAAGGACAAGCGAAAGCGGATATTAACTCCAAATGAGTCCCAGTTAAATTAAATCCAATATTGATTAGTCTCACTGAAGAAAATTGGTATAAACAGTCTTTGAAAGTCAGTTTTTTTGTTTTCTAAGAATGTAGACTGTACCTGAAACATGAAACTAAATAAAACAGACCCATGGTTTATACTGTCTCTCTTCCACTCTGTCTCTTATTCATTCACACTCCCTCTTAAATTAACCTATGTCTTAAAATAGGATTTGTCTGGATTTATCAACATTGACTTCTTCTGCAAAGTAATTTATTCCTTTCAGCTTCTTTATATTCTTTCAGCACTACCTGTCAGGTCAGCCTGTAGCTTAATTTGATTTGAGCTCCTGTAGGTACAAGGCAGCCAAAACAGGAGAGCATACTTTTTAATGGCATGAGGATTAGTGAGGTATGGCAGAAAACAAGTGAATGAATAGGTAATGAATGTCCTGATATGTATACAGAAGGTCGTTGTTTAGTTATAAGTGCTATTAATTCATTGCTATTGATTGTGTCAAAAGGTAGATGAGCATTATCTGTCTTTCTGTCTGCAAATTTGGGTGCAGACTTCCTTAGCTGGGCACCTCCAGGTGTGATGGGGAACAGCTCCCACCATCTGGAGTGGCCATGCTAGTTGACAATCATGGGAGGCATAGTTCAACATACTAGGAAGGCATAGAGTGTGTGAAGATTATTCTACAGAATACAGAATCTTATTTTTAAAAGTGTTCAGTAGTGTAGATCTCATTTTATTCAGGGGTAGAGAATATTCAAGCAGAATTTTATCTTGAAGAAACCTTACCCAAAAAAAGAATGATTGATGTCAAGACTTCATTGGCTTGTATGCTTTGTGAGTATATCATTTTTTTGCAAGATGGAATGGTACATTATGTGGCAAAGTCCTTGGCTGACTTCAAATGGGGGGGGGGGGGGCATAAATGATAGAATTCTTATCAGCCCTCAAGTTGACTTTTGGAATGTCCATTTGGAGGTCAATGTCAACATATTTTGGAAGTTTTGAGAGAAAGAGAAAGCAGTACACAAATATTCTGACTCTGTGTTCAATCCCTGGCTCCTGCCAGAGACTTTCAAGTGACCAACAGCTATGCTCGTATGGGATTTTCCACCTCAGATTATCAGATGAGATGGGCTATTGAAGCCTAAATGCAACTATTAGACCTACCTAAGGGGGGCTGCAGACTGCCAGAAATAGTGCAAATTGAGTCCACTTTAACTGTCCTGGCTCAGTGCTAGGGAATTATGGGAATTGTTGTTTTTTTCTAAGACATTGAGCCTTCTCTGTCAGAGAGCTCTGGTGCCACAATAAACTACAGTCCCCATGATTCCCTAACCCTAACCCTAACCCTAAGAGTGGACTCAATTTGCACTATTTCTGGCAGTCTGCAACCCCCCTAAAATAGACTGAATGAAACAACTAGAGAACATAACTTGATGCTTATATAAATCCCATTAATTCAATGGCTCTACATTTATCATGTGGCTCTACAGATATTATGTAACTCCAATACTCAATTGCTGCCACACTGCTGAATTAATGCAGTTTGACAGCACTTTAATTGTCATAGTTCCATCTTATGGAATCCTGGGATTTGTAGTTTGTTGTGGCTCCAAAGCTCTCTGACAGAGAATGCTAAATATCTCACAAAACCACAGGTCTCAGAGTTCCATAACATTGAGCCATGGCAGAAAGCAATGTCAAACTACATTAATTTAACAGTCTAAATGTAGCCTTAGTACAACCAATGATGCTAAGGGGTTGCAAGCATGGGGACTTCACCAGGTGATACCTCATTGGGGGTGGGGTGTATCACCTTGTGTGCTAGTGGGAAAGTATGCCAAAATTCCAGATCTAGTGGATTTGCTGGCCAGGTGGGAAAGGGGGTCCCCTCCCTCTAGCACCTAGCTAGCAGCTCTGTCAGACCCAGAAAGGCTGCAAGGCAGCAAAACAGTTGCCAAAGTTCCAGGTCTCTGAGTCTCATGACTTTTCTGGTGAGGCAGGAAAAGGAGTCTCCTCCCTCTCTTGCCCAGTCAGCAGTTCCTACTCCTCTAGCTCTTCAGCAGTGGCCATGGCCTGGGTACACTTTACTTTTTAGTAGTGCCACTGCTGCTGATAGCCCATCTCTTTTGGGGCAAACATTACCTGTTTATCTTTACTGAGGAAGAGCCATTACTGTCAGTTCTACTCACGAATGAATTTTGAAATCTGGAATGTATTATGGAAAGTGATAGAGAAAAGTTACCTGTTTATCTTTACTGAGGAAGGTATTTTTGAAACAACATCGGAGCTCTGGAGGTAGTCGTACACTGCCACAGTTTTCCAACATGTGTTATTGTTCTTCATGCAAGCTCATACAACTTCCTATTGAAACTACTCAAGGATATACGTTATGAAGAATTATTCAAGCTTGACACCTGAGGAAGTGAAGTAGTGTTTACTCCAGGATACAAGATTTGAAGTTGGTGTGCTAGACACAATTCTTTTCATGAACTTTTATTTAGCACTTTAGCAATTCAGTCAAGTACTGGTATAATAAGTACTTTATGTCAGTTAAGTCAATTTTGCAAAACTGTTACTTTCTATATATATGATTGTATAATTGTTAGTAACTTTCTTGACATTTTTGGTTTGTGCAATTTTAGTTCATTATACAATTAGTAGTTATTCTTTGTATGTTCTTTAGTTAATTTTTGTTCATTTTTATGGTATATTTGGTACCTTGTATGGTTTTCCCCAAGTTTATTAGCTACAGCTTTCTTTTCGAGACCTGACTGTATTTCTTTTGTATTAGCATTTACTCCAAATAGATGAAAATTAGCAATGACAGTAGTGGCAGAAACATGGAGAACTCAGACCAGGAATAGGGAGGACTCAGCCTTTCACCACCACTGCCACTGCCAAAGGAACACCTGACTTACATACCACATATTACATACATTTAGACAGACATATATGTCAGGGATTGTCCAGGTGTCCAAGCATTGGAGGCTATATAAGCCCTCTATGGGACCCTGGAGGGTCATTGTTCCATGTTGCTGCTCCTCAAAATTGGGAGTAAGCCCCACCCCATGATCATTATCTGTCAAATGGCCACTGGCCATTTTGACATGATTCTAGGTTCATTTCCTGGTCTGGTCACATCCTAGTTGGGAGGGAGATCCTGTACACAGGATTAAACAAACACTCACAGACAGGGACAAAAATGCCCCCAAACATTGTAAAGTTGGCCAATAGTATCTCCTAGAGGCTTGGGAAAACTATTCGCCATTTGAAGACCCCAAAAAGCCATGCTGCCCTCCACATGTCAATTTTGTAGTGTACTAGGTCTATGCAGACACTGGGAGCCTGAAAAAATATTTTGGGGGTCACATGGAGCTAGGTCTTGTATGTTTATTCACTTGTGCTCAATCTTCTGCCATTCTGCATTTTCAATTGCTCTATAATGTCTGTGGTGTTTAACTAGAAGTGGTAGACACCAATATCACTAGCACCTGTTAAATGTACATAAGTCTAGAATTACTTTGACTTGCATTTTTGCACACCACATGACACTGCTGATTCATGTTTAGCTTATGGTCTATTAAGACTCTTGGGTACTTTACAAGTTTACTGCAGGTAAGCTATGGGATGTGTTGGCTCAAGTTGTTAAGATGCTGACTGTTGATTACAAGATCAGCAGGTTGGAATTTCGAGGCCCAAGTGCCACATGACGGAGTGAGCTTCCATCACTCATCCCAGCTTCTGCCAACATAGCAGTTCAAAAGCATCCAAATGCAAATAGATAAATAGGTAACACTTTGGTGGAAAGGTAACATCATTCCATGCAATCATGCTGGCCACATGACTATGGAGTCATCTTTGACAATGCTGGCTCTTTGGCTTAGCAACAGAGATGAGTGCCACCCCCTACAGTTGGACACAACTTGACAACCCCTGTCAAAGGGGAATATCTTTACCTTTAAGCTAGAGGCAAACATAGAGGCAAACAAAATAAAATGCACATCTGGCCCAACAACAGTACATGTGAAAATAGTGGTGTCACTAGGGCTGGCTTCACCAGACATGGTCACTCATAGTGTCAAATCCTCTATTGACCTCCTTCCATACCACCCCATACAGAATCCTTAGTAATATTTTTTTGTACTAATGTTATTCATAAATAATATTTCCTGTACATCACTGAATGTAATAGCAATAGCTGAGACATAAACAACTAGCAAAATTAAAATTAAACCTTTAAATTATGATAGCATAAGCACAGCCCAAATGTATTTACATTTGCATAATTTCATGTGGTTAAAGTGAAAATTTTGTAAGATGTGATTTTTTAAATAAAATTTAAAAAGCGTAATTTAAACAAATACAAACCTGGGTCCTCTCCTTTCTCCACCCACTGAGCATCACCCCACTCATTCTTTCTCTTCTGCTGGACTACAGAGTCTTACAGGGATGCAGGTGAATGCTACAGTCCATTTCTGCAAAAAAGCAGACATTTGGGAATCAGTGATGTCACTTCCTGCACCCCCCCCATGACATTCCTGTATAAAAAAAAGATCTAGGGTTCTTAGTGGATCACAAGTTAAACATGAGTCAACAGTGTGATACAGTGGTCAAAAAAAGCCAATGAAATGCTAATCTCCATCAAAGGGAACATTGTGACCAGATCGACAGAAGTAACACTATTCTACTTTGGTTAGACCCCCCCCCCCGCACCTGGAATACTACATCCAGTTTGGGGCACCATCATTGCTCCTTTCCTTTACCATGTTTTGTTGCTCTTTTGGAACCAGAAAAAAAGGGGGAGAATAAGAAGCATAACAACTCAAGAAATGAAGAAACCAACAAAGTGATATGGGATAGCAAATGTGGAATAATTTTTTATGTATATTGTTCTGTCATAATAACAGAATACTGTGTGATACTGTCATTGTTAGGATGATTTTACAGGCACTTACTGAATTAACATTTTCTGAGTCAAGAAATTTATTACTTTTATTTCTGCATGGTTTTGAGTTGTCTAATATGAAATAGAATTGGTCCTAAGACTGCAAAAATCAATGTCCTAGAGCCTCTGTCTTAGTGATTTTAGTGACATTGCATGGCCTAGGTTTATAAGCAGGGATTCTTCCCCCCCCCCCATATCTTAAAATTTAAATACAACATACTATACATACATCTAAGAAATATCATTTACAAAACAAACAGACATATACAAACATAAAAAAACCTTCCCTTCCTTTACTAAGAATATATCTTGATTACTTATATCAACTTTCTTATATTACCATTTGATCATATAATCTGTTCAATATTAATATTAAGTTGTATCATTTTCCTCAAATATATATTTGACTACTTTCTTATCTGTACCACACCTTACATATTGTTCTGAACAATTGCTTTTACTACCAAGGCTAATCATACATTTTTTATATCTTGTGTGTTTCCTATACCTTCTGCCCTGTACACTTTTCATCCTTCTCTCACAGCAATCACTCCATTCTCCCCCCCCCCCAATATTTCTCTGAAGTAGTTCGTGATTGGGGACCAGTCTCTTTCAAATGTATTCCTAGTTTGTCCCTTTAAAAAAATTGTCAGCTTATCCATTTCCATAGTGTCATACAACTTGTATTGCCATTCTTGTAGATTAGGGGCTTCTTTACTTTTCCATTTTTTTGCGATTACAGTTCTTGCAGCATATAACATATAGAACAAAATTTTTCCAAATTTATTTTCTGTTTCTTCATCTATTATACCTAATAAAAAGGTGGTGGGATGTTTATTCAACTTGATACTTAATATTTTCTCTATTTCTGAATGTATGTGGGTCCAATAATTTTCAGATCTTTTACATTCCCACTACATATGCATGTAGGTACCTTTTGATTTTAGACAGTTCCATCAATTTCCACTATTATTTTTATAAATCTTGGATAATTTTTTTGGTGTTAAATACTATCTGTATTGTGTCTTTAGATAATTTTCCTTTACTTCATAACTTAAAGTGTACTTTAATCTTTTGTTCTAGTTCTTTTCCCATTCTTCCATCATTATTGGTCTTCCTATATCCTGAGCCCATTTTGTCATATATTGTTTAACAGTTTCTTCCTCCATCTCAACTTTCAGTAATAAGTTATATAACTTTGCAATCGTATGTTGAGTTTCTTCTAGCAGGAGTTGATCAAATTCTGATTCTTCTTTTTGTATTTGTATTGTTTTTTGATCTATTTTAAATCTTTCATTAATTTGTCTGTATAAAAACCAATTGCACTTATATCCTTCCTTCAATAATTCTTCCATTGTTTTAATTCTTAGTTTATCTGCTTCCCATATCAGTAAATCTTTATAACTCATCCATTCTTCCTCTTTCATCTTTTCTCTCCTATAAAATGCTTCATTCACCGACGTCCACTTCAGTATTTTTCTGTTAAATATATTTCTATATTTTTTCCAGACTCTTAATATTGGTTTTCTTACTATATGAATATCAAATTTCCTGTTGACTTTATCTTTGTCATAAACCAAGTACGTGTGCCATCCGAAGGGTAAATCTGCACCTTCTAATTGTAGTATTCTGTCATCTTTAATATTTACCCATTCTTTAATCCATTGAAGGCAAACTGCATGGTGATATAATTTAAAATTTGGCAAATTCATACCTCCTCTTTCTTTATTATCCTGTAGTATCTTCATCTTTATCCTCGCCTTTTTCTTATTCCAAATAAATGCTGACATATCCTTTTCCCATTCTTTGAAAGGTTTGTCATTGGTTATCATTGGAAGTGTTTGGAAAAGATACATTATTTTTGAGGTTACATTCATTTTGATTGTGGAGATTCTTCCAATCCATGATAAATTCTTCTTAGACCATCTTTGCAGATCTTTATTTCCTGACAAGTTTTTTTGTAGTTATTCTTAAATAAGTCAGAATTTCTTTTTGTAAGATGAATTCCTAAATATTTCATTTTTTCTTTACTTCAAATTTAGATATTTGTTGAATTTGATCAGTCTCTGTCTTATCCATATTCAGCAACAACATATTCATTTTCTTTTCATTTATTTTAAATCCTGCATGTCTTCCATATTCTTTAATTGTCTGTATTAGTGGATGAATACTTTCAAGTGGGTCTGACAGTGTTATCACCATGTCATCCACATATGCCCTTACTTTATGTTCATGTTTACCAGTCTTTATTCCTTTTATCGATTAATTTGATTTAATATTTTCCAAGAGTATTTTTAAAGTCACTATAAACAGTAAGGGGAGTACCTTGTCTCATTCCTTTTTCTATTTGACAGCTTGCTGTTTTCTCTCCATTTACAATTATTCTAGGTTCCTGTTTCTTATATATCTCTTTAATCCATTTTAATAAATTATTTTCAATACCCATTTTCTTCAAAATTTCCAATAGAAAGTCCCAACAAACATTATCAAATGCCTTTTCAGCATCTAAAAATATCAACGCTGCTTTCTTATCTGATGTTATTTCATGAAGTTTTATCATATTCATTATATTCATTATATTCTCTTTTATATGTCTATTTGGTAAAAAGCCTGATTGGTCTTTATTTATCCAAATGTTCAGGATCTTTTTAAATCTTTCAGCCAATGTTGATGTAAATATTTTGTAGTCGTTGTTGAATAATGCAATTGGTCTAAAATTCCTCATGTCTTGAATCTCTTTTTCTTCTTTAGGGATAAGTGTTATAAGCAACATTCTCCATGTCTCTGGTATTTCTCCTTCCAATATAGTGTTCATTGTCCTTTGTAATGGGTTAGCTAGTTGGTTGACAAATGTTTTGTAATATAGTGCCGAAAAGCCATCTGGTCCTGGCATTTTCCCTGTCTTTAATTTCTGTATTGCTTGTATTGTCTCCATTAATGTTATCTTTTTGTTCAGTTCACATCTTTGTTCAGTTCACATATTTGTTCTTCAGTCATTGTTTTTATTGGTAGCATTTGTATATATCTTTCTCTCTCTTTTTTATTTGTGTTTTTTCCGTAAATAAATCTTTGAAATATTTGTGAAACAATTTCTTCAATTGTGTCTGTTCATTGAATATTTCTTCACTTTCCTTTATCTTCCAAATTATTTTCTTTTCTTGGTTTTTCTTTAATTTCCATATCAGCCATTTTCCAGGTTTATTAGCAGATTGAAAATATCTTTGTTTAAAGAATTTAATTTTTTCTACTTCCTCCACCATCATCATTGAGATTTGTTTTTGTAGTATTTGAATTTCTGATCTCAGTGGGTTTTTTTTCTGGATTTTTCTTTAATAACATCTCTTTATTTTTAATTTCTTGCAGTATTTGGTCTATTTTTATTCCCCTTTTTTCCTCTTTTCTACACCTTTCTGAATGAAAAAGCCTCTCATTACATCTTTGGAGGTGTCCCATACAGTTTATATTTTCACCTCCTTGCCTAGATTTTCTTGAAAAAATTGAATCAAATTTCTCTCTGCTTGTTTTATAATTTCTTCATCTTTTAAAAATGATTCATTCAATTTCCAATTAAATTCTTTTTTCCTAATTTTAATTTCCATTGTTATAGGATTATGGTCTGAAGAAATTTTTGGTAATATATCCATTTTTAGAATTTTAGGTGCCAAGGATGTTGATATTAAGAACATGTCAATCCGCGACCATGACTTGTGTCTCGCAGTATAAAAAGTGTAGTCCCTTGTGTTTCCATATTTCACTCTCCAAATGTCCATCAAAGATAACATTTCGTCCATCTCAAAAAAGGATTTCAGTAATTTACCCTGTCTTCTCTTTATTTGTCTCTCTGATTTTCTATCAATTGTTTGGTCTTTAACCCCATTCCAGTCTCCTAGTAGTATTATATATTCATAATCGTAGTCACATAAATTTTTTGTTAATTTTTCAAAAAAAAATGTCCTTTTGTTCTGTGGGGGAGTAGGCTCCTACTACTAATACTTTTTCCATTTACCAATTCACTTCTAATCCAATAAAATGTCCATTTGGGTTGTTAACACTTCTTGTGCTTCTGATTTTCCATTGACATAGATTACTACCCCCTTTTTCCTTTTTTCTCTGGCAGAAATAAATTATTTCCCTAATTTTTGATTGATCAGATATTTATTTTCTGTTTTCTTTGTATGAGTCTCCTGTAGGCACAATATGTCAAATTTTAATTTCCCCAAATAATGGTAAATAATTTTCCATTTTTGTGGGCTGTTTAGTCCTTTTATGTTCCAGGATAGGTATTTTATCATGTTTAGGCTCTCCATTTTGTCTTAAATTGATTGTAACTCTCCTTCCTCTTCCTCTGGTTCCAGCATCAGGTCCCTTCTTCTTCATGATTCTTGTTGTATTTCAAGTGTTTGTGTGTCTCCCTGATCCTTTCTTTCTTGCTGTGATTTCTTTGTCTTTTCTTCTTGTTATTTTCCTTGTTCTTGATCTTTATCTCTTTTAAATGTTTCTAAGAATTCTTGTGCCTTTACTACCGAAGTGATTTTGATCCTCTTCTGTTTATATCTGAAGGACAATCCTTCTGGGTTTTCCCATCTGTAATTCATTTTATTTTCTCTAAATACCTTTGTCAAGAAACTGTATTCCTTTCTTTTTTTTCAATATCGATCCCTCTATGTCCTTCATCAGCTATACTTCCACTCCTGCAATCCATAGTTTCATTTGAAAATATTGCTGTAATATTAACTCCTTCATTTGTGTTCTTACAAAGTAGACCACAATATCTCTAGGTAGTTTCTTTGTGCTGCTATCCATGAACTAATTCGGAAAAAAAAATGTTGATCTCTAACTCCATTATCTCCTTATCTCTTCCAACAAAATCAGCGAGAGCTGTTATCAATACCTCATTTAAATGTTCATCTTCCATTTCCAGAACCCCTCTAGTCTTCAAACACCTCTCCCTCATTTTACATTCCCACATTAATTTCTCATCTTGAATGTCTTTTCTTTTAGCAATTTCTGTATTTAATTTTTCCTCCAGTTCTTTATTTTTCTTTTCCAGCTCATTCACCTTGGATTTCACCACTTTTACCTCTGTGGACATTGATCTTACTGATTCCTTTATTTCATTAAGGCCAGATCTTATTTCCCTTTTTATTTCTCCTTTCATATTTTCCATATCTTGTATCAAATCTTCTTTATCTTTCTTCATCTCCTGCCGCATTTGTCTTAATTCTTCTAAAATTATTGCACTTAAGTCCTGTGGTTTTGGTTGATCTATCGACGGTCTTCTTTGTGTCTGTTGTTGTTGTTGCATCTTTGTTGTTTGTAGTCTAGTCATCACTGACATTTCCCTCTTATAAATCAATTGTATCACAAGTATCACAAATATATACCTTTCCAATATGTCACAACTATATTAACCTATATCTACATATATCAGTAATATATCAAAATTTTGATTCTCATTTAGTATAATTTATCTGCAGTTCATATCAAATCAACAGTTCATATATATATTTATTGTTATCTTCTTCACAATTTTTCTTGTTGTATGTCTCTTTAACTCACTTTAGATAAAAATTAAATATATGGTATCAGTTAAATGCTACCTATGTTACTTCTCACTTCTTCCTTTCCTTCTACAGTCTTCAGTTGTCGATACAAAAAATAAATGTTACATAAAATGGCAACAAAGAATCCAATCAACAACTTCACCACAACAAACAGATATCTTCATCAAACTGAATAGTTTTTAAATAGCAGCTCTCCACTAGATGTCACTCTTTCTAAGTTTCTACAATTATCTAAATCCCTTCTTCCTTCTTTAAGAGGGAGGAGATAAAACAAAAAGAAACAATTAGTTCTTCTTCTTTACTTCTTCTTCCGGGCCCACTTCCTCCTCCCGAGTGCTCTTAAATTTTTTTAATACTTCAGTTGCCAAAGTAATTAAGAAGAAAAAAAAGAAATAAATACTAATAATAATAGTAAACAAAGTCACAGTATCGAATTAACTATACCCGAATCACACTTTCTGGCCTACCTTCCTTCAGTCTTCCTCCTCACTCTGCCTCTGTCTCTCCGCTGTCGCTTGATCTCCCTTCAGCCACTTCCTTCACCTTCCTCTGTCTCTGGGTCTTCCTAAATCTCTCTCTCACTGGGCTGCTTCCTTCCTTCCTTCCTCCTCTATCTGCCTCCATCTCTGCCGCCACTTGATCTCTTTTCAGCTGGTTCCTTCGCCTTCCTCCATCTCTGGGTCTTCATGGGTCTTTTTTCCCCTCTCACTTTCACTGGGCTGCCTTCTTTCTTTCTTCCTCCTCACTCTGCCTCCGTCTCTTCGCTGCCGCTCGATCTCCCTTCAGCCATGTCCTTCGCCTTCCTCCATCTCTGGGTCTTCCTAAATCTCTCTCTCACTCTCACTCTCACTCTCACTGGGCTGCTTTTTCTTTTCTCTTTGCTCCAATCCTGATTTATTTATATTTAGTCTGATCAGTGTTCACTCTTTCCTCAATTTTATAATTACAATAGTTGATGTGTTATAAACGCTGAAAGTATTTTGTTAACTATCCAAGTAAAGGTTTCTATTATTACCGCCGCTTTTTCTCTCAATTATTTTTAGTTGGTGGTGTCTGTGAGCCATCCATGATGGCAGCACAGATGTGGCCATGTATAGTTCTTCGACCCCCTCCGCTCCTTACTGGACAGCAAATACAGATGTTCTTTTCATTTTCCTGTGCAGGATCTGGGCCTCAGTAGAACAACATCCGAGTCCCTTATAATTAAGAGACAGTTTGGTGTCATTTTCTTACTGAAAACAGCACCCCTGCCACATCTGGAGAGTGAAACTCCAGGAGTCACCCTAAAGTCCCACTCAAGCCGACACGATACCTAACCGAAAGTCGGTTTACAAGCAGGGATTCTGAAAGACCAATGGAGGCAGCTTTATGAGTAACATGTTTAGTCCATCTACTGATGCAGCTATCCGAAGCCAGGACATCAGGAAGGAGAAGGAGGCTTTTCAGGTCAGTTTCTGCCAGTAAGGGAGAAGGAAAGCAGTTTCTGAGCAGCCATATCGAGTGGGTGAGTGTTTAAATTCTTTAAAAAAAAAAACACTTGGGGAGAGTGTGACTGTTGCTGAGTGGGTGAGTCACATTTGTAAGTCAATAGGGGGTGGAGCTAGCCAATTAGCTCTATACAACTCCTAGAAGTTTCCAGGTTAGTTTCTGCCAGGAAGGGAGAAGGAAAGCAGTTTTTGAGCAGCCATATTGAGTGGAGGAAGAGAGACAGAGACTTGCCTCCAGAATAAGGTAGCATCCAGGAGCTCTCTGTAGAAACCCAGTTGATTGAGTTTGCTGACAGAGCCTAGTGAAAAGACCAAGAGAACAGGGGCCCTTTACATGGGTCTTTACCAGGGGACTTTTTCAGGGAGAAGCCCACAGTCCTGTTTCAATGCTAACTTAAGATTTCTCAATATGAACATTGAGGGAGTTGCTGCAGACACCTGCAACATTTGTGGAATGTTTGTCTTCTTGCCAAGAGATGTGGGGAACTTCACCTTCACCAAGTGCAAGTTCGTAGTCCTCCTGGAAGATAGTCAAGCAGCTGGAGGTCTGGGTAGGTACACTTCAGCACATTAGGGAGCAAGAGGTTTTCATGGACAGAACAGAATGAACAGTCTTGGACAGGGGCCACACAGAGGAAGTTCTTGAGAAGGAGGTCATTTCATGCACACAGGAGGTGGACACCTGGAGGAATGTCACACACAAAAGTAGGGAAGCCAGGGATCATTCTGGGAGCTTGCAGCTACAGAATCGTGTTGAAGCTCTCTCCCTTATCAAGGATGAAGAGGATGAGCAGCAGGGACAGTCCTCAGGGACAGTGCAGGGGACCCTAAGAGTACCACCATAGGGAACAGCCACTGCTAAGCCTCAGAGGCAGCATGTGGTGGTGGTTGGGGACTCCTTGTTGAGGGATACAGAAGCACTGGTTTGTGGGCCTGACAAGATGTCCCGGGAGGTGTGTTGTCTCCCTGGGGCAAAATTCCGTGATGTGACAGCAAGGCTGAGAAGACTTGTCAAGCCTACTGACCATTACCCCTTCCTCTTGGTCCATGTGGGAACCAATTATACTGCAAAGCACAGTCTTCAGAATATCAGAAGGGATTATGAGGCTTTGGATAGGAAGCTGAAAGAGCTGGATGCACAAGTTGTTATCTCATCTCTTCTCTCAGTTGAAGGGCATGGTCTAGGAAGGGAGAGGAAGATAGCAGACGTGAATAACTGACTCCCTAGATGGTGCCACCAAGTACGATTTGGATTCTTAGATCATGGGCTGCAGTTCCATGAGGGTGGAAATCTAGCAAGAGATGGGCTGCATCTCACACCAGTTGGCAGAAGGATTTTTGCCAGTAGTCTCAAACATTTGATCAGGAGGGCTTTAAACTGAGTCATGTTGAGGAGGGAGACAGTATCTTGGAAGGTATCTTGGAAGGCAGGAGTACATCATGGGCTGGAAATAACAGTCAAAGTGTTATACAGGGAACAAGGCAAATGATGCAACAGCCCAACAGTGGGAGGAAAAAACCCTCACACAGGCAGCAAGTGGGGAAGACACATGCTCTTAGATGTCACTACACTAATTCACAGAGCATGGGAATAAACAAGATGAACTTGAACTCCTAGCACAGCAAAGCAAATACGATATAATAGGCATCACTGAAACCTGGTGGGATGGAATGTAGGAATAGAGGGATATAATCTTTTTAAGAGAAATAGGCCAAACAGGAAAGGAGGAGGAATAGCATTATATGTCAGGGATGTTTACACCTGTGAAGAGATCCAGGACTTAAATCCTGGAAATCAGGTGAAGAGCATCTGGATAAAAATTAAAGAGGATGGAAACAACAGGGATGTTATTGTGGGAATCTGCTACAGACCCCCAAGTCAGAGGAATTGGATAATGCCTTTCTAGAACAGATGACCACACACTCAGAAATGAGAGATGTAGTAGTGATGGGTGTCCTGATATTTCCTGGAAGTCAAACTCAGCCAATACTTCAAGGTCTAGCAAATTCCTCATTTGCCTCGAAGACAATTTCTTTGTCCAAAAGGTGGAAGAGGCAACAAGGGGATCAGCTATTTTAGATCTGATCCTAACCAACAGGGATGACCTGGTCAATGGGGTGCAAGTGGTGGGATCCTTAGGTGGGAGTGATCATGTTCTCCTGGAGTTTCTTATACAGTGGAAAGGAGAAGCTAGGGATAGTCAAACATTCATTCTAGACTTTAGAAGAGCTGATTTCAATAAACTTAAGGAAACACTGGGAGTGATCCCGTGGTCAGGAATACTAAAGGAGAAGGGAGTTCAGGATGGATGAGAGTTTCTCAAAAGGGAGATACTGAAGGCACAATCTCAAACTGTTCCAATAAGAAGGAAAAATGGGAGGTGTCTCAAGAAATTGGGTTGGATGACAAAAGAACTTTCAACTGAACTAAGTTTTAAATGGGAGATGTATAAGAAATGGAAAAGGGGCGAATCACTAAACAGGAATTTAAGTAAATAACTAGCACATGTAGGGGTAAAGTCAGGAAAGCCAAAACACAGAATGAGCTCAGGCTTGCTAGACGGGTTAAGGACAATAAAAAGTGTTTTTTTTGGGGGGGGGGGGTATGTCCATAGCAAAAGAAAGAAGAAGAAAATGGTAGGGCCACTGCACAGAGATGGTGAAATTCTAACAGGGGACAGAGAAAAGGTAGAACTACTCAACACTTTCTTTGCCTCAGTCTTCTCACAAAAGGAAAAGGGTGTTCAACCTGAGGAAAATGGAGCACAGGACACAACAGGGGAAATGCAGCACAAAATAAGTAAAGAGGAAGTTCAGGAATACCTGATTAACATAAATGAATTTAAGTCTCCAGTACCAAATGAACTACATCCAAGGATATTAAAAGAACTGGCAAATGCAATCTCGGAGCCACTGGCAATAATCTTTGAGAACTCTTGGAGAATTAGGAGAAGTCCCAGAAGACTGGAGGAGGGCAAACATTGTCCCCATCTTCAAAAAGGGGAAAAAAGAGGATCCCAACAACAATCACCCAGTTAGTCTGACATCAGTACTGGGAAAGATTCTAGAACAATTCATTAAACAGAGAGTCTGTGAACATTTAGAAGGGAATGCCATAATCACTAAAAGTCAACATGGGTTTCCCAAAAACAAGTCATGCCAGACTAATCTGATCTCTTTTTGTATATATATAACATTACCAGCTTGCTAGATGAAGGGAATGTGATAGACATAGCATATCTTGATTTCAGTAAGGCTTTTGACAAGGTCCCCCACGATATTCTTGCAAACAAGATAGTAAAATGTGGGCTAGACAATACAATTGTTAGGTGGATTAGTAACTGGTTGACTGACCGAACCCTTTGGACCTCACTTTGATTATATTCTGTTTAGGGGGGAGATGCTGTAATGAGCTACAATTAAGTATTCTGGTGAGAACCAATGGGAGATGGTCACTTTCAGTTCTAGGGACAACTTGAAAATGTGAAATTCTGTGAGCTGCATTCCTGGAAATTAGGTAATAATCAATGCTGTTGAGTCTGCAATGATTGATAAATGTGAATTCACTGGGAATGTTGGGTTGTAAAATGCCAATTAAAAGAAATAGGTCTAAGTTTAAATTAATTGTGCAAAATTTGGGGTCTTACCCTTGAATTGCCATGATGGGAAGAACCAGTCATCTCTTAGCTCAGTGAGAACTGGGAATTTAGATTCTAGATCCACATCACTTTGGCCACATCTAGCATTTAGGTCACCTAAAATATAAAAATAAGCCTCAGAACAATTAATAAACAAAGGAGAGATGAAATTTCCTATTTTGAGCCAAGTATTCTTGATTGACGCTTTAGAGCTAAGTGGAGGAATATAGATGGTAAATAGGAAAATTTTAAAAGATTAAATTTGGAAAAGAATCCCCAGTGCTAAATGCTCACATCTCACTGTCAGGATAATTTTGGTTGTGATATTTTTAGAAATAACTATGGCTAAACCCCCGCTTGGCTGTCCCTTCCTGTTTAACTGGGTAGCTTCAAGGGTAGTGAAGGTAAAGCCTTCCAGAGAAATATGTCCCAAAAGCCAAGTTTCTTGTAATAGAATGATGTTATGTTGGGTGATGAAATTGGACAAAGGGATATCACCACTTTTGTTGGACCAGCTGGTGATATTCCTGGAGATTACTTTAAGGTTGAAGTTTACCTAAGTAGTTGATCATCATAAACACTGGTCAGCCATTTCAGATGAGTTGTTGGGCTTAGCCATTAGACAATCATTTGTTTGACGTTTTGAACTTAGGCAGGTCTGAGTGTTGTGGCAGATGGATAAGTCAGATCAGAGAGTAATGTAGATAGATTGTCAGGTTGGAAATGGTTTATAAGCCTTGCTTGACCTGAGTTATTTAAAGTGAAGGATCTAGATCAGGGGTAGGCAACCTTTCTCCTTTAAGGGCCGAGGGACTTCAGCTCCCAGAAGCCTCAGCCATGTTGGCTAATAGTCCCATGTTGGCCAATAGCTCCTGGGATTCTGGGAGCTGAAGTCCCTCGGACCTTAAAGGGGAAAGGTTGCCTACCCCTGATCTAGATGATTCAGCTTCTGGTCGATTTATAGATTCAGGGAAAGTCCTAATGGTGTGGTGGAAAGAGTTCACAAGCATTGCAATTCTTTGGAGCTGTAAGGCTTGAGCTGGCAACTTGGGAGAATCTCTCTGAAGGGTGTTGGTTTCAGCCTTGAGTGGCATTTCATAAGAGGCCTTCTGAGAGGTTGAACAATTTCCTGTTATTTCACACCTTTCCTGGGTCTTCAGCAATAACAGAGGTTTAATTGAGGAGTTCTTTAAAAGGCATATTGTAAAAGTTCCTAGACCTTTCAGGAAAAGTTGTTCTTTCCTAATCATATTGTGTATAGAAAAATTTCAAAAATTTGGAAGCAATCTTGACAAATCAGAGGAAGAGTGTATCAGTTCCACAGATAATAGATTCACTTGCCTTAAACCTAATAGTTGTCTGAGGTGCCAACTTGCTCTTAAAAGTAAAATTCCAGAAGGAATGTAGTCCATTGTAAGGGTAGACATCCAGGGAGATTTATGTGTCATGGAGAGTCGGAGAGTAAATATTGTCCTTGTTCATAACCCAAGGATGGAGTGAACCTTTAAAAGAGCTTGGCTGAGAGCAGACCATTCTATCGACACTACAGATTGGCTCAGGCAGTATCAAGCTTGAATAAGTTGCTGGGAGGGAAAGTATTCCGAGTCAGTAAGGCAGTTAGTTTGGATAAGAAATTGAGAACTTCAGTTAACTTGGTGCCAATTAATTCTAAAGTCAGTTAGTTTGTATTGCTCAGAGAGTAATTTTAGATGGAATTCCATTCGAGCTAACATTAGTAGATAAGAAAGATAAGTTCTGTTGGGGATGATTAGCAGATGCCTTAGAAGTTAAATCCTCCTCACTCCCTGAATGATCAAGTACCAGAATCAGTTCTGGTTTAAGAGCTCAGATAAACAAGGTGACTTTTGGGCCATAAAGCTTTCAATCTTAGGTTGGCAAAGCTGTCTTTGCAGAGGGACTTGGCAGTAGGAGGGATTGCTTTTTTCCTTTTCCTAGATGAAGATGAACCTGATTGGCTGTCTGGAGATGGTGGGGATGCTGCCCTCTTCCTCCTTTTAGGCATAGATGTGCTTTTATATTTTGATTTTTTTTTGGGGGGGGGGTATTTTTAAAAAAAATACTGGGGAGAATTGGAATAAATTTACATCCATATTTGCCTCTTCTGGAGGAACCAAGCCTTCCAAGTTTCAAATATATGTGTAGTACTTTTTGTGCAAGAGCAACCTTTAAATTTGGAAGATATACAAAACAAGATAAGATGTTTGTCCACCAGAGTTCCTTGTATACTGTTCTGAAAATGACAAAGCATAGGAGTAGCCTTAGGTAACATACCTGCAAAGTTTGGAATACATTTTAGAATAAGCAAACAAGGCAGGGAAGTAAACTTGCCCACTGTCTTCTCCCTAATTCTGCTGGTCGTCCATTCAGCTGGTGGCCCAGTCACATTGCTTTGGAGTGGAAGAGGCAGAAGGGTGAAGATCCACTTAACTGTGATCAATTTTAGGCTGCAGCAGATCTCAGCTGGGTCTGCAGAAAAGGATGAAAATAGGGGGAAGGAGCACAGGGAACAACACCTTGTCACATCTGTGCCTACAGTGGAGACGTTAGCACATTTTTAAATTCTGTAACACAGGACTTCCTCCCACTTCAATTGCTGCAACCTGAGTTCAAAATACACAAAATACAGTTTCCACTCAGCTCAGCAGGAGACAGAGGAGAATTTAGAATTTTGCCCTTCCCAGTATACTAAAACAAAAATAATCTGCTGTAGCCTATCCTAGCTTATATACTCCCACTCACTAATAACTTAGGCCATCTTGGACACACTCTGATGTTGCTTGGCCACAAATATTCCAGTTTTCATTTCTGAAATGCTGGAGGGTATCATATCAAGGAGAGCAGGCTGAATATCATGAGTCTAGCATTGTGGATAAAGTTTAATTTTTTTAAAAGTCAAAATCAAGTCAGTGTTCTCAATATCTGCTTTGATGAGCATAGGCCACCTCAAATACATATTTATCTCCACACTCCAGTGTTTGTTTCCCAATCACATGATTCAAGCTGTTTCCATAATCTGCCCTGTAATCCTGTAAGGAAACCAAGCATGAGATTACAGTTTATGGCACAAAAGTCTCAACACACTCCAGCCCTCTTCAAAAGAGAAAAAAACAGAAATTGAAATGGGAGTAGGAGGTGGGGAGAGAAGAAGAACTATCATTACCAATGAGAAGTTCATTAACTTTTAACAGTAAGTACTTTCATTTTTCATCATGATAAGAAAGGAATTAATTAAGGGATCTAACACTGTTAACTGGGCTACTAGGAATCTATACATTTTGACATTGTCTCCCCTTTTCTCTTTAGCTGGGAAAAGGAACTGAAAATGAGCCATCTGTTGTGTTTCTCTGAGAGGGGAAAAGACAAAACATTGCCACCCTCTGCTAACCTCCTCACCTCCATTAGTACTGACTTCATAAGGAAACTATATGTAGCTTTGTTCCTTGACAGATGAGTGACAGGCTCTAACAGGGAACAGACAGTGGACATGCTTGTTTTTGTTTTGTTTTGCTTTTCCCTCTATAACTTCTTTTAACACACTGACTTTGTATTTCTTTTTTTAAAATTGCTTCAGAGCTGAAGAGAAGAAACCAGAGCTATTCTTCTAAACATTTACACCCACATCCATTATGAATGCTGCTTATATGCCAATGTCATCTACCTCCCATGACACTGTTTGCTGTTTTTCTTTAAGAGGAGGGAAAGAACAGGGTGAAGACAAGACTCTTGGTGATCAACACCTGGAAGTTCTGAATACAAATGGGCATTTTTTTTTCAGTGTTGTCACACAGTGCAGTAACTCATGGTGTCACTCTTATGGACCAGAAAGGATTGCCTGGGAGTGGCAGCAGCAATAGACTGCCCCACCTTCCCTTCCCTCCAACTGTTTTCCTTTTCACCTGCTCAGTCAACTGCCCAGCCAGACCTGGAAAGGGCTGGAAGGGTAGCAGCAACAGCAACTGTGCTACCCTTCCTTCCCTCCCACTGTGGTGATGGGGTAGGAAACTGATTCATGGCACCCCAACTCTCATGAAGCACACAAATGGCTGAGATACATAATTAGGAGACATATGTCATAGCTACATCTTTGTAGTCACATCTCCCAATGCCTCTCAATGAGACTTTGATAGTTGCTTGGTTAGAACAGACCTCCAGACTCTGCAATGACCAAAATAGTGAATTGTGATGGTATAAATCTCACATACATCATCATTGCCTTGTGAACTGGGAGATGATGCAGAAATATGTTTTAATTTAATTCATGTACAGGATGCCTGCCCTACATCTCCATGTTTGGCCACAATAAATAAGCAAAGAAAGGGATGACTATTATCCTACAGAAAAATAAAAACATGGGAAGAGCAGACCAGATGAGGACATAGGAAAGAGAGAACTTCAGTGGATTGGTGGACTTTACAGATCTGCATGTCTCTCCTTAGACAACTAAGATCTTCAGAAAGCAGAACAGAAGAATGAATGAGGAGGCAGTGGCGATAGAATGGAAACCTTCCTATGATCAAGTAGGATGGAAAGACTGCCTTGTCTATCTGTTGGAAAAGCCAACAATGAACAAGGAGAAGTTGTTTTCTAGTTTCCAGACAACTTTCTCTCTTTTAGCACTCGGCATTAAAAATGGGGCAGAGTGGAGCAGGACTGGCAAATGGGAGAAGTTGGCTTCCTTGTGTGATCCTTTTTCTCTCCAAAAGAAGGAAAGAATACTGAATGAACTGACTGCATAAGAGGAAGCAGATGAGGAGGTGCTGCCAGTACAGCCCAAATTAAGATATGCTGGTCTCACTTAGGATTCTTTCCCCAAACCCCTCCAAACCCAGATTCAACGCACTCTCAGTCCTCATTGTCACTGTTTGATATCTCATCTAATGAAATATATTTGCCATGTAGCACTAGCACCCTATTTCAGTCTTCCTCTCCTTCTAGCAGTGGAACATCAAATCGAGTCTATATGGTTAGTTTTCTTTGGAAGTAAGAACACCTTGTTCTACCTTGTTATTCGTAACCAAATGTTGTAATCTGTTGACAAAAGCTGAGGTCAACAGTTCATTATTTATTATTGTAAACATGGTTTAATTTAAGTTGCATTAATTTAAGATTAATTTAATCTTGGTTGCATGATATAAAGTTGGTAGCAGGAGATATTAAAATACCCAAGTTTAGAACAGGAAGGGGAGAAACCACATCAGAGAATATCACACATTTACATGAATATTCATCACAACATGAAAGTTTTAAAAGCTGTTGGTGTTAAGCAGCTGGTTTTAACAGCTGTTAAAAGCTGTTAATTTAAGTTACTATTTGTACAGTCAAAATGAGTTAGTTCCTATTGAAGTTACAATTTTAAAAAGCAATTATTTGCTTTTCAGTTTACCAAACATTACTAAAATACTTTTTTACAAGAATATGAATGCTACAAGCATCTGATGCCAGATGCATTCTCCCCCTCCCCTTCATTATTGCTTCATCACCCATAACAGCATGAGGTGGGACTTTGAACTCTAAAAGGAACTAAAAAGTTACAGTTAAACCACAAAATAGATGAAGTTATCCCTTATAAAGTTACTATCACAATGTAATGTAGTTGGATCTTTGTATAAGAAAAGTAGTAGATTGCAAGAAACTCCTCTGTAAACTAGTTTCTTTTGAGCTCTGCATTTCCTTAAGCAACTACAGGTGCCTTTACAGAAAAGCAGGTGTTCTGTAGAAATTGCATGAATACTAATTCCTGAGATTCTACTGTGAACTCTCTTCAGGATGTGTCTAAACAGCCTCCATTCAACCACTGATAGGTAGTCTCTTAACAGATGTCATTATTGGGGGGAAATAATCGAACTGCTCTTAAAGAATGGAGTATAACTTAAACCAACTGAATGCACAATTTTGTATTATTAAAGTTCTTAGAGACACAAACACTTGAGTGGTGCAATTCCCTACATGTAATATTCATGGACTACCACAACAACATCTTTGCTTGTAAAGAGCAAATTCTAAAGATTCAAGTCTAAGGAGAGAGGGTGAAAGTTATTATTTTCATGTCTTTGCTCTTAAGGTAGTTAGTTGCTTGAGTGAATAGTAGATTGAGCCTGTACTGTGGAATGTCAGATTGGGCTTCAGCTAACCTCCTGGTTTCACTTTTCTCAAGAACGCCACATTATAGTCTCTAATGCCGTGTCTAATAAGCTCCACTGGGAAACAGCGACGTTAAAACCTTCTGAACCCCAGACTTATGAATAACACGCTGCATGCGACAGACAAGACACATTTCTTTCAATAGTTCAAATCTAAACCACTGATTTTATTACACAGCTGATTTCCATATACAAACACAGATTCTTAGCTGTAAGAGTCTAATGGATGGAAATGCTACCTGCAGATGTTTTCTAAGGGTTGGAATTTTCATCTGTTGCCATGTTGTGCAGTTCATTCCACTAAGCCTAATCTTTGGTGCCTGTATTTACTTCCAAAAATTGAACAGGTATGAATAATTCATTAGCAGACACTCTCCATAGATCATTGAAAACACTTTCCCTGCCTTCCCATCCTGAGATCTTTTGAAAAAAATATATATATGAGAGTATGGCTGTATACAATGGGTGTAAATCCTCACAAATTTCATTCTCACATGAACTAATAAAGAATTTCAAAATTTATCCCCACTGGGTTAGATTATGGGAATTTGGAAATATTTTTTCAATATTTTCTTCAGGACTGTCGTGAGGAAAAAAGTGATGTTCTTGTCCACATGCCTGGAACCCTTCTGGTGTCATATTGATTCATAGAATCATAGATTTGGAAGAGGCCTCATGGGCCTTTTGAGTTCAAACCCCTGCTTAGTGCAAGATCACTAGCCAAAGCATCCTGAGAAGGTAACTGTCCAACAACATTTTGAAGACATCCAGAGAAAGAGACCACACCACCTCTCTAGGAAATTAGTTCCATTGTTGAACTGATGTTACTGTCAAGAAGTTCCTTCTAATGTTCAATCAGAAGTCCCATCCTCTGAAGCAACAAAGATACCCTTGAGGTATTTAAAGAGTGCAGTGCCAAGCTGAACATGCCCAGCTCCTTCAGCCTTTCCTCATATGTTTTGTTCTTCATACCTCTTATCATCACCATTGCTCTTCTCAGAACCTGCTCCAACTTGTCTATATTTTTCTTAAAATGAAGCATCCAGAACTGACGGCACTATTCCAGATGAAGTCTGACAAGTGCAGACTATAGTGGGATTATTACTTCCCTCAACTTGGAAACTATAATGTTTCTATTAACACAGGCTAAAACAGCACTTGCCTTCTTTGCTGCAGCATCACACATCTGCATCTGAGGAAGTAGACTGTGCAAGGTTATGCTACCAACTTCTTTCTTTCTCTCAGCTAGTCTCAAATGTGCTACAAGATCCTTTCACATATTAATCCAGACTAACACAACTATGTCTTTGAAATCTATGTCATGTTATTTTTGAACATTGCTGGCTCATGTTCAATTTACAACCAACAATAATCTCAAGGTTATTTTCATATATAGTATTACTGAGCCATGTATCCCCCATCCTAAACCTATGTTTTGTGGCTTAAATGTAGAATGCATGCGCATGACGTGGGGCGCCATTTTGGAAGGCCCAACGGCAATGGCGCTGTGCGAATTTGCATGGTGCTGGCACCATTGGGCCTTCCAAAATGGCACCCCACGTCGTACGCATGCACATGTGATGCAAAGCACCATTTGGGAAGGCCCAACGGCACCGGTGCCATGCAAATTCACACAGCACCATTGGCCATTCCAAAATGGTGCCCCCCCATGCGCACACATGCGCACAATGGTGGGCACATGTGCACGCCAGCCCCTGGTGCCATTCCCCCCACTCCCAGCCCCCGGCAAAAAAAGTTGCCAACCCCTGCACTAGACACATCAACAGTGAAGAAGAGGGCATGTTTATATCTCCTCAACATTATATGTTCTCTTAAAATGAATAAAAGGTTTCTGAACAGTCACCATGGCATCAGACCAAAACTCTGGTTGTCATTGCTGCAGCTGCTACAGGCCAGGGAGGCTCAGCCTGGGGGAGAGTAAAAAAAAAAAGGGAATACCTATTGAGGTAATATGGGGCAAAGGTAGATATGGCGATAACAGGATAGAATTATGTTACAAAAGAAGGTGGGATCGATGTTTAAAAGCGATCCCACTTTCAGTTCACCCTCTTGCCCAAAGTAAGTTGGGGAGCTTGCCAACCTTGCCACAGAACCTTGCCCTGCTCCTCTACAATGTCAGGTTGGTAAAAAAAATAAAACCCATATCATCCACGATCTTCTCATGGATGAAAAAGCTGACCTGGCTTGCTTCACAGAAACCTGGCTGGGGGAAGATAGTGCCATTACGTGGAACAAGGCTCTCCCAGCTGGGTACTCTGTACATGAGCAGGTAAGGGAAAGTGGGCAGGGGGGAGGAGTGGCTCTGGTTCACAATAATAACCTTTCCTTGACCAGGATACCTATCCGGAAAACAGACCACTTCTAGAGTATGTACCTGAGCTTAAAAACTAGGGATAGTATAGGGATTCTGTTGATTTACCATCTACCCAGTTGCTTAACAGACTCCCTATCCAAGCTGACACAGCTGGTCTCAGAGTTGCTGTTGGCGTCACCCAGATTTTTAGTTCTGGGCGACTTCAACATTCCATTTGAGACCAGCTTAACACATGAGGCTCAGCAATTAATGGATACCATAACAGACATGGGTCTATCCCAACTGGTTTCTGAGCCAAATCATTCAGCAGGTCATACTCTCGATGCGGTCTTTAGTACGGAACAGGCATATCCGTGGGTAGAGGTAAAAAAAAATACCTCTGCAATGTCATGGACGGATCATTTCCTGGTCAAGGTTGAACTAAGAGCCACTGCTCATCCCACCGGGGGTGGAGGACCCATTAAAATGGTCCGCCCTCAGAGGCTAATGGAGCCAATCGGATTCCAGAAAGCCTTGGAGGGTTTCTTGGTTGGTAAAGCCGACGACCCGTCGAAGCCCTGGTGAACACTTGGAACACTGATCTCACCAGAGCTATCAACACGATTGCCCCCAAGCATCCTTTCCAACCCGCTCCAAATCGTCATCCCTAGTTCACAGAAGAACTCAGGAAAGCGGGTTGGACAATGACTAGAGTGTACCTGGTGGAAAACTCAACTCTTATCGGACAGCACTCATCATAGGAAGTTTCTTCATTCCTATCAAGAGGCAATACAGGCAGCGAAGACATCTTTCTCCTCTGCCCGTATTGCGTCTGCAGAATCTCGTCCAGCAGAACTGTTTAGGGTCATTGGGGAACTGTCACAGGTTCGACCTGTGCAGAACCCTTTACTTAACCCAACAACAGCCTGCTGTGATGCTTTTAACAACTATTTTGCAGATAAAATCTCTCAGATAAGAGACAACTTAAATGCCGGGATTACAACAGAAGCGACAGATGAGGTGTCCAGTAAACCTGTTTATAAGATTAAACTGGATCAGTTTGAGTTAGTGAGTACCGATGATGTGGACAAGATCCTTGGAAAAGTAAGGAAGATGACGTGCTCTCTTGATCCCTGCCCATCTTGGCTGATCATTCAGGGGGGCGATGCACTGATGGCCTTCCTTAAGGAGGTCATCAATGCATCCCTTAGGGAAGGAATAGTTCCACCTAATCTAAAGGAGGCAGCCGTTAGACCACTTCTGAAGAAACCTTCCCTGGAACCCCTGGACATGAAAAATTATAGACCAGTCTCACACTTACCATTCTTGAGCAAGGCGATTGAGCGAGCCGTCGCCTTCCAACTCCAAGCAATCTTGGATGAAACCAATTTTCTAGATCCATTTCAAACCAGCTTCAGGCTTGGATATGGGGTGGAGACAGCCACGGTTGCTCTGGTGGATGACCTTCACCTTAGCACCAAAAGGGGAAGTGTGACCCAGTTGGTGCTTTTGGATCTCTCAGCGGCTTTTGACACTATAGACCACAACATTCTTTTGGAGCTCCTGAGAGAATTGGGAGTGGGAGGCACTGCTCTTCAGTGGCTCCGCTCTTTTCTCTTGGGCAGGTTCCAGAGCCAACAGATGGTGGTTCTCTCCTCAATCAATGCCTTGAAGCGGTAATGGACTGGATGAGGAAAAATTGACTCAAACTGAATCCAGACAAAACAGAGGTAATCACAGTAGGGGTCCCCAAACCAGCGATTGGGTTGCGACTGCCAGTCTTGGATGGGGTCATGCTTTCCACCAAGGACTGTGTCCGCAGTCTAAGGGTGCTCCTAGACCCATTGCTTCACATGATAAATCAGGTGAATGCGACAGTCAGGAGTGCCTGTTATCAGCTTCAGCTGATACGCCAGCTGCGCACTTTCTTGGAAGTAAAGGACCTAGAAACTGTAGTACATGCCCTGGTAACCTCATGACTCGACTTCTGTAATGCACTCTACATGGGGCTACCCTTCTACCTAACTTGGAAACTGAAATTAGTACAAAACATGGCAGCCAGACTGATCACTGGGACTCCAAGAAGTGATCATATTATGCCAGTTATGAAATCTTTGCACTGGCTGCCAGTTAGTTTCCGGGCATGGTATAAGGCGTTGGTGTTAATCTTTAAAGCCCTACATGGCCTGGGTCCATCTTACCTAATGAATTGCCTATAGCCATATAATCCACCCTGTGCCCTGTGGGAGGAAGTTGCTTCAACCTATAAGAACCAGATTGACGACAACCTCCCAGAGGACTTTTTCTGCCATGGCCCCTAGATTATAGAATGCCCTGCCGGAGGAGATCTGTCAGATAACCAACTTAGATGGCTTTTAAAAAGCCATCAAGATGGATCTCTTCCAGCAGGCATTCCCAGAATGACATTGTTACAATCTCTCTCCTGCTATCAGACCATCAGATCACTCTCCTATATATTCAGAGTGCCAGCCATTTAATAGTATTGACTTGTAGTTTTGTTTTAAGTTAATTTTAATGTTGATAATGATTTAATATACTTTTAAGGGTGGGTTATATGTCTATTATAATTGTATGGGATTGTATTTTAATTGTAAGCCACCTTGATAGCCTCGGCTAAAGGCGGGATATAAATAAATTATTATTATTATTATTATTATTATTATTAATTAACTGAGGAACCTTCAGCAAAATGATGTCAACATAAGCTGAATTACTTATGAAAACAGTACTTGAATAAGCCTCATGCTTTGATAATACATAGTTCTCTCACAGTATAAGATGAAAAATCTGTTGATAGAACTGAGAGTGGACAGACAGATAAGTCATCCAGGTTGACCATAAGTTGACCATTTCTGGTTGCACAGAGAAGCTCTGCTGTGTATTTTCAGAGAGAGAGACAGAGACAGAGAGACAGAGTGAGAGAGAGATGACAAAAATCCTGAGCGAGCAATATGACTGTATACCATACTAAAGATCTGTTGAACAAGTTGAATATTACATGGGAAGCATGAAGAAAATGTTAAAGAGTATATCCAGTAAAAGAAAAATAATAAAAGATAGTTTAAGCAAGTTTGAAGAAAAACCAAAACAACAAAGCATGTAGTAAAAAGAAAGATTATGGCTCCCATGGCCTGCCTAACCCAGGAAAGATAAAATTAAAAAAGATGCAGGCAGGGAGAGATAAAGTTACAGCAAGATACAGACAGGGCAACCATTGTTCACTGGGTATTTTGCTTCTGCAGTGAGGATAAAGTGCATTTAAATGTACTGCAGTCCATGGTGCTGAATTGGCTGCACACTAAAGAGGAAAAGAAGATGGGAAATATGATTCTGTGCTTGCCTATTCAGAAGTAAACCCCATTAAATTTTATGGGGCTTAGCCCCAGGTAAATTGGCATACAGTTGAAAATGGAATCATTATGATTTCCATCATTTTAAAAAAAAAACAAATGTCATCAAAATATTGGCTAAAAGATGCTGGCGCATCTTCTCTATCAATACACAATGAAGAGGATTGTCTTCATTTTTTTGGGGGGGGGGGGGGGAGAGAGCTAAGAATAGGCCCCATTATGGAAATGCAATTATACATGGCATGGAATGAAAAGATCAGGGTCATTCAATAAAATTGATTGGTGGTATGTACCAAAGTACAGAGAGCAGAAAAGATACTTCATCCTTCTGCATAATTGTAGGACTCAGTGCCAATAAGTGCAGTGATGGCAACTCATTTTGATGGACTATTTTTTTAAAGGCTAGGTTTACTCATGAAAGGGTAGATTTTTACTTGTAGATTTTCATTTATTTAATTTTGACTTAATAGTTACATGAAATAGCCATCTTCAGATGCAGTATAATTTGGAGGATTAAATGAAGAGGAAGAAAAACAGAGCATGTGGCCATCATTAAAAAATCCTACCTGTGAGATATTTGGTAGACTAGGAATGGAGGTAGAATGGTGTGGTCAGTCATCCTTTCCATCCAGGGAAAAGTGAGGCTATGGTGTCCCTAAAGGAGTGAGATGGCTGCACCAGGCAGCTCCTTTTGAGTGCTGGGAATGGGCAACACTTGCTGATTGCTTAATATTAGTATTTTCAATCTTCCAGCCAAAGAAAAGAAGATATGCTTATGGGATTTATTCATATATTTAGCCTCAGGGGCCAAAATAATCTGGCCTTGGGTTATATAACTGATTTAAGGGGCAACACCTGCTGTTCCAGATCAGAAACAGTCCTGCAGGGAGTGGGCAGACTCTTGGACTAACCCCAGTGAAGCTCATGAACAGAGGGAGCAAGCAGGGCTGTTTTGCATACAATTGTCAGAAGAGCAAAACCAAAGTGAGCTTAGGCCTAAGCAGACTGCCAGAAATAGTGCACATTAAATTGAGGCACTGCCCTGGCTCAGTGCTAGGGAATCATGGGAACTTTTTTTCTGGGACATTGAGCCTTCTCTGTCAGAGAGCTCTGGTGCCACAATAAATTACAGTTCCCATGATTCCCTAGCACTGAGCCAGGGCCGTGCCTCAATTTAATGTGCACTATTTCTGGCAGTCTGCTTAGGCCCCTTGTCTCTTAAGGCTGGTTTTTATTTTAATTGTTTGAAACTGTTTGGAGGATTGTTTTGTGTGTTTCAGGTATCATGTTCTGCTTTGAGCATGTCAATAGAGAAGGGGAGGCCACTACTGGTTTGGTTAAGTAGGGAAAGGACTTGGTTGGTGGGACAGCTAGCATCCCCTAACTCTACAACTGCCCTACAAGCTTGTGATCAAAAGCATGTGAACAGAAGAGTAAAAAGTTTTGTGTGGTGCATAGCTGAGCAGATCAGGAGAAAGGGCAAGAGGTATATGTGACTTGCTACATAGAAGGAAGAGACACAGTTAGTTGGGGTGTATGTGTGTGTGTCTGTGTGTGTGTCTGTGTGTGTTGCAGTAACATGTGACCTCTGTTCTATGTTGGTTTTTCTGCCTCAGAATGTTGGAAGCTAGACCTGAAACAAGCTGGTTGTCCTACTGGAAGAGATAGTATAACAGCCTGAGCTCTGCTCATTCATACTTCAGTGGACCAAGAAGGATAAGTTGCTGAACAGAGACAAATGCAAATGACTTTAGGACTCTTGGTAGGAAGCTGGAGGATCTTGAGATTACTGGTGGGTATTTCATTTGTCATTCCTGTTGAAGAAATGGTCCAGGAATAGAGAAAAGAATACAGGAAGTGAATAATTGGCTACACAGATGTTATCACAGGAAAAGATTTGGCTTCTTAGACATCCAAGAGATGTTGTCCTTTCTAACAAAAGCTTTTGCAGTTGGCCCTTCTTGGTTTATACTGTTACATGGTGCATGTGCAACACACTTGAATTTTATATGTATTAATAACTTGAAGTCTTATGATTGGTATGCAAACACGATTTAATAAGCATTACTTAAATCTAGTGGAATGAAATTCACTCCTAGAGAGAGAACAGGAGGAGGAGGAATAACATATGGAAAGGATTATACACCTGAAACATGATAGGTAGGTTGTGAGTATCTGGGTAAAACAATTACAGATGATGGAAATAACAGGCTGCCCCTGGATCTCAAGGGAAGCTACCTTTCTGTTTCTAATGGAGTTGAAATTTTATTGTCTTTTATTGTCCTTTGTTCCCAATCCCCACATGGTCCAAACAGGCCATTGATGCACTGATAATCCTTCAGATCATCTTAACTGACAACAGAAATAATATCTGAGACAAAATGTTGGCCTGTGACTATAACAGTTACTTTTCTTCTCCTGTATGATGAAGCCAATGAAGCTTCAAAAGCTTGCATGATTATATTCTGAATATTGGTTGGCCAATAAAAATATCATTCTTTTGTGGATTTTGGAGTTTGTTGTATTTTGCTGCATGGCCAATACAGCTACTGAATATGTAAACTGAAGACACAATCACAAACAAGAAAGAAATGCAGTGAGGGGGCTGCACTCCAAGATAGGTGAAGAGATCATAAATGGAATCCTAGCCATTTTAACGGAAGTCTCCAGGATCCAATTAATGCATCAGAAAGCACTAAAAGAATATAACCTCTGAGCTTCTCTTTATAATTTTGAGAATTCTTGGAGAAGAACTGAAGTCCTAACAGACTGGAGCCAGGGAAATATTGTCCTCATCTCCATAAAAAATAAAAACAGAAGACCCTGGCAGTTATTGTCAAGTTAACCTGATGTCAATACCTGGAAAGGTTCTGAAAAAATATGAAGATTCAGCCTGTGAGAAGTTAGGAAAGAGTGTCATGTTTACTAAGAAACTGGAAGAGGGTTTCATAAAGAGTTTTGCAGACTAATTTGACCTCTCTTGCTTTGCTTTTTAAATAAGAGTTACAAAGGGGCTATGCAGACAGGCGGCTCTGGGCCACCCCTGCTAGCTGCAGATCGGGGCTGCAGCAACCGTGCACTGTGGCTCCGATCCTCCCTTTTGCCACCCCGATCTGCACCGGAAGGATGTCCTGGTGCCGCACGCCATGCGTAACGGCGTGCGACATCAGGACATCGTCGGGCTGGGGTTGGAGCGGCCGGCATGCAGCTGCCCCTCCCCATCTCTGCTTCCAGGCCAGCCCTTTGGGCCAGTCTGCAGAGGCCCAAAGTTAGTAGATCAGCAGGATACTATGGATATAGTTAATTTTGATTTCAGTAAGTCTTGTCATGATATTCTTGCTGATGAGCTAGTAAAATGCTTTGTAATCAGTAGTGATGGAAATAATATTCAATTATACTTGACAGGGGGGGGGGGAGGCTGAAAGGAAGATTTCTTAAGAGTTGGAAAAACCCTAACAAGAAGAACTCTGTAATAAGCCTAGCCCCAACAAGAGGCCTTGGTCCCAAGATCCTACAAAGAGTCTCACCTCTTGCTCCAAGAATCCAGGAGGCCCTGGAAGGTGCTTGCATCTTGTACCAGCTATCAGAACATAGCCATATGATCTTCATTTGCTTACATCCTCCCCAAAATGTGGCCCTGTAAGGGAATGGAGTACCTTGATGGGTCTTGTACTCTCCTTCACTGAAATGTTTAAAGGAAAGATGGGATGGACAACTGGTATGGGATTCTTAGCTGAAGATTCCTCCCTTGATTGAGGATGGACTAGCTCTCACCTCTATAATTTAGTGTGTATGAATTCAGAAGTGGTGACAAGTGGATATAGATAGCCGCTTGGTGTATTTAACTAGCTGAGTGATCAGAGATTTCAATCTTTAGACAAATAGTTTCAGAGAATGGACTTTTGACATCTTTTTTTTTTTAAGCCTGATTGGGCTCTGGATTCAGGATGAATCCATATCTTAAGCATATGTTTAAATACATGCTTAAATAATATAGAATATCTCACCCAGAAATTCAAGCCCTAAGAGACTTTTCTCCAGGCAATGTTCATTTTCTGGAGTGTGCAACAACCATTTGGTGCTGATGAATATTAATAAATACAGATTCTGATTTAATCACACCTTATCAAACCCCTACCAGCTTCTTGCTTCTAATTACACTTTACCCAAAAAAAGAACTTTGACATTCTTTCTCTTCCCCCGCCCCTTGCTTCCTTTTTTCCTCCTGCTGTCATACAGGAAGGTACTGATGAGCTTAAGCAGCAGGTGAGCTTTTTATCCCCTTCTGCACTTTAAGGAATCAGAAGAGAAGAAATGATGGAGGCCCTCTGAGAACGTGCTCTGATTAGTGTGGTGCCACAAGTGGATTTCTAAGAAAGTGATTGTTCCTGCCCTTCTGATTTTCCAAGCATGACACTGAGTGGCACCTATTCCAGGCACGTTTGTTTGTTTGATTTTTATGAGATGTACAACAAAATGGCACATCAAAAGGGAAGTCATAAAGGAATGCCCCAGGCAGTACTTGCACCGAAGACAGCCCAAGCAAATGATATTCTATTGGCAAGAGCAGGGGGCAGTTTGACTGCAACTTGGCAGTGAAAAGCAAAGGAATTTTAACAGAGAGGCATTCAGTGCTCATTCAAAAACTCACTGAAGGCTGCAAGAGACAGCAGGAGAACTACAGAGTTCAGAAATTATTCTTAGGAGGTATTTTTCAGCTCTTGCTCAAAGTAAAGTAACACATTACTATGAACACTGCTACCTTGAATGCACAAATCAGAAGAAGATAACACTGGAACACCTCAAATAAAGCTTCAAATCTGTGTGTGCCCAATGTAACATTGTTACAGACATACTTCATTTTCCCTTCAGAGCTCTGTAGCTTTGCTTTCCTCTGAATTAAAAGGGAGCACAGGAGGTTTAAGAGGTTTAACAGGACTTTGCAATCCTCCTAAAATATACAAGACCATAGATCAAGGCAAATGGATATACCTTTGAGGCTCTTCTGTTATTCCATGTTAGATTCCCAAGAAAGATCCTTCACCTAGCTTCTTCACCTGTGCCAGTCAACAGTTCTTTCTGTCCCTCCCTCTGAAAGACAACCAAGATATTTTCCTGCCTTGGTTGCTTTTCCTATTGTTTCAATAGGCTACCCTTCTATAGTGGTCATGTAAAAGGAGCTCATGCCCCTGATTGGCAGAAGAAAACCAAGACACCTTGCTTCTTGAGGTGGAACAGCAAATGGTTCACACCCTCTTGTAGTCCCCATTGCTGGCAACATTATTTTGGCATCTGAAATAGAAAATAGAAAATCCCACAATCAGCTCTCATCCTCCCTGAGAATACAGCAATAATAGATTAAATAGTAACATTCTGCCCTTTTATGACTTCCAACAGCCAGTTCCTGATGCAGTTGCCTTTTTCTGCCCAATGGTAGGGTTGACCCTGATAAGCACTAATGCCAAACCCCCTCCTTGTCATCCTGGGTCCACACAGGTATTATCTGTCATTATTAAATAACATTAAACTTCATAGGGGTCAAGTCCCTGATTATAGGATGGATGCCTATGCTTAGATGAAAATATAAAGCTCCTCTTCCCAGCTCTCTGTGTCAAAATCATAGTGATAACCTAATCCACAGTAATTAGGTAGAAAGCAAACTCACAGCAACATCAGGAAGCTACATTAACTCATACAAATATTCAATAAACATAAGGGAGAGGACACTTGCCAAATATTCCTGCCCTCTGCTAGAATCATGCACGACCTCCCTCCTCCACTGATCAATCCTTTTGGGCCATTATAAACCAGTCATTTGTGTATACAGATGGTACATATGGAAAGTTCTTGAACTCAGGGAACTCTCCACAAGGTACACTACAGAAACATTGTAATTCCTGGAATATAGTAGTTCTCTGCCTAGGTACATGTACAAATGGAGAATAATACATGTGTAGTGGATGTTTGTTAGGACAGGGAAAAATATGTACTCTGGCACTGTTCCAGTTTGAGCAGGAGGACCAAGCTTATTCCTTTTTCTTTCTAGTTCTTCAGGTGGCTTTAAAATATCCAACTTTCTCTCTCCTCCTCCTGTTTTCACTCCTATCATGGCCTTGTCTCAATTGCTGCTAGTGGTGTAACGAATTTTCACACTATTTTTTCAAATGCATGAGAAATTTGCCTTTCAACAAACTTGTACCTCTTTAAAATGCTCTTAATACTTGGTGTTCCTCGACCAAGCAGGAAGAAATTTTATTTTTTAGCATTTGCAAATAAAGTGACCAGATGGGAGCTTTGGAATGATAACTCAATGGGTATGACTTGCGTAATAACATACTATATCATAATGCTATTTTACTCACACAGTGTAGTGGTTTCATTGAGTGTGATTCTTTGTCCCAAGGCCCAGCCTACTTGTTAGTCTATCATGACTTTCTACAGGCAATACTTTTTTGAGTACATCTGCAATGTTTTTCTCAGACACACAGTATTGCAGTTTTATGATTCCACCTTGTATTAAATCTTGTACATTTTGATATCTCACCCTAATGTGTTTTGTCCTGCTTTTTAGATTTTCTGCTTCAGCCATTGCAATGCATGCTATGCATGCTTCACTGATTACTATTGGTGTAGGGCATGGTTCACCAAGATCCTCCAATAGCTGCCTGACCCACTGAACTTTGCTAGCCATCTCTGAGAGTGCAGCAAATTTAGCTTCTGTGGTGCTCAAAGCTACACAATTTTGCTTTCTAGATCTCCAAACAACAGGACTATTAGCAAATTTGACAACTAAACCAGAAACTGACTTTTTGTCTGTTGTCTCTGATGCAAAAGAACTGTCTGCAAAGCGTTCTAGCTGAGACATGCCTCCAGTCATCACCAGGCATCTGCCTCTTGTTCCCTTGAGAAAGCACACCACACACTTCAAAGCAGTCCAATCCACTAACCTGGGTTTTGAGGCTCTTCTACTCAACAACCCTACTGAAAAGCTGATGTCAGGTCTAGTGTTATTGGCAATGAACAAAAGACTACCAATAATTGAATGGAACAATTCAGGATGCTCAAACACTTTGTCAGATTCTAAACAGACCAAATCAGGTATCATGGGACTTCTGACTACCTTCCCATTGCTCAATCCACATTTCTCCACAATCTTGTCAATCTTCTTTTTCTGACACAACAGAATCTTCCCATCCTGGATCCTCTCCACTTCAATTCCTAAGTAAATGTTCAAACTTCCCAAATCCTTCAGTTTGAATTTTCTTGCTAACTCTTCCTGTACATGCTTCACATCATCCAAACAATTTGCAGCCACACAAAGGTCATCAACATAGATCACTAGGATGACACTACCCTTGGTATGCACACATGCATCAGCCATGCTGCATTGGTATCCAAGCTCATCATGAATGCACCTGTTCCAGCATCTAGCATGTGCGGTGGCAGCATCAGCGTCAGGGGCTGCAGGAAGGTCAGGCAGAGGCCCAGGAGCCCGCCCAATGCTCCATATCCACCAGCGGTGCGGCAGAGCAGCAGCAGCGACAAGCAGCTGAAAGGCCTGGCGGGAGTATTTAGCCCACCCTGCTCCATCCCCTACAGCAGCACAGCAGCAGCAGCAGCAGCAGCAGTGTCGGGGGCTGCAGGAAGGTCAGGCTGAGGCGCAGGAACCTGCTCAACACTCTATCGCCACCAGTGGCGCGGCAGCGCAGCAGCAGCGGCAAGCAGCTGAGAGGTCTGGGTGGGAGTATTTAGCCCACCCAGCTCCATCCCCTCCAGCAGTGCAGTGGCAGCGTCAGTGTCGGGGGCTGCAGGAAGGTTGGACGGAGGCCCAGGAGCCTGCCCAGATTCCAACTCCTTCCCAAAATGCAGCGCTTGTAGCAATGGTGTGGTCCTTGTGAGCTTAGGCCAGGAACCCAAGATTTGCTATCACTCTAATATTCCTGTGCTATTATGCTGAGAGAGACAACTGGAGGGCTCAATGTTTTGATCTATGTGGTGAACATCCCCCGTTTTACCACCAAAACAGGGTTAAAGGTCTGGGGCTGGTTTCAGCTCCAGTTGCCTGATCCTCCTTGTGGCTCTATTTTCTATCTCTATCTGAGGTTGGGAATGAGGTAGGGGTGGCCATTGGAGTTGCATTGGGGAATGGGAGATGTGGTCGGAGCAGAGCGAACATATGTTACAAAAGAAGACGGGATCGCTGTTTGAGAGCTATCCCTTCTTCAGTTCCCTCTGTTTCCCGAAATGGTTTGGAGAGTAGACCAACTATTCCACAGAACCTCACGCTGCTCCTTTGCAATGCCAGGTCAGTCAAAAATAAAACTCATATCATCCATGATCTTCTTCTGGATGAGGATGCCGACCTGGCTTGCTTTACAGAGTCCTGGCTGGGAAAAGATAGCACTGTTACGTGGGTGCAGACCCTCCCAGCCAGGTATTCTGTTAGTGAGCAGGTGAGGGGAATTGGGCAGGGGGGCGGAGTGGCTCTGGTTTATAAGAACAATCTGACTTTGACTAGGATACCTATCCAGAACACAGTCCATTTTGAGTGTATATACCTTAGCCTGAGGACCAGGGAGAGTTTGGGGATTCTGCTGGTATACCGACCACCCCGTTGTCTAGCAGACTCCCTAACCGAGCTGACACAGCTGATCTCTGAGTTGCTTCTGGAGTTGCCCAGGCTTTTAATTCTGGGCGACTTCAACATCCCTCTTGAGACCAGTTTGACAAACTTAACAGGTGCGGCTCAGGAGTTCATGGAAACCATTACTAACATGGGCCTCTCCCAATTGGTTGTCGGGCCCACACATTGTGTGGGTCATACCCTTGATGCGGTCTTCAGTACGGAGCAGGAATATCCATGGACAGAGGTTATTAAAACCTCTGCCTTGTCATTTCCTGGTCAAGATGGAACTTAGAGCCTCTATCCACCCCACTGGAGATGGTGGACCCATTAAAATTGTCCACCCTCAAAGGCTAATGGAACCAATTGGATTCCAGAAAGCCTTGGAGGGTTTAATGGTTGGAAATGCCGGTGACCCTGTCAAAGCTTTGCTTAATACTTGGAACACCGATCTTACCAAGGCTATTGACACGATCGCTCCCAAGCGTCCTTGCCAACCCACTTCGAACCGCAGGCCATGGCATACACCAGAGCTTAGGAAAATGAAGCGGGAAGGACAATGACTAGAGTGCAACTGGCAGAAAACTCAACTCTTATCTGACCAGACTCGCCATATGAACTTTCTTTGGTCCTATCGGGAGGCAATACGTGCAGCACAGAGCTCTTCCTGCTCTGCTGGTATTGCATCTACAGAGTCCCGTCCAGCAGTGTTTAGGGTAGTAAGGGAACTGACGCAGGTCCCCCCTGCGCAGAACCCTTTACTTAACCCAACAACAGCCTGCTGTGATGCGTTTAATAACTTCTTTGCAGATAAAATCACTCATATAAGAGCCGACTTAGATGCCAGTATTCAAACAGAAATAACAGACGAGGTGTCCTGTGACTCCATTAATGAGATTATTCTGGATCAGTTTCAATCTGTGAGTACCAATGACATGGACAAGCTCCTTGGTAGAGTAAGGAAAACAACCTGCCTTCTCGATCCTTGCCCTTCATGGCTGGCCGTCCGTGGGGGGACGCTTTGAGGATGTTCCTTACAGACATCATCAATAACCTCAGGGAAGGTTACATTCCATCTTGTTTGAAGGAAGCGGCAGTTAGGCCACTTCTGAAAAAACCTTCTCTGGACCCCCTGGATATGAACTACAGGCCAGTCTCTCTATTACCATTCTTGAGTAAGGTAATCGAGAGGGTGGTTGCTCTTCAACTCCAAGCTGTCTTGAATGAAACCGACTCATTTCAAACTAGCTTCAGGACAAACTTGCTTCAGGTCATTATCTAGACCCATTTCAAACTAGCTTCAGGACAGGCTTTGGGGTTGAGACTGCCATGGTTGCCTTGACCGACGATCTGCGTCTGAGCATCGACAGGGGTAGTGTGACCTTGTTGGGGCTTTTAGACCTCTCAGCAGCTTTTGATACGATAGATCATGGCATCCTCTTGGATCATCTGAGGGGGTTGGGAATTGGAGGCACTGTGCTCCAGTGATTCCATTCCTTCCCCTCAGGCAGATCCCAGAGGGTACTGTTCAGGAACAGCTCCTCTGGTAAAAGGGACCTCACCTGTGGTGTTCCACAGGGAGCTATTCTGTCCCCAATGTTATTTAACATCTATATGAAGCCGTTCGGTGAGATTATTCAGAGTTGTGGAGCTGGGTGTTATCAGTACGCTGATGACACCCAGATCTATTTCTCCATGTCTCGCTCATTGGCCCAAAATTCCGATGGCATCTCCTCTCTCAATGAATGTCTTCGGGCAGTAATGCACTGGATGAGGAAAAACAGGTTGAGACTGAATCCAGACAAAACGGAGGTGCTCACGGTAGCGGCCCCGAAACCAAGAATTGGGTTGCAACCTCTGGTCCTAGACAGGGTCACACTCTCCGTAAGGACTGTGTTCACAGTCTCGGGGTGCTCCTTGACTCGTCATTTTAGATGACGAATCAGCTAAATGCGACAGTCAGGAGTGCCTGTTATCAGCTTCGGCTGATATGCCAGCTGTGCCCTTTTCTGGAAGTAAGGGATCTTGAGACTGTTGAGCATGCACTGGTAACCTAACCTCTAGATTTCTGTAATGCACTCTACATGGGGCTACCCTCATGCTTGGTCTGGAAACTGCAGTTAGTACAAAATATGGCAGCCAGAGTAGTGTCTGGAACATGTAGGAGGGACTGCCCTCCACTGGCTGCCTATTAGTTTCCGAACCCAGTACAAGGTGTTGGTTATCACCTTGGTCCGGAAACTGCTTGATCCGGAAACTGCAGCTAATTCAGAACATGGCAGCCAGGATAGTCTCTGGAACATCTAGGAGGGACCATATTGCTCCGGTATTACGGTCCCTCCACTGGTTGCCTATTAGTTTCTGGGCCCAGTATAAGGTGTTGGTTATCACCTTTAAAGCCCTAAATGGCTTGGGTCCAAACTATCTTCGGGACCACCTTCTCCCCTACAATCCCCCCCATGCACTCAGATCCTCTGGGAGAGCCTGCTTCAGCCACAAAAATCTAGGCTTTTGGCTACCTCACAAAAGGGCATTTTCTGTGGTTGCCCCCAAGTTATGGAATGGCCTACCGGACGAGATCCGTCTACTTACATCTTTAGACAGCTTTAAAAAGGCTGTAAAGATGGATCTCTTCCAGCAGGCCTTTCCAGGATAGATACCCGGCCTCGGAGATTCCTCCAGGAACTTGTTTGTATTCCCCAATATGACACAGCCGCCTTTCTATTAACCCGCTTACCAAAAAATTGTCGCAATATGTTCATGTTGTGTTCCTGTTTTTAATTTTAAATTTAATAATAATAATAATAATAATAATAATAATAATAATAATAATAATTTTTATTTCTAGCCTGCCCCTCTGCTCGGCAATCAGGGCAGATTTCAGCATAATTAAAACACAAAGAAGTTAAAACATCTTACATCCCAATCCCTAACCCTCCCACCCCTTAAAACTGAAGTAAACCAATGAATAATTAAAATACATTATATAATTAAAACCAAACAGTTTGTGGGCAGCATACATCAGTCATTGGGGGGGGGCTCAGAGCAGGTAGCTGGACTCCTCTCACTGGGAGGCTATTCCAGGAAGGCCTGCCAGAAGAGATCTGTCTTTACTGCTTTCTTAAAAGCAGCAAGAGTGGTAATAAGACGGATTTCATCCGGCAGGCCTTTCCAAAGTCTTGGAGCGGTCGCAGAGAAGGCCCTCTGAGAGGTCTGCGACAGCCTGGTCTTCATGGGCTGCAGCAGGTTCCTCTCAGAGGACCTAAGGGCATGCGGGGGGTCATACAGGAAGAGGCGGTCCCTGAGATAAGATGGACCCAAGCCATGTAGGGCTTTAAACATTAAAACCAACACCTTGTACTGCGCCCGGAAACTAACTGGCAGCCAGTGGAGGGATTTAAGCACACGTGTTATATGCTCCCTCCTAGATGTTCCAGTAATTAACTTGGCTGTCATGTTTTGTACCAGTTGCAGTTTCTGGGTTAGGCACAAGGGTAGCCCCATGTAGAGTGCATTGCAGTAATCCAGACATGAGGTTACCAAAGCATGTACCACAGTTTCCAGATCCCTCATATCCAGATAAGGGCGCAGTTGGCATATTAGCCAAAGCTGATAACAGGCACTCCTGACCACCGCATTCACCTGCCAAGTCATGTGAAGTGATGAATCTAGAAGTACCCCCAAGCTGCGAACACAGTCCTTAGAGGAGAGTGTGACTCCATCCAGGACTGAAGACTGTATTCCCAAATCTGGTTTCGGTCCCGTGACTGTCAGTACCTCCATTTGTCTGGATTCAGCTTCAATCTGTTTTTCCTCATCCAATCCATTACCACTCTGAGACAGTCATTGAGAGGAGAGACACCATATGAAGTCTGAGCCAATGATCTGGTCATGGAGAACTATATCTGGGTGTCATCAGTGTACTGATGACACCGCGCTCCATGGCTCTGAATGATCTCACCCAGCGGCTTCATATAAATGTTAAATAGCATCGGAGACAGAATAATTTAACTTGTATAATTTTAATCTTACTTGATTTAATACCTTTTTTTTGGGGGGGGTATGGGGGGCTGATTGTACTTGTATTTTAACATTGTTAGCCGCCTCGATTGCTCCCAGAGGCGTGGGGTATAAATAATAGTAATAATAATAATAATAATAATAATAATAATAATAATAATAATTTATTTAGCATTCTGTTTCAATCCATACAGGGCTTTCTTCAACCTATATATCTTGTTGCTACTAGCACAATCATACCCAGGAGCTTGCTCCATGAACACAGTCTCCTCCAATTATGCATTCAGGTATACTGTCTCAAAATCAAAATGTCTTACTTCAAGTTTCCCTTTTGCTGCTAGTGCTAACACCATCCTGAAGCTCTCAGGCTTGGCTGTTGGAGAAAAAGTTCTATCATAACTCTCAAACCTTTCTTGTGAGAAACCTTTGGCCATAAGCCTAGCTTTGTATTTTTGAGTATCATTTGGCATGTCCTTCTTCCTATATACCCATCTACAGCCAATTACCTTGTGATCTACTGGCCTATCAACCACTTCAAAAACTTCTTTTTCCATAAGTGACTCGAACTGAGAGTCCATAGCCTGGTTCCACTTGTCTTGTTCATCTTGAGGAAATCCCTCAAGATGTCCTGAAAATGTTTAGGTTCCTCAGCCACAACAGTGAAAACCTTTGCTTCTTGAACTACAGACCTACAAACCTTATGACTCTGTGAGTCCTTCTGGGAATGATCACCCTTGTTTTTCCTGATTCATTCTCACTGCCCTCACTACTAGTCTGCACCTCCACAACAGACTCTGGCTTAGGCTCAAATGTGGGTGTGAGAATGTTTTGCAAAGGTGTTTGTGTGTGTGGCATCGTGGCAGTGTCCTGTGATGTGCCTGGCTTTACATCTTTGGCCTCATGAAAATCCAACCCTCCATTTCTGGTATTTTGTGGCATAATGCCCAGTGAAACGAAAACACCTTTGTTACAATGGATTCTTTCCTAACCACTGTGTTTTTCAAAAGTTGTACTTCTGGAACTCATTACTCTGTCATTGCCCATAAAAAATATATATTTGTAGCCAACAAATTGGACCCTCCTCCACTTTGGCTCTCCCTTCCTGCAAAATTGAGGAGGAGCAAGTACATTTGCAAACTGTTCAAAAATGATCAAATGTTACAGACTGGGAGCATGGCCATACAATAGAAAATATGGAGTTTGGAGAATTGCTGAACTCCACATTCTATTGATGAGATGATTTGCCGTGAGAGTAGCTTCTCCCCACAAATGATCAGGGGCTTGTGCATCAAGCATCAAATAATTATGCATTTGACCAATGACCCCAATGCATCTTTCAGCCAGACCATCTTCCTGTGGTGTGGCAGGATTAGTAGTCTTATGGTGAATGGCTTTCTGTTTTGGCCAATTTTGTAATTGATTACTGTGGAATTCACCTCCTGAATCAGTTATTTGGGAACTCTCTCTTAACTGAGTGGACAGGGACCACACAGAGGAAGTTGCTGGGGAAGAGAAGGATACTTAACATACACAGGAGGTAGACAATTGGAGGAATGTCACACACAGAAGTAGGGAGACCAGGGATCATTCTGGGAGCTTACAGCTACATATTCGATTTGAAGCTCTTTCCCTTATCAAGGAAGATGAGGAAGAGCAGCATGGACAGACTTCAGGGACAGAGCAGGGAACCCTGAGAGTTCCACTACAGGGAACAGTTGCTGCTAAACCTCGGAGGAGGTGTGTGGTCGTGGTGGGGGACTCCTTGCTGAGGGGGACAGAAGCAGTGATTTGTGGGCCTGACAAGATGTCTTGGAAGGTGTGTTGTCTCCCTGGGGCAAATATCCAAGATTTGACAGAGAGGCTGACAAGACTGGTCAAGCCTACTGACCAATACCCCTTCCTTTTGGTCCATGTGGGAATGAATGACATGGCAAGACACAGTCTTCAGAACATCACAAGGGATTACGAGACTCTGGGTAAAAAGCTGAAAGAAATGGATGCACAGATTGTCATCTCATCTCTTCTGCCAGTTGAAGGGAGTGGTCCAGGATGAGAGAGGAAAATAGCAGATGTCAACAACTGGCTCCGCAGATGGTGTCGCTGAGAATGATTTGGATTCTTAGATCATGGGCTGCGGTTCCATGAGGGTGGACTTCTGGGAAGGGATGGGCTGCATCTCACGCCAGTTGGAAGAAACGTTTTTGCCAACAGTCTCAAAAATTTTATCAAGAGGGCTTTAAACTGAGTTATTAGGGTAAGGGAGACAGTGTTCTGGAAGAGAAAAGGACTGGAAGAAACAGTCAAACTGTCATAGAGGGAACAAGGCAAACAGTGCAAGGACCCAACAGCGGGAGGCAAAAAAACATGCATAGGCAGCAAGTAAAGAGGACATATGGTCTTAGATGTCTCTACACTAATGTGCAGAGCATGGGAAACAAGAAAGATGAACTCCTAGCACAACAAAACAAATATGATATAATAGGTATCACTGAAACCTGGTGGGATGAGTCTCATGATTAGAATGTAGAAATACAGGGGTATAACCTTTTCAAGAGAAACAGGCCAAACAGGAAAGGAGGAGGAATAGCATTATATGTCAGGGATATTTACACCAGTGAAGAAATCCAGGACATCAATCCTGGAAGCCAGGTGGAGAGCATCTGGATAAAAATTAAAGGGGAGGGAAACAACAGGGATGTTAGTGTGGGAGTCTACTACAGACCCCCGACTCAGGCAGAGGAATTGGATGATGCCTTTCTAGAACAGGTGACCTCACACTCAGAAAGGAGAAACATAGTAGTGATGGGTGACTTCAACTATCCTGATATTTGCTGGCAGACAAACTCAGCAAAATCCTCAAGGTCTAGCAAATTCCTCATTTGCCTTGTAGACAGTTTCATTGTCCAAAAGGTGGAAGAGGCAACAAGGGAGTCAGCTATTTTGGATCTGATCCTAACTAACAGGGATGACCTAGATTATTATTATTATTATTATTATTATTATTATTATTATTATTATTATTATTATTTCTATACCGCCCTATGGTGAACCAATCTAGGCAGTTTACAACAATTAAAAGAACAACAAAGATAAAACAGTATATTCCCTCCCCCCCTTAAAACATTATTAAATCAGATATCAATTAAAACAATAACAAATTCATTAAATATAAAATTTAAATACAAACTGATTTAAAAAAACAACAACACCCCACCACTTCCATTTCTTGGGGGTATAGAGGGACTGTAAAGGGGGAGCGGAGGAGAGATCCTGTTAATGTTAGATTAACATTTAAACAGGTTGCAGTGCCCTAATCAACTTCTACTGCATTCCTCATCCATCAACAACTGATGGGGCCACAAGAGGAACGCAGGAGTCAAGGAACCCAAGGCCAGGGTGATTAGTCTGGAAAGGCCTGCCGAAAGAGATCCATCTTGACAGCCTTTTTAAAGCTGTCTAGTGATGACAACTGACGGATCTCGTCTGGCAGGCTGTTCCAGAGCTTGGGGGCAACAACAGAAAAAGCCCTCTGGGAGGTCACCGCAAGCCTAGATTTTTGAGGCTGCAGCGAATTCCTCCCAGAGGACCGGAAAGCGCCGGGAGGATTGTATGGAAGGAAGCAATCCCTGAGATAGCTTGGACCCAAGCCATTTAGGGCTTTAAAGGTAATAATGAACACCTTGTACTGGGCCTGGAAGCTAATAGGCAGCCAGTGGAGGGACCTCCAAACCCGAGTGATGTGGTCCCTCCTAGATGTTCCAGAAATAAGCCTGGCTGCCATGTTTTGAACCAACTGAAGCTTCCAAACCAGGCACATGGGTAGCCCCATGTAGAGCATATTGCAGAAGTCGAGGTGTGAGATTACCAGTGCGTGCACAATGGTCTCGAGATCCCTTACTTCCAGAAAAGGGCGCAGCTGGCGTATCAGCCGAAGCTGATAACAAGCGCTCCTGACCGTCGCATTTACCTGATTTGTCATCAGGAGTGACGAGTCAAGGAGCACCCCCAGACTGCGAACACAGTCACTGGAGAAGAGTGTGACCCCATCCAGGACTGGAGGTTGCAACCCAATTCTTGGTGTCGGGGCCGCTACCGTGAGCACCTCCGTCTTGTCTGGATTCAGTTTCAATCGGTTTTTCCTCATCCAGCCCATTACCGCCCGAAGACATTCATTGAGAGAGGAGATGCCATTGTAATTCAAGGCCGACGAACGAGATACAGAGAAATAGATTTGGGTGTCATCAGCATACTGATAACACCCAGCACCATAACTCCGTATTATCTCAGCCAGCGGCTTCATATAGATGTTAAATAACATCGGGGATAAAATAGCCCCCTGAGGGACACCACAAGTGAGGTCCCTCTTACTGGAGCTACAGTCCCCGAGCAGCACCCTCTGGGACCGACCCAAGAGGAAGGACCGGAACCACTGCAAAGCCGTGCCTCCGATACCTAACCTCTTCAGGCGGTCCAAGAGTATGCCGTGATCTATTGTATCAAAAGCCGCTGAGAGGTCTAAGAGCACCAACAGGGTCACACTACCCCTGTCGATGCTCAGACGCAGATCGTCGGTCAAGGCAACCATGGCAGTCTCGACCCCAAAGCCTGTCCTGAAGCCGGTTTGAAATGGGTCTAGATAATCGGCTTCATCCAAGACCACTTGGAGCTGAAGCACAACCGCCCTCTCAATCACCTTGCTCAAAAATGGCAGCAATGACACAGGCCTATAATTTCTCATATCCAGGGGGTCTAGGGAAGGTTTTTTCAGGAGCGGCCGAACAGCCGCTTCCTTCAAGCAAGATGGAACATAACCTTCCATGAAGGATGCATTGATGATATCTGTGAGGAACCTCAACAATGCATCCCCCCCCCTGGATGGCCAGCCATGATGGGCAAGGGTCGAGAGGGCAAGTTGTCTTCCTCAGCTTACGAAGCAGCTTGTCCACCTCCTCGGTACTCACAGATTGAAGCTGATCCAGTATAACTATATCGATGGAGTCGCTGGACACCTCGCCTATAGACTCTGTTTCAATAGTGGCATCTAAGTCGGCTCTTATCTGAGAGATTTTATCTGCAAAGTAGTTGTTAAACACATCACAGCAGGCTGTCACAGGGTTCAGTAAGGGGTTTGGCGCAGGAGGCACCTGCGTCATCTCCCTCACCACCCTAAACAGCTCTGATGGACGGGACTCTGCAGACACAATACGTGCAGAGGAGAAAGCTCTCTTCACTGCATGTATTGCCTGCCGATAGGAACGAAGAATATTCCTATGGCGAGTTCTGTCAGATAAGAGTCGAGTCTTCCGCCACTTGCGCTCTAGCTGTTGTCCAACCCACTTCATCCTCCTAAGCTCTGGCGTATACCAAGGCCCGCGGTTGAGAGCGGGATGGCAAGGGCGCTTGGGAACGATCGTGTCGATAGCCCTGGTAAGGTGTTCCAAGTATTAAGCAGAGCTTCGACAGGATCACCGGCATTCCCAACCATTAAACCCTCTAAGGCTTTCTGGAATCCCGCTGGCTCCATTAACCTTCGAGGGTGGACCATCCAAATGGGTCCACCACCCCCAGTGGGGCAGATACTGGCTCTAAGTTCCATCTTGACCAGGAAATGATCCGTCCATGACAATGCGGAGGTACTTACCACCTCTGCCCACGGATATTCCTGTTCCGTACTAAAGACCGCATCGAGTGTATGACCTGCACAATGTGTGGGCCCATTGACCAATTGGGATAGGCCCATGTAAATGTAAAAGCATATATATGTATATGTATGTATATATGTGTGTGTGTGTGCACATGCATACATGAAATCACCACTGCACACTGGTCAAATTCTACTGAAAGCTATGTTAAGGAGCTCTGCAATGAATGTTTGGATTTCTGAGCCCAGTTTCCCTTTTCTCCTCAGAACCAGGACCTGCTGCTGCCCAAGCCCCAGTTCCACTGCCCCCCCCAACCCTGGTGCTCCACTACTAAGGCTCTGTAAGTGAACAGCTAAGGATACAAATACAATAGTATTGGAGGATGGAGGGACCATCTCCATTACAGGCAACACCTTCCATGATTTTTTTTTCCTGCATTGCAGGGAACCTTGTTCTTGAGAGGCTGGACAGGCTGAAGAGGAGGATGCCAGCCTTGGAGGAGGCCCAGCACCAAGTTCATTGAACTTTTTTTACTTTAGATGTACATTTGTACATGTATATATATGTACTTATTTTTACATTTTGAAAATATTAAACATCATGCATAATGTTAAAAATGTTTTCGTAAAAATTATGTTGCATATGAGTTTTATGTTGCACACACATACAACCCCCCCCCCCCATAGTCAGGTCACAAGTAGCATTTACAGAACTAAGGCATGTCAGGGGGATAGTGGGACAAGTTTCTTGATTTTCCTTACAGGCCTGGCCAGTTGCAACATTAGGTTGAGATGGTGAAGGACCACCCACAAAAGATGCAGTAGAGGACTGAACCATAGAGGCAACAGTCGAGGCAGCAGCTTGAAGGGGACCCACAGAGGGCACTGATGGAGGAGTATTGCTGCTGAGAGCACTATGTAATCCACTTGTGGTGGCCCCATCATTGGAGGCAGGCTGGGCATTAACTTTTCTCTTCTTTGCTAGTCGTGCCCTCCCTGCCCTATGCCATGATTCCCCACAACAAAAGATGCCAGTTCCTCTTATCTGTGCTTGCTCCTTTAAACAGTGAGCACATCACATTCCCTTTTGGTTTCTGCCATAAGCCTCTCCCTACTTTGGAGGTCTTTCTCCCTGTTTCTTTCTCTACTTTGGAGATCTATTTCTCTACTTTGGAGATCTCTTTCCCTAATTTGGAGATCTCTTTTCCAAAGCCCTCTCTTCTCTTGCTTCTTCTCTCAGTGATTGATCCTTCATATGCTCTAGGAGGAGGTTCAGCTGCCTAAAGAAATGTTGTATGAGTTTGTCTGCAGTCTGTGGCACTGTTCTCTGGCCATGCCTTCTTTTAATTTGAGCTAGCCACTCAGCTAGAGTCAGTTCTGCCCTTTGCCTAGCTGTGTTAGAGAGTAGATAATTGACAAATAATAAGTAGAGCATCATTACATGTCATCAATGGTTATGTTCCCCAATAAATCCACAATTTATGCAGTCACCATGCTCCCCTATCACCCATTCCAAAATCCCCCAAGAAGAACCTCCTGGGGTATGTACCAAACATTTGGTCCTGTGGCCAGGGACATTCCAGCTTCAGGAGGGTTCTCACTACTAGGACCAGCAACAGGTTCATCCATCTGTGGCAGTTCCACCTGAATTGCATCATTGTCTGGTTCCACAGCGGATAGTGTGAGGATCACTGATTCCTCTCCTTCCCCTGGGAAATCTGCAGAAAGGAGGAGTGGTCAATGTGGGACAATAACTAATTGGATGCTCCTGCACAATTATGCAACCCCAAAGTAACATTGTGTTGGGGGTAGATAAATATGGAGCCTTATTCTGAGTAGATGCTGACCAAAGAAACACATGCTTTCTTGTAACAGAACTGAAGAAATTGGCATCACTACATATTCCCACTAACAATAACTTTACAAGACACTGTCAACAGTATGTGGTCACCTAAAAAACAAGCATTACAATGGCAGACAAAGGGCACACATCACCACATCTTTGTTCCTGTACTATAGCTAAGTAAAATAAAACAAAAAATAAAACAGGCCTCACACCATGCATTTGACTGACTCATGGAACACATTGTCATTTAATTTTTTTTAATTTTTTTTAATTTTTTTTAGAAACTTACCTTGTGAGAAGAGCTCTTCAGAGTCATCTGTGGGCTCAGTGACATGAGTGGTTCCTGCTGAGCAGTCCCTCCTGCTACTAGCACAACTTCCAATGCCATTGTGATCTTTTTGGCCTTAACACTTGCATCACCAGCCACAATTGTCTTATGCTCATGAAAGAAGGGCAGTGTTACTGCTCCACTCCTGTTTCTGGAAGCAATCTGGTTTGCCTCCTTAAGTTTATGCTTTAAAGCCTACACTCCAAGCCAGTCCTATCATGGCCTTTCAACCTCATCTTGGTGGCAATATTATCATAAATATTTATATTTATGTCCCTGAGCTGCATTTGAACCATCTCCTGGCCCCAAAGAACAATTAAATCTATCATCTCCCTCTTCCAAGCAATTCCTCTGCCAGCTTTACATGAGGAATCAGTCATTGTTCATCATTTTGGAGGGAGGAGGGGAAAAAACAGCCAGTGATTTTAAAGGACTTTGTGAGACTATTGAGCCAGTCACTGCTGCAACCGCATGAGAGCCTTTTAAAAATGGCACCATGCCAGGGGTTGAGAGGAGGGCACAAAAAAAATGGGAGGGCACCAAGATAGGAGGGCACAGGTAGGATTCAGTAATCTTTGACCAGCAGGGAATGCCATCCCTTCTTCTGACCCATGTCAGAGCTGAATCCCCAATGGCACCCATGAAACCACCCATTGCTGGCCTGAATCCCCCTGCCCCCCATGGTTGCACCCATCCTTGTGCTTAATTCCCAATTGCACCCACAGATGCACTCATACTGGGCTGAATCCACCATGGCACCACAGATGTGCACACATGCCAGGGGAAGATTCCCACCACGGTACTCACCACATCATGGTCCCATAGGTCCCTCACAGCTTCCCCAACATCTGGGCAAGGCACTCACAGATCAATGTATGCCAGGGCAGGGAGGAATTCCCACCATGGGACCCATTACTTGCTGCCGTGATTCCACAAAAATGTGGCCGATTACAGAAACTATCTTTTTTTAAAAAAAAAAAAATCCATGCTGCAGCATGCCCCTCAAGGAAAATCTTCCCTACTTGCCCTACTTTCCAACAGAACTGAAACACAGCAGCACAGTTTTTGTACCACAGTGTGATTTAAAGGGACCACCTGGCTGTGATGTAAATCAAAATGCACAGCCTCATAGAAGCTCTATGACAGCCCAACGGCAGTGCTGAGAGGAGAGAAATAACGGTGTGCCCAAGACCTGTGGTGGGATGGGTACCACCCCTCTGCCCGCCCTCTCTGCCCATTGTCCCTTCCCTCCAGTGTGCCCCAAATATGCTCGGAAACATGTTCACATTTGTTCAACACGTTGCAACCTGGTTCTTTTCAAAAGAAACAGCAAAAGATTAGTTTCTGAAAGAACCAATTCTTTTGTACTTGCGCGGATTCACTCTGATTCAGACCAAACACAGTCAGGTCTGAAATCAAATTAAGTGTGAACGAGGCACATATAAACCGGTTTAAGCCAATCTGCAAACAAGTTTAAATCATAGTGTGAATGAGGCCCTAGTTGGCTTTCATAATCAAGCAGAGCTTTGTAGCCTGGTCTCCAAGAATCCTAGTTCAGAATTAAGACCACTAAGCCACACTGGCTCTCAGACCACAGTGGTGCTGGAGAGGATTAGAGACCCTCCACCTATAATGTCTCTAAAATAGGATCAATATTACAGAGAAGCATTCTGATTTGAAAATATTTTTCTCCTCTTCCCAGTTTAGACTTTTTCTTTAAAAAAAATCATAAACTTTATATTTTAAGCCTTGGTTTTTCTGGTTTTATTTTCTCCTCCCATACTAAGCCTCTGTGTGCATGTCTGTGAATGCCAGAGTTGCACAGATCCATTGGAAAGAAACTATAACCTGAGGTACCTGCCTATTAAAGCAATGTTCCATTTACATTAACAATTCAATCATATACACATCCACTCAGAATTAATGCAAATAGGTTCAGTGGCAATGCATACTGGATTGAAGGCTACAGGAGACATTCTACAAGGTTATCAGAATGAATGGATTTGTTTGTAACAATCATGGTTTTTCACATTCAAATTTCTCAGGTAATTCCATGCCATTTATTTCCTGGACCTAAAACTATTGTACATTATTTTTACCTCCCCCCCAGCCCCAATTTTTTTAAAAAATTAAATTTTATTATATATAAAAACAAAGACAAACACCTTAAAACATTCACATAAAACAATACAACATACCACACAATACATATTCATTCCTACAAATAAACATATCTATCACGTTAGCTAACATCTACTTACATTATCTAAAAAAATACATGAATAATATCCAAATTATCTATCCAGCTTCAATGAATCTTCCATTCTCTTTCTTTCTTACTCCTTCTATACTCTACTTATTCTCTACACTCTCTAACTAAAGTAATCACTCTACTACCTTTCCCTCAACTTACAGTTACATTTCTGTCCTATATCTTTCCTTTCATCTCTCCTTTCCCTCTATCCTTTCTTAAACCTTCTATTTGACACATCTGCATTTCTTACCATTCTCTAACCTCCTCCTACTTACACCTCTATCTCTCTCTTCTTATCTACATGCTCCCACCTTCATCTACATTCTCTTACCTTCTTCAATTTTCTTTCATCATCTACTCCTTTCCATTCCACCCATCTCCAACCAAACTCACAATCATTCTACTCTACTTTCATTCTGATCCTTTCATTCTAAACTTCCTTCTTACTAATACTGGTTGGCTCCTTGTACTTTATTCGGCCTTCTTTTCTACTTCTAGCTAAAGAGAAGCTTACTCGCTTTGGCCTATCTTAAATCTTAAATCACAAAATCCTAAACTTGTTATTCCATGTTCCATTTGTATTGGATTTATTATTACCACATATATAACGTTCATCTTTTTCAGTGTTTACTTCCTTCAGGTGTCCTCATCTATCTTCATCTCCCTCTACACCAATTACATTTTCCGTACTGGGTCAGAGTTATTTACAATTTTCTTTGGGTGATCTTAAAAGCCAATTATGGCTATTTTCCCCCATATCTGTTCTAAATATTCTAACACTGGCTTCCATTCTTCTGTTGTTTTCTTTTTGTATTCCCATCTTAAAAATTGAGTCAATTCATCCATTTCAATCTCATCATATAACTTTTTTAACCATTCCTTTATACTTGGAGTATATTTAGATTTCCATTTTTGTGCTAAAGTCATTCTGGCCATTGCCACCAGGTAAAAAAGAGTTTTTCCATAATTTTTCTCTAATTTATCCTCCCACATATTAAGCAGAAAGGATTCAGGGCAGAATTGAATTTCTTTCTGAAGGATGGAGCTTATTATTTCATGCACTTTAATCCAATAATTTCTTATAGGTTTACATGTCCACCAACAATGGTAGAGGGTACCGGGTTTTTCACCACATTTCCAACATAAGTTATTTTTAGTTTTATAAATTTTTGATAATTTCTCTGGTGTAAGATACCATCTAAAGTACAACTTGCAATAGTTCTCCCTTAAACTCTGAGATAAGGTATATTTCATTCCTTTAGTCCGTGTATTTTCCCACTTAGCCAATTCCAATGGATGTCCAATATTTTTTGCCCATAATACCATATTTTCCTTCACTATCTCTTTCTCTAGATCCCATTTCAGGATTATTGCATAATTTTTTTAATCCATTTACTTGTACCATTTATGATTACTTCATCAAAGTCTGTATTGCTTTCACTAATTTCATATAATTTAGTATCTGTTTTATAACGTTCGAGAATTTGTCTAAATGGGAACCAATTTAATTTATGTCCCTCTTTGCTTAGCTCTTCTTGGGATTTTAAACTATACTTTCCATTACTATCTATTTTTAACAGTTGCTTGTAAGTTAACTATTTTGTCTCTTGTGCTGTTTCTTTTCTTTGAATTGCTTCTTGGGGCAAAAACCAAAGAGGAAGTTTTGGCATGATTCTAGCTTTATATCTTTTCCATACATGGAATAAAGCTTTCCTTACACAATGGGAATTAAAGTCTTTATTAGCTTTTAGTTTATCATAGCCCAAGAACTCATGCCATCCAAAATATAGTCTTTCTCCTTCAAGCTCTAGAAATTTGTTATCTTTCAGAAGTATCCATTCCTTAATCCACAAAAGACAACATGATTCAAAATATAATCTCAGGTTTGGCACTCCCAATCCTCCTCTCTCCTTAACATCCTGTAGAATCTTTAATCTAACCCTTGGTCTTTTCTTTTGCCAAATAAAAGTACTAAGATCTCTGTGCCAAATTTTAAAGGGTTTATCTGTAGTTATTATAGTGATCATTTGAAAAAGAAAAAGCATTTTTGGTAGTACAAGCATTTTTATAGCCAAGATCCTACCTAGCAATGACAGTTGTTTTTCATTCCACCTATGCATGTTCTGTTTAATTTCATTCCAAACCTTCTTATAATTTTCATCATACAAACAAATAGTTTTCTTAGGTATTATTATTCCCAAATATTTAACTTTTGTTTTAATTGTCATACCCGTTTGTCGCGGGGCCGCAAGGAACTCCTCCCACTCCATGCTTCTTGGAGGTATCCATTTCGACGAAAGAAAGGGCAGACCACTTAAGTTGTATGCTCGGTACCTTTTAATCAACTCAGAAGCTCATTCACCAGACAGTGGCTCCCCTTCTGCCAGCGTTCCTCTCTCCCCTCGAGCTCCCGTACGGCTCGCTTCTCTTTCTCTTTCCCTTTCACCGTCCGCCTCACCGAGCCTTCTTCCACGTTTTTCCCTCTCCCCGAACGCCTCCTCCTTTTCCCTTTTATCCCTGGGCCCCTCCCTCCTGGGCCTTGCTTCCCTTTCTTCTTTTCCAGGTGCCGTTAGACCTTGTAATTCCCTTCTCTGGCTCCCCGCTCTTTCCCTCATTAACCCTTGCTTTCCCGAACAACCCTCTTCCATGGGCCAGCCTTCCTTCACTTTATCACATAACCCCCCCGACAAGAGGGTTGTTCCGTCTCCGCAAGCCCACGGGCCCTGTCAGGAAAAAAAATCAGCATTAGTATGATGTCTCCCCGCTCGATGTTGGACCGTAAAGGCATAGGGCTGCAGAGCTAAATACCACCGCGTCAGCCGAGGATTAGCATCCTTCATGGTATGCAGCCACTGTAAAGGGGCATGGTCCGTGACCAAAGTAAACTGAGCTCCCCACAAATAATAACGTAGAGCCAAAACAGCCCATTTCACTGCCAGAGCCCCCCGCTCAATGGCTGCATACTTTCTTTCTCCCGGCTTCAGCTTCCGACTCAAATAAAGAACAGGGTGCTCTCCATCTTCCCACTGTTGAGCCAGAACGGCCCCAATCCCTCTCTCGGACGCATCCGTTTGGAGGATGAACGGTTTATCAAAATCCGGAGCTCGTAAGACCGGCTGACTACATAACAGCCGTTTCAGGGTGTTAAAGGCCTCCTCCTCCCGGACCCCCCACCATTGTCTCTTATTCCGCGATTTTCGTGTTAAATCTGTCAAGGGTCCTGCTATGCTGGCAAAATGAGGGATAAACTTTCTATAATATCCGGCCAACCCCAAAAATTGCCTCACCTGTTTCTTATTCATAGGCTGTGGCCACTTATTAACCCGGTTGACCTTATCTTCCATGGGCCTTAACTGCCCCCTTCCTACCCAGTATCCCAAATATTTCACTTCTTGCCGTGCCACCGCGCACTTTGCGGGGTTAGCCGTCAAGCCTGCCTCCCTTAATCTCTGCAGCACTTGTCGGAGGTGTTGAACGTGTTCTGACCATGAGTTGCTAAAGATAATTATATCGTCAATGTACGATGCTGCGCAATGTTCTAGAGGGGCCAGGACCCGATCCATTAGCCTTTGGAAAGTTGCTGCTGCTCCATGAAGGCCAAAGGGCATTCGTACAAAATGAAATAGACCCTTAGGCATCGCAAAGGCCGTCTTTTCCCTGTCCCCTTCCGGTAATGGAATCTGCCAGTAACCTTTTGTTAAGTCTAAAGAGGACAAGAACTTAGCCTTTCCCAACTTCTCTAGCAATTGTGTAGTCCCTGGCATGGGATAAGCATCAAACCGAGACACCTCATTGAGCCTCCGAAAGTCTATACAAAACCTAATCGACCCATCAGGCTTCGGAACCAGTACCGGTTGACTTCGCCAGGGACTGTTAGAGGGTTCTATGACCCCCAGAGCTAACATCTTATCCACTTCCTCATTAATCCCTTTCTGCAATCTCCACGGCCAAGGTCTCGCTGGAACCCTCACCACCACCCCAGGCTTTGTAACTATTCTATGGCAAGTCATGGACGTGAAGCCCGGGTCCCTAGAGAAGACATCTGCAAAGTCCCGTCTCACCTGATGGATATGTCTAAGCTGTTCCTCCGAGAGATTAGAGCAGATAGGTAGATCATCAGGACCCTCTTCGTGCCCAGCCTGTGGGCCTAACTCTTCTTCTCCCTCGTCCCCCGTTCCTACTTGGGCCAAAAAGGCTTCTCGCTCTTTCCATTCCTTAAGGAGATTAACATGAAAAACCTGTAACCGAGGACGGGCCCCCAGCACCTCCACCTCATAGTCCACAGGGCCCACCTGCCTTTTGACCTCCCAGGGCCTTGCCACTGAGCGAACAACTTCGCTCTCTCCGAGGGCAATAACACTAACACTTTTTGTCCCACCTGCAAGGACCTAGGCCTGACACGCCGGTCATATGCATCCTTCTGCCTTCTTTGGGCCTCCTCCAGATTCTGTCTCGCTATCTGCCCAACCTTTTCCAGCTGATCCCTCATCCGTAGCACTCTTCCTAACACCGTAGGCCCTTCACTAACCTCCTCTTCCCACCCTTCTCTAACCAAGTCCAGCACTCCTCGAGGACGCCTTCCGTACAACAGCTCAAAAGGTGAGAACCCCAAGGACGTTTGTGGGACCTCACGATACGCAAACAAGAGAGGTCCTATCAACAAATGCCATTGGGATCCCTGTTCCACTACAAACTTTCTAAGCATGGCCTTTAGGGTCCCATTGAATCGTTCCACCAACCCATTGGCCTGTGGGTGATAAACGGAGGTCTTCAGGGGTTTGACTTTGATAATAGACCACATCTTTTGCAAGACTCTACTCATGAAAGAGGTGCCCTGATCTGTGATAATCTCTCGTGGAAACCCCACCCTCGCGAAAATTGCCAACAACTCCTGAGCCACCCTACCTGCTTGCATGGATCGTAAAGGGACTGCCTCTGGGTACCGGGTGGCGTAATCCACCATCACCAAAATAAACCGATGGCCTGCTGCAGACTTCCCCAGAGGCCCTACAAAATCAATGCCCACCCTTGTAAAGGGTTCGTCTATGATGGGCATAGGAATCAAAGGCCCAGTGGGAGCTCCCCTTCTTTGGGTCATCTGACAGTGGGGACAAGAGGCACACCAGTCTTTCACCTCTTTCCACACCCCCGGCCAATAAAACCTCTGCAAAATGCGACTTGTAGTTTTATCCACACCCAGGTGTCCCGCCAGAGGAATGTCATGAGCTAAGGAAAACACCGCAGGACGTAGTGGTCGGGGCACCAATATTTGCCAGTGTGCCGCCTCTCCTTCCTTCATCTGTTGAACCCTATACAGTAAATTATTTTTAAAAACAAAGTAAGGTCCCTTCTTTCCCCTTTCCTCCTCTGGAACCGCTTGCTTAAGCGCTTCCTGTAGGGTCGCATCATTTTGCTGCCAAAAGGTCACTTGTTCTCTATTAACCCTGGCGATATCTACCCCTTCCGCCCTGACCTCTGCCACGGCGTAACCCTCCTCCTCCTGGAGTAATTCCCGCCATTCGGGCCAATCCCGCCCTAGGAGCATGTCTCTTCCCATTGAGGGTACCACCCCCACCCTCATCTTTCGCTCCATCTTTCCAACTCTCACCCTCACCCTGGTGGTACAATAGGTTTTCACCTCCCCATGGATACATTTCACCGCCACCTGGGGACCATCCGCCTTTCCTGGTACTCTCCTCACCAAGGTGTGGCTACAGCCCGAGTCAACTAGGTCTTGAACTCTCTGTCCATTGACCCAGGCCGCGACCACCCGAGCATCCCTACCTAACACGTCCCTACTTACCTGGGCCGCCTCCCAGGCGTCTCCCCATGCACACTCCATGAGAGGACAGTCCTTCTTAATGTGGCCCTCCATCCCACAGGTGAAGCAGTTGATTGGACGCCGGGGACCTTCCTGGGCACCCAACAGCAGCGGTCTGTGGGCAGGGTTAGTTGGTTTGCCTCCCTCTACTCCTCCTGTCAAACCTTTGCTCGCGGTCCCCTCGGCTCCAAATCCGTCTCCCGTCGACAGTCCCTGCCGTTCTGGTGGTCTTCCCCTGGCAACTCTAGTTCCCCGCGGTACCTTCAGTTCCACCGGTCCCCGGGGGTTCCCTAATTCGGCCTCCTCAGCCCCTGCAAAGGCCTCCATCAAAGCCACAGCCTCTTCCAACTTGGAGGGCTTGTGGCACCTCACCCAACTGCGGGCTGTCATTGGTAAGGCATTGATAAATTGCTCAACCATCACCATTTCAGCCACCTCTGGCGCCGATCGCACCGCCGGCTTCAGCCATCTCAAACCGCTGGCTCTAACCTTTTGCCCCAGGGCCCACGGATGCATGCCCAGAGTCCACTTTAACTCGCGTAGTCGGCGTCTATAAGTCTCCTCCGAGATGTTGAGAGTAGTCAAAATGGCCTCTTTAACTTTCTCATAAGAAGAGGCTTCCTCGGGGGCTAAGGTATCCACTATCTCCTGGGCAGGCCCCGTAAGACATGGGGTTACTATCAGAGCCCATTGTTCCTTAGGCCACTTGGCGGCTATGGCCACCCTCTCGAAAGCATGTAAAAATGCCTCCGGATCATCATTAGGGCCCATCTTGACCAATCTTATTGGGGCTGGGGCCCCTACCAGCGACTCCAAGGTAGGCTTTCCCCCCCCTTGGGAGCTTCATCGCCTCAGCCATCTGCGTTACCAACTGCTGTTGTGTCACCTGTTGTGCTGCAAACATTTGCTCCATCAACTGCACCTGGTGAGCGTTCACACTCCGCAACAACTTTTCCTGTTGGTCAGCCAACCATGCAAACCAAGACTCGCTGGGTCCTGTAGCCCCGCCTTGTACCTGGGATCCCACTTCTGACACCAATGTCGCGGGGCCGCAAGGAACTCCTCCCACTCCATGCTTCTTGGAGGTATCCATTTCGACGAAAGAAAGGGCAGACCACTTAAGTTGTATGCTCGGTACCTTTTAATCAACTCCGAAGCTCATTCACCAGACAGTGGCTCCCCTTCTGCCAGCGTTCCTCTCTCCCCTCGAGCTCCTGTACTTCTCGCTTCTCTTTCTCTTTCCCTTTCACCGTCCGCCTCACCGAGCCTTCTTCCGCGTTTTTCCCTCTCCCCGAACGCCTCCTCCTTTTCCCTTTTATCCCTGGGCCCCTCCCTCCTGGGCCTTGCTTCCCTTTCTTCTTTTCCAGGTGCCGTTAGACCTTGTAATTCCCTTCTCTGGCTCCCCGCTCTTTCCCTCATTAACCCTTGCTTTCCCGAACAACCCTCTTCCATGGGCCAGCCTTCCTTCACTTTATCACACCGTTTTATTACTCAATTCAATTTCTTTTGATTTAGCCATTTTTTTTGTGAGAATTACTGACTTTCCTCTGTTAACTTTACAACCTGATAGTTCACCAAAATCATGAAGAATTTCCATCAGTTTGTCTGCACATTCACATGGGTTGTCTAGAAAAATAACCAAATTATTATAAGTTCTTAATTTATAACATTTTTTCTTAATTCTAATTCCATGTATTTGATCTTCTGCTTTGATTTCCTTAATTAACCTTTCCATTACAATTAAAAATAAGAGGGGTGAGAGTGGACAACCCTGTCTAGTACCTCTTTTGATCAATATATTTTCTGTACGTTCCCCATTTATAATGATCTTGGCTTTCTGTTCTTTATAAATTTCTTTTATCCACTTAATAAATTTATGGCCTAATTCCATTTTCTCTAAAATTTCAAATAAAACTGACCAATTAACTGTGTCAAAAACTTTTTCTAAATCTATAAACACTAATCCTAAATTCCTCTCATTATGCTTTTCATAATATTCTAATGCATCTAATACAACTCTTAAATTTTCCTGCATTTGGTGCTGAGGTAAAAAGCCTCTCTGATCCTCATCTATCCAATCTTTCAGGTAATTTTTAAATCTGTTAGCCAATATAATAGTAAAATTTTTATAATTGGTATTTAATAAAGAAATTGGTCTAAAGTTCTTTGGGTCAATTATATCTTTTCCTTCTTTGGGGATAAGTACTATATCAGCCTCTGTCCATGAAGTTGGTAATCCTTCATGCAATATCATATTCATCATCTTTTGTAATGGAACACACAGTTCTTCCATGAAGGTTTTGTAATAGAGTGATGTAAACCCATCAGGCCCTGGTGCTTTAACCTCTTTACAATTTTTAATTGCTTCTCTTACCTCAGCTGTTGAAATGTCCCTATTTAACTTATTAAGTTGATCTTCATTTGGGATATTAAATTTTTGACTGTTCAAGTATTGCCTAATTCTGCTTGTCTCTACGAATTGGTTTTGGTATAGTGTTGAATAAAATTTATGAAATACCCCTTTTATCTCATTTTGTCTTGTTACTATTTTCTCTTCTTCCCTAATTTTATTTATAATTTTCTTCTCTTTCTCTTTCCTTAATCTTTCTGCTAGCTATCTACCTACCTTATTCGCTTGCTCAAAATTTTCCTGCTTTAAGACCTTTAATTTTTTTTCCTATTTCAGTTGTATCTTTCCTAGCTAATTGTTTCTGAAGTATTTCTATCTCTTCTATTATATTTTTGTCTCCTGGTGTTTTTCTAAGTTCACTTTCTTTCTGCAATGTCATTTTTTGTAATTTTTGTAATTTTTACTTTTTTAATTTTTTTTAATTTATTTTTTTGTAAGCCTCTTGACTGATATAAAAACCTCATAACACAGCTTTTCCTGCTTCCCAAATTGAGGACATCTTAACATCCTTTGTCATATTTTCTTTTTAAAAAAGTGTCTTTTGCTTTAATAACCAACTCTTGGTCTTGTAATAGTTCATCCTTTAACCTCCAAATATTTTTTTTCATCATACAGCGTAAGAGTAACAGGGTTGTGATCTGATATTGTACGAGGTAATATATCTACCATTTTAATGTATTTACTCCAAATCGTGGGAAACCAAATCAGGTCCAGCCTTGAAAATGAGTTATGTCTGTTTGAATAAAACATGTATTCTTTATTATCATTGTGTAGGTGTCTCCAAACATCAATTAGTGCAAAGTTTTCACCCAATTCAAAAAAAGATCTTGATAACTTGCCCTAGTTTGCTTTTATCTTATTATCTGATTTTCTATCTATGTTAGGGTTTATAACTCCATTAAAATCCCCCATGATTATAACATTTTCATAATTAAGGTGAGAGATATCTGAATGTAATCTTTGAAAAAAATACCTTTATTTTCTTGCGGAGCATAAATTCCTATAATAAATATCACTTTCTCCTTCCAATTCACCTCTATAAAGTGTCCTGCAGGATCATTTATTATGTCTTTTGCATCAATTTTTTTATTGATAAATATAACTACTCCTTTTTTATGATTTTTAGGGGCTGAAATAAAATCATTTCCTAATTTTTTATTTCTGATTAATCTTTTTTCCAAGTGTTTAATGTGCGTTTCCTGCAAACATATTACATCATACCTCTCCTTTTCCAATGCGTGAAAGATTCTTTTTCTCTTAATAGGTGAATTTAGGCCTTTTACATTCCAAGTTATGATTTTCATTGGTATACAAATCAGTTAAATAATAGATCCTTCTTAAATCAGGAGTAAGAAAGATGAAGACACCTAAATCAAATATTTGTCAATAGGTTTGTTTGTTTTTAACCAATATTTTCTTCTTCTTCTTCTTCTGTACTATATTCTTCTTCTTCTTCTGGCGTCCCTTCCCTACTTGTCTCTTCTTTTGATACGCTTTCTTTTCCTTCCTCTATCACCCGTTTTCCTTGTCTGTTTTTCCTTCTTTCTCTTACTTTTATATCACTTGAAATAATTTCTATGTCTCTGTCTCTTTTTGCATTCATTCCCTCTTTCCCATAATTTGTATATTCTTCCTCTTCCTCATCTGTATGGCTTTTCCCATTTTTCCTGTAAAAAGTCCTTGGCTTGTCTCTTCTATCTTCTCCTTCTGGTTCTGTTCTCTCATGGGTTTGTTTCTCCATATCTTTCCTATGTTCTCTCCAGAACTCACATGCCTTTTCTATGGTGTTCAGTTTGTATCTCCTTTGGTTCCATGATAGAGATAAACCTTCTGCATCTTCCCATCTAAATGGTATCCGATGTACTCTCAACTGTTCTGTTAAAAATTGATAATCTTTTCTCCTTTTCAAAATCTTAACTGGGATGTCCTTAAACACTTGAATTTCATTCCCATGTATAACTAATCTGGTTTTGTAATATTTTTGTAGGAAGCGGTCCCTCATGTGTTTGCTAACCCAGTAGATTATTATATCTAGTGGTAGTTTCTTCATTTTTGCCACTCTTGAGCTTAATCTATACATCCTATCAACCTCCCCTTCCATTTGTGAAATTGATTTATCTAAATATTTTGCTAAGTGTGGTAGTAGATATTCGTATCAATTCTCATTTGCCTATTCTGGCAATCCTCTCAATTTTACACAAAATTCTCTTTGTTTTAACTCAAATCTCAATAATGTAGTTTGGTCTTCTTGTTGTGCCTTAGTTACTTCTTCCATTTTATTTTTCATTTTCTTTGTTTTTTGCTCTAATTTATCTACTTTGTTTGTAATTTTCTCTATATCCTTATTATTCCTATCTAGATCTTGCCTTATTAGATTTGATTCATGTTTCAACTCTTTTTTTGTTCCCTCTCTGGAGTCTCTAATCTCTTATCTCATTTCTTGTTATATATATCAAAAAGAAAACAACAGCCACCAGAAAGAGAGAAAAAACCCTCAGTTAATTACTTGTCTCTATCAACTTGTATCTTGTGAGACCTATAAATAATATAGTTCTATTCTTCTAGTTCGCTAAATACTATACAATTGGTGTAATTTAATACAAACAGATCTATTCTGTTCCCAAACAACCCAGATACTTATAAATTCTTATCTACTTATTCCTATATAATTCTTTTAACACTGACCCTTTCCCCAACAGCCCCCTTTATTAACAACTCACTGGAACAAATCAGATAATGAAGTACTTAATACTTAATCACAGTTTTCCTTTCTTCTTAGTCAAACATGCACTAAATGAATTATTATGCACTATATTTTTGTAGCTATACAATGTTATTAATATTACTCATACCATGCAATATCTCAATATTTCAAACTGTCTTCCTAATTGTATAAACAAATTATTATAGTAAAATAATAATATAAATTCCCAATATTATATGCAAATAGATACAGTCAGTAAGTTATTCCAATTGAACCTTAAACCTACTATACTTAAAAATAGTCACTTCAATTTCTACTTATTCTACTCATCTATATTATTGCATTATATTTCTTAAATCACTATGTCATAGACAATATTCATTTATTTTATTATTGTTCCAATGGGGTCTTCTTTCTTCTTTTCTTCTTAATTTTCTTTATTTTATATATCTTCTAAAGCAGCTTTCTCCCTGTAGATTTTTATCCAAACTGTCTCTTCTGCAGATATTTCAAAATTATTGCCTGATATTTAAAGTAAGGTCTTCCCCCCCCCCCCACTTTTGTATGATAGTTATGTAGTTTTAATAATAAAGGAAAAAAATGAGTCAGAGTCAGAGTCAGAGTCAAAGTCAGAGTCTATTCTTTAGGTCCATCCCTTTGTAGATATTTATAAATTCCACTTTCCTTAGTTAAAGTTTCTTCTAGTTTTTATTTTGCAAATCAAAGATTCAGTCCAAAAAATAAAATGTCCTTGATGTTCAGCTGCTTCACGTCTTTACAGTACCATGCTTTTCAAAGCCATTATGGCAGTCCACATTTTAGATTTTGTTCTTTCTCTTTAGAATCCACAGCAATCCACCATCAAAAGGCCACTTTATAGTTAGTAAACGTTAATATCTTTACTCCTTACTTCTTAGTGCTTACAAATAAATTTTCTTTATCTCTCCCTCCAGTTAATATAAGTAAAATTCTGTTATTTGTTCTCCACCACTTCAACACTTCAGTCCAGTTGTAGCTTTAAATCATATCCAAATCATAGAAAGTAGAAGCCAGAATCTAAACATAGGGCTTTAAGTTTTCTTTCCCTTTAAACAGACCTTTAATTGTTTTCTTTATATCTGCCTTTAGCTCTGTAACAATGTTTATTTTCACTTTCTCAGCTTTCCGCTCTCAGTTTCTGTTTCTGCTTTTGCTACTTTCTCTATTCCACAGTCTCCATTCTCCGCTCTCCACTTTCACTCTCTGTTTCTGCTTTTCCCAATACAGCATGACCATTACTTAACAGGTCATTCGAGACAGTTGATACAAATGGATTTAGTGAAGAAGACGAACTCACCAGCATTTTGTAACTTGCTAGATGTTAAATTGATAGTTTAAAGTAAAGTTAAAATTAGTGGTGGCAGTGCTTGTGCTGCATAAACGGCTTCTTATTGCGGACGTGGCTTGCCCCAATCTCCTGCTCTCCTCCGCGTCCCTCTTACCTTCACTTCTTTGGGATCTTAAAGTTCTTTAAATCTTTTACGTCAGGATGCCTGGGAGCAGCCCAAAACCAGCAATGGGCTCCTCTGCTTCCCCCTTGCCTGGGGAGACACCTCCTTTCAATCTCTTTTTCTCTCCGATCAAACTTATCCCCACAATAAGCCAGCACCCCATGGAGCTATTCCCTTTGAGGTGCTTCTCGCACCGCCATACCACCGAAAGTCTAAATAAAAATCCGATGAAGTCAGTTAGTCTAAGTGGCTATGATTGCTTCAATGTGACAGTATGAATACTATGAAAAGCTGGGATTTGACCTGATATATTGTGTGAATTGAGAGCCATGTGGTGTAGTCATTTGTGTCAGAATATAGTTGGGCTATGCAGTCAAAGGTGAAATGTAGAGATGTGTGTGTCTGTAATTTTCCACTTGAGAACAGCTTCTAGGCAAGCACAAACAACTCAATCCAGATGGCCAGACAGAGTCAAAACAATAGAGAAGCCTAGGTGGGAAATCATTCTTGTTTACATAAGAAAACAATAATAAAGGCTGGTATGGGAAAGTAGATCACGTGGTGGAGGATGAACAACAAGAGGCTGGGTTAGCATACATCACATACAGATCATCCAATCAACTTGAAGGGTAACACCCAAAAAGGTGAAGAGGGGCTGGACTGAGAAACCCTGTGCTTGGCATTAATATTATTATTATTTGCTTCCTTTGGATCGCACTTTCTCTTCTCTTTACTTCTCGCAATGGATCTATAATATGTTTATATTGCTTTACAATGTAGCCTTAAGATCTGGAAACATGGATCTGTAGCATTGTTCTTGTTTAGCCACATCAGCAAGATGTGATCCTATAGTGGACTGTATTTTACTTTGCATATTGTTATTATTTTTTTCAACAATAACAATAAAACTCAACTTTTAGAAGCTTGGATTTTTGCTCCCTGGTTCTGCTGGATTTACAAACATACTACTCCACCAACCCGAACAATTTGAATGTTGGACTATGATTTTGGAGATCAAGACTTGACATCCATTTGGCCATGGAGACCCTCTGGGGTGACTAACACATTCGCATCCCCAGAAAACCCCATGATAGGTTCATCTTAGAGTCTCTATATGTTGGAAATGACTTGAAGGCACATAACAATCATATGAATCAGACAGAAGAGGTCAATGTGAACAGAGAGTTCATTTCAAGGGAATGACCATGGATTTGAAGAAAGTTTTAACTTTGAGTGGAGTCTAATTTTAAAATAATGGATTATAACATTTGTTGCTAATCATGCTACATGTATGCACCTGCACAAAACATTTGCTTTGTGGTTGTTTTCCTTCCCCTCTTCCCAACTTTTCCTAAATGCAGTAAATAAATTCCAAGTTCTCTTGTTAAAATAGTACCTTCAAGTTCATCTTAATATTTTCTGCCTTCTTATTGCCTGACCACACTCTGATTTTACTCAGCCACTCCTGTTCTGGTTTTGTTCTGTGAAAAATTGGAGGTCATGGAAATGAGGCACATGGATCTGTCTGGCTATAGAAGTGACTGAGCCATGCAGCTCTGAGAATCCTTCCACAAATTCACTAGATGTGCAGAGAAGTTTGTGTGACACTCCCTCCCATTCAACACCCATGGCAATATGGGTACTGAAATGTATGCAATATATACATTATTAAAAAACATTTATTAAATGACTAAATCCATTTAGGAATAACATATATGCATAAAATGCCATAAGACATTTCCAGAGTGGATTCTCTTTCATTGATTCACCCAGTAAAATTTACTAGAATTGGCTTAAGTCCTTTTGTCTTATTAAAATTAAACTGAGATGACTCATCACAGAACTTTCACTTACTTTTTCTCCAATTGATTTTTTTTCCTTAATAGACTGTAGGGTTCCATCTGTAGTTTCTTAGCACTATTTCATTTCTTGAAATAACATTTTTATTAAAAAAAAAATGTAAAATAATTATTTAAACCCATTTTTGAACCATGTAAGCTTTTCATGTTATGAATCCCATCTCATATATATATATATATATATATATATATATATATATATATATATATGAAATTCGTAATGTTAAGATATATATATATATATATATATATATATATATATATATATATAAAATCTCACCCCATCCATCCATTTAAAGCTCACAGAATCTGGCCTTGGAGTACTTGATTGAACATATTCACAGAGCTAGATTACTGTTTCCCCCTATTCATAAACCCCTTCTGGGCAAAGAGAAAAAGTGGTAATAGGAGCAAGATGTGTTATTAATAGGAAAATGGAAGTAATGTAGTTCAGCTCTTGGCTGCCTCCTAAAAATGATGGTTTTGATAATGATTTTTACTTGAAATGGAATTTGCAGCACCATTCAACTTTACTTTTCACTCCATATGAAAGCTGTGCATTCTAATGATTTAAAATGTGCTTTTTAAAAAAAAATTTTAAAAAAACACATTCTAAGGGAGAATCAAGATCTATTCTCTGCATGTAATGGAAACAAAAAATATAGAGTTTCAGTGATAATAGAGTTTAGCCCAGTGATGGCAAAACTTTTAGAGACCGAGTGCCCTAACCGAGTGCCCATTCCTGCACCGGGTGTCACCGCATGCTGGGGGTGGGACTTTTGAGAGGCACAAATTTTAGAGTTGGGACTTCTACCTTCTGGAGGCGGGACTTCTAGGGGTAGGACTTCCACTTTCTGGGGGCAGGATTTCTGGGGAAAACCCAAGGCACACTCTCTCAGCCTGAGGCTAGCAATATCAACCCCCCCCCCCCGATGAAACTTGTCAAGAAAACTCCATGATAGTTTCACCTTAGGGTTGCCATAGGTTGGAAATGACTTAAAGGCACCACACACACATGTCACACTCTCTAACCAAAAAGGAAGGCAATGGAAATCTCCCTCTGACAAAGCTTGCCTCATGATAGTTTCACCTTAGAGTTGCCAGGAACTGGTGCTTGGAAGGGAGAGAGGGTGTTCTGGGCCCATAAGTTGGAAACAACTTGGAGGCAAACAACAAGCACAATAAAGCACAGAAGGCACAGCACAATAACAAAAACAAAGAGAGCCAGCATGCAACTCTGGAGACCAGGGCTCAAATCCCAGCTCAGCCATGAAACCCACTGGGAGACCGTGGGCAAGTCACACTCTTTCAGTCTCTGAGGAAGGCAATGACAAATCTCCTCTGAAGAAATCTTGTCAAGAAAACCCCATTATAGGTTCGCCTTAAGATCTCCATAAGTTGGAAACACTTGGGGACACACAACAACAAACAGAGCCAGCCCAATGGTGTCATTACACTACAGTTCCCAGAATCCCATAGCAAGGTGTGAGCCTTCTGGCTGGAAGGCACAGGGCTTCCACCCAGAAGGCCCACACACAGGCCCTCCTTGTCACGGCTCAGTTTTCCACAGGAGAACCAGGTCCCAGAAAGGAGTTGGGTCAGCTGTTCATACCTCCCTGGCCCTCCTTGCCATGGCCCAGTTCTCCTGAGGCAAAATGAGCTGCGATAAGGAGCCAAGCCAAACTCATGCACCCTGCCCCTGCCCCTAATTTCTGTTGTGTCACATGCTCCCAGAGACAGCTTTCTATGCCAGAATGGGCACGCGTGCCACAGGTTCACCAACATGGGTTTAACCTTTGCCAAGTTGATAGGCATGGACATTGAACCACTAAATGAAAAACATTGTTTGACAACATGGTTGTATTATCACTTCACCCAAAATTAAATCATATCTGAATAGAGTTATGATTACTAGAAATTATTCCCATGACTTGAAAACATTAGCCTATGCATTCTTAAAAATTAACACCTATGTACACGCACATATATGGAATAATAATAATAATAATAATAATAATAATAATAATAATAATAATTTATTTATACCCCGCCCCTTTGAGCGCAATCGGGGCGGCTCACAAGTGATAAAAGTACATATACATTCCAACCCCTATACCCCCCCCCTAAAAAAGTACTAAACCAACTAAAATTTAAAACCATACAAATTTAAAACAAACAGACATCAATATCAATAAATCAATAGGGAGAGACGGCGGTGACAAGTTGACTAGGAGGCAGGCTAAATGGAAAGTTCCTAGAAGGCTCCCCTAAAAGGGGTTTCTGAGGCCGGGAACTATCCTGGAAAGGCCTGCTGGAAGAGATCCATCTTAACAGCCTTTTTAAAGCTGTCTAAAGGTGTAAGCAGATGGATCTCATCTGGCAGGCCGTTCCATAATCTGGGGGCGACCATAGAAAATGCCCTCAGGGAGGTAGCCGAAAGCCTAGCTTTATGTGGCTGGAGCAAATTCCTCCCAGAGGACCGGAGTGCGCGGGGAGGATTGTAGGGAAGAAGGAGGTCCTCAAAATAGTTTGGACCCAAGCCATTTAGGGCTTTAAAGGTGATAACCAACACCTTGTACTGGGTTCGGAAACTAATAGGCAGCCAGTGGAGGGCAGTCCCTCCTAGATGTTCCAGACACTACTCTGGCTGCCATATTTTGTACTAACTGCAGTTTCCAGACCAAGCACGAGGGTAGCCCCATGTAGAGTGCATTACAGAAATCTAGACGTGAGGTTACCAGCACGTGCACAACAGTCTCAAGGTCCCTTACTTCCAGAAAAGGGCACAGCTGACATATCAGCTGAAGCTGATAACAGGCACTCCTGATTGTCGCATTTACCTGATTCGTCATCAGGAGCGACAAGTCAAGGAGCAACCCCTAGATTGTGAATGCAGTCCTTTACGGAGAGTGTGACCCCGTCCAGGACCGGAGGTTGCAGCCCAATTCTTGGTTTGGGGGCCGCTACCGTAAGCACCTCCATTTTGTATGGATTAAGTCTCAATCTGTTTTTCCTCATCCAGCCCATTACTGCCCCAAGACATTCATTGAGAGAGGAGACGCCATCAGAATTCAAGGCCGACGAACGAGACATGGAGAAATAGATTTGGGTGTCATCAGCATACTGATAACACCCAGCTCCATAACTCCGAATAATCTCACCGAACGGCTTCATAGTTGTTAAATAACATTGGGGACAGAATAGCACCTTGTGGAACACCACAGGTGAGCTCCCTTTTACTGGAGCAGCTGTCCCTGAGCAGCACTCTCTGGGATTACCAACCATTAAACCCTCCCAGGCTTTCTGGAATTAAAATTGGTTCCATTAGCCTTCGAGGGCGGACCATTCTAATAGGTCCACCACCCCCAGATGGACGAATAGAGGCTCTTAGTTCCGCCTTGACCAGGAAATGATCCGTCCATGACTGGGCAGTGATTTTAATGACCTCTGCCCATGGATATTCCTGTTCCATACTAAAGACTGCATCGAGGGTATGACCTGCACAATGTGTGGGCCTGACGACCAATTGGGAAAGGCCCATGTGAGTCATGGTCTCCATGAACTCCCGAGCCGCGCCTGTTAAGCTAGTCTCGAGCAGAATGTTGAAGTCTCCCAAGACTAAAAGTCTAGGGGACTTCAGAAGCAACTCAGAGACCAGCTGTGTCAGCACGTTAGGGAGTCTACTAGACAACGGGGTGGTTGGTATACCAGCAGAATCCCCAAACTGTCCCTGGTCCTCAGGCTAAGGTACATACACTCAAAGTGGACTGTGTTCCGGACAGGTATCCTGGTCAAGGTAAGGTTGTTCTTAAGAACCAGAGCCACTCCACACACACCCCACTTCCCCTCACCTGCTCACTGGCAGAATACCCAACTGGGAGGGCCTGCACCGACGTAACAGCGCTATCCTCTCCCAGCCAGGTCTTTGTAAAGCAAGCCAGGTTGGCATTCTCATCCAGAAGAAGATCATGGATGATGTGAGTTTTATTTTTTACTGACCTAGCATTGCAAAGGAGAAGAGTGAGGTTCTGTGGAATGGTTGGTCTGCTCTCCAATCCATTCCAGGAAACAGAGGGAACTGAAGGCGAGATCACTCTCAAACAGTGATCTCGCCTTCTTTTGTAACATTTGTTCACTCCATTCCATCCATATCTCCCGTTCCCCAGCACAACTCCGATAGCCGCTCCCACCTCGTTCCCAGCCTCAGGTAAAGAGGGAGACAATAAAGCCACAAAAAGAGGGTAGGGTAACTAGAGCTGGACCCACCCCAACCCTTAATCTAGTTTCAGTGGCTAATTAGAGAGATATAACATTAAGTCCTTCTCAGGCAGCTTCCAAAAGGCTGCCTGGGCTCCCCAGCCCCATTGCTGACACAACTGCTCCACTGCCAGCGGTGGTAAAAAAGGCAGGTTTAAAGGGGCTACGGCTGCTCCACTGCTGGTGGTGATAGAAAGTCAGCTTTTTATAGAGGCTGCCTGGGCCTCCCAGCCCCATCCACCGCAGCTGCTCCACTGCTAGTGGTGGTAAGAAGGCAGCTTTAAAGGGGCTGCCTGGGCCTCCCAGCCCCCGTCCGCCGCAGCTGCTCTGCTGCCAGTGGTGGTAAGAATGCCAGCGTTCTGCAAAAATAATCCAGTTTGAGACATTTAACTTTCTCTATCAGAGAACTCTGGTGCCATAATAAACTACAATTCACAGGATTCCCTAGAACTGAGCCAGGGCAGTTAAAGAAGTCTCAGACTATGTATTGCTACAGTATGTTTTGGATCTAAGTAACTGCTTAACTGACTCTCACAAGACTGATGGAATTGTCACTCACCCATGTTTCAATTGCTGTCAGCATGGACCTTCTTCTCCTGATGTAGCTGATGCCCAATAAAGTAGGTTGTGGAACAGTTATTATCATGGCAATAGTGTCACAATCATGACCTAAGTAGTGATTGTGATTGTGATTGCAGAACAGTTATGGATACATACATCTATTCCCACAATCACAACTGTCCCAGGAGATTGCTATGAAGATTATCACATAAGGATATCAAATGGCTTACATGAGCCAGCTTAAAATTAGAAGCGGGTGGCATCCTGATATTGTCAGATGCATTTAGCCACCGAAGTCACTGCCCGGGTGCAGCCCAGGTCCATTGCCACTCAGAGGAGTGCTCTGGCAGCCATTTTTTTCAAGCCAGAAAACTTATCTGTGAGCTGCCTTTCTGACTGAAAGGCAGCAGAGAAATGAAATGAAATAAATTGAAATAAAATATAATAAAATAAAATAAATAACTCACAATAAATAACTCACATAATGTTGATGTAATCATCAGATTTAGTTCTGGACCCATTCTGAGTAGCAGCTCGGAGTGACCGAAAGCCAATGGTGATGGCCTGTATAAACTTAGCACAACACTTTGCAGTGGCATCAGGGGTAAGCCTCATTTTCTCTTCACAACATCAACCCTATTATTCAGGAGAAGGGAGAGTTGCAGCAAGAGTATTCAGCTTATTTCATGAATCAGTGGGGGCTTGGAACACAGATCTCCTAAACCCCAACTCCTTGCTTCAAGGAGTTTACAATCTGAAAAAAAAATGAAAAAAATGAAAGCCATGGTAAAAAGCAAAAGAGTATGTGATGGTTTTTGTTACATGTGCTTAGGCTGCATTCCAAGCTTAATTATAAGTATGCAAATGGTTTTACATGTTTCTGGTTGGAATGCTGTTTGTTGGCATCTGTACATGAGATGGGTGATAGCTAATATTAAATAAAGGAATCTTGCTTTTAAAAAAATGTTAACCCCCAACATTTGCTCTGGTGGCTTACTCATAGCAATACCTCTTGTAATCTTTGTAGCCATTCTAGTATGTAACTGAAGACACACTGAATGATTTCTCACATTAAGTGACAGTTAATTTAAAAAGAGCCAATAAACATCTAATTGAATCCTCATAAGTGAAAATAGAGGGGAAAACCCTGGCTTCCAAAATGGAGAACTAGCCCAAGGTTGCTATTTCATGATTAGCAAAACAATGAATCTTGAAAATTAGCATTTTTAAAAGGCTATATGTAGATACATGACCACCACTAATCAAAATACATTTGTATATAATGTCAGGGATGATGGGAGTTGTAGCTCTTCACCTCTGGCTCTAACTCACCACCTTGTTATGCAGCAGAGCTGACCAGCTTTGATCAGTGGTTGATGCTTCTTTCCCAAGCAGAAGAGTTTCAGAGAATAGGCTGAAGACCCTGACAAACTCTCCAAGCCTTCTCTCTCTTCTTCCTGAGATGTCTCCAAACATCTCCAGGATTCTTCTGGTTCTTGTATCTTCCCTCAAGACACCAGATAACTCAGTAGTCTTATATAAAAGATCTACTTTATTCGACTATATATAAATACTATATGCCCTACAAATCACAATCTCTACTCCACCAAAATACTCCACACTACACCACAATATGCATTGGCAAAATTGCACTTATAGCAAAGGTGTGCCACACCAAAGACTTTGGTCCTGTGCTGCCTCTCTGGCTAGAAACACAAACTAGTCAGTTTCCACCCAGTGGGCATGTACATTCATTTTGATTGGTTTACATAGATCATCCCATACTTAAGACCAACCCAAGTATTTCATCATTTTACCTTGACTACTTAATGAATCTCAGGTGTTTGCAATCTATAACAGGTGTTTTAAATATACACTCTATAACTTTGTCCTTGGCTCTCAAGGCTTCCAAATTACATTATCCTTTTCACCTGTGTAGCTTCATGATTGTTCCTGCTTAGTCACTGTGACTATCACATACATATTTTATTTCTATTACTGTACGTCCCATGTTGCATTTTCCTTAACAATCCCCTCCGAAATAAAATATTGTATGTGTCTTATAATGTCATTCCAACCATTTGTGTCAGTCCTTCATGTTTTTCTGCTATCAATGCTTTTGTGAACAAATCTGCTATGTTGTGTTGTGTTTCTATATATCTCAATTCTATTTTACCCTTTTGAACCATGTGTCGCACATTTTGATATCTTACTCCAACATATATTGTTCTGTTCTTCAAACTTTCAGTTTCAGCCATTGCTATGCATGACTGTGAATCTTCCAGAATTTCTACTGGTATCCTGTAACTTTCATTTAAATCATTCAACAATTGCTCAACCCACTGTACCTCATTCACTATCTCATTTAAAGCTGCGAATTCTGCTTCAGTCGTACTTAATGCTACATTAGTTTGTTTTCTACTTCTCCAAACTATTGGACTTTCACTGTACTTAATTATCATTCCTGTAACTGACTTCTTGTCTCCTAATTCTGATGTAAAAGAACTATCCACATAACAATCTAAATCTGAATTACTGTTTCTAATTACCAATTTCTTATCTAAAGTTCCTTTCAAATATCTTAATAAGTGTTTTACTGCTGACCAGTCTTCAATTTTTGGATCATTAACCCTTCTGGACAATACGTTTACAGCATATGAAATGTCTGGTCTGGTGTGGCAAGATATGAATTGTAAAGATCCTATTATACTCCTGAATAAAGTCTTGTCTTCAAAATCTCTAGTTGTTTTTTCAGATACAAAACCAGTTGTCATTGGAGCTCTTGCTATTTTATCATTTTGTAATCCACACTTTTCAATCAAATTTTCAATTTTCTTTCTCTGACTTAACAAACAATGTCCTTTTTCTGTCCATTCAACACTAATACCTAAATAAGACTTTAATAAACCTAGATCCTTTAAGACAAACTTTTCAGACAATTCTCTTTTTACTGATTCAATTTCCTGTTTTGACTTTGCTGCCACGCACAAATCATCTACATAAATTACTAACACTATGTCTCCTTTTGTATAGACACAAGCATCTGCAATGCTCCTTTTGTATCCTAGCTTAACTAACTCGTCATTAATGCACAAATTCCATGCTCTGGCACTTTGTTTTAATCCATACAATGCTTTTTTCAATTTATAAACTTTCTGACTACTATTTTCTTCATAACCTTGTGGCTGCTCCATAAATATCTCTTCATCTAAACTAGCATTCAAGTAGGCTGTTTCAAAATCAAAATGTTCTACAACTAAATTTCTTTTTGCTGCTACAGCTAGAACCATTCTCAGACTTTCTGGCTTTACAGTTGAAGAATATGTCTTATCATAGTTCTCATACTGCTGTTGTGCAAAACCCTTAGCTACTAACCTAGCTTTATACTTAATACTTCCATCTGGCATTTCTTTCTTTTTGTACACCCACTTACAACCAATTACTTTCTTGTCCTTGGGTCTGTCAACAACTTCTAAAACATCTTTATTTACCAGACAACCAAACTCATCATCCATTGCATCAATCCATCTTTCCTGTTCTTCTCTAGACAAACTTTCCAACTCCTCAAAACTTTCAGGCTCTTCCACTGCTAAACTCGCTCTTGCATTTGTCACAACAAACCTATCTGGAGGCTTTCTAACTCTGTGACTACGTCTGGAAATAAAATCTGCTGATCTGCCTCTTTTGTCCTCACTTTCTGTACTGGAAGTTGTAGTTCTATGACTAAATCTCTTGTCTTCAGTCATCCTAGTAGTAATAGGTCTAGATTGTGTCTCATTATCAGAAGGACTATCACTGCTGCTAGTGGATGCTTCTGGCTTAACTGAAACCCCTCCGTTTCCTGAAGTTGGTTCAATTTGTGTTTCTGGCTCATTTGAACTTCCTAACCTCAAGAAAACTTCTTTATTAGCATGCAGTTTGTCCCAACCAGCATGTCTCTCAAAATTTGCAGACCTAGAATACTGCACTTCTTTTCCACCCAAATGAAACTTGTAGCTATTTCCTGAATAACCCAAAAACCTAAGCCTTTTACTTTTGGGTTCTCCTTTCTTCCTGAAACAAGCTGGTATGTAAACATAAGCAAATTGTCCAAAGACTCTCAAATACTTGTAATTTGGCACTCTCCCATACAATACCCTGTAGGGAATGTCTTCAATTTCTGAATGATACAGTCTGTTACTAATATGTTCTGCTGTCAAAGTTGCTTCCGCCCAGAAACTATCTTTTACCTCTGCATCTGCCATCAAACAAGCAGTTATCCTTTTTATATCTTGTATTTTTTTCTCCGCTAAACCATCTTCGTTAGGACAAGCGGGATTAGTAGTTTCATGCCTTATTCCCACCTTTTGAAACCAATTAAACAATTGATTACTTAGAAATTCTCCTCCTCGGTCAGTAACAATGGTGCCTACTCTAATATCAAATTGTCTTTCCACCATTCTCACCCATGCTTTTAAACTTTGCCCAGCGTCAGATTTGTTTTTCAATATTCTTACAAATGCAAACCTTGTAAACCTATCAACAATTACTAGGAAATATTTGCTTCCCCCTAAAGATAAACAATTAGCTTGGGCAACATCTGCATGTACAAACTGAAATGGTCTTTGAGCAATTCTTTTGGTTTTCTTGGCTACTGGAAAAGCTCTGACCTTTACCTGATTGCATACAGTACAATCTAAGTGATTTTTGCATTCAGCAACTTTTAAATCTGGACACATACTGATTAACTTCTTTAAACATTTGAAACTAGCATGGCCAAATTTTCTGTGGAGTTCATGTATGCAGTCTTTGTGAATTGGACTATTGTCTATGTTATTAGCATTTTCAACCCTGTAGCTATCAATATTGTCCTCCAAAAAATAAAGTTTATCCTTTTTCAAGCCTATGCCTCACAATTCCCCATTCAGTTTTATCTTACACATGTTCTTTTCAAAAATGACTGTGTAGTCTCTGTCTGTTAATCTGCTTACTGATAACAAATTATTTTCTAACTCCTTTACATGTAACACATCATTAAAGTTTTCCTTTAGCCCTGGAATGAAAACTGTACCCATTTGATTTACAGTGCTGAGCTCTTTCCCATCAGCTAAAACTACAGCATTTACATTAGCTGATTTTCTATTACTTATCAAATTAATATTGTTACACATTGAAGATGATGCTCCTGAGTCAATCAACCATTTACAATTAGTATTTTGTTTTTCCTTAATCATGGTTGCAAACCCCTTTTTATTACCACTGTCCTTCAAAAATGGAGGTTTGGACTGTTTTTGATACTGCCGCGGCTGCCATCTGCTCTCCTTTTGCTTGCTTCTCTCAGCAGCGAATTGTTTACATTGTCTCTGTGGATGACCAATCTTTTTACAATAAAAACACCTCCGTTGCTCCCTTGTAGAAGCTGCTTCTTCCTGCTTTCGTAGATCGGGTGTTGTTTGTTGTTTTGGCACAGTCCTTAAACTTGCTGAGTCACCCTGCTCAGACTTTCTTCTCAAGTTCTCTTCCAATATTCTGGCAACAATTAAGTCTCTGTTCAGCTCAGCTTCTGGCAAATTTTGCAAGCTATTTGTAATGTTGTCCCAAGAAGAATCTAGCGATTCCAGTAAAATGTAACACTGCTGCTCTTTGCTAATTTCCACTCCTCTCAGTTCAGCTTGCACAAATAAATCTTGCATTGTTTTTAAATGTTCTATCACACACTGTCCTTTAGTCATCTTTTGTCTGTAAATTCTTTTAGACCAAAGCATTTTTGCAAACGCAGTTGAAGGAGTCTGTAGTCTCTGCAAGGTATCCCACACATCCTTGGCGGACACTTTATCTCTTACGTCGTTAATCAAGTCTTCTTCTAGCATGAGATAAAGACATGCTTTTGCTTTAGCATCTCTCTCTCTCGAGTGGCTGCATTAGCATCAACTGCCAGCCCTGTTTCAACTGTCGACCACAGAAACTCCTTTATTAGTAGAGATTGGGCATATATCGTCCAGGTAGAGTAGTTATTTCTATTTAACTTACTAAACTTTAGGATCTCCATCTTAATTTGTGCAGTGACTCAAATTTGACACAGTCCCTCTGAGACAAAACACAAAATTATTTACTCACAAGGCTCCACAAAACCTTCTTCCACTCTCTGGAACTTTCAGCTTCTGTGGATGCTGGTTGCTCTAGTATCTGGGCCCATAACCCATGTCAGGGATGATGGGAGTTGTAGCTCTTCACCTCTGGCTCTAACTCACCACCTTGTTATGCAGCAGAGCTGACCAACTTTGATCAGTGGTTGATGCTTCTTTCCCAAGCAGCAGAGTTTCAGAAAATAGGCTGAAGACCCTGGCAAACTCTCCAAGCCTTCTCTCTCTTCTTCCTGAGATGTCTCCAAACTTCTCCAGGATTCTTCTGGTTCTTGTATCTTCCCTCAAGACACCAGACAACTCAGTAGTCTTATATAAAAGATCTACTTTATTCTACTATATACATAAATACTATATGCCCTACAAATCACAATCTCTACACTTCACAATATCTCCAAAACTACACCACCACAATATGCATTGGCAAACATTGCACTTATAGCCATTATTAGTCACCACCCACTAGTCAGTTTCCACCCAGTGGGCGTGTACATTCATTTTGATTGGTTTACATAGATCATCCCATACTTAAGACCAACCCAAGTATTTCATCATTTTACCTTGACTACTTAATGAATCTCAGGTGTTTGCAATCTATAACAGGTGTTTTCAATATACACTCTATAACTTTGTCCTTGGCTCTCAAGGCTTCCAAATTACATTATCCTTTTCACCTGTGTAGCTTCATGATTGTTCCTGCCTAGTCACTGTGACTATCACATACATATTTTATTTCTATTACTGTATGTCCCATGTTGCATTTTCCTTAACAATATACAGCTTGTTGCCCTTGAACCCTTCATTACCCATGGCTTGTGCTCCTTTAGATCAGGAAAAAGGGTCAGGTTGAATGCTTTGGGTCATTTGATCACTGGTTTAATGTCATGATCTGTGCCTCATGCCAGGCCAGTTTATACAGCTGTAATGACAATAAAAGTATGGTCATTTTATTTCCTAGCCAATTGTCTGTGGTCCTTTCCTCCTTCCACTTTACACCAGCCCATTGCTGATAGGCATACATTCATAGCCTCAGTTTAATATGAAATTGATTCTTTCACATTAAAAAAAACCCACACACAAGCATGCATATGTTAATAGTAAAAAGGTCAAGGTTTCCCCTTTGGCATGATTGTCTAGTCGCATCAGACTTCAGTGCTCATCTCCATTACTAAGCCGAAGAGCCAGTGTTGTCAAAGATGGATCCATGGTCATGTAGCCAGGATGACTGCATGGAATGCTGTTACCTTTCCACCAAAGTGGTACCTATTTAACTACTCGCACAAAACTCTGGATAACCTCTCCCAGTGGCTTCATGTATATGTTAAATAGCATAGGGAACAACACAGGCCAATGGCCAAGGGGTCAAGCAGGAGTCCCCTAGCAGCACCTTCTTGGTTCACCCCTCCAGAAAGGAATGGAGTCACTGTAAAACAGTACCTCCATGTTTCATCCCAAAGAGGTGGTCCAGAAGGATACCATGGTCGATTGTATTGAAAGCTGCTGAGAGAGCCAGCAGAACCAACTCCCCCTATCTAATTCCCTGTGTAAGTCATTCACCAAGGCAATTAAGGTTGTCTCCATTCCATAGCCAGTTCTGAAACCAGATTGAAATGGATCTAGATAATCCATTTCATCCAGAAACCCCTGGAGTTGGGAAGCCAACACACATTCTAAAACCTGGCTCAAAAATGGTAGGTTGGACACAGGCCAATACTTATTCATTATTGTGGGATTCAGGGATGGCTTTTTAAACAAAGGCCTCACAACTGCCTCCTTTAGGCAAGATGGAACTCTACCTTGTTGTAGGAAGGCACTGACTACCTCCTTTACCCACTCAGCCAGTCCCTCTCTGGCCTGTTTAATAAGCCAAGAAGGGCAAGGATCCAAGACACATATGGTGGCTTTTACTTCTCCAAGAATCCTGTCCACATCATCAGGCTGCACACATTGGAAAGTATCCATTAACACTGGACAGACAGATGCCAAGGTTACATTCACAGGCACTGTATCAACTGTAGCATCCAGGTTGGAGCAGATCGGAGTGACTTTATCTGCAAAATGCTGTGCAAATTCTTCACAGTGGGCCTCTGAGTGATCTGCATGATCTAATTGAGGGTGAGTGTGTAAGAGTCCCCTGACCATTCAGGACAGCTCTGTTGGATGGCTTCATGCAGATGCAATGCTGGCAGTAAAAAATAATTTGAAGTGGCCTTCAAATGGGCTCTAGCCCATGTTCTGAAAGATTCACTTCGAGTCTTCCACCAACATTGCTCTAGTCTGTCTCACTCACTTCATCACCAGCAGCTCCCTGGAGAACCAGGGGGATGGTTTGGCTCCACTCCATGAGAGTGGACGCTCAGAAGCAATTGTGTCCATGGTTCTGGACATCTTGCCATTCCAAAGGTCAAGTGAGGTTTCAACAGAATCATCTGCTGAGGTGATAGGAAACCCCAAGAGCCCTCAGGAATCCATCCAGATCTATCAGCCTCTTGGGGCAGACCATCCTAATCAGCTCCGCACCTCTATAGAGGTTTTGAGTCCCAGTGAGTCTGAACCTGACCAGATGATGACAATGGAACTGTGGAAAGTTCCACCTCACCAAGATCACCATCACCCATCATCTATAATTGAAGACAATGGTGGAATATGTGTCATTTAGTTACAGGAAAACAAGCATTCATCTGTGACAAAAGTAACTATTATTATTTACAGCCTGTTCATTCTTTTAATTGGATCTGTATGTTGACCAGATGTTTCAGCATAAAATCCAAAGAGAAGAACTGTTTAGTAAATCGTTTGCATGTATAGAAACTTTACCTAATGTTCATAGATGAAATAACCAATAGTGGTATTTTTAAAAATTATGAGTTTATTTAAACAGCTTGTGTAGCATAATGATTAGAATGTTGGACTATTAAACTGGAGACCAGGGCTCGATTTCCAATTTGGCCATGAAACCCATTGGATGACCTTGGGAAAGTCACATGCTCTCAGCCTCAACCTCAGGGGAAGGCAATGGAAAACCCCATGATAGGTTCACCTTAGGGTTTCCATAAGTCAAAAACAACTTGAAAGCATACAACAACAACAACAACAACAAGAAACACTGTTAGTAGAACAAAACAGGCCTTTCAAGATGGCTAACAAAAACTAATAAAGCATCAATAATAAAGAATTAAATTCCACTTAAAACCAAGCAATAAGATTTAATAAACCTTCTGGTTTCACTGTTTCATTCTATTTATTTATTTAACATATTTGTATATTATCTCCATGCCCAAAAGGGCTTTTGAAGCAATGAACAAATAGAAACAATTAAAACAATATGCCCTACAAATCACAATCTCTACTCCACACTACACCACCACTACTCCACAATACACCACAATATGCATTGGCAAACATTGCACTTATAGCCATTGTTAGTCACCACCCACTAGTCAGTTTCCACCCAGTGGGTGTGTACATTCATTTTGATTGGTTTACATAGATCATCCCATACTTAAGACCAACCCAAGTATTTCATCATTTTACCTTGACTACTTAATGAATCTCAGGTGTTTGCAATCTATAACAGGTGTTTTCAATATACACTCTATAACTTTGTCCTTGGCTCTCAAGGCTTCCAAATTACATTATCCTTTTCACCTGTGTAGCTTCATGATTGTTCCTGCTTAGTCACTGTGACTATCACATACATATTTTATTTCTATTACTGTATGTTCCATGTTGCATTTTCCTTAACATATAATGGCACCCTCTTCAACATTCCAAAGAATCTATTTTGCAGACCTGTTCAATTAAGTAGCAAAGTGGCATATCATCAACATATAACTTTGCATGTAGTCTTTTTAATAGTCATAATAACAGAAATTGTCACAGTTATCTTCCATGGCCAGTATCCAATAAGTTGGTTCTACAGATGGAACTACTTCTGTCAGTAGAATCAGAAGAAATTCCATTTTTTTCCTCCCACTCCCACCTGAGTGATGTCAAAATGTGCTCTGCATGGCAGAGAAACCCTTCAAAACTGGTTTTCAAAGGGCATACAAGGCTCCATTTTTACTGGACTGGTAGTCTTGTTATATTATGGTTTTTAATTTAGGCTCAGGTACTTGCCCATCTTTCTTATCAATGTCAAAGAACAGGGAGTGGAAAATAGATTTAGAAATGGTTTGAAAAACCATTTTCATGAGCATTAAGAAATCCTGATGAGGAGAATCCTAGTTGTGTGAGAATTTAAAAACTTTTTGAGACATTCTCTGCATGAAAAATGCACATGGGGTTGCACAGGAAAGAGCATTTTTTTTCACTGAAAGCACACTTCAGAACAGAAAACTGTATTTTCTTAACTGTGAATAGTCTTTGAAAAATGTGCAGTTTCTCTCACAGAAAGGAGAAAAATTGTAACATTTGTTTGTGCCAGCAAGAATTAAATTTGAGAATATTTATCTCTCTGTTCTAGAGCTGTCTGCCAAAGATGCACAAAAATTGATATATGATCAAAGAAGAACCTAGATAGCTTCAGGCACATGAAATACCTGATCTCAACATGCTTTCAAATGTTAGCAAATGATACCAAGGCTTCAAGAATTGTTGTGGCAGTAAGGAGATGAAAGCAAATATTTTCTCCACAGATCCAGAGGTCAGGACCTTCTTAAACTCCATGTCACATGAAACTGCAATACAAGGGATGTGCTTCTGGGTATAATCTGAAGGAAACTGATCAAAAAAGAGCAATTCTAACATAAGGTCCCACCTCACAATTTTGGAGGATTCCTCCATTATTCTTTCATTTATTTAAAGTATATATTTCTACCTTTTGTGGCCAGCAGGACCTCCCAAGCCATGCATAAAAAGTAAAGACACTTTAAAAAAAAAACAGTTTACAGGGCATTTAAAAAGCCTTTCTAAAATGATTTTCAGTATACTCTTGACTGTCCACCAGAAGCTCAACAGAAATTAAACCAGTCTGACCTGCCTTACACTGTAGTTTTACACAACAAACCCAGTGCTGTTCAGGAGATATCTCCTAATACTTGGTAGGGCCTTTTGGGATAGTACAAAGGAGTGTGGGAAAAGAAGAAAGAAAGCAGTCTTCTGGTTGCACAACAAATGTGTACAATCCCATATTATTATATCCCAAAACTTTTGGTAATAACACTTTTGTGTACACCAGATTCCTATTCCTCTCACTGCTTGCTCAGAAATATTTTACTTCATGTAAATAAAAAGCCTTCTGGTCCTTATTGATATCCAAGAGTGCTGTTGTTTTCTTGACAGCTGTACTTTTTTTACTTTCACATTAGACCACTTAATTTAAACTGTAAGGGAAGGTCGAAATATTAAATCACTTAGGGGAAATAGGTGAGAATTTTGGTGTGATCTTTTCTTCATATTTTTTAAAACTAACAGAAACACTCATTTTTTTCACAACAAAATCTAAAGTAGTTCAGGGTTTTGTTTGTAACAAAAAAATGAATGCAAAACATACATACTGAAAATGAGGGCATCAAATTTTAGAGAGGTTTTTGTGTGCTTGGCTTTTAAATGTCTGGCTTTGAATTTCTGTGTATTTAGATGTAATTGTGGTGCTGAATTAAAGTTCCTACCTCTTCTTTCCCGGGGGAAATTTGACCACTATTAATGGCTGAGGATTTTGTTTGGTTTATTTTTAGTAAGAATGTACCAGTTTTAGTTATGTTTTCATAAATGTAATAGATTTTATAACTCTGATTGCAGGAGAGAGTAAACCTGACAGATTCACCCTTCCATGTTACTTAGACTGCATCCACACTGGTTTGAAACCACTGCCATGTCTCAATGCTATAGAATTCTATGAATTGTAGTTTTGTAGGCATAGATAATTCCCAGAATTCCACAGCATTGAGCTGTGTCAGTTTAAGTCAGTGTTTCTCCATTATTTTCTGTCACGCCCCCCCTAGGAAAGAAGAAAACATTTCGCGCCCACCCGCGCGATCACATGGGTGGGTTTGGCCAATCAGGATAGAGCTACTGGGGCTGTGCTGGGACAATCTCCCTCTCTCCAGCCGTAACGGGCCCCCCTTTATGGAGCCTCGCGCCCCCCTGGGGGGCCCGCCCCACTATTTGAGAACCGCTGGTTTAAGTGGTGTAAAACTAGATTACTTCTGCAGAATGTTTGTAAATGACCAGCTTGGGATATTGTATCATTTGAAAGTGTTACATTTGAAAGTGTTTTATAAGTTTTATCTTTTTAAAATGTATTTTATTCTTTTAATAGCTATTTATTTTAACATGTAATAATTTAATTCCTTTTTAACGCACCGCTTTTTTATGTTTTTAATTGTTTTGTTTTTTAATATTGTGAAGACATTCTGAGTCCCAGTTCTGGGAAAAGAGTTGGATACAACAACAACAACAACAACAACAACAAGGTCATACCTCAGTTTCCCATGACTCAAAGGCAGGCCTGTTGGAAAGAATGAGGTGGCAACTCTAATTCAACACAAACATCCCTTGCATAGCTTCCAGAAGGAACATTCTGCTTGAGCCTTCATCCAGTGAGGACTTTTTTCACACTCTCCAACTATCCTAATTTGGCTGGTCCCAATTAAAGCTCTATCATCCAGTTTTTCAACTGCTTTTAAAAGGTCCCATTTTCTCTGCCTCCCTACTTCCCCCCCTTTATATGCAGCTTAGTTCACTTGCTACAAATTTTTTTTTCCTTAGCCCGCCCCTCTGCAGAGCAATCGGGGCAGGTTACAACATATTAAAACTGACAAGTTAAAACATCCCTCATCTCATAATCCCACCATCCCATCCCCTTAAAACAGAATTAAACTAGTAAAGGAATTAAAACATGACAATAAGAACAACAATAGACAAATATTAGAGCAAGGAATTGGAGTAATAAAATCAGATAAAAAACTCATCTCCCAACAAACCACCATTATTCTGGGAAGGCCTGCCAGAAGAGATCCGTCTTTATTGCTTTTTTAAAAGCAGCAAGAGTAGTAATAAGACGGATCTCGTCTGGCAGGCCATTCCAAAGTCTGGGGCCAGTAGCTGAGAAGGCCCTCTGGGAGGTCTGGGACAGCATGGTTTTCAGTGGCTGTAGCAGATTCCTCCCAGAGGATCTTAGGGCACTTGGGGGGTCATATGGGAAGAGGCGGTCCCTAAGATAAGATGGACCCAAGCCATGTAGGGCTTTAAAAGTTAAAACCAACACCTTGTACTGCGCCCGGAAACTAATCAGCAGCCAGTGGAGGGATTTAAGCATGGGTGTTATGTGCTCCCTCCTAGATGTTCCAGTGATTAACCTGGCTGCCATGTTTTGCACCAATTGTAGTTTCCGGGTTAGGCACAAGAGTAGCCCCATGTAGAGTGCATTGCAGTAGTCCAGACGTGAGGTTACCAAAGCATGTACCACAGCTTCCAGATCCCTCATGTCCAAATAAGGGCGCAGTTGGCGTATCAGCCGAAGCTGATAACAGGCACTCCTGACCGCCGCATTCACCTGACTAGTCATGTGAAGCGAAGAGTCTAGGAGCACCCCCAAGCTGCGAACACAGTCCTTAGAGGAGAGTGTGACTCCATCCAGGACTGGAAACTGTATTCCCAAATCTGGTTTCGGGCCTGTGACCGTGAGTACCTCCGTTTTGTCTGGATTCAACTTCAATCTGTTTTTCCTCATCCAATCCATTACCGCTCTGAAACAGTCATTAAGAGACAAGATGCCATCTGAAGTCTGAGACGATGATCTGGTCATGGAGAAATAAATCTGGGTGTCGTCAGCGTACTGAAGACACCATGCTCCATGCCTCCTCCCCCTCTTTGAATGGAAAATGGCAAAGTAGTTTACTCAGTTGACTCAGAAGATAACAGAAGTTGGAATCTTGTCCTTCCCAGTAGACTCTGGTAAAAAGCAAATGCTGCCACATCTCATATCTCATGTGTTCATCATCCTAATTAAAATTCTTTGCCATTTTGACAACACTCTGATGCTACTTGGTTACACTTGCCTCCTCCCCCTCCCCATTTTCATCTGTGAAATGTTGGAGGGTATGTTTTTGATTGTATAGATTATCAAAACTTATGGATCACTCTTTAAAAAATGAGTGTGCCACATTTTATTGCCCCAATGCATAACTTGCATTCAAGACAAGAGGCTATGCCTAGGACAGAAAACATGAGGAATGGAATGGTTTCCAATTGGCAAGGGAGACAGGCAAGACTGCACTTTATCATCCTGTTTAACTTGTATCTTGGCCATATCATTTATAACACAGGATTAATCATGAAAGAAGGAGGCGTGAAAACTGGAATAAGGAACACCAACAATTTAAAATATGCAGTTGATACAACTGTTGTGTTGTTAGCTGGCTATAAGTCAACTTCAACCCATGACTACCCCATGAATGTGAAACCTCCAAGTTACTCTGTCCTCAGCAGCCCTGCTCAAGACCTGCAGACTCATGGCTGAGTTTTCCCTAATTGAGTCTGCCCATCTAGAATGCAGTCTTCATCTCTTCTTAATGACCTCTACCTTATCAAACACTGTTGTCTTTTCTATTGAGTTCTCAATATATGGCCAAAGTACAACAGCCTCAGTTTAGGGGGGTTGCAGACTGCCAGAAATAGTGTGAATTCAGTCCACTTTTAGGGTTAGGGTTAGAGTTAGGGAACCATGGGAACTGTATTTTATTGTGGCATCAGAGTTGTCTGACAGAGAAGGCTCAATGTCTCAGAAAAATAACAGTTCCCATGATTCCCTAGCACTAACCCTAACCCTAAAAGTGGACTGAATTCACACTATTTCTGGCAGTCTGCAACCCCCCTTAGTCATCCTGGCTTCTAGGGATGATTTGCTCAAGGACACATTTCTTTGTCTTTTTAGCTGTCTATTATACCTGCAGAACTCTTCTCCACATCTCAACTGAGTTTTTTTCCACCATCAGCTTTCTTCACTATCCAGCTATCAAACTCTTACATAGAGATGGGAAATCAGATGGCTTGTACCATCCTCATTTTAATATTCAGTGATATATATTTACTTTTCAGAATCTTACCTAGTTCCTTTATAGCTTCCCTTCCAAGTCCTAATCTTCTTCTGATTTCATGACTGTAGTATCCACTGTGAATAATGATTGAGCCAAGATCTGAAAAATCTCAAATTATTTTGATGTCTCCATCATCTACTTTAAAGTTATCTAAATCCTCTATGATCATGATTTTTTGTTCTCTTAATATATAGACTTCCTTTTCATGTTCTTTCTTGATTTTCCATAGTAGTAGCAGAAAATAGAAAAGATGTGGAATGATTATCAAAACAAGGTGATCTTCAGTAACTGCCAATCCTCAGAGTAGGCATATGGTTGTGGGAGGGTACTCCCTGCTGAGGGGAACAGAAGCAATGGTTTGCAGAAATATGCTGTCTCCTTGGGGCAAAAATCCTTGATGGAACAGAGAACTCCCATAATTATACAGATGGAACAATTTAAAAGAAACAAGAAATGGAAAATGGTCCCCTTTTGAAATCACCAAACAGTAATTCAAATGACTAGTTAGCACATATAGGGAGAAAGTCAGAAAAGCTAAAGCAGAGAATGAGCTCAGACTTGTTGGAGAGGTTAAAAACAATAAAAAGGATTATTTGGCTATATCTGTAGCAAAAGGAAGAATAAGGAAATGTCCAGGCTGCTGTGTGCAGAAGATGGCAAAAAAGTTTATTAAAATATTAAATAAATTGTTTTATAAAGTTAAGTTTTATTTGTGAAATACACTTGTTTACCTTTATAGTGCTGGTTTGGTTATTTTGAATTGGCAGTAGAACGGTAGACTTAAAATCAAGAAATAGGCATGGGAGGTACTAGGGTTGTCACCAAAGAGGAAAGGGAGCAAAAGCACTAAAACATTTGGGGAGTACTGCTATATAACTCTTTACCTAATCATATGAATGTAATGGGAGCCCAAGCCTCTGAGTGCCATTTTGTTGTTGTTGTTCCCCCACAGTCCCTGAAGTGCATTACAGATATTTTCAATTGCTGGTGTTCATCCACCAGTAGATCCCATTCCTTTGTCTAGTGGCTCCATGTAATGTTAGGACAAATTGCTTTCCATTCCACTGAACTGTAAAATAAACAAAAGAAACTCATTCCTAAATGCTGTAAAGCCCAAAATGTCTCAATGAATGAAATGTAAATAGTTGCTTTGCTCATCAGCAAGAAACTCTTCCATTTTGCAGAGACATTTCTTCTTTTGCATTTATGGATGCTGGTGTGTCAATTTACATAATAAATATCAAAATAAAATAAGATGCTGGAGAAACTAAATCATCTAAGACATTTGTAGCAGGCTCCTCCATAGAGCAAGTGATTTTGAAGATGTCTTTTAAATGCAAAGAAATACACAAACTTCAATCACTTTCTATTTGCAGGGTTTATTCTCCCACATCTTCCTCCTATTCCATTGTACTCATATGTTTTGCACCCATGAAAGAGAATCCTAGACCTCCTTAATATTAGTTTCAGGATAAAACTGAACTGTTCCTTTCATATTGCACCCGAGGACTTCAACTGGCTAATATAAAGCAACAAACAAACCAACAAATCTGAATCTCTCTGCCAAGATTTCAGTGAAATGTGTGATGAGGTTTATTTTCTGTTTGAGCTTTTTTTTGGGGGGGGGGGGAAGAGTTTAATTACTTGAAGAAAGCATTAAAGTATGTAAATGTATTTTAATCATTATCTTTATGAGAAAACACACAATTAACATTGTGTCTAGAGTGGTTTAAGTTAATAAGGGTTGCAAATACAGCAGAATGATAAAACTTTGGTTAGAGATAACTTCTTTGTGTGCATTGACTGCCGTATGTACTAATAATTCTTTATTGACACTAGCAGAGGCTTTGCCTCTCCCTGCCTCCATCAACATACACAAACAAACACAAACACACCAGAAAGAAAAATGCCTGAGCAACCTGGTTATTAGTACATACAGAAGTGAGTTTAAATTCCAAAGGCAAAAGATTTCTTCCAAATAAATTGACCCTTAGGACTCAAATCTGAAAGGATTTTTGTTCTCTATTTCCATTAAGGATATTGCATCCAGGCCAAAGACATCAATCATTAAAGAAGAAAGATGCTGAGGACCCAAACACAGACCTCCACAGGCAAAAATGAGATTTGTCAAGCATCCCTGTGAAAGGTCTTAAATATGCTTCAACTCTTCAATCAAGATTCCTAAGAATATAGGCAACTTTGATGCAGAAGTAGTTCAGAATCAAGATCCATAAAGCAAAAAAGATTTATAAGTCAATAGGTTTTCTCTCTGTGTTGGGGGCATACTCAGTGTTGAAGACATGCAATCAGAGATGGGGTAGACTGAATGTAGGTACAAAGTGATCTTTGTTGTTTTCAGTGTTTCATTGATTACTAGTTCATTTGATTGTTGTTTGTAATATCTACAGGGTTTTTCTTGTTTGAACTGTTATACACTGCACTGTCTTTGTGATTTTGATAGAAAGGTGATACATAAACAAGCACATATACAATACAGGTGAGACTATGCAGGTAGAGAGGTGGAGTATTTCTCATCCCACTCCTTATTTGTTCTTATTTGTCGACTTATTCCACTAGTGATGCTATCTGCAGAAAGAAAAATGTACAGGAAAAGTGTGTAGGGATATCTTTTTCCATGCTTTCTCTTCTGGGCCAGCTCTACCAATAGGTAGAATGGGGCAGCAACATCTGCTGGGATGCAGTAGCAAAATATTGGAGAAAATAGTTATATACTAAGCCAGGAAGTGGTGTGCAGCCTAAAGTAGCCTGCTTCACCATCAGCACTGAAAGAAGATTTGGTAACAGTCCACATGGCTTTTACACATGGAATGAGAATAGATAGCATTGTGGTCACCTTAAGCAGCAAAATGTATTCAGCTGCCCCTGTTGCATTCGTTGAGGCTGCCATGTTGCAAGTACCAAGGCAGAGACATCTTCCCTGTTTGGTTCAACATAAGCCAGACAGACTTTTTATACCTTAGGGAGGCTCACCTTGTAAAGGAGAGTTCTTGTTGGCAGAACAGACCAACTGAACTGCCTCCAATAAAAAAAATGATGTGCAGAAGAATATATAAAATATCATCACACAGGTTCCTATAAGGCAAGCCAGTATGGTGTGGTGGTTTGAGCATTGAATTCTAGAGAACAGGGTTCAAATCCCCATTCCACCAGGAAAACCCACTGGGTGATCTTGAGCAAGTCGGAGGAAGAAGATAATAAGAAATCATCTTACACCATTGCTGGTAGACGAATCCATAAATGAATATGAAACAGTCTCATAGTAACAGAACATAATACTGGTCTATTATTGTAGGCTGTATTACACATTTAACCTGCACAATCCAAAATGAATGCAATAGTAGAAATGGGTATGAGTTTTGTTTTAATTTCTCTTTTTTGTAAGAATTTCCCCAAAGTCATGATCAGGATGGAAAGAACTAGTGGTTTAGTTTTGTTATTAATGAATGTGGCCACAACCAAAACTAATAGATTTACCTATCAAAGTAGAGGGCATTAAATGCTTAGCTTTCAAAAGTTACCTTTGCATACTTGTGTTTGTTGTTGTTGTTGTTAACTGCCTTTGAGTCAATTTCAACCCATGGCAACACTGGGGATGACACATCTCCAAGACCCCCTGTCCTCCACTGCTCTTGTAAAGTCATACTCATGATGTCCTTAATAGAGTCCATTGATCTAGCACGTGGCCTTCCTCTCTTCCTACTTCCTTCTACCTTTCCTAGCATTATTTTTTTCCCCAGTGAGTCTTCCCTTCTCATGGTGTGTCTGAAGTATGACAGCCTCAGTTTTGTCATCTTGGCTTCCAGTGAGATCTCTGGCTTGATCTGCTCTAGGACCCATTTATTTGTCTTTTTGGATGTCCATGGGATCCTCAGCACTCTTCTCAAGCACAACATTTCAAATGAATTGATTTTCGTCCTGTCTTCTTTCTTAACTGTCCAGCTCTCACATCCATACATAGTAATAGGGAATACAATGGCTTGTATGATTCTAATTTTTGTGCTGAGTTGTATATCTTTGCATTTTAGAATTTTTTCTAGTTCTTTCATAGCCACCCTCCCCATTCTTAATCTTCTTCTGATTTCCTGGCTGTAATCCCCATTTCTATCAATGTTTGATCCCAGGTATGAGAACTCTTTTACTACTTCTATTTCTTCATTGACTACGTTGAATTTGTCAATATTCCCTGTTATTATTTTTGTCTTATGTTCAACCGTAGGCCTGCCTTTGCACTTTCTTCCTTGCTCTTTCTTAGTAGTTGTTCCAGGTCTGGGAGGTTTTCGCTAGTATTATGGTGTCTTAGATTGTTGATATTCCTTGCTCCTATTTTCACTCCTCCTTCTTCTTTGTGCAAGCCTGCTTTGCCTACAATACATTCTGCATATAAGTTGAATAGGTAGAGTGATAAGATGCAGCCTTGTCTGATCCCTTTGACAATTGGGAACCATTCTGTTTCTCAGTGTTCTGTTCTGACAGTAGCCTCTTGTCCTGAGTACAGATTCCTCATCAGGACTATCAGATGTGTTGGCATTCCCATGTCTTTAAGGGCATTCCATAGCCTTCCATGATGTATGCAGTCAAAGGCTATAGTTTATAAGCACATGCTGGTTTTCTTTTTGAATTCCCTGGTGCACTCCATTAGTCTTCGTATGTTTGCAATGTGGTTTCTAGTGCCTCTTCCTTTCCTGAACCCTGCTTGGACCTCTGGCATCTCTCATTCCATGTATGGTTGGAGTCTATGTTGCAGAATTTAGAGCATAATTTTGCTTGCATGGGAGATTAGTGCTATGGTCCTATAGTTGCTGTAGTCGTTGTGTCTTCTTTTTTATGGATGGGGATGTATATTGATCATTTCCAATCTATTGGCCATTGCTTTGTTTTCCATAGCTGATGACATATACTGGTTAGCACTAGAGTTGACCCTGTCAATGTGGATTGTAGCAGTTTGATGGGAATATTGTATGTTCCTGGTGATTTGTTTTTTTACCATTTCTCTTATTGTAGCATCCACCTCACTTTTTAGAATTTGGCATTCATCTTCATATGGCTCTTAGTCCCATATGTCCTTCATTTTGTCATCTCTTTTACATAAATCTTAAGTGTATTGCATCCATCGTCTTTTTATTCCTTCCTGGTCTTGAATTATGTTATTTTTATTTTCATAGAGCATTCTGGTCCTTGGTTTGAACCTTCCTTTGATTTCCTGCATATTGTGGAATAGGTCTCTTGTTTTTCCCTTTTTGTTGTTGTCTTCTATTTCTCTACACTGGTCATTGTAGTAATTTTGTTTATCTTTTTTGCACTAGCTGTTGTACTGTTGCATTCATGGCTCTTAGCATATTTGTGTATGAACAATATTTAGGGCCCTGAATTAGAATTGGGACCTTTTTAAAAAAAAAATTGACAGGTTCCTCTGTTATATCTCCTGTATGGCAGGGGATAAAATTACAAGTATGCAGCAAGTGCAACATGGCTGTCCTTATGGTGATTGGGTATTGCATGAAAGTCACCCCCCGACGAGTTGGGAGGGGTTGCTTGTTGCGCTGGTCATATAAGGACACGAGAAGCCTGATTGGCCAAGCACGCAGAGACCTTCTGGTTGGCTGTGCGCTTGGCCCAATCGCAATGATTGCTTGTGCTTGGGAAGTCTCGTGGTGACTGTACTCTCCTGAGACTTCCTATGAGAGTTTGTTTTTTTATAGCTCTGTGCTGCCACATGGCAGCAGCCATTTTTAGAGCTTGAACTGAGGGAGTCACATCGCTCTGCTCTGTGCTCTGGCTATTCGCTTGGCTTTGGCCTAGCAATTTTCTTGGCTTGGCTGCAATCGGCTACGGCTGATTATTTACTTACTCTATTCATGAAGGGAGTTCTTGTTTTGAGTCTCCCTACGGAGTTGGAGGTTTAGGCCGAGTGAGGCCTTCAGGCTGGTCCCCTCGGGCCTGAAAGGGCCACTGCATCTCCAACACTCGGAGGGCGTTATCCGAGGCAGGTGATGCGGTCAGTGTCTTCACCGGGTGTGTGGACCCGGTACTCAATCCCAGGCCCTGCTGTGCCCCGGCTACCCCAGTCTGGTAAGGTCGGAACCCCATTACTGGTCCAGGAGAGTTTTTTACACCTCTCCCCAGTGGTGAGTATGTGTGTGAAGGCAATTTTATCTTTGGGTAGGGTGCCTAATAGGACCCTTGGTGGACACCTTTCCCCTCTGGTTTGGTTGTTGCCAGCGACGCTTCCTGGCTATTTGTGTCTCTTGTTGAGACTTGGGGAAGGGCAGCCTTTTGGCCTGGTGGTATCATCCTTGGTTGGGTGATAGTGCTTAGGACCCGTGTTTCATCCACTGGAGGGAACGATGCCCTGCAGTAAGGCTCAATCCAAGAGGTGCACTGCTCCGGCAGTGCCCGGCTCTAGTCACTCTGCTTCAAAGAGGCCTTCCCAGTCTACCAGCAGAGATGATGAGATAGCTGCTCAGATTGCACAACTGGGCAAGACAGAAGGGGCTACAGGCTACAGCTGCCAGCCCTATTCCCAGCACTTCTGGTAACCCTGACACAGAAGTGCTGCCCCCTCCCTCTGTACCTGACTCTCAGGTCATTCCTGCTACACCGGGTCCTTCTGTGGTTTCGGCTATAGAAGCGATGTGTGGGAACTCCTAAAAAAGGTTCCAGGTGTGGAGATTCAGGGTGCGGCTGCCCCTGTTGCTGAACAGCCCACTGTGGCTGATCTTTATAACCTCTTACGAGGAGTGGTTCTTCCAGGTGTTGGTGCGGTGGAGCAAACCCGTGATGCACAGAGGAGAGATCAGGCAGCTGCTGCTTCTTCTCTGCTCGACACCCGAGCTGTTGCGGGGCCACACTTCGGGGGACATCTGCAATGGGCTGGTGATGCTTCCCAGCAAGCTTCAACCTCAGGTTTGTCTCCTACTAATGCTTCACAAGCAAATTGGCCCACCTCGGTATGGGCTCCAGGTGGCCAGGTTAGCCAGGGTGTGGGTTCGGAATGGCCCATCCCTGCAGCTTCGCAGGCACCTGTGGAAGCACCTGCGGTTTTACAGGTGCCTGACCCTAGGGTGCAGGTTGGTCAGCCAATTGCTGTGGCTAGTAACACCACAGCGGTGTCTTTTGGTACTCCTGCACTATCAGGAGTAACTACGCATGCTGAATCCATTCCATATGCTGGGATGTCCACACCCCTTGGCTCACACCTTCCTCTTTCTACTAAAGAAAGAATATGGAAGGGAGATTACATTGACTTATTTTCTCTTACTTTTAGGGATCCTGAACCAAGAATCATGGAAAAGGATGGGATTGTATTTAGCCTTCTGAAAGAGTTTCAGGCGCTCAAATAAATAAATAAATAATAATAATAATAATAATAATAATAATAATAATAAAATTTATTTATATCCCGCACCAATGGTACACCAATCCGGGCAGCTTACACCTTTAAAATATACAGTCCAATAAAACATATAATACAAAAAACATCCCCCACCCCCCTTAAAACAGTATTAAATCAAATCATTTAAAACATCACAAAAAATTAAAACCTAGTACCCAGATTAACTAAAGCCTGACTCAATGCTCCTTCCATCTAGATGGAGCCACGTGAGGAACATCGATTATACAGGAATAGTTGTCCGAGGGGGGATAACTCATCTAAGGAGGGTAACTAGTCTGGAAAGGCCTGCCAGAAGAGATCCGTCTTGACAGCCTTTTTAAACCTGTCTAAGGATGTTAATAGACGGATCTCGTCTGGCAGGCCATTCCAGAGTCTAGGGGCAACGACTGAAAAAGCCCTCCGGGAGGTAGCCACCAGCCTCGATTTTTGAGGCTGCAGCAAATTCCTCCCGGAGGACCAAAGTGCGCGGGGAGGATTGTATGGGAGAAGGCGGTCCCTGATATAGTTTGGACCCATGCCATTTAGGGCTTTAAAGGTAATAACCAACACTTTGTACTGGGTCCGGAAACTCATAGGCAGCCATGGAGGGACCTCAGAACCGGAGTAATGTGGTCCCTACGAGATGTCCCTGATATAAGCCTGGCCGCCATGTTCTGTACTAGTTGAAGTTTCCGAACCAGGCACAAGGGTAGCCCCATGTAGAGTGCATTGCAGAAGTCGAGGCGGGAGGTTACTAACGCGTGCACCACAGTCTCGAGATCCCTTACTTCCAGAAAAGGGCGCAGCTGGCGTATCAGCCGAAGTTGATAACAGGCGCTCCTGACCGTCGCATTAACCTGATTAATCATCAGGAGTGACGAGTCAAGGAGCACCCCAGACTGCGAACACAGTCACTGGAGGAGAGTGTGACCCCATCCAGGACTGGAGGTTGCAACCCAATTCTTGGTTTCGGGGCCGCTACCATGAGCACCTCCGTCTTGTCTGGATGAATTTCAATCTGTTTTTCCTCATCCAGCCCATTACCGCCCCAAGACATTCATTGAGAGAAGAGATGTCATTGGAATTCAAGACCGACGAACGAGACACGGAGAAATAGATTTGGGTGTCATCAGTATACTGATAACACCCAGCACCATAACTCCGTATTATCTCACCCAGCGGCTTCATGTAGATGTTAAATAATATCGGGGACAAAATAGCTCCCTGAGGGACCCCACAAGTGAGGTCTCTCTTACCGGAGCTACAGTCCCCGAGGAGCACCCTCTGGGACCGACCCAAGAGGAAGGACCGGAACCACTGCAAAGCAGTGCCCCCGATATCTAACCCCTTCAGGCAGTCCAAGAGGATGCCGTGATCTATTGTGTCAAAAGCCGCTGAGAGATCTAAGAGCACCAACAGGGTCACACTACCCCTGTCGATGCTCAGATGCAGATCGTCGGTCAAGGCAACCATGGCAGTCTCAACCCCAAAGCCTGTCCTGAAGCTGGTTTCAAATTGGTCTAGATAATCGGTTTCATCCAAGAATGCCTGGAGTTGAAGAGCAACTGCCCTCTCGATCACCTTGCTCAAAAATGGCAGCAATGACACAGGCCTGTAACTCTTCATATCCAGGGGGTCCAGGGAAGTTTTTTTCAGAAGCGGCCTAACAGCTGCTTCCTTTAAACAGGATGGAACATGTCCTTCCCTGAAGGATGCATTGATGATATCCGTAAGGAACCTCACCAATACATCCCCCCCTAGACGGCCAGCCATGATGGGCAAGGGTCGAGAGGTCAAGTCTTCTTCCTCACCTTACCAAGCAGCTTGTCCACATCCTCGGTAAACACAGATTGCCACTGATCCAGTAAACTCACATCGGCGGAGTCGTTGGACGCCTCGCCTATAGACTCTGTCTCAATAGTGGCATCTAATTCGGCTCTTATCTGAGAGATTTTGTGTGCAAAGAAGTTGTTAAATGCGTCACAGCAGGCCGTCGTCGGATTAAGCAAGGGATTTGGCGCAGGGGGTACCTGCGTCATCTCCCTCACCACCCTAAACAGCTCTGCCGGACGAGACTCTGCAGACGCAATACGTGCAGAGGAGAACGCTTTCTTCGCTGCATGTATCGCCTCCTGATAGGAATGAAGAAAATTCCTATGGCGAGTTCTGTCAGATAAGAGTCGAGTTTTTTGCCACTTGCACTCTAGCCATTGTCCATACCGCTTCATCCTCCTCAGCTCAGGTGTAAACCATGGCTTATGATTAGGAGCGGGATGGCAAGGGCGCTTGGGAGTGATCGTGTCGATGGCCCTAGTAAGATCACTATTCCAAGTGTCTACCAGGGTCTCGACAGGATCACCGGCATTCCCGACCATTAATCCCTCCAAGGCTTTCCGGAATCCAATTGGCTCCATTAGCCTTCGAGGGCGGACCATTCTAATAGGTCCACCACCCCCGGCGGGGCGGATACTGGCTCTAAGTTCCATCTTGACCAGGAAATGATCCGTCCATGACAATGCTGAGGTATATACAACCTCCACCCACAGATATTCCTGCTCCGTACTAAAGACCGCATCCAGTGTATGACCTGCACAATGTGTGGGCCTGTTGACCAATTGGGATAGGCCCATGTTTGTCATGGAATCCATGAACTCCCGAGCCGCACCTGTTAAGCTGGCCTCGAGCGGAATATTGAAGTCTCCCAAAACTAAAAGTCTGGGAGACTCCAGCAAGAGCTCAGAGACCAGCTGCGTCAGCTCGGTCAGGGAGTCTGCTAGAGAACGGGGTGGTCGGTAGACTAGCAGAATCCCCAAACTATCCCTGGTCTTCAGGCTGAGGTACAAGCACTCAATGTGGACCGTGTTTTGGAGAGGTATCCTGGTCAAGGTCAAGGTGTTCTTATGGACTAGAGCCACACTTCCCCCCCACCCACTTCCCCTCACCTGCTCACTAACAGAGCACCCGGCTGGGAAGGCCTGTGCCCAGGTAACAGCATTATCCTCTCCCAGCCAGGTCTCTGTGAAACAAGCCAGGTTGGCATTCTCATCCAGGAGAAGATCCTGGATAATATGTGTCTTATTTTTCACCGACCTGGCATTACAAAGGATCAGAGTGAGATTCTGTGGAATGGAAGGTCTGCTCCCCAAACCATTCTGGGAAACAGAGGGGACTGAAGGCGGGATAGCTATTAAACAGCCCTAAGCCGGAGCGCAATTTTGTTAATTGGATTATGGGTTTCACCATTTACAGGGGAGTTATAGAAGAAAGAGAGCCCCTTAGGTCTCCTGACTTTTCTAAATACCAGGAGATCATGATAAAAGCTTACACCAACTGCCATCACAATGCGAGGGGTGCAGCTTGGCTGCAATATGATGAGCAGTTTAGAATGAAAGCTGCACAAGATCACTCCTTGTCTTGGAGACATGTACAGTCTGAACTATGGGTTGATGTTATGGTGGGGGCCTCCCCTTCGAGCAGGTGTGATAATGGGTTTGTTCCCATGGTTACTCAGCCGAGAGGGCAGAATGCGAGGCCTGCCATGGGAGAAAGGAAGCAATTTGGGATTTGCTGGGACTTTAACCCAGGCAAGTGCAAGAGGCAGCCCTGCAGGTTTGACCACAAGTGTAACACCTGTGGGGGTGGTCACCCCAGTGCTTCCTGCAACAGAGGTAAGCAATCAGGAGTGGGAGGTGCCCCCCGGTCAACATCCCCGGGAGGAAAAGGCTCCATCACCAATTAAGTTAGATGCAATGGTGGTATGGCTGAAGGCCTACCCAAATAAGGAGGCTGCATCGTACTTATATTATGGCTTTTCCCTAGGCTTTCGCATCCCTTACACAGGTGCCAGGGTTCATCACTATGCGCCCAATGCTCGTTCTGTGAGGAAATTACCAAATATTGTAAGGGACAAGCTAGCAAAAGAGATAGCTGCTGGAAGAATTTCAGGACCCCATGATCAGTTGCCTATTCCCACCCTTCATTTATTGCCTTTGAGTGTGGTTCCTAAGAAAGCTCCTGGGGAATTTAGGTTGATCCACAACTTATCTTACCCGAAGAGTGACTCTCTGAACAATGCCATTGATCCTGACCTTACGTCCGTTAAGTATGCATTGTTTGACTCAGTGGTCAACATGGGTAGGAAATTAGGCAAGGGAGCCCTCTTAGCGAAGTGCGAGATAAAATCCGCCTTCAGGCTCCTCCCAGTACACCCAGATGATTTTGACCTACTGGGGTTTCAGTTTGATGGAAAGTATTATTTTGATAAAGCCATGCCAATGGGGTGCTCGATTTCTTATTCAGCTTTCAAGACTTTCAGCACCTTTCTTCATTGGTGTGCAGTTAAGCGGTCAGGCAATAGGGCCATAACCCATTATTAGATGATTTTTTGATTGCTGGTAATCCCAATTCCTCTCAATGTAAGGATATGTTAGCTGAATTTCAAGAATTGATGTCTGACTTGGGAGTTCCTTTGGCTGAGAAAAAAACAGAAGGGCCTGACACATGGCTTACCTTTTTGGGTATCAAGCTAGACACCGTTGCTGGGATTTCTCAATTACCGAATGACAAATTGGTAGCCATGAAACAGCAGGTTAGGTCAATGCTAGGGAAGCAGAAAGCTACACTTCATGAATTTCAATCTCTTACAGGATTGCTAAACTTCGCTTGTAAGATAATACTCCTGGGTCAAGCATTCTGTGCAAGACTATATAGGGCTATGGTGGGGGTGTTTGCACGGCATCATCGTATTAGGATCACAAGGGGGATTAGAGACGACTTGAAGGTTTGGGACTCATTTTTTCAGCAATTCAATGGTGTCTCATTTTGGAGATCTGAAATGTTGCTGAGAGCAGACTTTCAGGTGCACTCTGATGCTGCTGGAGCCCATGGCTTTGGTGTTTATTGGAATGGCCAATGGGCTGCAGAGACGTGGCCTTCTGCATGGATGGAACGTGGTCTGATTAGAGACCTAACGTTCCTCAAGCTTTTTCCCATTGTAGTGGCTGTGCACCTGTGGGCAAGCCAGTTTGCTAACAAGACCATCTGGTTTTGGTGTGACAACCAGGCGATCGTTCAATAATAATAATAATAATAATAATAATAATATTTTTTTATTTGTAGCCCACCCCTCTGCAAGGCAATCGGGGAGGGGGACACCAGCATATAAAACAGAACAACATTAAAACATTCCTATTCCCTTTAATCCTTTCCTCCCCCCACCCCATCCCCTTAAAACAAGATTAAACCGCAGAGTAGTTAAAATACTGTGTTAATTAAATTAATAAATTAAAACAAAATTTTTACAAAGGAGTCAGACAAAATGGTGGCCCCTCTTTTGGGCCGACTGTTATTCCGGGAAGGCCTGCCGAAAGAGATCCGTCTTTACTGCTTTCTTGAAAGCAGCAAGAGTGGTAGTAAGACGGATCTCATCCGGCAGGCCATTCCAGAGTCTGGGAGCGGTTGCCGAGAAGGCCCTCTGGGAGATCTGAGACAGCCTCGTTTTTATTGGCTGCAACAGATTCCTCCCAGAGGACCGCAGGGCGTGGGGGGGGGTCGTATGGGGAGAGACGGTCCCTAAGATAAGATGGACCCAAGCCATGTAGGGCTTTAAAGGTCAAAACCAACACCTTGTACTGTGCCCGGAAACTAATTGGCAGCCAGTGGAGGGATTTAAGCACTGGTGTTATGTGCTCCCTCCTTGATGTTCCCGTAATCAGCCTGGCTGCCATATTCTGTACCAGTTGAAGTTTCCAGGTTAGGCACAAGGGTAGCCCCATGTAGAGTGCATTGCAGAAGTCCAGACGTGAGGTTACCAGGGCGTGTACCACAGCTTCCAGGTCCCTTCTATCCAGATAAGGGCGCAGCTGGCGTATCAGCCGAAGCTGATAACAGGCGCTCCTGACCACCGCATTCACCTGACTGGTCATGTGAAGCGATGAATCAAGGAGCACCCCCAGACTGCGAACACAGTCCTTAGAGGAGAGTGTGACTCCATCCAGGACTGGAGACTGTATTCCCAGATCTGGTTTCAGGCCAGTAACTGCAAGTACCTCCGTTTTGTCTGGATTCAACTTCAATCTGTTTTTCCTCATCCAACCCATTACCGCTCTAAGACAGTCATCAAGAGGAGAGGCGCCATCTGAAGTCTGACTCGATGATCTGGTCATGGAGAGGTATATCTGGGTGTCATCAGCGTACTGAAGACACCGCGCTCCATGCCTCCGAATGATCTCACCCAGCGGCTTCATGTAAATGTTAAATAGCATCGGGGACAGGATGGCACCCTGAGGGACGCCACAATTAAGCTCAATTTTAGATGAGCAACTGTCCCTGAGCCTCACCCTCTGAAATCTGCCCGAGAGGAAGGAATGGAACCACTGCAAAGCAGTGCCTCCAATTCCTAACTCCCTCAGGCGATCTAAGAGGATGGCATGATCTATGGTGTCAAAGGCCGCGGAGAGATCCAAGAGCACCAACAGGGTCACACTACCCCTGTCGATACTCAGGCGGAGGTCATCGGTCAGAGCAACCATGGCAGTCTCCACTCCGTATCCCGTCCTGAAGCCGGTTTGAAATGGGTCAAGATAATCGGTTTCATCCAAGACTGCTTGGAGTTGGGAAGCAACTGCTCTATCAATCATCTTGCTCAAAAAAGGGAGCAAGGAGACTGGTCTATAGTTGTTTCTATCCAGGGGATCCAGGGAAGGCTTTTTCAGGAGTGGCTTAACCGCCGCCTCCTTTAAACAAGATGGTACCTTGCCTTCCCTGAATGACGCGTTGATTGTGTCCCGAAGGAACACCCTCAACGCGTCCCCCCCCCCTGGACAACCAGCCATGATGGACAAGGATCGAGGGGGCAAGTTGTCTTTCTCACACTTCCAAGCAGCTTGTCCACGTCATCGGTACTCACAGGTTGTAATTGATCCAATAAAGTGCCATCAACGGAGTTCCTGGATACCTCGTCTACGGATTCTGCCAAAACAATGGCGTCTAAGTCAGCTCTTATCCGAGAGATTTTATCTGCAAAGTGAATATTAAAGGCCTCACAGCAGGCTGTCGTCGGGTTAAGTAGGGGATTCGGCGCAGGAGGAACCTTCGTCAGCTCCCCCACCACCCTAAACAGCTCTGCCGGGCGGGACTCTGCAGACGCAATGCGTGCAGAACAGAAAGATTTCCGCGCTGCACGCAAAGCCTCCCTATAGGAATAAAGGTGCTTCCTAAGGCGAGTTCTGTCGGATGAGAGATGAGTCTTCCGCCATTTGCACTCTAGTAATTGTCCAGCTCGCTTCATCCTCCTAAGCTCCTCGGTATACCAGGGCTTACGATTCGAAGCGGGGTGGAAAGGACGCTTGGGAGCAATTGTGTCAATAGCCCTGGTGAGATCGATGTTCCAAGTGTCCACCAAGGCCTCGACAGAATCACCGGCGTTGCCAACCATTAGACCCTCCAAGGCTTTCTGGAAACCAGTTGGTTCCATGAGCCTTCGAGGGCGGACCGTTCTAATGGGTCCACCACCCCCGGGAGGGTGGGTAACAGCCTTTAGTTCTGCCTTGATCAGGAAATGATCCGTCCATGACAGGGCAGAGGTATTTTTGATCTCTGCCCACGGATATTCCTGCTCCGTACTAAAGACCACATCGAGGGTATGACCAGCACAATGCGTGGGCCTGTTGACCAATTGGGATAGGCCCATGTTAGTCATGGTCTCCATGAACTCCCAAGCCGCGCCTGTTAGATCTTGCAAACTGGTTTCGAGTGGGATGTTGAAATCACCCAGAACCAAAAGTCTGGGCGATTCCAGCAGCAACTCAGAAACCAGGGCAGTCAGCTCGGTCAGGGAGTCTGTTAAGCAACGGGGTGGCCGGTACACCAACAGAATCCCTAAACTATCCCTGGTCTTCAGGCTAAGGTACATACACTCGATGTGTGTCATTTTCCGGATAGGTTTCCTGATCAAGGTCAAGGTGTTCCTATGGACCAAGGCTATGCCACCCCCCCCGCCCACTTTCCCTCACCTGCTCGCTAACTGAGTACCCAGCTGGGAGAGCCTGTGCCCAAGTCGCGGAGCTGGCATCCCCCAGCCAGGTCTCAGTGAAGCATGCCAGGTCGGCCGCCTCATCCACCAAGAGGTCGTGGATGATGTGTGTCTTATTTTTGACCGACCTGGCATTGCAAAGGAGCAGATTAAGGGTCAGTGGAATGGATGGCACGTTCCCCAAATTATCTTGGGAAGTAGAGCCAACTGAAGGCGGGATAGATATCAAGCATCGATCCCTCCTTCTTTTGTAACATCTGTTGGCTCTACTGCCACCATATCTCCCCCTCCCCCACACCACCTGAATATCCGCTCCCAGACTATTGTCAGCTCCAGTATATAAAAGAGGGGATAAGCACCCAGCTGACTCCAGTCCTTTGTTTTAGCCGCAGCTGCATGAAGGTCCTTGGAGTTATAAATGGGAGGTGACTCTCCAAGGTCATCAGGTGGCTAGAGTAAGGTCAGCTGCAATAGGGGCCAAGGACAGTCCCAGATGTACAGTCCTGCTCCTATGCCGAAGAAACAGGCCGTGAGGCCAGGCGTAATGGGGCCCAGGTGGAAGGTCCGGTGGCCGCTGCTGGTGGGGGGGGAAGGGAAGGCTCACAGGGGCCTTTATAGGCCTGAGGATGGTCCCGCCCTCCTTCTCCTCCTCCTCTGCGCCGCCAGAGACACCGGGGAAGCAGGCTGCAAGGCCAGGCGTAATGGGGCCAGGAGGGGCCCAGGTGGAAGGTCCGGTGGCCGCTGCTGGTGGGGGGGGAAGGGAAGGCTCACAGGGGCCTTTATAGGCCTGAGGATGGCCCCGCCCTCCTTTTCCTCCTCCTCTGCGCCGCCAGAGACGCCGGGGAAGCAGGCCGCAAGGCCAGGTGTAATGGGGCCAGGAGGGGCCCAGGTGGAAGGTCCGGTGGCCGCTGCTGGTGGGGGGGGAAGGGAAGGCTCACAGGGGGCTTTATAGGCCTGAGGATGGTCCCGCCCTCCTTCTCCTTCTCCTCTGCGCCGCCGGAGACGCCGGGGAAGCAGGCCGCAAGGCCAGGCGTAATGGGGCCAGGAGGGGCCCAGGTGGAAGGTCCGGTGGCCGCTGCTGGTGGGGGGGGGAAGGGAAGGCTCACAGGGGCCTTTATAGGCCTGAGGATGGTCCCGCCCTCCTTCTCCTCCTCCTCTGCGCCACCAGAGATGCCGGGGAAGCAGGCCACAAGGCCAGGTGTAATGGGGCCAGGAGGGGCCCAGGTGGAAGGTCCGGTGCCTGCTGCTGGTGGGGGGGGGGGTTCAAGTGGTAAATTCTCAGTCTTCTAAATCTCCCAGGGTAATGAGTTTGGTGAGGGCGATGGTAATGCAGTGGCTGAAATTTAATGTTTTATTCCATGCTCAGCATGTTCCTGGTGTGTTTAGCCCTTTGGCAGATGCCCTCTCTCATTTTCAGTTCTCCAGGTTCCGGCAGTTGGCTCCCGAGGCATTGACACACACGATGGAGGTACCGGCTTTTCTATGGAGCCTTGGAGACTAGAAATTCACAGGGCGATCCTGCATTCCATCTCCCCATCTACACGCAAATCCTACCAGATAGCAGTGAATGTTTTAATCAATTTTTACTGGACATTGGGGAGGTACAAGGCTGGCCCATTAGGGTTGATCTGGTCCTGCATTTTATAGTTCATCTCAGGCAGGCAGGCCTGTCACCTATTAATATTAGGGGCAGGCTGGCCGCCCTGGCTTTTTACTCCAGGGCAAGGGGTTGCTTTGATCCTACCTCAGACTTTAGGGCAGGGGTAGGCAACCTTTCCCCTTTAAGGGCTGAGGGACTTCAGCTCCCAGGAGCCTCAGCCATGTTGGCCAATAGTCCCATGTTGGCCAATAACTCCTGGGATTCTGGGAGTTGAAGTCCCTTGGCCCTTAAAGGGGAAAGGTTGCCTACCCCTGCTTTAGGGTTAAAAGAGCTGTGGAAGGCTGGTCTGTCATAAAGGATTCACGATGGCCAATAACAGGCACAGTCCTAAGTTACAGGAACAACTAGCTGATACTTATTCACCTGAAGAAACGGCTTTATTTAAGGCAGTTTTTGCCATCGCTTTCTTTGCAGCCTTACGTATCAATGAGATCATGCCCGGATCTCGTAATGATCAGTCTGGTAGGGCTTTGTTAATATCAGATGTTATCCTAACAGAACAGGGGATTCAGATTTGCATTAGGTGCTCTAAAACTGATCAGTTAGTGAAAGATCAGTCTATTTCATCAGCCAAATGGCCTAGTGGGCAAATTTGCCTGATTTTAACAAAGACCAATTATTTAAGGATTAGGCCGAAAATGGCAGGCTACCTTTTGCTCCATGGATCAGGCATGCCCTTAACTCAATTTCAATTTAGGGCACTATTGAAGGAGACACTTAGGCGAGCTAAGTTGCCTCAAGCTTATTTTTCTTCTCACTCCTTCCATATTGGAGCTGCGACAACTGCGGCCACACACGGTTTGAGTGAAGCTGATGTTTGTCGAATTGGCTGGTAGCATTCTAGGGCTTTTAAGTCTTATATTCGGCCTTCTGGTAACAAGAACCCAGATCAAGTACGCTAATTTGCTTTGCTTGCTTTTCAGCTGGCTTTTTCCGTGGCAAGATATGGATTGTGGGCCACAGTCTTGTCTTTTGGGCAGAATGCCATCTGCTTGAGCACCGGTGTGATGTTAACTTGGGCCTGACAAACATTGGCGTTACTCAGTGGTTTGGCCACAGGGGCATGTTGTGGGGAGCTTTGCTTCCTTGGGTCATCCAAATGGCAAAATCTTTTCCTCAACCCCGGGTTTTAGTTGTACACCTGAGGGAAAACGACCTTGTGAAAGTCCCTTGTCTTCATCTGGCAAAGCAGATGGTAAAAGACATGCAGGAAATCAGAAAGATTTGGCCCGGAGCTATTCTCCTGTGGACTAAGCTGCTACCAAGGCACAGCTGACCTGGAGTTCGCAAGGATGAGGCTATTAACAGCTCCCGAAGATGGCTTAATCATCATGTGGCCAAGCAGTTATCTCAACTGGGCATTGTTATAATTGAGCATGCTGGAATTAAATTGGATAGGCCTCAGCTGTACAGGGGGGATGGGGTGTACCTCTCTGCTGAAGGTTCAGAGATTTATGTTCATACACTCTCCAAACATGTCAAAAAAGCAGTTTGTGGGGGGGAGGGGATGCCTAGCTAGGCTGGCCCCTTCTTGTGGCGGGTAATGACCCCTACCCCACAGGAAAATTAATCTGGCTAATTAAATTCAATGGGGGTAAATTTGGCAAACGTTAAAGGAGGTGACATATGTAGTTAAATACATGACGTCGTTAGTTAATTATGTCATATGAAGTAATATGATGTCATTTCCGGTGGGGCGGGGTTTTCTAAATTGTTGTTGATATTGTTATTGATATTTGTTCACTTAATTTGTCACATGTGGTGAAGGACCACCCATCTGGGTGGGTAACACCTTCACACACACATGTGACAAAAGTGTTGAGAGTTTAATTGTTAATATTGCAAATAAACCCTGTACAGCAAAAATAAAAGTCGTGGCCTGTTTAAACCCCAAAAGAGGCATCTCGTGTCCTTTGTGCCAGTACAAAGTCACCCCCGGACGAGTCGGGAGGGGTTGCTTGTTGCGCTGGCCATATAAGGACATGAGAAGACTGATTGGCCAAGCGCACAGGGACCTTCTGGTTGGCTGCACGCTTGGCCCAATCGCAATGATCGTTTGTGCTTGGGAAGTCTCGCGGTGACTGTACTCTCGGGAGACTTCCCATGAGAGTTTGTTCTTTATAGCTCTGCACTGCCACTTTTAGAGCTTGAACCGAGCGACCCAGCCCACCCACCCTTAATTAAGAATTATGTTTGGTTACTCTCAGGCTTAGGCTGGTTGCCTTTGGGGACCAGGAGGGAATTTTTCCCCCAGGGTTGTTATCCTGGTTTTTTTGCCCTCCCTGAGACTACTTTATTATCAGATTGTTGGGTATGGGTCATAGGTGTATAATAACTGATTGTTATTTTATCGTTATTATTCACTTTGTCACAACATAGTGGTTTGGGTCTATAGTTTCCTATAGTTTAGGAAAGAGGAAGAAAGCAGTTTCCAGGCAGCCATTTTGAGTGGGTGAGTTTTTAAATTCTTTTAAAAAAAAACTTGGGGACAGTGTGACTGTTACTCAGCGGGTGGGGCTTTGTTGAGTTGCATTTGCGAGTCAATAGGGGGTGGGCTAGCCAGTTAGCTCTATACAACTGCTGCCAGAGGCCAGTTTCAGGTCAGTTTGGCCAGGACAGGGGAAGGAGGAGGAGGAGGAGGTTTTCCAGGCCAGTTTCTGAAAGAAAGGAGAAAGAGAAGGAGGCTTTGCAGGCAGTTTCTGCCAGGAAAAGTGAAGGTAAAGGAAACTTTCTAGGCCAGTTCCTGCTAGGAAAGAGGAAGAAAGCAGTTTCCAGGCAGCCATTTTGAGTGGGTGAGTTTTTAAATTCTTTTTAAAAACACTTGGGGACAGTGTGACTGTTACTCAGTGGGTGGGGCTTTGTTGAGTCGCATTTGCAAGTCAATAGGGGGTGGGTTAGCCAGTTAGCTCTATACAACTGCTGCCAGAGCCACTACTAATTGTTGAAAAGTTCCAGTCATCAGCAGACTGGAACATTGTTGTTAGTGAGGGATTTTCTTTGAGGAGGAAAGCAGTAATCCTCTTTCAGGTACCAATTAAGACTTTCAGGTACCAATTAAGACTTAGTATGGACACTGAAGGAACTGCTGCCGTCACCTGCAATACCTGTGGGATGTTTGTCTTCTTACCTACAGATCTGGGGAACTACACATGCCCCAAGTGCAAGTTGGTAGCCCTCTTGGAAGAGAAAGTACAGCAGCTGGAGGCGCGGGTAGCTACACTTCAACATATTAGGGAGCAAGAGGCTTTCCTAGACAGAACGGAACAAACGGTCTTGGACGGGGACCACACAGAGGAAGTCGCTGGGGAAGAGAAGGTCACATCACACACACACACAGGAGGTAGAAAGCTGGAGGAATGTCACACACAGAAGTAAGGAGACCAGGGATCGTTCTGGGAGCTTGCAGCTACAGAATCGATTTCAAGCTCTTTCTCAAGGAGGACAAGGAAGAACAGCATGGACAGACTTCAGGGACAGAGCAGGGGACCCTGGGAGTTCCACCACACGGAACAGTCACTGCTAAGCCTCGGAGGAGGCGTGTGGTCGTGGTGGGGGACTCCTTTCTCAGGGGGACAGAAGCAGTGATTTGTGGGCCTGACAAGATGTCTCGGGAGGTGTGTTGTCTCCCTGGGGCAAAGATCTGAGATGTGACAGAGAGGCTGAGAAGACTGGTCAAGCCTACTGACCAATACCCCTTCCTTTTGGTCCATGTGGGAACGAATGACACAGCAAGACACAGTCTTCAGAACATCAAAAGGGATTACAAGGCTGTAGGTAAGAAGCTGAAAGAAATGGATGCACAGATTGTCATCTCATCTCTTCTGCCAGTTGAAAGGCATGGTCCAGGAAGAGAGAGGAAAATAGCAGATGTCAACAATTGGTTCCGCAGATAGTGTCATCAAGAACTATTTGGATTCTTAGATCATGGGCTGCGGTTCCATGAAGGCGGACTCCTGGCAAGGGATGGGCTGCATCTCATGCCAGTTGGAAGAAACGTTTTTGCCAACAGTCTCAAGAATTTGATCAGGAGGGCTTTAAACTGAGTTATGTGGGGAAGGGAGACAGCATCCTGAAAGACAAAAGGACTGGAAAAAATAATCAAACTGTCATAGAGGAAACAAGGCAAACAGTAAAGGGACCTAACAGTGGGAGGCAAAAAAACATGCACAGGCAGCAAGTAAAGGAGACATATGGTCTTAGATGTCTCTACACTAATGTACAGAGCATGGGAAATAAGCAAGATGAACTTGAACTCCTAACACAACAAAGCAAATATGATATAATAGGCATCATTGAAACCTGGTGGGATGAGTCTCATGATTGGAATGTAGAAATGCAGGGGTATAACCTTTTCAAGAGAAACAGGCCAAACAGGAAAGGAGGAGGAATAGCATTATATGTCAGGGATATTTACACCAGTGAAGAAATCCAGGACAACAATCCTGGAAGCCAGGTGGAGAGCATTTGGATAAAAATTAAAGGGGAAGGAAACAACAGGGATTTTATTGTGGGAGTCTACTACAGACCCCCGACTCAGGCAGAGGAATTGGATGATGCCTTTCTAGAACAGATGACCACACACTCAGAAAGGAGAAATATAGTACTGATGGGTGACTTCAACTATCCTGATATTTGCTGGAAGTCAAACTCAGCAAAATCCTCAAGGTCTAGCAAATTCCTCACTTGCCTTGAAGGTGGAAGAGGCAACAAGGGAGTCAGCTATTTTGGATCTGATCCTAACTAACAGGGATGACCTAGTTAATGGGGTGCAACTAGTTGGATCTTTAGGTGGGAGTGATCACATTCTCCTGGAATTTATTATACAGTGGAAAGGAGAAGCCAGGCATAGTCAGACACGCATTCTAGACTTTAGGAGAGCTGATTTTGGTAAACTTAGGGAAATACTGGGGGTGATCCCGTGGTCAGGAATACTAAAAGAGAAGGGAGTTCAAGATGGATGGGAGTTTCTCAAAAGGGAGATACAGAAGGCACAATTTCAAACAGTTCCAATGAGGAAGAAAAATAGGAGGTACCTCAAGAAACTAGGATGGATGACTAAGGAACTTTCAACTGAACTAAGTTTTAAACGGAGCATGTATAAGAAATGGAAAAATGGGGAAATCACCAAAGAGGAATTCAAACAAATAGCTAGCATGTGTAGGGTTAAAGTCAGAAAAGCTAAAGCACAGAATGAACTCAGGCTTGCTAGATAGGTTAAGAACAATAAAAAGGGCTTTTTGGGTATGTCCGCAGCAAAAGGAAGAAGAAGGAAATGGTAGGGCCACTGTGTGGAGAAGATGGCAAAAAGTTAACAGGGAACAGAGAAAAGGCAGAATTACTCAACACCTTCTTTGCTTCAGTCTTCTCAGAAAAGGCAAAGGGTGCTCAACCTGAGGATAATAGAGCAGAGGACAGAATAGGAGAATTTCAGCATAGAATTAGTAAAGAGATAGTACAAGAATACCTGGTTAATCTAAATGAATATAAGTCTCCAGGACCAAATGAATTACATCCAAGGGTACATCCAGGCGGGGTGGGGTTTTCTAAATTGTTGTTGATATTGTTATTGATATTTGTTCACTTAATTTGTCACATGTGGCGAAGGACCACACACACATGTGACAAAAGTGTTGAGAGTTTAATTGTTAATATTGTAAATAGACCCTGTACAGCAAAAATAAAAGTTGTGGCTGGTTTAAACCCAAAAAGAGGCATCTCGTGTCTTTTGTGCCAGTGCAACAGAATGTTGGCCTAAACTGGACTTTAGTGTGATGTAGCTATTGATATTCTTATCTTCTTATGAATCCAACAGGGATGGAAAGAATTTTCCAAAACAGTTGAAAAACATGTTTCTGAAGTTTTGAAAACCACTCATGAGGAGAATCACTGATGGGTATCTTCATATCTTGGGACATATTCTGTGCAAATTTTATACATGTATAGGAAATAGCATATTATGTTCAGGAAATAATATTTCTGTGCAAGGATACTATTTTCAGCACAGAAAATGTCATTTGCTGTACAAAAGTGCAGCTTTTCTTTGCAAAAATCTAAACGGAAATTTTGTGCAGAGTAAATCCCAGACTATGAATAGTCTTCGAAAATGTGCAGCTTTCAAAGATATTCTCATAGTTGGAAGAAAATTGCTAAAATCATTGCTTGCTTTCTTCAAAAACAAGATTAGCAAATAGTTATATTATTACATACCAAGGATCTGACAAGTAAATTGTGACTTCAATGCATTTTTGAAGAATTTACAAATATTACACATCTCTTCATATTCGGGATGGAAATAACTGTAGTGTTGTTTTAAAAAAAATCTCACAGATTTTTCTACGTCTCAAATGGGACATCTGGAGAATACTAATAGATGGCAAGAGATACTACAAAATTAGTCACATCTTTTTGTGGTAGGATGGCATGTATCTTCAGCATAGGACATCTTGCAATACAGTATGCCTGAAAACCTAAGAGCAGTAGAATGTGAGTAGTTCTAGCATTGCAATCTAGGTCAGTATAATTCTGATTTTGACTTGTGCAGTCAAAAGGAGAAACTTGGGGCTTTGAGACAATTTTTAGGTACTCCTGAAAAGCAAATCGGAAGATGCACTTATAAAAAGAATGCTTGATGTCAACCATCTGACCATGCTCATCAACCAAGTATTGTCTTCATGTGGTGATTATCAGCAATGTTCACTGCAATGCCAGCACCCAGCAATCACAGCAGAGGGTATTGTTGCATTATCAGAGCCCAGATGATTGGGAAAAGCCTCAGACCACAAGCGAAAAATGTCAAAAATGCCTATGCACTTCACATTCTGCATCAATACTACAGTAAAAAATGTTTGTCATTTCCTGTTTGTGAACCTAAATCCAGTGGACGGTGATTGGTTCTCTTCCCCTTTTCTTCTTCAGCATTTTAGTTTAGAATTCTTCTTTGGGCATTTAACAGAGTGGCAGCTGTAATTTGAACAATTTTTTGTTTTTTGTTTTTAAAAAAATCCCTTGAAAGATAATTTAACACTGTCTGGGGTATCCTTTAAAATTATTTTTTAATGGATGAGAAGAACAATAATTATAGTCCAATCAGTGTTGTGTTTTATCTCTTTTCTTCACTATACTGTTGTGTGTTTTATTCATTATGATGTGGCTGCTTAGCCTATAACAGATTATAGCTCTAGAACAGATATCCGTAAACATGATGTGATTGCAGTCCCCAAGAACATTTATTACTTGCTTATTTGTTCAATTTGTATCCTGCTTTTCCATGAAATGGGATTCTGGTTGGCTAACAGAAATATGACAAATGTATACATTACAGTAAAATGGCAATAACATGCTAAATCAAAAACATTAAAAAAAAACCAAGGCAAAGAGAACGTCAGCTAAAAAAAACAAAAACAATTTAAACCCACTGCAACAGATTTAAAAACCAGCTTGTGGAGAAAAGGTCTGTCTGAGAAAGAAAAGAAATCACATTTTTGCTCTGCCCTGCACCACACTTGTCCAATCATAATTATCCCTATCCTAGTTCACCATAGATGAGAGACTGAATCAAGATGGTTCATTTTTTCCAAGGTCAGTTTCTTTAAACTTATCTGTTTCTGTCTGGAGCATATCTCTATCTGAGGTTTGACCCACCTTATGCATCTTCTGTAAGCCAAGAAATTAGCAATGTAATGTGTTAAGAAAAGCTGATAGCTTTTAAAAACATGGCAGGTAAAATCTGGAGTTTCTGCTGTACAAACATATCTGCTAGCTACTGCTGTCTAATGTATATATGTACAGTTTTATCCTTCTCCACCAATATTTAATTAACAAAGGGTCCTGTTAGTATATGTGGTTTTTCATAAAATTTTGGACACATGTGGGGTTCCCTCTATGACCCCAGACTGACCTCTGTAGGATGTCGCCCACAATCCCCTAGATGGCAGGTCGTGTAGGCACTGAGAGATCTGCCCAGGACAGCTGGAAAATTCCCTTCCAGACAAGTTTGAGAGTTGCCAAAGAGAAAAACCATTATGCTGGAAAAGACACATAATAGTAACACTTAATGGGGCAGTGATCAGATTTGACTGCACCCTTTTCTCTAGCCTCCCTTCCCTGAGAGTCTCGAAACCAAATGCATTGTTTAGACTATTCTCACATCTAGGTTTAACAAAGCTAAGACAATCAATGCCTTTGTCCAGACTTCAGCCAAGCCATTTAGTCAATAGCCAGAAGGCATTTTTAGGCTCCATGTACTATCTTTGGAGTGCAGCTTGGCTCCACATCAGTCTGTGCTCTGATCACAGTTCCTTCGGCCATCCCTCTCCCTCCTCCGTTTTGGCAGCCATGCATCATCATCATCATCATTATCATCAACACCTACAGCGGATTCCAGAGAAGCCTTCGGAATTGAGTAACTCCCTCAGTCTGGCCCCTCTCAAAACATTCCCACCTTCACTCCTTTATTTCTAAGTGTGTAGAGTGTGTGAGTGCCATATTGGTGTGTGTGCAGCTTTCCCCCTTTAATAAATATTTAGACCTTGATTGAAGAAGCTTGCCTCAGCATCATCCATTGTAGGATTCCTTAGTCCTCTGGTATACATATCGGTACCTGTCCCCATGGGTCTTTGTTAGGACCCCACTCTTGTATATTTGAACTAATTATAAATTCTCCTAATTAGATCCTTCCTAACAGTCCTCCCTACTGGTTGATGAATTTTGTGGGAATTGTAGTCCCTAAAAGTTTCCTTTTCCACTGAGGGCTTAGGTGGGGGAATAAAACTCCTGTATCTCACTACATCTTTGAGACTTCTCATTAAAGCAGCATGCAACATTATAAATGAAAACAGAATTTGAATTACCTTCACAGGTAATTGTAGCATAGGAAAAGAACACATAGTCTTCAACTGTCTCAAGTATAGCATCTATTTAAGTCAATATCTTGGTCTCATTCAGGAAATGGCAAAAAATACCTCTAATGAATAATGGAAACATTTTGTTTTGCAGGCATTTTCCTATCCTTGGTCATTTGTGTATTTATGCCTCATCTCTGTTGAAGCATTTTATTTTCACATCTAAAAAGATCATTTCAGGGTTGAGCAAACACAGCATATTTGACTGCAGCTGGAATACATCTGCTACAGTTCATTCTTTGGAAAGTTTATGAAAAGAAGCTGTTGTAGTTTTGAAATATTAAAGGACCTTGTGAGGGCAGAGATCAAATGAAAAATGTTAAATAAAGGGCCTGATCTGGTTGAATAGGTAAAGGGTAAAATATTCCTTATCGTTGGCGCTCCTGGGAACTTGTTAACCCAAACCTCAAACTTTAGCAGTAGTCACAATAAATGAAGAAGATGTTCCAATTCTCTGCTTCTGTTGCCACAATATAGCAAAGCAAGAAAGTAACTCATCTGAACTCTTCTGTTCTGCATCCATAGACTGACATAAAGATTGTTGTCTTTTCATAATGTTTAACAATAGAACAGTTCCTTTAAAGTCCAGGAACTGTGTCAGAGGACGAAGAACTGAAAGCAAAATTAGAATGCCAAGCATAGTAAGCTATTTTGGTACAACTGTGCACTGTATTGCCTGGGACTTGGGAAATCCATGTGGTAGTCCATTTGGAATCATACAACTCATTGAGTAACCTTGAAACACTCTCTTTTAGCCTGGCCTAAGTCACAGGGTCAGTGTTTAGGGAAAGCAGAGAGGAGAACTATTTATACTATTGTGATATAATGCAGGGAAAGGCAGACTATATATGTAATAAATAAATAAATAAATAAATAGTTTAATTCTGACTCCATGTCTCAGGCAAACCATTTGCTCTTAGGTTACAGAAATTGCTCTAAGGGCAGTTCTGGTGTTTTCCAAAATTCATACAAAATATAGTCTATGTCCTTAAACACTGGGGTTTAGCGACATTACATTTCCTGAGATTTCAGGACCAACAATAGAGATCAAGAATGGGCCCTTGTGAGCTCCTGAATTTGGTAAAACTCAACTAACCAGGCAATGTGTCAATCGAGAGATGGGCAGCTAGTGAAATGTGTCCAGGAGCTGCAGCAGGTGCCACCATTGCTTCTAAAGCTCACCTCCCATACAGCCTTGCCTACATTGTACATGATACATTGGAGAGTTCTAAAGGTCCTGGAGCTTTTGGAAAGTTCAATGCTAGACCTCATGAAATCACTCCCTCCCTCACTCCCTCACACACACACACACACACACATTGCACCACTGTTGCCAGGCTAATAAGTCAAGGAGGTTTATGAGTTGTGGTGCTGCTTACTCCAAATCACACAGTGGGCCTAAGTGTATTCTCCCCAAAAATTTCAAAGAATATCTTGAGGCCCGCATGTGGGTTGTGGTTGAAACCAAAAGCAAAAGAATGGAACCAGGAACATAAGATTATCTTATTTTAAAGCTCTTCTTGTCAGCAACAGGACTTTATCACACCAGCTGCTAAGATGCCACAATCATGTTGGTGTAGGAAACCAACATGCCAGTTACTTTTACATAGCTTTTCAAAAGTGCCATGGTGCTGTTCCCAGCATGCTTTTAGCCTGTATTCCCCCCTATTTTCAATTGCATAGTCACAACAATTGACTAAGTAAAAAAGAAAAGAAATAGAAAAAATAGAAAAGAAAAACAGCCTGACTTCCGGGGTGTGATGGCGCCGAGGGAGGACGCAGGTACGGGGCTTTAGCAGTATCTGTTTGTCCAGCAGCAATTCTCCGGTCGTTTGCATCTTGGAGGAACGGGGATGCAAACGACCCGTCCTGTGTCCATCTGTTACGATTGACACAAGGAGGAAATCGCCGGGGGACTGACAGCGTGGGGTGCTGGTGAGGGTTTTTGGTTCCCTCAGCCTTATACCTTGCCCTATAGAAGTCCGAAGATTTCAACCCTCCCATTGCTGCACTCACTTTTCTTTTTATAAGTGAGGGCTTGGCACATACATCTTTATTAATAAATGAAGATATAGAAGATTAAGATGGATAGTAGATAAAAAAAAAGAGAAGGAGAGAATTGCCAAACAACAATTTATCCCTACCGTGTTGCTTTAAAAGTGGGATTGGACTGGAGGACTGGAGAATTAATGTAAGAGGAATAGCTGTGGAGAGCTGGCGTTCCCCATATATGGAAACAGGAAGCAGAGAAGGAAGAACTACAGAGAAGGAAGAACTACAACTATAGAGTTGGATAATTGATGGCTAGAAGGACTGTTTTGCAATCAGTCCTGGCGTTACCCATATATGGAAACAGGAAGTAGAGAAGGAAGAACTACAACTATAGAGTTCGATAATTGATGGCTAGAAGGACTGTTTTGCAATCAGTCCTGGCGTTACCCATATATGGAAACAGGAAGTAGAGAAGGAAGAACTACAACTATAGAGTTGGATAATTGATGACTAGAAGGACTTCGCAATCAAATAAATAGACTGTGGACATAGAAGCGGAGGGAGTGACTGATGATTGATGAAGAGAAGTGGAGGCAGAGAGAAATGGAGAGAGACGGAGATGGAGACTGAGAGAAATAGAGAACTGGAGGTTTAGAGTAAAGATTAAAGAGAAGAAGTGAGTGGTGTGAAACAACGGAGAGAGACAGAGGCGTGGAGAAGCCAGAAAGTGAAAGAATTAGAGCAGACAGCTAGAGAAGTTGTGAAGAAAGTTGTGAAGAAAGGAGAGCCTGGGAAGAGGGAAATAGGGAAATAGTGAAAAGAGAAGAGAGACTGAGAGAAAAGAGACTGTGATAAAGGAGACTGATATATAAAGAGTGGAGGTTAAAGAAAGAAATAAGTGAACCCTAAGAGCACAGCCAACCTTAGAGAGAAGGGTTCACAAAGAGTTAATAAATAAATAAATAAATAAAGGCTTGGAGAAAAAATTGGGCAATATATAAGAAAAATATATAAGAAATATATATAAGAAAAAGGGGAAGGCGAAAGTTAGAAGCAAGTGTTATAAAGAAGGACTGGATTAAAGGTGGTTTGTTGTTGGGAATAGGGGTATAGGTATATGTGAAATATTTAAAAAAAAGGGGGTGTGTATGAATTAAGGTAATTATAGCTAACCCAGAATCCACGGAAGAGTGACTTTTCTTTAATGGAAACAAGACAATTAAAGCGAAGCAGAGAAAGAGAAAGAGAAAGAGTAAGAGAAATTTAATAATTGTTATTTTCTGGTATATTGGAATAGGGTTGGATTTTAAATTTTTATTTTTATCAGGTGGTTCTCTTTTTGTTTCTAATTATAATTCAATTATAATACTACTTCTGGTTTAATTCATGAAAAAGGTATAGAAAAGGTATAAAACAGAGCTGTAAAAGGTATAAAATAGAGAATATATTTACACTTATAGATCCAGATATATAGAGTTTGAAGAATTTAAAAAATTGAATTGTTGAAAAATAAATACATATGTTTATATATCTTTATATATACAGATATATATTTTTTTGAATTACAGTACTGATAGTTAAGTTGGGTGTTGAAAGATCATATAAAGTGGGGGTTTATTTATTTAATTATTAAGGGGTAAGTTGGAGTAGTATACTAGACAATTGAAATTTGATAATTGGTCAATTGAAATTTGATAATTGGATAACTATTCTATATTTGTTATTATATATATATATATATATATATATATATATACCTTTTTTCTTTTTTTATATTTGGATAGTTAGAGAAAGGGGGTGATATGGCTAGGCAAAAGAAAAACTTGATTCAATCCCAAATAACTTCACAAAGAAGAGGTTCTACAGACAATTCCGTAAAAGTGACAGATCCAATAATGCAGTTACTAGATGAGGTACGTCGTTTGTGACAGGAAATAAAGGAAAATAGGCAGGAAATGAAAGAGGATCTGAGGGAATCTAATCAAGAAATCAGAGGTGAATTTAAAGAAGCAAACCAAGAGCTAAGGGGAGAGATAAAGGAAACAAGAAATGAGATCAGAAAAGATATTAAGAGAGAACTTGATAATATTGGTAAGAAAATGGAAAAAATGACCTTGGATATAAATAAGAACCAGAAGGAAATAATTAAAGTAAATGAAAGAACCAATCTACTGGAAAATGCTTCTAAAGAAATTAGGAAAAAATTAGAACAAGAATTAATGATTTGGACGAATGAACTGAGATATAGAGAATGGCGTACTAAGATAAGAGGTTTACCAGAGAAAAGCAACGAAAATTTGATACTTAGACTAATCCCGGACTTGGCAAAATTAATTGAAATGCCTGAGACAGAGCTGGAGAGAGAAGTTGATAAAATTTTTCGAGTTAGCTCTGCCCAAGCTAAAGACAGAAAATATCCTAGAGACGTTGTAATATGTTGGGCTAGAACTAGAATAAGAGAGAAATTGATACAGAAAAGTTATGACATTAAAGTGATAATTGAAGATGTTGAAATTAAGATTTTTAAAGATGTCCCTCCGCAGATTATGCTGGAAAGGCAGAAGTACCGGAATTTGACACAATTGCTGAAACATCTGGGAATCCCTTTTAGATGGGATAGAATAGAAGGATTATTTTTTACATATAAACAAAGAAGATATAAAATAGATAATGAAGCTAAAGCTAAAGAAATAGAACAAAAGCTCAGGGAAGAATTTAAAGAGAAGGAGGAAGAAAATGGGGATAGAACCCTTATTAGAGAATGGAGATCCCAAAGATATAAAGAGAGAAAAAAGGAAGAGGGAAGAAAAGAGGATATTGATCAAACTAAGGAAAAGAGGCAAGAGGATAAGGTTGGGAAAACAGAGGAAGAAAAAGCTAAGTTAAAAAGAGAAGGAAGGAAAGAAGAGGAGGAAGAAGAGGAAGGAAGGAGAGAGGGGAAAGGAAACTCAGATTAAGTAAAGTAAAGAACCAAAAAAAAGGAAAAAAAGAAGAAGAAGAAAAGGAAGGAAGAGGAAGGAAAGGAAGAGGATAAGGGAATTATTTACAATTATATAAAAGAAAAAGTAATAAATAAATAAATTAAGGGGCGGAAGGGGTGGCACAATAAAAACATCTATAACATCAACATCAACGATAAAAATAAGAATTTGCAAAGGAATATGGTTAAAATAATAACGTGGAATGTGAAAGGAATAAACTCAAGATATAAGAGAAGTGTAGTATTTCATCAATTGGAAAAATTTAAGAGTGACATCACATGTATTCAAGAAACCAAAATAAGACAAAATGAAGTTTAATATGTTAGAAATCCAAAACTTGGTACGGCATATGTATCGGCGGCAAATAAAAGGAAGAGAGGAACTGTGATATATGTGAATAAAAAATACCATTCTAAACAAATTTTTAATAATGACGATGGGAGATGTATAGGTATTGAAGTTAGATTGGAGAACCACACAGTCTTGGTTGTAGGAATATATGCTCCAAATGAAAATAAAGATCAATATTTTGCAGAATTATTAGAAAACCTCAAAAAGGTGAATTACAGTTCTATAATAGTTTTGGGTGAATTCAATGCAGTAATGGAACCTATGATAGATAGAAAATTGATGGATGGAAAGAAAATTAGACCCAACCAAGGGAAACTTCCAGTATCTTTTTTTAAGATGATTGATGAGTTTGAAATGGTAGACATATGGAGACATAAGAATAAAGATTCTAGAGGTTACACATTTGTTTCAGATTCAGGTAAATCTTTGTCAAGAATTGATTTATGTTTGGTCACTAAAAATTTAGCACCTATGGTAAATAATGTAGATATATTGTCTAGGTATATATCGGATCATAATCCAATAGAAATAAACATAAGAGTAAAAAAGAAAGAATATATTTGGAAACTAAATGAAGAACTTCTGAGAAAAGAAGAAAACATAGAAAGGATTAAGACAGTATTGAAATATTATTTCAAAGAAAATAAGACAGAAAATATTCAAAATAGAATTTTGTGGGATGCCAGTAAGGCAGTTATAAGAGGTGAATTTCTTAAATTACAAATAGAAATGAGGAGGAAAAAGAAAAGGAAAGAACAAGAAATAAGAGAAAAATTAGAAAATAAAGAAAAAGAATGGAGTGAAACAGGTGATAAGATTCTGAAGAATGAGATAGAAAATTTACGGCAACAACTAAAAGAAATTGCTATTAAAGAAATAGAATCTAAAATAAAATATATAAGGCAAAAGAATTTTGAATTAGGAAATAAAGCTGGTAGAATATTAGCGAATAAACTTAGAAAAGAGAGAGAAAAGAAAATTATAACAGAAATAAATTATAATGGGGAAAGAATTACTGAACAAGAGGAAATAAAATTACGATTTAAGGAGTACTATGAAAAATATACAAAAATGAGAGAGGAAATGAGGAGGGAAAAGAGAAAATAAGGCAATATTTGAAATAACAAAAAATTACTAAAATTAAGGATGAATATGCTATAAAGTTAAATCAGCCAATAACATCGAATGAGATTACAGATGCAATTAGCAAATTGAAAAGTAGAAAAGCTCCGGGTCCGGATGGTATAACATCAATTTATTATAAAAAATTAGTAGATATTCTTGCAGACCCATTAAAAGATTTGTTTAATAGTATAAGAGATCACGGTATACCTGAAAGCTGGAAGGAAGCATGGATTACAATAATTCCTAAAGAAGATAAAAACCGGTTGGAAATGAAAAATTATAGACCTATATCGTTAACTAATATAGATTATAAGATCTTTATGTCAATTATAGCTAATAGAATGAAAACAATATTGGATATGATAATCCATGAAGACCAGAACGGGTTTGTACCAAAGAGACAGATAAGGAATAATATGAGGACAGTGTTGAACATATTAGAATACTTTGAAATTAATAACGATAAGAAACTTGCATTGATTCTGTTGGACGCAGAAAAAGCGTTTGATAGGGTAAATTGGTGTTTTATGAAGGAGCTGATTAAAAACATGGGTATGGGAGAAACATTTTGTCGGTGGATAGAAGAAGTATATAAAGAACAATATGCCCAGGTATTAGTAAATCAGGAAAAAACAGAAAAAATTACTATTGAAAAAGGGACGAGACAGGGTTGTCCCCTCTCACCTTTGTTATTTATAATCATATTAGAAGTATTAAATAATAGAATAAGGGAAGACCATGGAGTTGAGGGGGTTAAGATAAAACAATTTATATATAAAATGCAATTATTTGCGGATGATGTGATTTATTTTCTAGAAGATCCAAGGAAGAGTTTAAATAGATTGATTGAGTTAATAGAGGAATTTGGAAATATAGCAGGATTTGTCATAAATAAGGACAAAACAGTAGTACTAACTAAAAATATGATGACAAAAGAGGAAGGATGCAACAAATGCAACAAATGACAGGATTTAAAATTGGAAAAAAAGTTAAATATTTAGGTATAACTCTCACTAAAAGAAATATAGATTTATTTAGGAATAATTATATAAATTGTTGGAGAAAGATTTAAAAGGATATGATTAATTGGTCAACTAAACAGCTTTCTTTCTTGGGAAGAATAGAAGCAATTAAAATGAATATATTGCCCAAAATAATGTATCTATTTCAAAACTTACCTATTATAAATGATGAGAAATATCTTGATATCTGGCAGAGAGAAATGTTAAAATTTGTATGGCAGGGGAAAAAAGCAAGAATAGGCTGGAAGCTCTTAATGAAGATAAACTAAAAGGAGGTTGTGGACTCCCAAATCTCAAATTATATTATAGAGCAGTTTGTTTGAATTGGCTGGAGGAATGGGTCAACTTAAAAAATGATAGAATTTTAGAAATAGAGAGAGCGGGAATGAGATTTGGATTTCATGCTTATATGTTTTATAACAAATTGAAACATAATAAAGATTTTTCTAATCATTTCTTAAGGAATGCCTTACTTAAATCTTGGTTAAACATAAAGGAAGAGTTTTATACTCAAATTCCCAGCTGGGTTTCTCCTCAAGAGGCCTTTTTTGGTAGATATAAGAATCAAAAAACATCATGGATAATATATAGAGAGTTGATTAATTGGGAAGGAGAGAAGGGAGAATCAATGAAAGAACGAGAACAATTATGTAAAGAAATAAAAGAAAACTGGTTCCTTTATGGTCAAATAAAAGAGAGATATAGGATTGATAGTAAAAGCATAGGTATTATAAATAAAAATAATGAGATAGATAAAATTATTTTCGATAAAAATAAAGGACATATTTCTAAATATTATAAGATATTACAGGAAAGAAATTTAGAAAATGAAAGAATAAAACACGCTATGATAAGGTGGGCCCAAGACATTGGGAAACCAATAGAATTAGAGACATGGGATAAGGCCTGGTATGACACAAATAAATTTACTAAATGTCAAAATTATAAGGAGAACCATATTAAAATGTCATTCAGGTGGTACTTATCACCAGATAAATTAAATAAGTTATATAAACTAGGAAAAGACCAATGTTGGAAATGTGATAAACCTAAAGCCAATTTCTATCATATGTGGTGGGATTGTGTAGAAGCTCAGAAATACTGGAAACAAATAAGAAACATAATAATGGAAATATACAAGAAAGAGATACCTATGGATCCGAAGTTTTTCCTATTGAATATGACGGATTCACTGGAAAAGTCATTTGTAAAAGATAACAGATGAGTTTTACTTTATATGGTGACAGTCGCCCGAATGGTGTATGCTGGGAAATGGAAAAAATCAATAACTCCCAAGGTGAATGAATGGAAAGAAAAACTATGGGAAGCTATGGAATCTGATATATTAACGGGCTTACTAAATGATAAAGATGAAGATGAAATTATAAAAGATTGGATAAGATTTAAAGAATATTGGAAAGATAAAGAGAAAGAATAAGGGGGGAAAATCAAATTTTAGAGATATGAATGTAATATGAATATAGTTAAAGGATATATGGGAAACAAGATATTATAGAATAGAATAGAAACCTATTTTGAAATTACAATGGATATGGTTTGTTTAATAATAATATTATACAGAGTTAGAGATGCATAGTATATGGAGATATAGAAATAGAAAACGAATATTAGGCAATGATTCATTTATTAGGAAGGAACATTTAGTATATGTAATTATAGATCAATAGAAACTAATTTATGTTTGTTTTTTTTAATGTGTGATTTTGTTATGTTGTGCATGTAGTATTTGTATTTGTCTTGTTAGTTAAATGTTATTTGGTATGTTGTGTTATGTATATATATCGTGTATGTATTAAAATTTGATAATTAATAAAAATAAAAAAAGAAAGAAAAACAGCCTGCTTGGAAATAGTGAGGGGGAGAGAAATAGTGAGGGGGAGAGAAAGAGGAGCAGAATCACACCCTCTTGCAATATGTGACTGCCTGCATAACAGAACAGCAACAGAAGAAACTTATCACATGTGAATTGATAGCAGGAAAGCAGCGTAATTAAGAGGTTTTCCCATCAGCGAAAAGGAGTGCTCCAGGAATGGATGGAGGATAAAGAGGACAGACATGCCGACATGTGCTAAAGTACAGTCACAGACACTACTATCCTGCTGTAATTCTGCTTTAGCAACCTTGTGTGATAAAGACTCATGCCATAGAAGAGGCATTTCAACCTTTCAGCATGGGAAGGTAAGAACTTTTACCCTATGGAAAACTATGGTATCATTTGGATGTGGCTGTTTGAGACACCACAGAGAGGTAGAGTTTGGATGCAGGAGGAACCACCCAGAGGTTCTTCAGCCATTTTCAAATCAGCTTCTGTCTAAAAATACACTTAAAATGTGGAGAACAATGACAGGAGTATATAGATGGGAAGAAACATACTAAAATCAAGGATTAGGATACAGCCACAGAGTTTCAAATGTTTTGTACATTCCCCTGAAAACTGCCAAATAGGCTTTTTTGTGCAAATGCTGGTAAATATACAGAAACATCTTCTGCTTTCACACACATACATCCCATTTAGCTCAGTGCTACTGTTTTCTGGTCAAGATAAAACTTGTTGGTAATTGATCTTAAGGAAGGAGCGTGAAAAACATAGACAGTGTGTATTGCATAGGGATTAGTGAAAATTTAATTTTTTCTTAAATAAGCATTTATCAAGATTTGCAATTGTATTCATAATCAGGATGGAAGAAACTTGAATTTAAAGAATCCTTATGGGCCATATAAATGCAGACAATTAATCCACCCTGCCATTCTAGGGATTTGAGCTTAACTCTTTAAAAAGAACTGATTTTCAATCACTGTGTGTTCAGCCATGTTCATATTGTACTGACTTTTGTTGCCTCCTCCTCCTCCTCCCTCTTTTCTGAAAGGCTCTTCATCAGCTATAACTACAGAAACCAGGGACCCTCTCACACTACAAATTGTAGCATTACAATTTTACTCGCACCATGGTAGTATCCTATGGAATCCTAGAGTGTGTCATTTGGTCAGAGTCACCAGATGGTCTCTCTGCCTACAAAAGGACCCCCCTTCAGCTGCCAATCTCAGGATTTCACAGGAAGGAACAATGGTAGTCACAGTTGAATCATAGTGCTGTAATTGTGTAGTGTGAAGGTGCCTCAGGACCCAATAGCTGACTCAATTTTAATACTCACAAAATGGCTGGGGAACAGTTACCGTACCTTACCCTCACCTACTTCAGTGGATTGATGTGAGAATAAAAAGGAGGATGTACATGGCCCTGATCAACAGAGTACAGGCATGATAGATGCATAATAAACATTGTAATCCTCCAAATCATAATGAGGAGCTAGTTTAAAGAAATCGGGATTCCTTCACCCCTAGCAATTCCCTGCTATGCAGCTCTTCTTTGAAAAATGAGTGGGAAATTATCACCAGACCAGGAAACAAATGTAATAAAAAGAAGATTCTTAATGTCCACACATTAGCATTTCCCTCAACATCTTATAATTGAAAGAGACATCTGAAGGATAAGATTTAGAGGATAAGCCTCCCTATACCAGGAGAAAGGCAGGATATAAATACATAAAATAATAATTAATAATAATTAATTAATCAAGACCCACAGAGGTCTGGTAATGCCAATCTTATAGGTAACATTTTTGCAATGATTCCCATATAACTCAATTTGCCATTCAGGGAAGGGGCACTAAAGCCCTGTGGGTTGACAACCATTTGGAGATGCATTGATTTTGATGGCTTTTCATGCTGACTTGGCAACAATAAATATGTGATGAAGCAGTAGGTAAAAGATGAATATTAGAGACATAATAATCAATCTTCTCTATTCATGACTGTCCCTGTCTTCACAATGAAAAACAGCTCAGTGCTTCAGCATGATGCAAAGAAGAGAGACAAAGGGGGGGGGGATGATAGTTTCACAATCTTACAAGTGTTTACAATCTGCCATAGCAAATCAAAGTAATATGGTAATGGGCTGATAAGAAAAATAACACATGGCTGTTAAATGAAGTCTCTTTTATCTTGCAGAAGATGGGGGGAAAGGACTTTGTTGAATATACCATTCTAAGATTATAGTGTATTATTTATTTATTTATTTATTTGGACTTTCAAATTGCTTACCTTCAGCAGTTGGAGCATTTATGAGTAAATAATTTAGACAGCATCTTTATAGTTCCTCTCTATATGCAACAATGTTTTCTGATTTAATTATATGTCTGCATAGCAAAAAAGAATAAGAACAAAAGAAATCTACTCCAAGAAGGGTTTGAAAATACCCTGTACTTTGGAAAGCTTGCTAGATGATATTTAAACAAAGCCAAGGCAGCTTTCAGAAGTTCAGATCTCCCCTGTCCTCTGCCCCAATAATGAAACATGGTACAACTTATTTCTATGTACTGAAGAGGAGAAAATTGCTCAGTGATTAATCCACTGATAATGTAATGTTTTGGAATACAAATTTGCCCCACATGTAATGCCACCTTGTAGTACCATAACAATTAAACAACACTTCTCCCAGCTTTTTGGAACATTCTCAGAAAAAAAAAAACAACCTTTCACTGTTGCATGTGCAGTCAACATGCATGAGCTCCCTTAAAAATTCATATGCAAAAAGCTGTCATGGTGAACTTAAATCTCATTTTTTTGTGAAACTCCTGACTCAGAAGACTAAAATACTAACAAATGTCTTTGATTTTTTTTTAAATTACAGTGAACTACATGGGCAAGCCCAAATGACTAAAAAACTTTTTGTCTGAACCATGTCTTTTCTGTTTAAGTCAGTTCCCTAGACCTTTGTAAACATTAGCCATCTGCATGAAGGGCTAATCCTTACAAGGAGCAAGATAGTAGTTCCTGGTTTCCCCTCTGATGCCTACTTATTTCAGCCAGTTGGTTCATTAGTATCCTACATCACCCAAAGAACTGAAAGTGGCATGCATGAGACTTCTTCTCCCTTGAAGTTACTATGTATTAATAATAGATTGAAATGAGATCTATGTCAGATTTACTTTACTGCTATAAATTAGAGAATGTACAAAATCTTCTCATAACAAAAATAAAAAAGAGACTTCTTCTCCTTACTTTATCATCACAACAACTCTGTGGGGTAGGTCAGGCTGTGAGAGTGAGTAACTGGCCCAGCATCATCCAGTGAATTTCATGGGTCAGTGGAGATTTGTTCTCCCAAACCCCAGTTCAACTTGATAACCATCAACATCCTTCTGACTCTTGATCAGGTGCAGAAAGGATGTCAGACAATCACTTGGCTAAGTCTATGTACATAGAGAGGTTGGTGCACAGACCTTTTACATAACTAGGAACACTGAGAGATTTCTCAACTTCATGAAAGCCTGCACACACTTGGTTCTGCACACCTAAACCTTCCTCTTTGCAGATATCACACTAAAAGTGTAATACCTACACAACATGGGTGGCCTGTGTGGCATTAAAGCCAGGACCTAACAACATTCCTACTCCCTGTCCATACGTTGAACTCTATATATGGGCAGACAGTATCTGCAGTGATTTCCATTTCTTACCAATATTATCTGTGGTGGTTTTCTTTCACCCAATTCAAATCCCTCTGTTGTGTCTGGTCTATTTGCATTGGTGGGTATGGGGGAGGGGGCTGAATTTCTTGCTAACCTTTGCACAGTGGCCAAGTCCTGGGACTTACAATTTCTAGTAAGGCAGAAAGTGACATGTGTGTACCACTATTACAACCCAGGATAGAACTGTTGGAAAGTGCTTGGTTCTGAATAGTCAGAGAAACCTTGTAATTATAGATTAGATTTGGAATCATGTGGAGGGGGCCTATCACTGCCTATGATGAATCAAAAGAATTAGATTCAGACAACATGCTAGCAACCAATTCCCTGCGTGATTATCTTGTCATTTGAAAGTTTTACCACATCAATGCCTGCTATATTTAGGAGATGAAAAGATGAAAAGTGAGTCACCAGTATTATTTGTCTATCTGTTTTTAGAGCACTTTACATTAAATAGACTGCACAAAATCAAAATAAGACAAACAAGAAAAGTCACAGGAAGATCGATTTACCAGTGCCAGAACACAGTACTAAGTTATTAATAGGCACTTACATCTAGTTGAGGCCAATTTTATCTTGCTGGAGTTCTACAGTGACCTTCCCCTTGATGTTTTTTCAATCACAAAGAACTGATAGCTGAAGCACATATTCTGTTTGATATGGAGGTGAGGTAAGTCAAGGCCTTCTATCTCCCTATGCTCTGGTTTAGATGTAAACATGAAGGACACCTGAGAAATTTGCTCCATTGCGGGTGACTTTTTAAAACAAATTTATTTAATTCATACCTCCTGGACCCGAATGTAGACTTAAAACTGCATACAATTTGTGATAGAAGTTCATTCATTTCCAAGAATGTAGTGCATTCTGTGAAAGAAAGCAAGTACCTACTACATCATGCTCACATTTGAAAAAATGCACAAAGAAAAATTTCTCTCTTTTTATCTCCCCCCCTCCACACACACACACACACACGCATTAATCAAGGGGTGGATGGATACAAAAAGGCAAGCATTTAAGAAGCATGCAAAAAAAGGACCCTTGTTCTGTGCAAGCTTTTTTATTATCCCTACAGAGAAATCAGTACATATTTTATGTGCACAGTTTTCAAGATGTGTACACCAGTATACACAGAATTACTCTGTGGGGAAACTAAAAAGGCTGGAACAGGACGGGGAGACCTTGATATGCTCATGCTTTACCAAGCTGGAGAATACTAGTCATGGCCTAGTCTCATCAAAACTTGGAAACACAACTTTTCCTTATTACTATTCCCAGAATAGCCAATTTCTTCCCACTTTGGGAAAGTTCAAAAACTGCACAGTTTTCAAAGACTATTCAGAGTTCATAACTTTCTGTACAAAATTCTGTACAAAATTTGCATGTGGTTGTTTTGTGCAGAAAACAGCATTTTCTGTGCAGAAAATAATATCTCTGTGCAGAAGCATTTTTTCTGTGCAGAAAATGCTGTTCTCTGAGCAAGACAAATGTGTGTGAATTTTATACAAAAGAAGTCTTGAACCATAAAGATTCTTGTCAGTCCTGAATTCTCCTCATCAGAGTTTCCCCTACCCTCAAGAAATATGTTTATTTATAACCCAATTTATTTCTGACCAATATATTTTTGACATTCTTTCCATGTTACCACCATGGTCAATGGCTATGCTGACTACAGGGATTCAAGGAAGTAGGATGCTTACACACACACATACATACACACACACTTTTCTAATTTCTGGTTCTCACTTGGTGAGCACTAACTGAATTTCTTGGTATGAGTCCAGAGGCAGCTGGTGACTTCATTCTCAGTAGGGCAGTGATTCTGCTATGGGCTGTAGCCATAACTTTAGCTAGCCAAGGTGTTGAAACCATTTGGAGGAATAGAAGTCAGCACCCTGGATAGTTCTGTACAGACTAATGCCTGGAGCAGATGATCATCTCACTGACATCAGAAACATCACTGTGTCTGAATCCCCTCCCCTCTCATTTTCCCTCCATTCACATTTTCTACCTATATGCTTTACTCTCCTCTCCCTTCCTATGCTGTCCATCCATTCAACACAGAGACACTATCTCCTATGCTGGAGTAATGTGAATATTGTATTGCTCTGCTAAGCAGTGATACTGTATAATGTTAAGACTGTATCTTGGTTTATTTCAAAACATGTCATGTTACATTTTGAATAACCAGCTTGCTTGTATAAGGGAATACATTGTCTGCAGTTTGTGCAAAATTTACTGCCCATTCTATTGGCTTATTAGCCCTATCAGCCTTGAGCACATTTAGAGAGCCAGAAAGAGGTATCCTATGATGCCTTGAATGCAAAGCACTACAAAGACCCTTCTGATCTCTTTTAATGTCCATAACAAAGTCAGTTTGCAGATGGAGTTCATATTAGCTTTGCTAACTGCAATTCAGCTATCATCATATTTCAATATGGAACAGAATTCTGGGGAACTATTTTTTAATTTTTAAAAAATCCTTTGCTTTACACAGAGTGTGGAAGATCAGTAATAGCAACAACAAAAAAGAAACTTTATTGGGAAATCATTTAGCTTCAGAACATTGAGAGTACTATTTTAAAATTCCTTGAAATATTAAAAGATTTAAATAGTTCTCCCCACTTTTCACCCTTGTTCAATTATGCTAGGAATAGAAAGAAAGAAAGAATTTAGTAGGGACACAACCCTTGCAAGCATCAGGGTCCAGAAAGTTTCTGGACTAAAGTACACAAAGGTGTGGAAGGGAAGGATTATGTTGGTTTGGCCTTTGTTTCTTCCCTCTTCACACTTGCAACTTAGCAATAGCCATGAGTAAAGGAGGTACAGAGGTTGGGAAGGAGGGCAGAGCAAGCCATCCAAGAAAATCTCCAAGTTGTCTCCAGCCTCAGTAAACAGTCTAGGTTTGCCAGGTTGGATATAGGATGGTGTTCCTGTAACTTTAATCCTTAACCATTCATGTGATAGGATGAGGTATTGTAAAACTCCATCAAGTAGGACAAATGTACGTATCCACTCTCACCTTCCAAATCCAAATATTAATCTGTAGCTGTCTCTTCCCAACATGGCTATTGCCTTCCTGGTGAAGAGTTGGTACAAACCTATGTGCTCCTCTGTCCCCCTCCTCCCATTCTCCACAGGGGAGGAGATGGATACAAATAAGTTTGGGTTTGGAATGGGATGGAGGACAGGTACCTTGATTTCACTTGGCAGACATGTAAGGTACCTCATCCTGCTCCACAATCTAAGGATTAACATTAAAAAAAAACTGATCCATATCCAGCCTAGGGTGCATCTACACTGTAGGGGAAAAATGCTGTTTGACACCACTAACTAGCTGGCTCCATTCTACACAATCCTAAGTTCTGTAGTTTTATGAGGCACCAGCACTCGTTGACAGAGAAGGCTAAAGACCTTATAAACTATACATCCCAAGAATTCCATAGAATTGAGCTACAGCTCTTAAAGTGATGTCAAACAGCATAATTTCTATGGTTTAGATGCACCCTTGCAACTCACCTGAATGTTGAATTCAACATGGCTGCTATCCTCTTCATAAGGCTTTGATAATTGCTGCATGTGTATGAGGGGGAATGAATGTGTACGAGGGGAGCTGTTGTTACACACTTCATCCCTGGCATAATGTCAGCACTGGCTTCCCTAGGGTTGGTGTCACCTGATGTGGCAACTCATGGTGTCTACCCCCCCCCCCCATTTACCTCCTCCCATTTCATAACATACAGAATCCTTAATCATGCTTTTTGGCACTAATTTTACTCATAATCATAACTCCCATATACCGCTGAATGTAATGCTAATAGTTGTGACATAAAAACTAGAAAAATTAATAATAATAATAATAATAATAATAATAATAATTTTTATTTATATCCCGCCCGTCTGCAGAGCAAATTATACCTTCAAATTACAATATCATACAAGAGCCTAAATGTATATTCATATACATAGTTAATATTTGGTTAAAACATGATGCTTTTAAAGAAAAAATGAAAACAATATTTTTATAAAAAAAATTAAAAATTAAAAATTTTGAAATTTGAAATTTTAATGTTAAAAAATTCTGAGGCCCCTCTTTTCTTCTACCTCTGAGCTTCACTTCACTTCCACCATATCTTAAAGCATTTTAAAGAGATACAAGAAAATGCCACAATGATACAAAAGAGATACAAAATGCAAATACAGGTGTTTGAGCAGCAGTGGTGTCACCCACCCCCTTAGGGTGTCACCTGGTGTGGTCCATACACCCTGCACCCCCTAGTGATGCCACTGAGTGTCAGCACCCTTGGGCTGGAATCTTCCCATTAGTGCCCAATGCTGGTGTAACTATGCTTATGTAAGCACTAGTGGCAGGAATAAAAAAGGCATTCATATAGCACCCATAAGAGAAGTATGACACTAGAGAAATTGACTGCCTATAGCTGACAGATTTTGTCTGCCTTCCTTAGCCATGGTTGTGCAGCCCCAGAAAAATTCCAACTGCTAACATAGGGCATCAAGCAGGATTCTAGCGTTGGACAGTTGTCAGAGTCCAAGCACCCAGGCAGGGTAATGACACCCAGTCATAGTTCATGGTGGGAAGTGTAGCATGCCATTTTAATTTCCCACAATGCTCTATCAAAGCCATTATAGATAGGTAAAAGTTCTTACTCTTACTGAGGAAGAAAGCAGTCTGAGGCCTGATGACACAATAAAGGTCCTTCTAAAGCCTGGAGCTGATTCTGTTTAATCTATTCCAGGGGTGATAATCACATCTGCAATGCATGCAAGCCACCCTTTAACTGGTTTTGCAGATCGAGGCCAATCCTCAGTCCCCAGATGCCCACACTGCCAGATGGAAACTGGCAAAAAATGGGAACCGCTGCAATCTCCAAGAGCTGCACTTTTCCTTTAAAAGAATGAGGAATCCCCTTGTCTTATCCCCCCAAGCTATTTACAGAATCAGAAGTGGACTTCTAGACACCTCCAGTTTCATTTGTGGAAGTGCAGTATTGTGGAAGTACAGGTCTTGGAGGTAGTAAATTACCCCCTTATAGAATATGACCACCCTGGGTCTATTGCATATTGTAAATCTTGAGTCACCTGGATGTTCATCCCCTCTTTGTTTCACAGAAAGCTGCAATGCTTTCTCCTCTCCCCCCCCCCCCCGAGGAATTACAGTATATTTTAAATATTTTAAAAAATATTTAAACATATTTAAAATATTCTCCCATAAGAGAGAAAAATAAGATACAAAATTAATTAATTAAACAAACATTTTTTGTCTCAAAGGTGCTACCATACCTCTTTGCTTACTGATATTCCAGACTAGCAAGGCTATATGTCTCTGAATTTTTGTATGCAGTTTTTCTTGGAAGCAAAGAGGCTTCACTGCCTATATAAAGTCATTAGTGGGAGAGGGAACAATGAGGACCTAGATAATGTCCACATTCCCCCACCCCATTTTCTTTGGTCTATGTGTTCATGCTATGTGCTTTCATCTTACCTCTTGAAGTTATTTCCCTCCTGCTTGAAGAAATTAGTCTCCTTTCTCCCTTACCTGAAAATGGAGCAGCCATGGGTCTTTGACTCCACTAATGGCTCTTAGCTTGCCACCTGTACTATTAAGCATACAGGAGCACTGTACTTTATTTCAGCTATGCATGATACAAGTACCAAATATTCCTAGTTTTCTTACTAACTAAAGTATGTTTTGTTATGTTTTTCACATGTGCATTTTAACCATTTGTGTGTTTAAAATGTAGGCATTCTTTTGTGTGCATATTATTTCTCTACACAACACAATTCTTGCATATGTGTAGAATTCCAAGGCAGGGTGTACAAAATGGATCCTTTCACTGACACAAATCCAACAACAAAAGAAACAATCTCTTATTACTTTTTAGTTCTTTAATTCACAAGAATTCTATTCATGCACAGCAATCCATTAGCAGAGTTATATCTTCCCTGAAAAAAAGTTGATCTGATAGTGGAGTACCAATAATAAATGTAGGTATATATTTTGTGTTACAGTTAATGTCACAAATATTTCCTTTACATTCAGTGATATATGGGAATTACAATCTATAAGTAACATTAGTACAAAAACATTACTAATGGTTCTGTATGGTGTGGTACGGGAGAAGGTCAGTGGTAACTCATGGTGTCACCCCTTTCTTACTGACCTCCTCCCATACCACACCAAACCTCTCATAGGTATATAACAGATATATGAGACTCAACATTTATTCTTCAGTTATGATTTCAGTTATCCCCACTCAGTCATGGAAACACACGCAGTGACTTGAGCAAGTCACACTGTCTCAGCCTTAGAGGAAGGCAACAACAAACCTCTTCAGTAACTGGCTCGCCCAGATTATGATGGGTTAAATGGGCTAACAGGCTTATTAGACCCTCGAACGACTAGTAATTGGGTCAGCCTTCTATTTCCGAGGTGGGAGGAGACACAGCGGTGACTATAGAAGTTGCGTTGGGGAACGGGAGATACGGTCGGAACAGGGCGGACATATGTTACAAAAGAAGGCGGGATCGCTGTCTAATAGCTATCCCGCCTTCAGTCCCCCCGGTTTCCCAGAATGGTTTGGGGAGCAAACCTTCCATTCCACAGAACCTCACTCTGCTCCTTTGTAATGCCAGGTCGGTGAAAAACAAGACTCATATAATCCAGGACCTCCTCCTGGATGAGAATGCTGACCTGGCTTGTATTACAGAGACCTGGCTGGGAGAGGATAGTGCAGCTATCTGGGCGCAGGCCCTCCCAGCCAGGTACTCTGTTAGTGAGCAGGTGAGGGGAAGTGGGCGGGGGGGCGGTGTGGCTCTAGTCCACAGGAACACCTTGACCTTGACCAGGATACCTATCCGGAACACAGCCCACATCGAGTGTATGTACCTTAGCCTGAAGACCAGGGATAGTATGGGGATTCTGTTAGTCTACCGACCACCCCATTGTCTAGCAGACTCCCTGACCAAGCTGACGCAACTGGTCTCCGAGCTGCTGTTGGAGACCCCCAGACTTTTAGTTCTGGGGGACTTCAACATCCCACTCGAGACCAGCTTAACAGGTGCGGCTCGAGAGTTCATGGATTCCATGACAAACATGGGCCTATCCCAATTGGTCAACGGGCCCACACATTGTGCGGGTCATACACTCGATGCGGTCTTTAGTACGGAACAGGAATATCCATGGGCGGAGGTTGTATGTACCTCCGCATTGTCATGGACAGATCATTTCCTGGTCAAGATGGAACTTAGAGCCAACACTCGCCCCGCCGGGGGTGGTGAACCTATTAGAATGGTCTGCCCTCGAAGGCTAATGGAACCAATTGGCTTCCGGAAAGCCTTGGAGGGATTAATGGTCGGGAATGCCGGTGATCCTGTCGAGACTCTGGTGGACACTTGGAATAGTGATCTCACTAGGGCCATCGACACGATCGCTCCCAAGCGCCCTTGCCATCCCGCTCCTAATCGTAAGCCATGGTTCACACCTGAGCTGAGGAGGATGAAGCGGTATGGACAACGGCTAGAGTGCAAGTGGCGAAAAACTCGAGTCATATCTGATAGAACTCGCCATAGGAAATTTCTTTATTCCTATCGGGAGGTGATACGTGCAGCGAAGAGGGCGTTCTCCTCTACATGTATTGCATCTGCAGAGTCGCGTCCAGCAGAACTGTTTAGGGTGGTGAGGGAGATGACGCAGGTACCCCCTGCACCAAATCCCTTGCTTAACCTGACAGCGGCCTGTTGTGACGCATTTAACAACTTCTTTGCAGATAAAATCTCTCAGATAAGAGCCGAATTAGACGCCACTATTGGGACAGAGTCTATAGGCGAGGTGTCCAACGACTCCGCCGATGTGATTTTACTGGATCAGTGGCAATCTGTGAGTACCGAGGACGTGGACAAGCTGCTTGGTAAGGTGAGGAAGACTACTTGCCCTCTCGACCCTTGCCCATCATGGCTGGCCGTCCGGGGGGGGATGTATCGGTGAGATTCCTCACGGATATCATCAATGCATCCTTCAGGGAGGGATACGTTCCATCTTGTTTAAAGGAAGCGGCTGTTAGGCCGCTTCTGAAAAAACCTTCCCTGGACCCCCTGGATATGAAGAGTTATAGGCCTGTGTCATTGCTGCCATTTTTGAGCAAGGTGATCGAGAGAGCAGTTGCTCTTCAACTCCAGGCAGTCTTGGATGAAACCGATTATCTAGACCCATTTCAAACCGGCTTCAGGACAGGCTTTGGGGTCGAGACTGCCATGGTTGCCTTGACCGACAATCTGCGTCTGAGCATCGACAGGGGTAGTGTGACCCTGTTGGTGCTCTTAGACCTCTCAGCGGCTTTTGATACAATAGATCACGGCATCCTCCTGGACCGCTTGAGGGGGTTAGGTATCGGGGGCACTGCTTTGCAGTGGTTCCGGTCCTTCCTCTTGGGTCGGTCCCAGAGGGTGCTGCTCGGGGACTGTAGCTCCGGTAAGAGAGACCTCACTTGTGGGGTCCCTCAGGGAGCTATTTTGTCCCCGATATTATTTAACATCTATATGAAGCCGCTGGGTGAGATTATACGGAGTTATGGTGCTGGGTGTTATCAGTACGCTGATGACACCCAAATCTATTTCTCTATGTCTTGTTCGTTGGCCTCGAATTCCAATGGCATCTCTTCTCTCAATGAATGTCTTGGGGCGGTAATGGGCTGGATGAGGAAAAACAGATTGAAATTGAATCCAGACAAGACGGAGGTGCTCACGGTAGCGGCCCCGAAATCAAGAATTGGGTTGCAACCTCCAGTCCTGGATGGAGTCACACTCTCCTCCAGTGACTGTGTTCGCAGTCTGGGGGTGCTCCTTGACTCGTCGCTCCTGATGGCTAATCAGGTTAATGCGATGGTCAGGAGCGCCTGTTATCAGCTTCGGCTGATACGCCAGCTGTGCCCTTTTCTGGAAGTAAGGGATCTCGAGACTGTGGTGCATGCGTTGGTAACCTCCCGCCTCGACTTCTGCAATGCACTCTACATGGGGCTACCCTCGTGCTTGGTTCAGAAACTTCAATTAGTACAGAACATGGCGGCCAGGTTTATATCAGGGTCATCTCGGAGGGACCACATTACTCCGGTTCTGAGGTCCCTCCACTGGCTGCCTATGAGTTTCCGGACCCAGTACAAGGTGTTGGTTATTACCTTTAAAGCCCTAAATGGCTTGGGTCCAAACTATATCAGGGATCGCCTTCTCCCATATAATCCTCCCCGCGCACTTCGGTCCTCCGGGAGGAAACTGCTGCAGCCTCAAAAATCAAGGCTGGCAGCTACCTCCCAGAGGGCTTTTTCAGTTGTTGCACCCAGACTCTGGAACGGCCTGCCGGATGAGATCCGTCTATTAACATCTTTAGACAGCTTCAAAAAGGCTGTCAAGACGGATCTCTTCTGGCAGGCCTTTCCAGATTAGTTATCCTTTATAGATGTGTTACCCCCCTCGGACAACTGATCCTGCAAATCAATGCTCCTCACGTGGCCCATCCTTGATGGAAGGAGCACCGAGTCAGGCTTTAGTTAATCTGGGCACTAGGTTTTAAATTTTTGTGATGTTTTTAATTGATTTGATTTAATACTGTTTTAAGGAGGGTGGGGGGTATCTTTTGTATTATAAGTTTTATTGTATGGTATATTTTAAGATTGTTAGCTGCCCAGATTGGTGTTCCAAAGGTGCGGGATATAAATAAATTATATTATTATTATTATTATTATTATTATTATTATTATTATTATTCTGAATAAACCTTGCCAAGAAAACCCTATGAGAGGACCACCATAGGTTAGAGATAACTTGAAGGCACATGACAACAATAAGACCCACTGAATCAGTGAAACTCACACCAGTGCTACTTACCAAAGTCCTGTTGATTTATGTTGGAATTTACACCTGGATTTAGCCCTAAGATTCTGGAGAACTTTCATTTATCAGAGCACAATATATTGCCTGATACAACATAAGACAATTTCCAGGGCCATCCTACCACTGGGCAGAATGTGATGGTCACCTCTAGGCACAGATTTGAAGTGGTATCAAAGAGGAAAGCAGTGGCAGCCTACATGGTCATTTCCCTTGGTGTCTGTCAGTCTACTCCATATGCCCAAAGTTAACCTGCTGCCATCAGGATGGTGGAGAACATTCTCATGTTTGCAGTGTCAAAATAAGAACTAAATGTCAATTTGGTTGGTGTCTGAAGGGAGGAATGCTATTGTGTCCTGTGCTTCAATCAGCAGAATAAATTGGATCAACCTGGCACTTTTGAACTTTTAAGGAAGATGTCTCATGATAACAGACCTGCAAAACAGCAGGCATCAAATAATACAAGAAAATTAGGGCAACACATTTCTATATCCGTGAGTCCAGCAATGAGTCCACAAAAAACCTCTTGAATGGGGTCACCAGCTGTTACAAAATAATAAACTCACAGAGCATCTTCTCCATTGTACTCTCTCAGCCTGACTAGAAATTATGGTAATTAATGTCCATATTGTCTGGGGAAATTTGGACTGATAAAATATATGCACTTCTAATAGACAGAATAATCTTTCTTGGAAGAAAATTAAGCCACTGCTTGGAATCCAGTCTGGCTATGTGGTCCAAATTAAATTAAGGACGGTCAAAGGAACTTCCCCCAAAGACAGGCAAAGCAATTAGCCAAGAAGAGAACAAAGGCTTCTCTTCCTTTATACCCAGGAAGAAGAACCCCCTGTGACAGGTGATGCATAACCTCAAAGTAGATCAAATCCCATCAAACAGAAATAAATACTGTAACATGATATATATGTAAAAGGTCTAGCATTACATTTTGATGTGACTTGACTGAGCCAGTTGGCTTAAAAAAACTCTGGGACAAGAAACAATTGGAGATTTTTACAAGCAGGAGATTAGTCATGCAACAGGAGAAGAGCTTGAAGCTATGGCCAACAAGTTCTTTGCAGAAAAGAAGAAATTATTATTGTTGTTGTTATGCATTTTTAAAAAATAAAAAATTGAGAAATCTTTGGTGGAGGGGAAGGAAGCAACTTCTTGAAGTTTGAAGACTAAAGCCACTTTCATACTATATAATTACAGCACTTTGACACCATTTTCTCTGGCATGCCTGCCTCCTACAGCATCCTGGGATTAGTAGTTTGTTGAGGTACTTTCTGGCTGACCATTCTAAGTACCTCACAAAACTGCAAATCCCAGGACTCCATAGGCTAGACCCATGACAAAGTGGTATCAGAGTGCTACGGTTGTGTAGTGTCAAAGAAGAAGGAGCAGAGCTGACCTAAGCCATTTTGCTGCCTGAAATAGAACAGCAAACAATTCCCCCTTGCCACAGAGTCATGTCATACAAGCTTAAATCCAACTGCTAGTCCCAGCTAGAGCCAGTGTGGTGTAGTGGTTTGAGTATTGGACTTGACTCTGGAGATCAGGGTTCAAATCCCTGCTTGGCCATGTAAACTCATGGGGTGACTGTGGGCAAGTCACACTCTCCTAGCCTCAGAGTTCACTTAGGGGTGCCATAAATGGGAAATGACTTAAAGGCACACAACAACAGCAGCACCACCACCACCACCAACAACAACAACAACAACCAGGGTAGACCTACTGAATCAAAGGAACTTCCACTTATATTTCCTTTTCAAATTTCCCTTAGCTCAGTGGGTCTGTCCTAACACCAGCAGCTGGATTTAGGCTACAGTACCCAAGGGCAACCGAGTCACTTTTCACACCCGAGCTGGAAACTACCATAAACAGTTCTGTCTCCATCTCCCTGACAGGAAAATACAATGGCAACTATCTGCTTTGATTTCTCATAAAACAAAATGTGCTACCTCACTCTACCTGATGGTAAAGCCATCCTTCACAGGATGGGATGGGAAGGGAAGTAACAGCCCTTTCTTACTTTCACCTTTCTGCTCACTTGAAAAGGAAGAAAAGATATCTGATTAGAAAAAGAAATGGAGGTTAGTTGGAGCCTTTGTCAAACCTGTGATACAGTCAGTGATAGAGTGGAGTCAGGGCTTACACGGTTCAAAGCCCTGAGATTTTTGGACAAGCATGGACTATAGCTTCTCCCATCCCCTTTGGACTCCCCTGTTTTCTCAAGTTTAACTTCAGTCCTCATAATAACTAGAAGGGAAGTGGATTTCCCCCAGAAATGATGTATTGCTGTAGTATTCATTTATCTAGTACTGTGATGGTGGACCTTTTAGGGGCTGAGTGCCCAAACTGCCCTGGCCCAATGCTAGGGAATCATGGGAATTGTAGTTTTTTTCTGAGACATTGAGCCTTCTCTGTCAGAGAGCTCTGGTGCACAATAAACTACAGCTCCCAGCACTAAGCCAGGACAGCTAAAGTGGTCTCAAGCGGGATTATTTCTGGCAATCTGTAAAGGCCCTAAAAGGCCTTCCAGCACCAGGTGTTACTCAGTGCTGAGGGTGGGACTTCCACCCTCTGGGGGTGGGACTTCCAGGGCAAGATGTCTTCCCCCCACCCTCCTGGACCTTCAGCTGCCTCTCCAGAGACAGCTGAAGCCTGAGGGGGCAAGGGGAGAAGAAGAGGAACAGGCATGAACTTGTTCCTCCTTCTCCCCCATGCTGTCCCCAGCCTCTAGCTGCCTCCAAAGAGAGGCAGCGGAGGGCCTGGGATGGCCAGGAAGGAGGAGGGACAGGCGCATGCCTTTTCCTCCTCTTCCCCACCCTCTGTGTGCCAGGGGAAATGGCTTCACATAACATCTCTGGCACGCATGCCATGGATTCGCCATCACAGATCTAGTCCAATATATTTATTTTATTTTATTTACATCCTGCTTTGACAAAATAAAGTTCCTTCTCACTTCTATACTAAAAATTGGTATAGAGTCCTAACTGTACAAAGAGATTTATCATTGCAAGATAGCAGCTGCAGTTGGCAATCCATCCCCAGTTGATCTGCAGTTCTCAACCCATCCCCAGCTGATCTGTTTTGGAGGAGCGGAGAAAAAGCAGGACTGAATGTGTTGACACTGTTACATCCTGCAATAAAAGGGCCTTGTTGGATGAATCCCCCTGAAGTGACTATCAACTCGTTTATTCTCAGCACTCCAAAAGAGGCCACCAGTGCAGCTGCATGAAAATCTTAGTCTCATAAGGAGATGTACAATGGCTGGCTAAATTAAACTGAGACCTCTCAACATATTGGGTGACAACAACTTGCCTGGATCCTTAGCTCTAATACCTTCTCTGGACCAATTTTCTCAAACTATGGGGGGAAGCAGACGAGTGCGCTGGTGCGCCGCGGGACTGGAGCAGTCGCACCGCGGCGCACCATCGGCGCCTCTGAAAGGAGTGCAAAAATAGCGCTCCTTTCAGAAATCAGTGAAAGTGCACCCTAAAAGCATCTGGCGCATTTTCACTGACTTTTCCGCCGCAGCGCATGCGGTCGCTGCGGCAGGAGGTTGTCCCCGGAGCGCCGGGCGTGCGGAGGGCCGGCGGCTCCGAGGACGACCTCGGGAGGAGGAAGGGGTGCCGTGCGTGCGGCTGCCCCTCCTCTTCCTTGCCTCGGAGATGGCTCAATAAGCCATTTGCCAAGGCCCTATCTTACCAGTAAATTCAAAAACTTCATCTAAATCTATTATTGCTTGCTGTGCTGAATTAGAAAGATGTTTGTTTGTTTGTTAGAAATGCCATACCTTTAAACTGTCTAGAAACATTTGTAACCAAGACCTCAACAACTGAATTCTTCTGCAGGCTTACATCCTCCATCGTCAAATGGGTCTCTTATAAGAATGCAATATTAGCCTTAAATTCTTTTAACTTAAAAAGCATTCATTTTTATCTTTTTTCTAACTTGTAGCCCTTTGACATTCTATGAAATTACATTAGGCATTAAACCACTAATACATTTTAGCATCTGCATCACACTCACAATCTTCAATATTACAGAACTTGATTTTAAAAAGCTTGCATAAAATAACATATTTCCTAAGCTGTGATCTGTAATTTTCATAGAGGATTCTGGAACGGATCCCCCACGAAAATGGAGGGGCAACTGTACTTCAGATTTAATTGCTTTGTTAGCTTTCTTACTTTGATAAATTGTCTATCCTGATCATTTATTTCTTCTGTATAGTAATTAAAAACATCACCTGAACTGATTTCCAATGCAGCTTGCCCCACTGCCTAGCAATTTAAAGCAGAGGATAGCCACATGGAGGAACTGCAGAACAACTAAAGTAGACCCAGACCATCATTTGGCATTGGAAATTCAATAGATTCTCTCAAGCTATTCCCCATTTCAAATCTGGATAACCTTGGCAACAGGTCCCCTGGGCTGAAAATGCTGCTGCTCAATGCCAGGTCAATGAATGGGAAAACATCTCTGATCCAGGACTTGTGAGAAACTGCTCCCTGAAGAATCTAAGCTCCAAGCACCTTGCTAATTAGTGGCTAAAAAGCCAGGAAGGACCACCTGCTCCTTGACAAGGGCATAAAAACTAGGTGTCTGCTAGGACTGAGGGGAGCTAGCACATGAGAGGAACAGTCAGGTCACTCCACCACCCTAGGACAGTTTGTGACATCTTAATGCCTGCCTGCTGTTGCTAGTCTCATCCGAAGGACTGCTACAGGCTGTCATCCTGAAATAACTTGCCTGTTAGCAGTCAAATATGTACTATAAGGAGGGCATGGGAGGGGAAGGAACCCAGGGAGCAGCCATCAGGACAACAATGGGCAAGGGGAGATATGGCATGGAGAGTCAGTGCTTTTCGTCTGATAGAAGGGAGAGTCACAAGGTGTTACTTTCTTCCAAGCTGTCCCCCATGCTGAATAATCTGGATAGCCTTGGCAACAGATTAGGTACCCTGGGCTGAAAATGCTGCTGCTCAATGCCAGGTTGTTGAATGGGAAAACATCTCTGAACCAGGACTTGGATGAGCATGCCAACCTGGCTTGTATTACGGAGATCTGACTGGATGAAGTGTGTGTGTGTGTGTGTGTTAATCTCTCCCAGCTTTGCCCACATAGGTTCTCCATACAGCAGGCAAGGCCCTCTGCACAACAGTATCTCTGCCTGAGCTGACTCAGGTGGCACTGGAGTCCCCTCGCCTTGTTGTCCTGGGGGATTTCAACATCCATGCAGAGACTGCTCTGTCAGGAGTAGCCAGGATTTCATGTCTGCCATGACAACCATGGGGCTGTCCCAAGTAATATCTGGTGTCACCCATATTCCACTCTGGACCTGTTTTTTTGCTCTGGTCAGGATGACAGTGATCTGGGAGTGGAGGAACTCTCTGTAGTTCCATTGTCATGGACTGATCACTACCTGGTAGGGTGTAGACTCACTGGGACTCAGAGCCTCTGCAGGGGTGGAGGGCTGATAAAGATGGTCTGCCTCAGGAGGCTATTGGATCTGTATGGATTCCTGATGGCTTTTGGGGAGTTTCTTGTTGCCTTGGCAGGTGATCCAGTTGAAGCCCTGGCAGATTTCTGGAATAAGGAAAGCCAGGGTGGTGGACACAATTGCCCCTGAGTATCCCCTCTCATGAAATAGAGACAAACATGCCCCCTCGTTCACTAGAGAGCTGGCAGTGATGAAACGAGTGGGTTGGAGACTAGACTGACAATGGCAGAAAATTTGGAGTGAGTCTGACTGAACATGAGCTAAGGCCCATTTTAAGACCTATGGTGGGGCAATGGATGGAGCGAAGAAATTTACACTTCACCATTGCATCTGCACAGTGTTGTCCAGCAGAGCTGTTCCGAGTGGTCAAGGGCCTTTTATACTCTGGCCCCCAAGAAGGAAACAAACACAACTCAGCAGCTCGCTGTGAACAATTTGCAAGACACTTTGCAGACAAAATCACTCGAATTTGCTCTGACTTGGATACTGTAGTTGACACAGGGCCAGTGGATGTAATCTTGGCACCTACTTCTCCCATTTTATTGGATAAATTTCAATCTGTGCAGCCTGATGATGTGGACAGGATCCTTGGAGAAGTGAGGGCCACCATGTGCATATTGGATCATTGCCCTTCCTGGCTCCTGAAAGCAGCTAGAGGGGGACTGGCTGAGTGTGTAAGGGGAGTGGTGAATGCTTCACTGCAGCAAGGCAGATTTCCATCCTGTCTAAAAGGAGGCTGTGGTGAGACCACTACTGAAAAAGTCCTCCCTAGATCCCACCATCCTGGATAATTATCGGCCAGTCTCTAATATTCCATTCTTTTCCAAGGTTTTGGAGCGAGTGCTGGTCTCCAGCTCCAGGAGTTTCTGGATGAAACAGATTATCTAGATCCATTTCAATCTGGCTTCAGACCTGGCCATGTGACAGAGACAGCTTTGGTCACCTTGGTGAATGAGCTATGCAGGGAGCTGGACAAGAGGAATGTGTCCCTGCTGGATCTCTTGGTGACTTTTAATACAATCGACCATGGTATCCTTCTGGGCCACCTTTATGGGATGGGACTTGGGGGCAGTGTTATGCAGTGGTTCCAGTCTTTCTTGGAGGGATGAACTCAGGTGATGTTGGGGGACTCCTGTTTGATACCTTGGCTGCTGGCCTGTGGAGCCAAGATGGAACCATCTTGAATAAATTCTGAAAACCTAGGTTTCTGTGGGGAGTCCTTGTTGCCCAGGATTTTTTTTTAAAGCCCCACAGTGGTTGTCCTATTTTCTTACATGTTTTGACATGCTAAGCCAGGGGTAGGCAACCTTTCCCCTTTAAGGGCCGAGGGACTTCAGCTCCCAGAATCCCAGGAGCTATTGGCCAACATGGGACTAATTGCCAACATGGCTGAGGCTTCTGGGAGCTGAAGTCCCTCGGCCCTTAAAGGGGAAAGATTGCCTACCCATGGGATAGATTGTGCCAGCTGTTGGATTGGGAGGTAAAGATATCCTGCATGTCCTTTAATACTTTGTCTTGAAAGACCTTGATATATGGGTCATTGATATTGGGGTTAAAGTTAGATTTTTTGAAAAAAATTCTTATATCTATCCATATCTGGAGGTCCCAGGTATTCACTGGTTGTCCCTAGAAAAAAACTTGGCCAATCTAATTTTCCAAAACAATTGATGGACTTCACGCATAGTATCAAAAGAATTATACCTAGGAGTTGGAACAAATGAAAGACCTCTGTTTAAAACTTCTACTTCCAGGTCAGACAATGAGGATTGTGATATATTGACTATCTGGGTTTGGAGAGGTGTCTGCCCTTGTACATTTTTCTTCTCTCCATATCTCTGTCTTTGTATCTCCACCTGTTGGACTGTTTTTCTAAAAAAAGGTCTCCTACTGGTCTTAAAGTGGTCCATGGAATGATCAGTGGAAGAGTCAGTGGCCCAAAGGTCTTCCCTGACCAAAAGGGATTCAGCATAAGTGCTCCAGGAGCTGTAGTTTGTATCATTTAATTTGGGGTACTTGGCTGCTTCCATAATTAATCAATTATCACTCAAAAGAGTCCTGGCAGCCTTCCCTCCTTCCACTGTCTAAAGAGTGTTAAGACTCAGAGCACAGTCCTTGTGAGCTTAACACACCTGCCTTTCCAGCCAGACAGCTTAAGGAAAAAAATGCCCAACAGCAGTGTCTCTTTACTTACAGCTGATGAAAGTCCAAGAGCTTCTTGCATTCCTCTGGTAAGCACAGCTGAAACGATCTGGGCCCATAACCTTTGTTGATTCAAGCTTTTCATTAAGCCACACCAGAACAAAGATTCTTCAAAAGAAGGTTTTTAAAAATGATTTAGAAAGATGGGCAAAATATCAGATATCCTTTTTAGGGAGAATATCCCTAATCAAAATGAATATTCTGCCTAAATTCATTTTTTCTCTTCCAAACACTTCCTATTATACATAATGAGAAATACTTTACTATTTGGAGAAAGGAATTATCGAAATTTATATAGAAGGGCAGAAAACCAAGAATAAGATGGCATAGTTTAATTGGAAAAAAAGAAAAAGGAGGATGTAGTCTCCCTGATCTAAAATCTTACTCTTTAGCATGTTGCATGGAATGGTTAGAAACATGGATGAAGCTAGAAGATGAAAAGACTCTGAGTTTGGAAGGCAGCAACATGCGATATGGCTGGTACGCATACCTCTGGTACAACAAAGCATTTGTGAATTGAGATTTTGAACATCATGTGATAAGAAGAGGTTTATTGAAAGCTTGGACACACATAAAAAAAAAGAAATATTATATGAAACTCCCACTTTGGGTATCACCTCAAGAGGCGATGCTAGCAAGAAGTAAGAAAGACAATAAAAAAAATGGATAAGATATAAGGATATAATAGAAATTTCAGATAATGAAAGTAAAGAAATGAAATCCAAAGAATATTTAAAAAATGAAGGAATAGTAGAAGATTAGTTTTTATATCTACAATTGAAAGAAAGATTTAAACAAGATTTAAAAACAGATGGATTTGAGATACAAAATAATGATCTTGGAAGTGTAAAAAGAGAAAAGGAACATTATATCATATGTGGTGGGGATGTCCCAAATCAAGAAAATACTGGTATAAAATAAGACAAATAATAAATGAAATATTAAACATAAAGATACTTCTTTGCCCAAAACTCTTTTTACTAAATATGACAAAAGATCTAGATGTTGTAATAAAAAGAAATGATGAACGTATTCTTCTGTACATGATCTCTATAGCAAGAATAGTCTTCGCGAGATATTGGAAGAACGACAAAATTCCCCAAATGGTTCAGGTTAATCAAACTGAAAGAAGCTATGAGGATGGATATCCTGACAAATTTAATAAGGGATAAATCTATGGAAAAAACTATGTCACAGTGGGAACTGGTAAAGAAATATATTGAAAAAAGATTAAAGAAAAAAGGAAATTAATGTTATATTACTATATAGTTCGAAGAGAGACGAGTGATGGAGGTTTCAGAGAGATCGAAAACAAGACATAAGGCGGAAACAACAATTAGTCAATATTATAAACAACAAATTGAAACAAAATTGAAAGCTAAATCAATAAAACTGGAATTTAGAAAACATACAAATAAATATAAGAACAAAATTAAGTACCGGAGAAAACGTGATATAAGATTATAGATGTGACAATATGTAAAATACAGAATAAGATATATAGAGATGGATGAGGAAAAACTCAGATAAAGAAGAGTGATCAGACTAGGAAGTAAAAGAAAGGCATAACAGATTGAAGTATTTCAGATAATAACTTGAATTATGTTAGTTGCTTATTTGTGTATTAAAGTTTGTATGTAATTAGGATGCATGTTTTTAGAAAGTATGTTTATAGGAATGAATGTAGATATAGATGTATATGTGTTTGTAGGTAAATTTTTGTGTTTGTATTAAAGTTTAAATAAAAAAAGAAGGTTTTTATTCTTGATTGCATAGTAAAGATAAAACTATATACATCCATCTTCTTACAGGAAGAAATAGGAGAGAGATCCAACACACACAACACAGTGTATAATTTGTAAGAACAAATCAGGCTCTAAATCAAATCCCAAACTCCTCCCATGGGTGGATACCTCCATAGACAATTTGCTGAATAGCCTCTAACCCAGCCTCTTGCTGTGAGTCATGTGTCATGTGATCCTGGTTCCCAGACAACAAGATGAGCTCATTGTTTATGTTCTAGCTGCCTGTGTTCCCAAGCCACTGACCTTGTGTGAGTTCTGTTTACATTTGCCACCTGCAGGCTCAAATCCTTTCCAATAGAAATTTTCCCACATCTGTACATTTCCACTTTAACTACATATCCCAACACTCCTAACAGATAAAAAGTTATGGAAAGCATTCATAGTTGCTTCATGATCTGTAACCCTGTCTTCTAGGGCCTCGGTCTTCAGTTTACTGCTCTGTCTGGTTTACCAGTGCACCCACTGAATCTTGAGTTCCCTAACAAAGCAACCAAAGGCTGCATAGATAGCATAAGTGATTTCAGTACATTATGTTGTGTAGCCATACCTTATAGCATGGTAAACATCAGGGCCATGCCCATGCCATCTACACTCTTTGGATTCTTCGCAGTGGAAGGCATGGGATGAGGAGGTGGAGTAGAGACATTTTTCCTTTCACTTTTCCTGGTGAGGCCAAGAATCATATGCAACACCACTGAAATCTGACTGAGCAAAAACTCCAGAAGTGAAACTCAGCTCACAGATAAAGTAATAGAGAGAAATATATTTTAAAAAAAAAATGGAGGAGTTTTTGTTATTGGAAAAACCTCCTCTCATTAAGTTTATACAAACTCGGAAAAGTACAAATACAAGTTTGCATTCATTTAACTTAGCAGTGGGCTGAAGAAAGCAGGGGACAGAATCATGCTCTTCCTGTAGGCTCAGGCAAAAGCAAACTGCTGCAACCCCTCCTAGCTTTTGTGTTCATCCTCATTAATAACTTGTGCAAACTTGACCACACTCTGTTGTTGCTTGGCCACACATGTCCCAGTTTTCACGTGTGAAATGTTGGAAGGTGTGCATTTAATTTACTGATCTTCCCCTCTCTAGTTTCTACAAACAGAAACAGCACCACACTACCCCTATTCAGCAAGGCTTTTGACCCACTCATGGGCTTATGATGGGTCACTGGAGGGGGAGGACATTTGCTTCTGCCATTTGTACATAGGTAAATATAATGGATGTCAATAATGCATAGAGATGGGAAAATTTGTCATGTTTGTTTCATGCTACATTTTTTTAAAACCCTCATTACTTCCATCCTAAAGATATTGGTAGCATTTTAATCTGTTTCTGAAATCACTTTAGACAGCTGCTTGTTGAAACAAAATAATAAATTTATTTACAGGTCAGGCTGAATACAGTATCTCTTTTAGTGGATGATGTTCACAATAAATATGTGTACAAATACTTCATTTGTTACACAGTTTAACAGTTTCTTTAGCTTGTCTTTGTAATTGTTTCTTTATAGCTTTATATATGTTTCCTTATGGACTAAGGGGCTGTACAGACCAGCATAAAGAGCTGGCCTGGGGGCAGAGCGGGGATGTAGCAACTGCATGCTAGCTGCCCCAACTCCACCCCCAGGCCAACATCACACTAGCCAAGCAACTGCACAGCAGGTGGCAAAAGAGCATGTCTCTGGTGCAGCATTCAGACACGCTGTGTGGAAGAGCTGCTGAAGAGCCGTGGTAGCAGCAGCTAGGGCGCCCTTTCCATGGTGCAAAAAGAAGCTGCTTTTTGCACCTTTTTTGCACCACAGAAAGACCAGATTGGGACTGTTGGCATGCAGTTGCCATGGCCCCAATCCAACAAGGAAAGGGCAGCTTGCCACCACCTCTTTGGGGTGGTCTGTATAGCCCCTAAGTTCTCACAGAATCTTTATTAATTTTTTGTATCATATAACCCTTCTGGTTACCTGTGACTCCACTAGTCACCAAACACTATGTCACCCACAGGACACTACAACAATATCATTAAGAACACTCTTCATCCCTTTCTTGGGTACCTAAAACCCTTTCTAGCTATCCCTCATAGCAGCCTAACCTAGCCTCAATGGCTCTTCACCCCTCAGGGAAACAAAACATCAACAACCCCGTTCAAACCTTCTCCTCCCTCTTATATACTAACTCCTGGAAGCAGCCCCCACCTTTTTCTGGTTTCGCCAAGTGCCAAGGTTCTAATCTAATCCACAAGTGGGCACAAAATATTGGCAATAAAATTGAATTGAGTAAATGGGAGAAAGTATGGGAGGGAAACAATGAAAATCTCACTAGCACAAAATATTAAATAAAATTTATATAAAATGCATTTTAGATGATATTTATCCCTGGGAAAACTATCCCAAATGTATGAACAATAAAGAACAGGTGTTGGAAATGAAGGAGAGAAAAAGGAGCATTATATCATTTGTGGTGGACTTGTGCAAAAATAAGGAAATATTGGGGCTCTATACATCAAATAATTGAAAAATCCTAAATTTGACATTTCAATTGAAACCAGAAATGTATCTTTAAGGCAAGATGGAAAATGGAATGAATAAAAAAGATGTTAGGATGATATACTATATGACAGCAGTGGCCAGAATGTTATTGGTACAAAACTGGAAAGAAAATTCAGGACCCTCAATAGAAGAACAGTTATTAAAAGTAGTGGAATGGTAAAATTAGATAAATCGACTTGCTTTCTGAAACAAGAAAATCTAGGAAGATATGTTAGAGATTGGGAACAGGTAATAAAATATACTGTTGATTGAGGAATTGTATATTAGGTAATGAGTAGTATTACTTTGTATTATTATTGGGTATGATGAATAGATGTAATTTTATAATAGTAGATAGTAGGTAATAAGTAATGTTGGTATGTAATTATGACAATTATTAATCTATTTATATAAGACAGAATTAGGCTATGTTATTTTTTGAGTAATTTAAGAACAATATGATAAAATTCATCATTTCTACACTAAGTATTGTTAGCACTGGAAGTTAAGCTTGAGAAGTAATGAAAACTTAATGAAAAAAATAGTAGGAGATATGCAACAGTGTTATAATAGGACTTGTCTGTGGTTTGTTTGTTAGTATGTTTGTACACTTGTGTTTGTTTTTAAAATTTGTTTAATAAATTTATTTTAAAAACTGTAACAAATCCCACTCCTCATGTGCATCGGTCAATCTCAGCAGGCAGAGCTATTTTCTAAGTGGAGGAGAAGACAATATCACTCAACACCATTGTAGCACTATTATTCCATTTTAACTGCTGTGGCTGCCTCCTATGGAATCCTGGGATTTGTAGTTTAGGAAGGGGCATTTAGAATTCTGAGTCTGAGAGATCATAGTCCTCACTAAACTACAAACCCCAGAATTCCACTGGAGATGTCTACAACAGTTAAAGTAGAAAAACAGCACTATGACAGTGTAGTGTGATGTTGTCCTAAGTTGCACCTGCTTTTCACTTAGATAAAGATAGGATAATATCAACCTTAGTTCAGTATCAACATGGTTGAAGCCAGGACTTCAGAGGTAATTTCTTTTGGATGGATGAATGTTTCAGTTTCAGCTTCTCCTATATTTAGTTCTATTTAATCACAGGTTTCCCCCCCACTACCGTGAATATAAAGAAATTGGTAGATTTTGGTTAAAAATGCATCAAATGTAGACCTAGTGTCTGTGATTCTATATTGTGGTGTACACTGTGTAACTTTATACATACTTATATATGTAGTAGAGGTGCTAAGGAACTTGCCTAGTAAATTGCAAAGATACACATCAGGGCACTAGTAAGAGTGTCCCCAATGTGCTTTGGGCTCTACTGATGTATATTGGCGCTCCCTAGTCAGTGTCCCAATGCACATCAGTCATATTGTGCATTGGTTGTGATGTGCACTGATCACTTCATGGGCTCCTCTATGTAGTAACATCATCACAGCTCCTTACTGAATACAGATGTTGCAAAACTGTTCAATTCTATTTCCTGTAGACATAAGTCCACTTACAAAGAAGTAAGTCCATTACTGAATTCCAGCCATAAACCTTTGATTATTTCATTGTTGTTGTTTTTTGTTGTTGTTTTAAAAATGGTTTTATTATACAGGGAAAAGTCAGAGTTTCCTTGAAAGCATATAACAACATTGATCAGGTAGTCAAATTATAGAATCTTCTTGCTGAGTGAGATCCACATAACCAATAGGTTATATGTGTCCATAAACTTGCTAAAGGGGGGAGGTGTGTGGTGAATAGAATGGCCAGCTGGACATTCTATTCACCACAGATCCCACAAGGTTTTTGTGCATTTTTTAAGAAAATGATCATCACACTTAGGGACTTTTTAAAAAAATTGTGAAGGTTTCTATGCAAAATGCAATGTCTTTGTTCTAACTGCTGAGGAAAAAAATGCTTGTTTTTTTCCTTCTTGTGCACAGGTGAAAACTTTTGATTTTTCTTTTCTCTTTTTCTCTTTTTTCTTTTTCTTCATTTTTATTTCCTTTTTGATAGGATGTCTGAATGTGCAGTTGATTTGGGGTATAAGGAAACTGCAGTAGCTGCCTAGTTGTTTAGTTTATGATTGTTTTTATTCACAGGGAAAGAGACAAGTGCTAGAAAACCTTGTCAAACCTCCAAGTTGAGATATCTAAACTTGGGAAGGCATGGAAGCCATTTTCTGTTCTATATCAGGCCACCCAATGTCTTGAACTGGCTCAGCCCAAGGAGAGATCACCACAGCAGCAGCTATGTTAAAAATACAAATGGTTTGGGGTTTTTTTGTTCCTTTAAAACAACTGGGAATCCTGTGGCCCTATGGATGTTGAACATCAATTTTTATTATTTCTCAACTTTGTTTTTCTTAGCTAGGATGATGGAAGCAGTAGTCCAACAATATCTAACAGGCCTCATAATTCCCAGCCTTGCTTCAAGAACTCAGTTCAAACATGACAAAATAGCAATGATAGTGCTTTTATAACACTTTCAGACAGTGCTCCAAACAATGGTTCCAGTCAAAGGGAATAGAAGAGCACTTCTTCATGCATTAAATCTGGAATTACTACCACTCTTTTGCATAAACAACCATGCTTCTGGGTATGTGGCCACATGGAGTTACCTAGAGTGTTTGCCCATATCAACAAAACAGTTGTAATAGTTTATATCTCCACTAGGAGATCTTTCATCAAAGTTATAGGTCTTGCATGCCCATTCAAGGTCAGAACAATCCACAATACTTTCCCTTACAATGGTGATAGCTCACAACCTTGGCTTACAATCCAATATCCTCTCAGTATAGTGTAAATGTCTGCATGCATACCAGTACCACACAACCACTATGCAGAACAGAAACATTGCACAATCCACATCAATGACTGGGTGTTGTTGTACAATGCACAACCGCAGTGCACAGTGCATAACCACAACCAAAATGCACAACATCACTGTAGGCACAACTCCAATTCCACTGTTGTCAGCAGAATGCATCTATTGTGTCATGGTGAATAATTCACCACCACCACCCCACATGAGTAGCATGACTTATGTGTGCATGTGTCACTAAAAAAGAGGCCAGTCCACACATTGTTTCTGGGGATATCAATTTCCCCACTCAACTACTTTGAGGATCAAAGATAATCTCAGAGGAAGGTCCAAGTGTTGTGGGAGATTATGCCCTTATTCCTGTTAATCAAAATAGCCTGGGGTTTTGACCCTTGTCTCCACTATACCTCTGCTCAAGCAGAGAGGAGTCTTCCACACCGCCTATACCTAAATTTTTTAATTGAAGATGCTGGGCAAGGATTAAATGTGGGACCTTTTGCATGCCAAACATGTGCGCTTTCATTTAGCTGTGGCTCTTCCCCATGGAGACAATCGCTGTACTAACAGCAGCAGTCATAAAGTTCACTTTCCCCAGAATGTGTGACTTGAGGGTGAACAACACTCAGTTCAAAGCACTGGTCCCTCTTAAGCCTGTTCACATGGAAGCAACCCTAGAGTTTTGTTTAACAATTAGACCAGTGATATGAAGTCATGAAATATGACCTCCACCAAGCATTTCTAGTAGCACTAGTGACACAGAGGCCAGTTCTCTCCAGCTATGATAATTCTTTAATTTCTTTGAGCCCTCATCTGTTGCCTCGCTGGAATTGTGCACATTATAAAGTAGGAACTATATCTAGCCATTGTGTGATTTATTCTTGCCTAAATTCATTTACAGCATGGAAGGAGGAAGAGGGGAAAGAAAAAAAATATTTATTTCCCTGCCCTCAGTATAATCTGATTGGCTTTTGTGGCAGGCTGAAATGCAAAAGTTGCTGCTAAAAGAGACAATCATATCAGGAAGAGCACATGCTAATGTAATCAGGGCTTCTAAAGAGAAGTGATTTTGACAGATTAGAAATTATAGCTATGTATGGATACCACCCAAGTTGTCAGCCTCCTTCCTGTGGTAACAGCAGGCTCCTATTAAACTTAAGGATCTTTCTGTCTGCTCATCATGTTTTGTAAAATCAACTTCTAACAAAGCTGGTGAATTTCCTACAGTGAAAGCCTAAGAACAGAAGGCAAAAAATGTCCCATTTGGCATCTTAATCTTCTATTAATGATGCAACCTGTACCCCACCATCTGATTGCCATGAATCAAGAGTGAGTCTTCCCTTCCACAAGCTGAAGTTTCAGCTCTAATGCAGAGACCTTCTTTTTAAATAGCTTTTTGCAGATTTTAAAAAGGCACTTTAATCCCTAAGTGTAGTATTTGCATTCCAACTGCAACACAAAGATGCACTAACCATGATTCTTCTGCCATCCTTTCTAGCACAGTACATGGCTTTGGACTGCAAAGCAAGAAGAAAATAAACATGTAAAGTTTTTATTTTTATGTTTTTGTCTCTCCCATCTCGTTAGTGGCCATTAGAAACCCACAGGAGGGTCCTAATGACCAGTGGAAAAGGGCAGAACTGTCCTGAATGAACTAAATAGAGGTTTAGTGCACATAGAGATATTATCCAACAGTATCACCAGAGTAGTGAAGCTTGGCCATTTAGGGCATCTCCTAGGAAACCAATGGATCACATTAAAAGATACTTTAACATAAGAGCTGCATGGCAAACAATGCACATTTGGCAGCACTGCAGATGGCTTTCTAAATATGGTAGTTCTAAATCCCAATGGTAGGAACAAAAACAAGTGATATTTGTCTGTGCATGTGTGTTTTGAATTTATATTATAGCATGGTCCAAAGCCTTTTTAATATTGTTATGGTCTGGCAAAAAAAAAAAAAGGAGAAACTTCAGAAATAAGGAATAAAATGCTAAACATATACACTGTTTCCAAACAGGACAGGAAAAAGAAGAGGCATCAAGGATGGGAAAATCTGTCAGTTTTGCTTTCTCTCACATTGCAATTTTGCAGATTTTAGTAAAATTGTGTTTTTAAAAGGGTGCTGAAATAAAATTCTCATTCACCCATATCTCACACTGCCTGAAATCAGCCATTTTGTGTGCTATTCATTCCTGCAGCTGGGATCCTCTAAAGTGCAAACTTTTTCATAGCCAGACATGAGAAATCACATTCAGCCTGGTGATCAGATAAAGCAGGAGGTGTGCAAGGACATCACAGCACAATGCACCAGAAATTGGATCCAATTCCTTCATCTTATGCATCTCTGTGACTTCATAAAGCTGCTCTAGTTCTGTAAGGATCCTGGCTGTAGGACTGCAGTCTTGTTAACTCACTTACAATCATAGTCTCACTGGACCAGAATGCAAGAGTCCAAAATGAGGTACTTCAAAAGTCACTGGTATGCAGTGACACAAGCAACAAAAATATCTCAGTTCTTTAGAGACGTTACGTCCAGGGCAACATTTCCAGAGCTACTTAGAATGGCACAACTAGAATACCAAATTCAGCTGCTAAAAATATCAAATTTAACTGCTCAGAAAATGAATTGTAGACTGGGAAGAAAACAACTGATTTTTACCTGAGCCTTGCTGGGGAATTTATATACTAGCCAATCCCTAAGGATGTGTCCACACTGAAGAAATAAAGCAGTTTGACACCACTTTAATTGCCATGTCTCAATGCTATGGAATTCTGGGATTTGTGTTTTTGTGAGATATTTAGCCTTCCCTGTGAGAGAGCTCTGGTGCCACAACAAACTACATCTCATGGCTTGCAACAAGGCAAATGGAGCCATGCAGCATTCCAATGCTTCCTCCATGTCATCTTGTTTGTTAGACACTGCATGCGATGACAACAGCAGAAGAAATATGTAACAACAGAAGTGGAAGTGTACACGTTCGCATCCTTGATGGACAGCTAAAAAAATAATACTGTAAATAAAACAAGCTTCCATAAATACAATTCAGAGAAACTTCCTTCCTGGGTACCATTTTAATTAGCAGCGATATTGCAATGGTGTTGTATGTGGCCACTGAATTTGAACAGATGCAAATTGGAGCAGGAGAAGTGAAGACAAATAAGTGTCAATGCAAATGTGTGAAAATCCATGGCAATGCGTATTACACACTTACATGTATATTAGCCAGAGAGTATACACAAGGGTATATGAGTAAGTGAAAAAAAGAGAGTAGTTCTATCTGTATGTAATTGAAAATGTGTGGGATTATGATGGTGAAGATGATGACCATGAGAGGGGGAAAGCAAGGGGCAGGTGGCCTGATCCACTGCTGGTTCTAATTTGCCCACTGTCCCCCACACCACTACTCCTCTGGGAAATGGCCTTCAGCAGAAAGACGCCTATATTCCATTTTCTGTTTAGGACTGCAGTCCAGATCTACAAAATGTCTCCAGTATTTAAGCTTAAGGCAAGCAGGCAGTTTGTAACTACACATCAGTCCACTATGCCTTGATAAAATCTCTTATCTTTCTTTCTTAAAAATACAGAATAAACTGCAAACAACAACAGCAAACTAGTGAGGAGCTAAAAGTCAACGAAAAGAAGACCTTGCTTTCTACTTTGGGTGATTTTAATAAACGTTAATAAAATGTATATTGAGACTCCTACATATGGATGTTTTTTCATTAAAGGACAGATACCAGCTTGCCATTTTTGTGCAGAGGAATATATAATCTTTCCCCACTTGAGATGCATTTATAAACACTCTGACAAACCCCATACATGCTGACATATTATATTTTTTCCTTCTAATCTGGCCTTTCAGCCTCAAAATCCAGGTTTCAGTGGTGCTTTTGCCCAAATAAGTAGGCATAGAGTATAACCTAGATGCTTCAAACATTGCTCCAAGCCTTGCAGTCTAGTAAAATATCCAGTAACTGAATGAGTGAGAACATTCATTATAAGGGGAAGGGGTTTTAGGAAGTATATTTCAGGAAGCATTCGTGTGTGTGTGTGTGTAATATATATATATATATACACACACACACACACACACACACACACACTCATCAAACCATCTTGGAATACAAGGTACTGATTGCCTTTAATTCACCCTTAAGGATTTTCTGACATTATTAATAGCTAGGCACAATATATCAGAGACCACTTATTCCTCTCCTGTCATTAGGGTGTGTATGTATGTGTCTGTGTGCCAGAGTTGGAAGTGTGGGCCATTGCCACAGACTGCATTTTCCAAATAATACTCTCAAAGAGCAGTTACATCTTATCAATTACAGAAGGTTTTGACTAGTCAGCTAACATGCTGGAGAGAATGTCTGGGTGGCAAAGAAATTGAGCAGTCAGGGTTTAACAGAACAGTGGGAGAAAGGGGAAGAAATCATACATTCCAGTTGTGTCTTGCTCCTAAATTACACACTTTTTTGGCAATCAAGTAATTCACTTCATCCAATAGACCACCAGCATGTTTAGGACGATAAAACTAAAGAGCATCTTTAACTGACATTATAAGTTCAAATCATTTTTATTTCCAAGGTGTGGTATTGTATCATTGTGAGGAATGGAGGCTATAGTAGCAATTTCAAATTATGGGATTACAGTTTATCTAGTCAGCATGCAGCTTTTATAGCTGGGGGGAAAGACAGAAATTACTACTAGAAGAAATGGATAAGAATAAATGCCCTACATGCAATCTTAATGATAATAACTGGTAAGACATAAAAAGAAGCTGTTTTGTCGATGTGCATGATTCAGAGTGAAAATTAAAAGATAATTTTGAATTTAACAACTAGATAAGCCCTGTAACATACTTCTTGCTGAGTTATATTCTTATTCAGCCTTCTAAAATGAAGAATGAATCCACTATTTGCCTGAGAAGGACATTTAAAATGATGTGGTTTTATGAGAAACATGCTTTCCTGAAATGACATATACATTATCAAAACACTTATATTACTCCAATAGCTCCCTATATCAAATACAACCCCATCCCACCCCACTCTTCTAGATGTTCCAGGTAAAGTAATTGATGCTCTGTTAGTAATAACACAATCCTGGCCATGTTTACTCAAGCAGGAATTCTCACTGTGTTCAATCAGGATTTCTCTCATAGGATTGGGAGCCCAATTAAATTAGATAGAAATGAGCTTTAAGATCCTCCCTCAGGTTTACTGTGGAGTAGGAAAAGAAAATCTAAACCAACCAAACATGATGAATGAAACTAGGGAAATAATTACATCTAATGGACTGTTTTCAAAGGTTCTATTTCTCCACAGCCTTTGGCTACAGAAAACTTTGGATGCAACATATATATATATATATATATATATATATATATATATATATATACAGTTGCCCCTCTGTTTATGTGGACTTCAAGTCTGCAGTCTTGGTCCTTCATGGACTGGCAAGCCTCATTGGTTAAAATGGTGCATGCATCTATGGTGTGCACATAGGGCCATGTGGCCAATGGGGCTTGAATATCTGCGATTTTCCATTTTTGCAGGGGGGAGGTCCAGAATAGATCCTCTGTGAAAATGGAGGGGTGACTATACACCCACCCACCCACACCCACACACACACACAGAGGGGGTGGGATTTATAATTCATACATGACATAAAATATTTTCTTCTCATTGGGATTTTTTTTAACAGACACTGGGTTGGACTCAGACCAAACATAATCATGGTTAGCTCCCATTGAAATCAAAGTAGAAGCATTAATAATTAATAATTTAACTTTCATTCACTTCAGTGGGCATAATGGCCAAGGTCCCAATGGCCAGTGAAACTACACTGGAGGATGAGGGAAGAATAAGAGCAGAGGTACAATAGCTGCAGGTGCTGCCATCATGGAGCTGCTTAGGAGCCAGCAGAGCAGCTTTATTGCCTGGTGGAGACAATTTTCATTGCTGTGCTCTTTAGCAAACAAATGATTTACACAGATGTAAATGCTGGTGTAAGTCAACAATAGGATACCCACAGACATGCAACTAATAGTGCATTGCAGAAATAATGCAGTTTGAGACCACTGACCAGCATGGTTCCATCTTACAGAATCCTGGGATTTGTAGTTTTGTGAATCGCCATCACTCTTTGGCAGAAAAGGCTAAAGATCTTGTAAAACTGCAAATCCCCTGGGATTCTATAGGATGGAGCTACTGTTAAGCTGCATTATTTCCACAATGTCGATGTATTCTAACTTGGCTTTGTACCAAAGCATTATGTAGCTAAACTCTGAGGAAATGTTTAAGTAAATTAATTGATTTTTGAATTTTGATTTTATATGTGTTGTGTGTGGTTTCTTCTTCTTCTTCTTCTTTAAAAAAAGAAGACGACAAATTCTTTCCAGATTTCAGTTATCGTCTGAGAATAACTAAGGCCCAAAACTAATGGGCCAAACAAGATGGCTTCTGGCCACTTTGGGGTTGTGGCGTTTAGATAATTCACACCCCCAAAGTGACCAGAAGCCACTCTGGGACCAGCTAAGACTAAAAGCCACTCCTGCTGGTGGCCCTTTGGGACCATGGGAGCAGCCTGCTTCAGAGGTGGGTCATCCAGTTGCTGTGGTTCTAGAATGATCAGAGCCTCTGGCCACTCCTTTTGGTCATTTTGCTTTGTCCCTAAGTTAAGTGTTTTCTTTCTTTGGATTAAAAGTGCCTTCCGGGTAACAGAAGCTCTGTAGCATGCTAAATTCCTTATTTGGAGGAAAGAATGACCAATGAACTACCAAGATGAAGTAGGCTCAATACACAACCTAGAACTGTGCAATTACTAAAGGAATGTTGGAAAGCTTCAAGGTATTATTGTTTCTATCTTTGTAAATTTAGTCTCAAGATTCTCCCACTCATTGCATTAAAGGGTACACAATAATCAGGTCCTCCCAAGGCTGAGGTGGGAGAAATCGCTTCTGTGCTGACATGAGAGACAAGCTGGTGACAGAACACACCACCTGCTGTGCTAAAGATCACAGAGCACTCAGTGGGCCTCTGCTACTTTTCAAAATATATCTTGACAAATTACTCCCTGAGCCCTCTCTTTTAAGAATTTGTTCACTTTACAGCTTGAGCTAAAGTGGTTTAAGAAACTGATTTTCCTGAGCCTGCCATTGCACTTAGGAGTGTTACTGAGACATATAACAACTTACTCCCCTCACATCCAATTGTAATAGCCATTACTGGGTTAATAAACTGATTCACTTATACTATTAGACTTTCCCAACTGAGGGTAAAGATGGTCAGTAGTCTAGAATATTTCATCTGTTTATAATTTTGAAACTTATGAGGTTTGTATTGGTTTAGGAAGCAGACGTAATATTCACTTAGTAACAACAGCTTTATTTACATCTTGAGCTTCAGCAATCTGTGCATATATGTGCCTTAAAGTCATCTGTCTACTTATGGCAAACCCATTAATTTCATTGAGTTTTCTTAGGCAAGAAATACTAAGAGGGATGCTTCCTAATTCTTTTCTCTGAAATACTGTATAGTCTATAGTACCCGGTATTCATTGGCAATCTCCCATCCTATGTGAGGGAGCTCGATCCAGATACAAAATGAAAGTGATTTATATAAAATATCAGTTGCTAACTAGTGTCAAAAAGGAACGGGTGCATGAAACAAACACAAAGAAAACTGAAGCCATCACACTGGAGGAAAGCATTAGTCCAGGGGTAGGCAACCTTTCCTCTTTAAGGGCCGAGGGACTTCAGCTCCCAGAAGCCTCAGCCATGTTGGCTAATGGTCCCATGTTGGCCAATAGCTCCTGGGATTCTGGGAGCTGAAGTCCCTCGGCCCTTAAAGGGGAAAGGTTGCCTACCCCTGCATTAGTCCATGAGGGCACTGTAGTTACTCTCTTTCTTTTCTGCCAATTAAAGATGGAAATAATATTTGAAAATGTTTTTTTAATGGCCCCAAATCATGTTTTTTGAATGCTGAGAAACCTTGACAAGAAGAATCCTGGATTGATAAGAATCTTTGCTGTTCAGGACTAATTTTGTACAAAACTTCACACATGGTTGTTTTTCAGAGAAAACAATATTTTATATACATAAATTAATATTTCTATATTGAAATATTAATTCATGTGTAGAAAACAATATTTTTCTCCAAATTAGGAGGAAGAACTAATACCCCAGAGGACAAGATGAAAATTCAAAATGACCTTAATAGATTAGAAAGATGGGTAAAAGCTAACAAGATGAATTTGAATGTGGGGAAATGTAAGGTACTGCACTTAGGGCAAAAAAATGAAATGCATAGATATAAGATGGGGGACACCTGGCTTAATGAGACTAGATGTGAAAATGGTCTAGGAGTCCTAGTAGACCACAAATTGAACATGAGTCAACAGTGTGATGCTGCAGCTAAAAAGGCCAATGCAATTTTAGGCTGCATTAATAGAAGTATAGTATCTAGAATCTAGATCAAAGGAAGTAAAAGTGCCACTGTATTTTGCTTTGGTCAGGCCCCACCTGGAACACTGTGTCCAGTTCTGGGCACCATAATTGAAAAAGGATGTTGAAAAATTGGAGCGTGTCCAGATGGCAGCGACTAGAATGGTGAAGGGCCTGGAAACAATGCCCTATGAGGAATGATTTAGGGAACTGGATATGTTTAGCCTAGAGAAGAGACAGTTAAAATGGGATATGATAGCCCTCTTTAAATATTTGAAGGGATGTCATATTGAGGAGGGCACTAGCTTGTTTTCTGCTGCTCCAGAGAATAGGACCCGGAACAACGGTTGCAAGCTACAAGAAACGAGATTTCACCTCAACATTCCTGTGAGAGCTGTTTGACAGTGGAAAACACTCCCTCAGAGAGTGGTGGAGTCTCCTTATTTGAAGGTCTTTAAACAGAGGCTGTTGGGGATGCTTCGATTTTGAGTTCCTGCATGGCAGCGGGGTTGGACTGGATGGCCCTTGTGGTCTCTTCCAACTCTATGTTTCTATGACTCTAAGTCCTAAATTTTGAATTCTCTCCAAAAACTGTGTGGTTTTCAAGGGCTTTCTCAAGTGGGAAGAAAATTGATGAAATTACTCATTGCTACCTCCAAGAAGAAAATTAATAAAGAATTACATCCCTACTACCAATAAGAGGATAATCATTATGCCAATGGGAAAGAAAGAACATTGTCCAATAATGAACCTCCCATGGAACAATGGGATTTAGAACAACTCGGAGGAAGATAATCCCCCATTTCCCCCCCCCCCCCAATCCATGTGTCCCACAACTGACTCTAGAGGCTTGGAAAATTCTGTGGAGTTGTTTTTCTAGGAGCACAGAGGACTAAAAGGTAAGAAAGCAATGCAAATTTCTCCAGTGGAATGTTGGATTTAGTCCAAACATTTATCTGGATTCTCCCAGGGATCTTATGTTGCTGATGATAGATGCTAGGGAATCCAAGATGCATCATTATAGCCTATAAAGTAGCTTTCCTAAACTATGATTGACTGAACAAAGGGTGACCAAGATGTAACATTAACATTCACTGTAATGCTATTCCCATTATGATGATGCCTGAAATTGTGGGAACTGATCAGGAAAATAAACACATACTTTTCATTGTATCATGTGAGATATGTCTCTGACTATAACCAGAAATTTAATAAAACTCTTTCAGGAATCAAACATTTTGAGCAGACACTGACATAGGGATAAATGGGGTTGTGTAAATGTCCAGGCCCTGCAGAAAGAGGTATTCAATACTTCCTTCTATTGGGCCCACACCTAGGTTTGCAATAAAAGCCAGAAGCTGCCAGGCTCCATCTCCCTGACCACTGATGGGCTGTGGGTAAGGAGAAGGATGCTCAGACTCATCCTATCTGCCCTTGAGTATGAAGGGAGGAAAGAGCAGAATTATATTAAAAGGCAGCTGGACCAAGCCTGACTGCACTCCTTAGCATAGCCTAAGTAACATGTTCAGCTGATTTAGTCCACCAGGGAAAGGAGCTAGGCAGTGGGGAAAGCTTCTGATTCCACTGACCCCCAATAGAACACTGAAGGAGGCTAACACTCCACCAAGACAATGTAGGATCTTGGTCATTAGATCACATCTATTCTAAGACAGATTGGATCTTTGTACCAAGGTCAAATTATATATATGACTGATGACTTATTGGCTGCAAACTAACAATAATTTATATCACATAAAAACCACCAATGTTTGAAAAATCAACATCCACAAGGCATATCTCTCACTACAGGTGGAAAGAGTATTTTTTAAAAAGTCAAAAACTATTCTTCTCAAGTGTCAGGAAACCCTGACAAAGAGAATCCTGGATTGAGAAGAATTTTTGAAGTTTGTGACTTATTCTTCACAGAATTTTCACATGGTTGTTTTGTACACACATACACACACAACCCAGCATCTTTCTGTGCAGAGAATTTTCTCCTCAGAAAATATTAGTCCTGTGTAGAAACATTATTTTCTTCTCAGAAAATACTGTTCAGTGCATAGAAAATGGTGGAGCAGAGAACATATTCTGTACATCTACACCCACTTGGTTTTGTGTAGAAAAGAGTATTTGCTGCCTAAAATAAATATGTGAAGATTTTGCAGAGAATAAGTCCCAAACTTTGAAAAACCTTCAAAAACTGCACTGTTTTCAAAGACTTCCTTGCAGTGGGAAGAATATTCCCAAAATTACATGTTGCTTCCTCTGATAGTGAAATTAGTGAAGAATCCCTATTCTTCACACCACTTTGTCTTCTTGGGTTCCTCCTCCTCTTCCTTTTTCTTTTCTGTAGGTACTAGACAGCTTTAGGAAGTAACAGTTACATTACATATCTGTGCAGAGCTCTGGGGAGAAACCATTCTATTCACAGATCATTATTGACACCTTGACATTTGTCACCGTCTTTCATAGCAGTTAAATCTTGTTTTATCTGTAAATGTCACTGTGTCATTTATTCATGAAAAGGGGTCACATTCTCAAAATAGGTATACTGGGGGGTTTGGTCTTTTTCTCTTTCCAAATGGAAACTTAGTTTTTATTCACAGCAGGTAATCTTTTGACAAACTTCATCTCTGATAATTTTGTTATTATTGTTGTTCTTATTTTCTCAAGTAGTTGTTTACATCTCTAGATTCTGATTTTAGATCTGTGCTTGTTGAAAAATAAAATCTTAATAGGAAGGGAATAGCTTTGGAAAATTTTAAGGCTGCTTATCCTTTAAGCTCTCTGTATACAACCCCCAAAGCTTTATCAATGTACCTGGTGAGCAGCACAGTCCTTTTAATTTCCCTTTTTCTTTTTCTCTCCCCTCCCTTTTTTTTTCTGACTGAACCAAACTGTTTGACTATATTTCAAAGAGCCACAAAGAGCTCTTCTATGGTTTTCTGACTGATCTCTTCAAACAAATCAGTTTGAATAATCTTAGATAATTTCAAGGCCATTTGCAAAGAGTGCCTAATCTCTAAAGCTCACTTTTGTGCGATAAGAGCAGGGAGATGTGGTAGAGAACACATTAGGCCAATGCTCCAAATGTCTGTACTGGTTTCCCATTACTTTCTGGCACAATTCAATATCCTTGCTCCCTCATAATGGCTTGGATCCACATAATCAAAAGACTGATTTCTCTCCTTTATTCTAATGCAGTCATTAAGATCTACTGAGAAGTTTGCATATTGGTACTCTAATCCTAAAGTCTAGTCTTCAGAAACAGGATAGTACTCCATAGAAACAGCAATAGGCAATCTGGTGCCTTACAGAGGTTTTATGCCACTGCTTCTCATACTGCTTAATGTGGGGGACCAAAAAAAATGTCCCAGGTCTGTCAGGGGCTGATACCATATTTTTGCCTGTTGGCTACAACTGTTTCTTTCTTTCCCAGAAACTGTCAGTAGACCAGCAGTTGATGGTTCACAGATTGACACTGGTCCAGGGTCTATCACTTAGAGCAGCACTATTATGGACTACAACACTCATAAGGCCCAACTGGCACAATTCATGGAATTACAGGAGTTGTCATGCAAAGCATATTCTGAGCCTGTTCCTTTTATAAAATAGGTATCCCAGAAATATACAAAATGTGGAACCTGTAAAGTATGAAAAGGCTACTTGGAGGCCCACAGCTACCTAGAAAAGTTATTTTGGGGAATTACAAATCCCAGTTTCCCTCAGCCAAAACAGCAATGGCCATTCTATCTGGGGCATACTGGAAGTCCAAAAAGTAACTGTTTCACATTTTACTTGACATCACAGCTTTTGTTGCCAGTAAAATGATGGAATGCTGCAACAAGTCTTTAGAGTGGAAAAATTTGGAGCAGTTGGATGAGACCAAAATATAGACATATTTCATACTAACAGAATGGGATCCAAATTTCACATATATTGGATACTTTCAGGGGAGTTTAAGACCTGAACAATTTGTCTAGATAAATCAACCAAAACTAAATAGTATTGAAAAGATTTCTCAAAACAATTTTGTGCATCTCAGCTATGGTGAAGTTGAATCCTTGCACCGCCCCGTTATTTGTGAAGAACTACTTTACATTGAATTGGACCATTGTTACATCTAACTCAATCTTATGTGTACTATGGAGGCAGACTTTAGAGTTATGGGATCTACTTTTGTTTTTCACTGGATTCTTGAGGTCTATCAATTGCGGCCTGGTGGAACATACCTTCTCAAGAAGACATGGATTTAATTTCCTAAGCAAGTTTCTCTGACCATATGCCCAGCCCAGAAATTAATTTTTCCAGTACAGAGCCTGAACTAGCATTTTCTTGCACACATTTACACATATACTATCCCCACGCCCCAATTATAAAGATTTATTGATTTAAGCAGCCTCATTTAGGAGAGAGAAAAAGGCTTTTCATTATCATTTTTAAATCACTGGAAGTCAGAAACTTGGAGAAACTTGCACTTGGAGATCTGCCAGTAGATTCCAACCATAGCTAGTAAACACTATGGTAATGTTCCATGGGATCCCAGACAAAGGCCTGAAACTGACGGGCAGACGGGGGGGGGGGGGGGCTTCCAGGCTCTGGGGGCATGTTGTTTACATGATGCACACAACCCTGGAGGGACTGGAAGCTGCACCAGGGCCACACAGAGACCACCTAAGGTGACCCAAAACCACCTCTAAAAGGAGCAGTCTTTTCTGCTAATGTTTGGGGCCATGGGAGGAGGCACCCTTGGGGCTGTGGTGTGTGTTTGCCATTGGCCCAGGGCAATTGGGCTCAGAGCGACTTCTAGCTGTTCCTTCCTGCCTGTCTACTTCACCCCAAAGATATCTTTCCTAGACCTCCTTGGAAATGCCAAAAATTGGACTTGAGATGTTATGCATGCAAAACATGTGCCCTGCCACTGAACTACAGCCATTCCTCTTTCATGTCTAGAGGATGGGCATGGAATGATCAGGATGTGGCAAATCTAACTCTGGGTCTAACTCTAACTCACTCTAACTGTATTAAGGATGCAAAAGCTGATTTTCTTGCACTGATAGCAAGCTCTTTCCACAAAATATGGGCATGAAAGCCCAAAGATTGAAAAGTCCAAAGATGCCAGTGAGACAATGAACAGAGTTGACCCCATCATTAGGTAGAATGTGCTAGCTGTCTGAAACAATAGTTGGTGGGTAATGTGATGAGGCAATTGTATTAATACTACTAGTAATAATAGTAGTAACTTGTAGTAGTAACTATTTCTCACTGCTAGAAGATAGAGCAACATGATCTGAATGTAGCCTGGTGCCCCTAGGTGAGGTGCAAGAGGTTGTCCAATTGCCAGCACTGAAGTGATATTCAACTGCCATTCAGTTTCCTTTTGCACCTTGAATGGGGAAGGAGGACCCCTTTTACTGAGGGAGCAAAATAGATTGTGTCTATTTGACTTGCTTTAGCATAATCGCTGATACCATAGTAGAGTCTCCAGCTTTTTTGCACTTTGAAGTTCCTAAGATCTGGCTTACAGCCAAAAGAGAATTCACACACACACCCAACCATTACCAGATGACGGCAGCATTAAATGCAACCTCCCCATAAAAAAAAAACCCAAAGAAACCAAAGAAACACATCTCAGCATAATAAATAAATCTCTATTCTGATCCTCCAGCGACAATTAAAAATTCAAAGAAACCATCTGGTTATTACTTAGTCATTTGCCTATTAAGCAATTGGATGCCCTCCCGCTAATGTGTCACTTGCAACAATGTTTAGTATATCAGGAGATGAAAGGTTGTCTCAAATGTCATGTCTAAATCCAGCCCATCAGCAGAACAGCTTTTCTCTCTCAAAGCCAACAATTTCATAATTGATTTCAAACATCCAAAGTCACTCAAGGGAAAAGAAAAAGGGGGGGGGGGAGAGAGTAGGAGAGGATGGTTTTCAACTCTCCTAGTCACAGGTTTCAAAGGTTATGGTACATGTTACTAGATGAGGTCACATCTAGTACACATTATTGTACCTATTTTAAATTTAAATTTAAATAAGCCAGCATTTCAGAAATGTTTTTTACTCACTGTTTCTTTCAGCAACATGATTGTGCTGTTTGTCAAGGTATATTGTTCTGTCACCAAATCCCTGCATTCATTGAGATTGCTTTATTCCACACAACAAGAGGAAAATTTAAATGTGAATATGGGCCATGACGAGGCCATGGAAAATTGCCTTCTCATGTGGATTCCGCACATAATTGTAATAACATTCCAAAGGCTCTTCACCCATGCACCAACCCATATACTGCAGTGTCTGCAATCTCCACAAAAGTGGAATCCATCACTGGGATGCTCATTCAAATACCCCTATGGGTTCATGCATCAGGTACAAGAGACATTTTAATGCATAACTTTCCCCATAATGGCAGGTGGTTCCTTTCACATCAATGGGCACTGAATTTATTCCAAGTTTTATTCTATTTGTTAATAATAATAATAATTTATTTATTTATACCCCACCCATGTTGCTGTTTTTGTGCACCTTCAAGTTATTTCCAACTTATGGAGACCCTAAGGCCCTAAACCCCATCATGGAGGCTCCTTGGCAAAATTTGTTAAGAATGAATTTACCATTGCCTTCTTCTGGGGCTCACAATATATGACTCATCCAAGATCATCCAGTGGGTCTCTATGGCAGAGTAGGGATTCGAACCCGGTCCCTGGAAACCTAGTCCAGCATTCAAATCACTGCACCATGCTAAAGGTAAATGGAAATGTAGTTGCTTGACATGAATGTCTAGTCATAACTGATTGTAGGGGGTGGTGTTCATCTCAGTTACTAAGCCGAAGAGCCAGCATTTTCCGAGGACTGCTCTCATGATCATGTGGCCAGCATGACTGCACCAAATGCTGTTACCTTCCCACTGAAGTGGTACCTATCTGTCTACTTGCATTTGTATGCTTTCAAGTTTCTAGGTTGGCAGAAGTTGGGACTAGTAACAGGACTTCATCCCACCATGCAGCACTCAGGCCTTGAATTGCCAATCTTCCAATAATCAGAATTGGCATCTTAACCACTAAGCCACCACATCCCATGCTTCAGAAACTTGGATAGTTTATTTCATGCTTCAGACTAAGACATGTACTGTATAGGACTTGTGCTTGAGTTGACATGGGTAGGACTCAAATAGAGGCAGTGGTTTGTGTCCAAAATGAGAGGTGCCTCTGTGTGTTCTATGCAACCAATTCCAAACTCATGTTTCATTTCCTTCCCTTCCATCAATATTTTCAGGTTAGAATTTCTGAACAAAACATAGAGAAGTTACCTGTTTCCACTCCAGCTCCCAGAATTACACAGCCAACTGACTTCTTCTTTGCACAAATTAAAACATCACCTCACCCATGGTCAAATAATCCTACCATGGGGATGTCAGAGGCACCTCCAGATAGACCATTTCTCCAACATTGTATATGCAGCTCAAGCAGGGACAAGCTCCTTTCCTCCAAATTTCTGCTCATTTATATTCTAATTATATTTGTTTAGGCATGAAGACTTTCCATGGTTAGGCACAGGAGAGAAGGGTGGGTGGCAGCACAGAAGGCTGAGACAAATGTCAAGATTTTCTAAGCCAGAGAAGGAGACAGGCACAGAAATATAATTTTAGCTCCAAATTAAAAAGATGGATGGAGGCTAAAAGTGCTCATTTGCACTTAACCTGTTATCCAATATTCTTCAACGGCAGCAAGATCCAATGCAGATTCTACTTTTTATTTTAATTATTTGGAGATAATTATTATTTTACTGGGGCAACTTGTGCGTCATCTAAAAAGAGGCACTGGCAACGAAAAGGCAAAGTATATATATGGTTGAACATATAATTTGCTTTTCAAATTTTAAAAAGGTTAAATGCAAGCCAAACTCCTGGGAGCTCCCCCTTCCAACAGAAAGGTAAATGCACAAAATAGTAAATACATGGCATGGCAAATGAAAGCTTGTAGAAGTTGCATACCAAATCTCAGTAAGGTTCCTTGTAGAGAAGGCAAATTGAAACTAAAATGAAATCATGTCTAATGTGATGTGTTGATTCTTAAGGATGATTTTTCAAGGAACCAATGAAAAGCAGATTTTTCAAGGAATGCAATGAAAAGCAGAAAGTCATTATAATCCAGAGTTCATGATCTTTCCCTACTATGAATTCTGGTCACATATTGCTTAAGAAATGAGCATTCATGTTCAAACAATTCACCAAGGCAAAGGAAGGTAACAAGAAAGTTTTCTATCATGCCAGGCCAGGATCTGAACTTCAAGCTCCAACAGTTAGCATGCACAAAAACATACAGGGAATTTTGGAAGCCATAATAACTCAATTGCCCATGTCTCCCAGCATCCCTGTTCAGTGCAAAGAGCATGCAACAGAGCAGTGAGTATTTCAAAGCATTTGCTAGAGTAGCTCCCTGCCATCATCCCTCATCACATTAAGATGCATGAAATGTGGGGCAACAGGGTTCTCAGACTTCAGGATCTGGTGGCTCTTCTCAGAGACATAGGGCAAGAGAAGGACTCTCAAGCAAGACCACTGCTTTTATGTATGGTATGTATGTATGCCCTTTGGCTATGTACTGCTTTGCAGCAGTTGCCCCAGAAGTCTCTTAATCTTTTGTCTCAGTTGTTAGACTTTTTGTTGCTGTTTGAATGACATCCTTTGAGCAACTGTGGGTAAGGGTCCCAGATCCTAGGCCCTGACCTTTCTTCTCTGTTCCTGAAGGCTAGGGGGAGGGATCTCAGGGCAAGAACACTGTCTAGAAAAGTTTGTGTATATTTTTCTTATTTTATTTTCATTAGTGTTTTTCATTTGAATAGCATAGTATGCACAGCTGTAGTTGAGTCTTACTGTATCATGCTTAATGACTACCAGGGGCTGTCCCTTGTAACATCATCCTTGTATCATCATGAAGAATCATCTGCCAGGTTTCAGGACTTGAGATAGTTCTGATCTAACAGTCCTGTCATTGAGTCTTAACATACCAAACTTAATGGGTCTCTCCAAAATCCTCAGAAGCCACACCCTGGATCTCTTATTTATTATTATTTTTATTATTATTATTATTTGGATGTTATGTCTCAGGATCTGCATTGCTCTTGACTGGCAATTCAACCAACCAGTGAACCGACATTATGTTTTGGACTTGATCATTTTCAAGCAGGCCAGAACCCAGAGATCCTTTTCTCCTTTTAGGGTTAGCTGCATTGTTAATTGTTTAAGCTCTCAAAAGTGAAAGGCAAATGAAGTATGTATAGGGAGCTCAGTAAGTAGCTCAGAGAGCTCACTCATTTGATTCTGTATCTGTGTATAATTTAATCAGCAGAAGGTCAAGCTCAGTAGTTGGGAATATGGGTGAAAAGATATCTTTCAGGTGTTGAAAAAGATGTTTGCTTGAGATCCTGGAGAAGAGCAGACCATCCTGGGCTAGATGTGTCAACACTGCTCTGATTCAGCATGAGGCCTTCCTGCAATGCAGCCCCACTTAACATTAATCACATGCAAAAGCCTGCATACAATTAATTAAGTGGTGTTGTTTATCCTGAAGATGTCCCAGTGGATGAAAAATAAATAATTGTTCATGAGTGTCCCATTGACAGACCTTTTAATCCATGTCAGATATATAAATTTCCACTGTACCTGTCAGATATATACATGTCAGATATATAAATTTCCTCTGTATCTGTCTAAATCTGTTGCATAATCAAAACAGCCATAGAATAAACAATATACTGCCTTGATTCCCACTTTTTTGAAGAGGGAGGCTGGAACAATTTCCCCTGGGTTTCCACAAAGCCACATCCCCTCCCTTCCTCAATTTCTGGGTGGATCATTCATGCCATATCCTGCCACATTGTCTTGCCCTCCACAGGGTCTTCTAGGGGATGTCATCAGGGACACTAACTTCACATTTGTCCTGAAAACCATAAATCCTCTGGCCAGCCTAGAGCAAGCTCTGATGTCCATCAGCTTGACTGATGGACCAGATTTAAATATAGTTAATCAGAGGGTAAAATAATGGATAGGGTAAAATATTGGGGCACATTGGTTGCTACCATGCCAACACACCCATACCTTTTTTATATATACACCTGTCAACCACATTTTATATCTTTCTGCTTGATTCCTTTTCTAAGCTCTTGCAACTGACCTGACCATGTGAGCACACATTATATTTCAAGCTTTGAGGTGGCTTTTCTTCCTGCATCAAGGAAGTTCCTGTACTCTTTTGATCCTTCTCTAAACTGCAGAGCTTTGTACTTCCATCTGTCCAGTCAATATCTGAAAAACTAAGATACTCTGTAATGCTCAACAAATAACCTCACATCAGCTTCACTGTTTTATGCTGAACTCAACCCCTTCCTTGAGTCTTTGCTCTTTTGAAAACATTTCTGCATGTCTAGCCATTTCAATGATATTTCTGTACCTGGCTGGAGAACACGGGGTCAGTTTTAAATTATTGGATGAAAGCAATTTATCTAAATGACTCTCATTAATATGAATAGAACTTAGACAACTAATCCTTGCACAGCTGACTGATCAGATCTATTTGCAAAGTCAAAGGCAGCTTTGTATAATCTTGTAGCAGGCTTACTATGAAAGCACTGGACAGGTACAGAATTGCAGATAAAAGGGTGTTATGTTCCAAAAATCAAATTAATTTGATAGATGAAAAATATCTGAGGTAAATACAGCTGAAAATGGGCTTATCCAGATGAGGATTTTATTTTATTTTATTAGTGATTTGTGCATTGATATGCACTGATGCTTAATACATTCTTGATGTTTCCCATTCCAAGAACTGCTACGTTTTCATCTTGACTTATTTTTAAACCTCAGTAGGGTGGTTGATAAAGGTGGATCAATTTGGTTCATTTGTAGTGTCTGCTGGGCAGGTGGGCTGGAATTTTAGATATGGGTGCCTCTCACCCCCTCACTTCCCTCCTGATTTTTCCTCCTGATGCCATGATCCTGTTTGGTCTTTCATTTTTCTTAATCCTACATAGCATAAAGTGCTAAGAAAGCAAACTGAAATGACATCTTGCTAATTGGTGTCATAATAATTTGGCTCATGGCACCACTGTTTTAGCCTGTCTTCTCCCATGACCCCAACTGCCATGGAGTTTCTCCTCTCTTACAATGTAGTGTCAGATTTCATTTTTTAAAAAAACTTCCTCTAAATATGTGTTAATCATCACTGCTCAGCTAGGAGGGGAAACAAAGAACTACAATCTTTATAGAAGATGTACAGCAGAATTCCCCATCTCTTCTAAGGCGTCCCTCCTGCCTGGGCTATGATTTGGGCTTTGTGATAGGAGGTGGACTTAACAGAAAAGGAAGACTTTGCAAAAGACATGCAGAATAACTTTGCTCTTCCTCTGACCCCTCTTTCCTAACTGGACAGCTATTTCAGCTTGAAGATCTCAGAGGGACAGGGAGAGAATCTAGGCTGAACAGAGAATAAAAGCTGCAATGTTGGACGTGCAGTGGAATTCCCTCCTTCCTCCCCCCTCCCTCTACTAATCTGGAGCAGTTTCATTAAAAATCAAAAGTAGCCATTGGAGGAGAGAGAAAACTCCAAAGTAATTGTATGAAGAGACAAGTTGAAGCAACTGTACCATTAGTGAAATGATTATGGACTGACTAACAAGTCAGAAGTTCAGCTTGCTATGCTAACACTCACATGACAGAGAGTTATTAACGATTTGAAACATACAGAAGGAGCTTTTGGAGGAGGAGAACAACATGAAGATTTTGGATGTACAGCTGGTGGGGGAATGTCAAGTGGCAAGAAAGGGAAGTAGAATCATCCATATCTAACATCTCACTACATCACCAGCAGATACCCATTACTGAATGGAAAGAAGCTGTATTGCTGAAGCACAACAGTTGAACTACGTGTTGAAGATAATGGCTGGAATCCTGCTGGTGATTTTTACATCTTCATAAATGGATTTACATATGCAGGAATTAGAACAGTGCAGTTGCATAATGTTCATATCCAGTAGAGGGCTGCTGTTAGCAGAACCTGAAAAGTTATCAATGTACATTGGTGTCCAATGCACAAGGGGACTGCTCCACAATGAGATTATGTGCATTAGTCCTGATGTTCATTAAGCACTAACACACATTGGGCACTCTTACTGGTATCTTATTGTTACACATCTTCACAATGGGGTTTCTTAGTGCCTCTGCTACATAGCTAGGTATACCTAAAGTTACATAACATGCAGGATCTCTGCAAATAATATTCCCCCCCGGGGGGGGGGGAATGTGGGGAAAGTTGATAATGAGATTTAAAAATCTGCAAGTAGCAGAACTTTATTTGGACCTGCAGGGCAAAGGGCATTTAGTATAGTATTGAAACCCATCACTGGAGTAGCACAATTACTATTTCTAGATGAGCCCAGTTTTTCAGATTTCACTATTATTGGCTAACAAAGCTCTGGTTTCAATTTGAAATAAGCTCTCCCATCTCTTTGGCTCACTGGGGCATTATTATCCAGGAAAGCAGCCAACTAAACTGTTGCTAAGGATGAGGCACACAAATGCAAGACTTTGCAACAGCACAAAGGCAATTCTAAGAGCACAGTACCAGTCCAATGTCCAATAGAGCAAAACCAGGAGTCCAGAGAGCAGGTCAGCGAGTTCAGTCCAGGGTCAAGGGTTCCAGATAGCAGATCAGTGAGTCTAGTCTAGGGTCAAGAGTTCCAGGTCAATCCAAGGTCTAGAAAGCAATGTTTCAGGCAACAAGGGAGTCAGAGTAAGATGCTTTCTCCAGGGAATGCAGATAGACTCTGACAAAGAAGCTCAGCATCTCACAGCTGTTTATATTGGCCCAGTTCCTAATCACAGCTGTTTGGTGATTGCTGAGCATTTTTCATATAACCTCCTGGATCGACAGAGACATGTCCTTTCTGTCTTTCTCTGGCTGAAGGTAGGTACCTCCTTGTCTTGCTTCACTATGTGTCCCAGGCCTGGAACCTCTACTGAGGGGAGGCTGGGCTGCTGAGTCACAGGCTTTGCTGGAGCTGGCATAGCAGAGCTAGGGCCTGGCTCAGCCGATTCTGCTGGAGTTGACAGAACAAAGCTAGGGCGTGGCTCAGTCTCCTCGTCCTCTGAGTCCTCAGCCTGGCTGGTCATGATAATTATCATATATTAATTCCAAAGCTTCAGAAATAAGTTTATGTTAAAGTAAGTTGGACAGTCAGCATGGTGTACTGTTTTGAGTGTTGGACTACAACCCTGGAGACCAAGATTCAAGTCTTGGCTCACCCATGTAAACCCACTGGGTGACCTTGGACAAGTCACATTTTCTCAGCTTCAGAGGATGCAGTGGCAAACACTGCATACATTGGGTAATGGAGCTCACCAGATAATTTCATAATAAAATCAGCTTGTGCTTTATAGACTATAGCAAAGCCTTTGACTGGCTAGATTATGAAAAGCTATGGATTAATCTTAAAGAAGTGGGTGTTTGTCCTGATGTATAACCTATACTCAGGACAAGAGGTTAAGGTTAGAACAGAATATGGAGAAACAGAATGGTTTCCAATAGGAAAGAGGTCAGGTAAGGCTGCATTCTGTCACTCTATTTGTTTAACTTGTATGCAGAAAATATTATATGCAGAGCAGGTTTAGACTTGGAGGAAGAAGAAGTGAAGGTCAGAGGAAAGAATATCTAAAATATGCAGATGATAGCATACTACTGGCAGAAAACGGCAAAAACTTGGAACAATTACTAAGTGAAATCAAAGAAGAAAGTGCTAAAGCAAGCTTACTTTTGTTTTGAACATTAAGAAAAAAAATAATGACCATGGAGGATTTGGCTAAATGCAATGTAGATGATGAGGAAATTTAAAGATTTAAAGATTTCACATACCTTGGATTACTCATTTATCAAAGTAGAGATTGTAGTCAAGAAATCAGAAAAAGAATAGGGCTGCATCTACACTATACAATTAATACAATTTGCCACAACAAACTACAAATCCCAGAATTCCATAAGATGACTCCATGGTAGTTAAACCAGTGTCAACCTGCATTAATTCTGCAGTGTGGCAACAGCCCTGGACTGGGAAGGGCAGCTATGAAAGAACAAGATAATAATAATAATAATAATAATAATAATAATTTATTTATTTATAACCCGCCCCTCTGCTAAGCAATCGGGGCGGCTTACAGCAAGTTAAAATGCAGCAATTAAAACATTCCCAATTCCTACAACCCCCCACCCACAACCCACACCCCTTAAAATAGAATTAAACTAATTGAATTTTTAAAATCAACTTATAACTAAATAAATTAACAACAATGAACAACTGCTTATAACAGAATAGCCACTCAGAGGGGGATGAGGGCAAAGTAAATCCACATATATTATCCCTGCGAGAAAGATTATTCTGGGAAGGCCTGCCGGAAGAGGTCCGTCTTGACTGCTTTCTTGTAAGCAGTCAGAGATGTACTAAGACGGATCTGCTCTGGCAGGCCATTCCACAGTTTAGGGGCAGTAACAGAAAATGCCCTCTGCTTAAGATTTACCTTTGGCTGTTGAAGCAAATTCTTCCCCGTTGAATGGAGGGCACAGGGGGGATCATACGGGAAGAGGCGGTCCCTAAGATAAGATGGACCCAAGCCATGTAGGGCTTTATAGGTCAAAACCAACACCTTGTACTGCGCCCGGAAACTAATTGGCAGCCAGTGGAGGGATTTAAGCACTGGGGATATGTGCTCCCTCCTGGATGTTCCGGTAATTAATCTGGCTGCCATATTTTGCACTAACTGAAGTTTCTGGGTTAGGCACAGGGGTAGCCCCATGTAGAGTGCATTGCAGTAATCTAGGCATGAGGTTACCAGCGCGTGCACAACAGTTTCCAGGTCTTTCCTCTCCAGGTATGGGCACAGCTGGCGTATCAGCCGAAGCTGATAACAGGCACTCCTGACTGTCGCGCTCACCTGATTAGTCATGTGAAGTGACGAGTCAAGGAGTACCCCCAAACTGCGCACATGGTCCTTGGAGGAGAGTGTGACTCCATCCAGGACTAGGGGCTGTAATCCCGAACCCGGATTCGGACCTGTAACCATGAGCACCTCCGTTTTGTCTGGATTCAACCTCAATTTGTTTTTCCTCATCCAATCCATTACCGCTCTAAGACAGTCATTGAGAGGAGAGACGCCATCAGAGGTCTGAGACGATGATTTGGTCATGGAGAAATAAATTTGGGTGTCATCAGCGTACTGAAGACACCGTGCTCCATGCCTCCGAATGATCTCCCCCAGTGGCTTCATATAAATGTTAAATAACATCGGGGACAGGATGGCGCCCTGAGGGACGCCACAATTAAGCTCTATTTTAGAAGAGCAACTGTCCCCGAGCCTCATTCTCTGGGATCTGCCAGAGAGGAAGGAACGGAACCACTGCAAAGCAGTGTCTCCAATTCCTAACTCTCTCAGCCGATCTAAGAGAATGGCATGATCTATAGTATCAAAGGCTGCTGAGAGGTCCAAGAGCACCAGCAGGGTCACACTTCCCCTGTTGATGCTCAAGTGGAGGTCATCGGTCAGAGCAACCATGGCAGTCTCAACCCCAAATCCTGTCCTAAAGCCAGTTTGAAATGGATCGAGATAATCGGTTTCATCCAAGATAGTTTGGAGCTGGGAGGCAACTGCCCTCTCGATCACCTTGCTTAAAAATGGCAGCAAGGAGACTGGTCTATAGTTGTTTCTGTCCAGGGGGTCCAGGGAAGGCTTTTTTAAGAGTGGCCTAACTGCCGCCTCCTTCAAACAAGATGGTATACTGCCCTCCCTAAGGGACGCGTTGACCGTGTCCCGAAGGAACACCCTCAACGCGTCCCCACCCTGGATGACCAGCCATGATGGACAAGGATCGAGAGGGCAAGTCGTCTTCCTCATCCTTCCAAGCAACTTGTCCACGTCCTCAGTACTCACAAATCGAAATTGATCCAGTAAAGTGCCATCAACGGAGTTGCTGGACGTCTCATCTACAGATTCTGCCAAAATATTGGCGTCCAAGTCGGCTCTTATCCGAGAGATTTTGTCTGCAAAGTAGATATTAAATGCCTCACAGCAGGCTGTCGTTGGGTTAAGTAGAGGATTCGGCACAGGAGGTATCTGCATCAGATCCCCCACCACCCTAAACAGCTCTGCCGGGCGAGACTCTGCAGACGTGATACGTGCAGAACAGAAAGATTTCTGCGCTGCACATAAAGCCTCCCTATAGGAATCAAGATGCTTCCTAAGGCGAGTTCTGTCTGATAAGAGACGAGTCTTTCGCCATTCGCACTCTAGTCGTTGTCCAACCCACTTCATCCTTCTAAGCTCTTCTGTGTACCATGGCTTACGGTTCGGAGCGGGTTGGAAAGGACGCTTGGGAGCGATTGTGTCGATAGCCTTGGTGAGATCGGTGTTCCATGTGTTAACCAAAGCTTCGACAGAGTCGCCGGCATTACTCACCATTAAACCCTCTAAGGCTTTCTGGAAACCAATTGGTTCCATTAGCCGTTGAGGGTGGACCATTCTAATAGGTCCACCACCCCCGGGAGGGCGAGCAATAGCCTTTAGTTCCACCTTGATCAGAAAGTGATCCGTCCATGACAATGCGGAGGTTTTTGTGACCTCCGCCCACGGATGTTCCTGCTCCGTACTAAAGACCGCATCGAGGGTATGACCAGCACAATGTGTGGGCCCATTGACCAGCTGGGATAGGCCCATGTTTGTCATGGTATCCATGAACTCCCGAGCTGCTCCAGTTAGATCCTGTAAACTGGTTTCGAGTGGAATGTTGAAGTCGCCCAGAACTAAAAGCCTGGGCAACTCCAACAGCAACTCAGAAACCAGGGCAGTCAGCTTGGTTAGGGAGTCTGTTAAGCAACGGGGTGGTCGGTATACCAACAGAATCCCCAAACTATCCCTAGTCTTCAGGCTAAGGTACATACACTCGATGTGCGCCGTTTTCCGGATAGGCTTCCTGATCAAGGTCAAGGTGTTCTTATGGACCAAGGCTATGCCGCCCCCCCGCCCACTATCTCTCACCTGCTCACAAACTGAGTACCCAGCCGGGAGAGCCTGCGCACAAGTTGCAGAGCTGGCATCCCCCAGCCAGGTCTCGGTAAAACAAGCCAGGTCGGCCGTCTCATCCACTAACAGATCGTGGACGATATGGGTCTTATTCTTGACCGACCTGGCAAGATCTTGAAGTTTATAGATAAACAACTGAACTCTAAAGTTAGGGTTGGCCATACCATCATATTTCCCATTATCATGTATGGATGTGAAAGCTGGATGATGAAGAAAACAGACAGAAAGAAAATCAACTTGTAAATGTGGTGCTGCAGATACTGTGGACAACTAACAAGACAAACAAAGAAGACCACATGCCAAATGGATAGACTCAGTCAAAGAAGACATGGCCCTGAGTCTGGAGGACTTATTGAGGATAGCATGTCTTGTAGGTGTCTCATTCACAGGACCACCATGAGTTGAGGTCAACTTGAAGGCAACAAAGTGTGAGTCACCAGTGGTCCAAGGTCAAGAAGTTAGGAATTTCAGTCAGAATTCAGGAGAATAAACCAGATAAACAGATGTACTGAAGAATCCATTTCTAGGTGTGAGGAATCAAAGTCCACTCTCAGAGCTGGCAAAAATTTCTCCACAACATAGGACTCCAGACATTGGGGGGTTGCAGACTGCCAGAAATAGTGCAAATTGAGTCCACTTTTAGGGTTAGGGTTAGGGAATCATGGAACTGTATTTTATTGTGGTACCAGAGCTCTCTGACAGAGAAGGCTCAATGTCTCAGAAAAAAAAAAACCAATTCCCATGATTCCCTAGCACTAACCCTAACCCTAAAAGTGGACTCAATTTGCACAATTTCTGGCAGTCTGCAGCCCCCCGTTGTGTCCAGCACTTGAACTGTGTTTGAGACTCACTTTTTCTACTGAGGCTGGGTGAGGACAGCTGAGTCAGGTCCAATTAGGGCTGCTCTAACTTGCTCCTGTGCTGGGATATTCCTCAAACACTCTTGTGATAACCTTACTTGGAATACTATTTGAAGAGCAAATGTGCCCATAGAAAAAAGACCCTTTGCATTTTAAAGTTTCCTATTTCCTAAGTTTCCAATTTTTATTATTTATGCTTTGGAAAGTGCAGGTCTGTTGTTGTTGTTTCTTATTTGAAAAGTCTCATCACACATCTACAGTCAGCACAAGATGAAGTAATAGCTTTCAATGCTGTTTCTATTATAAGAATTTCGACATCAGCCCAAATTACCTGTCATCAGCTGTTCAAGTCTTTTTCCCATTACTGACAAAACAAATGAACAGCTGTTTGCTTCATGAAATGGATGCATTAAGAGAGAAGGAGGGAAGGATGCTAATAATGAAGAGGAAGGCAGGATGCTGCAGCAAAAATAAGGAAGCTGGGAATTAGAATGTAGGGTTTAAGGACATGACAAAAATACACTTTAGGAACTGCTGCAAGCTTTTCATTGACTTTCAGTAAGGAAATAATTCTGTCCTGTGCCTTTAAGTAGGGCACGATGCTTTGCACCACTTGCATGAGAAACTGAAGAGCTAAAGATGCAATCCTTTGTGGTTGTACCCTTTTATTTGACCTGAAGCAGGAGAACATGATCTATGGTAGGAAGGCGCTGTGGCAGAAATTTCTTTCTCTTTTTTTGTCTCTTTAATTGTTATTTCTGTTTGAGAAAAAGTCAAAAGAGCCTCTGATCAACCACAATGTGAAACTATGAAACGGATGAAGTCAAAGGGGGTAAGGGGGCTGAAGGACCTGAAGGCATTACTTATCGCTACTTTGAACATTTCTGAATAAAAGAATATTAACTTTTCTATGAGGAAATGTAATAGTCTTGGCTATATACTAATTTGCAACTGCAACCTGCTCTTCAGTCTCTTCCTTTCTTTTAATTGGCCCATTTTATAAGCCTTATCTTATCTCCTCCACCACACACACACACACTTACCCACACACATCATTCTTTCCTTTCAAGATAACCCCAGTGCCCCAAGCCTCTGTGTTAACCCATGGCTCTTCCTTTTTCAAAGCCTGCTCAGTATTTCCAATAGCCAGAAAAAGAAACAGGTCTGGGCTAGGTCCATTCAAAAAAAAAAAAAAAGGAAAAAAAAGTTTCTTTTCAGCTGCCATGAAAAACAACAACACAAAAGTATGTTATAGATCCAATGGCAGCAGGGAAAACAGAAATTGTGCAGACAAAGATGAAAGTGAGCTTCTGGTTATTGCCCACCATCACAATTCCTCTATTTTAAGAGAGAGAAAGTGAAAGAAAGAAAGGTGGGTAGGAAAATATAATACATTTGTGTGTGTGTTAGACCCAAAAAAATGTATTGTACTGTACTCTCGTTTGAATTTAGCTTTGCAACGTAATTATGTATAGAAAAGGAGAAAATGATACACTGAATAATGTGTGCATAAATATAAGATGGTGTTGAGATAGCAAATCGAACCATGAGAAGATTTAAAAAATTAAACAAGGACAGGATTAGAATATTTAGTATTGATCACCCATTTTAAGAGTGAGGATTAATAAATAAATTTCAGGGATTATGAAAGACTGAAGAACTATGAATACAAATAATAGGTATTTATTGTCAAAGAAACCTGGTTTCTCTGTTACCTCTTCAGCATACTTGCCACCAGAAGACATGTTGGCATGTGGGTCCCTTTTGATGTATTCAGCGGTTTGTAGGAAATGGTCCTTCCTCTTCCATGACTTGGGGCAACTTTCAGCTAGGGCTGTGCATGCCCCCCATTCAGTTTGGACACTGCTTTGGCGATTCAGATCTTGATGTGATTTGGATCACATTGATCCAGACCCAATCCATTCTAGTCCAGACCTTAAATCAACATTTGGGGAACCCAGATTATCAGTTGTCTCTCAGTGACTAGCTTCAGGACACTCAAAATTTTATCATGTGTTCACACATCCCTACAAAACTGGAGAAAAACCCAGCCCATTTTCAGACAGGCATTTCTAGCAAGTTTCTACCAAGCACCTGTCAAATTTACTGTTTATCTGAATAGAGGGCCTCTGCAGACCAACCCAAAGGCACAGTTGGGGTGGGGCAGCTGCACAGCGGCTGTCCCAACCCCCCTGCCAATGCCATCCTGACACCCTTCAGGTGCAGTATTCTGACTCACTGCGCTGAAAAGGGTGAGGAAGAGCTGCACATTGGCTCTTAGGGTGGCCTTTTGCCACCCCTAAAAGGAGTGGCATTTTGCTGCTCTTTTCAGGGTAGCAAAAGAGCAGATTGGGGCCATGGTGTGGGGTAGCCGTGGTCTTGATCTGCCGTTTCCCGGGGCAGCCGAAAACCACCCATCTGCATGCCCCCGAGCCAGTTTTTAAAAACCATTTTTAGAGCATGAATCAGCTAAGTCTTTTAAATCTTGACTTAAAGCATCTACACTATAAAAATAATGCAGTTTGACATCACTTAGCACCATTCTATGGAATCCTGGGATTTGTAGTTTAGCAAGGTCTTTAGCCTTCTCTGAAAAAGAGTATTGGTGCCTCACAAAACTGAAAATCCCAGGATTTTGCAGGATGGAGCCATGACAGTTAAAGTAGTGTTAAACTGCCTTATTTTTACGTGCAGATGCACCCTAAAATATATTATTATGATAATAGAAGTGTCAGTGTACTGGAGAAGAGGGTGCTTTTTTGTTTTATTCTTCCAGCAAACCATTTGTGAGATTCCATGATGCAATACAACAAAGTAGAAGGTGGTAACAGCATGCTTTATTTATTGCCAATAGTCCAGCTGATGACATCTCAGTGACAATTCCCTTTAAAGCATTTGGTGTTTTACTGTTTTTGTGTGTCTTTAAGTTACTTATGACTTATGGCAAGCTGAAGGAAAACTTACCATGGTGTTTTCTTGGCATAATTTGTACAGACAAGGTTTGTCCTTGCTTTCCTCTGTGGCTGAGAGAGTGTAATCATCCAGTGGGTTTCCATGGCTGAACAGGGATTCCCAGTGTTCTAGTCCAACACTCAAACTACTACAACATGTTGGTTCTCTGTCCCCATACTATCCCCAGATTGTTTGTTTGTTTATCCCTGTTGATTCCCACCTCAAAGTGGTCCCAAGATAGTATTCTGACTTTTGCGTGGTGAGTCAATCTACCAACTCTCCATCTCACACAACAACTACAAGGTAGAAGCAATTAGGAAGGGGGAGAATAAATTTTACTGCCTAAAACCCAAGAGTCTCATTAAACAGACAAATTAACAAGAAAAAAGGCACAAAAAAGTTTAAAAAGTAATGAAAAGACTGAGATAAATTCAGATGAAAATGAACAACCACCTACCCTTTACCACAGCTCTTTCAGAAACTGCTACTAACAGAGAATGAAAGAATGCTAGTAGGAGGTAAGTTATTACATAACTTCAATAACTCTACATGATTTATTTATTTAAATGCTGCATTTCTCCTGTACTGGGATCCAGTGTGTCTCACAGAAGGAAATCAATTAAATCTACCAATACAATTTTAGAAACAACTAACACCTTCACAATTAAAACAATATGAAATTATTAAAAACATATAAAATTTAAATATTATTATTATTATTATTATTTATATCCCGCCCCTCTGCAAAGCAATCGGGGCCGCTTACAGCATAAAAATACAGCACAATAAAATCACCAACCCAAATAGCAACCCCTCCCATCCCTTAAAAATTATTAAACAAAAAAAATAATCTATTAATCATAGATTAAAACACTATTTAAAATAAAGCAAAGTAAGAACAATCTACAAAAATAAACAACAACAACAACTGCTGCAGCGGGAGTAATTGACAGGAAGATGGGCCAACTTCTGGGACTGGGAAATGTCCCTGGGACAACATCCTTAAAAATGATCCGCAGAAACAGAAGTCGATGTTGCATCAGGAAAGTCATAAACCATTACCCCCGGCTGGACAACAGTGGATGCAGGTCTTGGAACTTGTTATTAATAAAAATAAGCTTGCTATTAGTAATTATCCCAAAATTAGGACCTTACTATCTCAAACTGTACGTAGGGAACACTTGTCTCATGTGGAAGAATCTATAACTAACGGATTCCTCCCCCCTTCTAAAATTTTATGGGTAGAGTAACCGCAATCAAGTCCGAGCTATTGTGTCATTTGCTAATGAACATTCCACAAAAGAACTGTATTCCCTTAGAGGTGATTTTTTACAAAAAGGCATGTCAATCTCCCAGTTTTTAAAAAATGATGTGCCTTCTGCACCATTAGTTATTCAGAAATTAGGAGATAAATCTGAGAAGGAACCAAATTATAATACAGTGACCGACCTCATTAAATTATCAATTCCTACAATGGAAATAGCTCAATCCCCCTCTACCAAAGACCCCCAAAAGGTGTCCCATGTGGAAGTATTACCAACAAATGCCTTCAATGAAATGGTCATAGAGGAAGAAGAGATACTTCTGAAAACTTCCAGTCCCTGCCCCTATCTCTACAATCTGAGATTATAGATAGACTCTCATCCCTCAGCAGAACACTATTAAACATTCAGAAAAAGGGGGCTTTGGGTGAGCCTAAGTTATTAAATATGCTGGTGACTTCCCCAATAGGGGCTTCTATTGAAGGCAGGGGAATTGATAGTCCCCTACTGGGTCATGAGATAAACCATGACAACATAATTTTGGATAACCTAAGTCATAGCAACAATAAGGGGGCCGAGAAAACAAATGCAGTACCTGTGGCATCCAAAAGGGGAGCAAGACAAAATGTTGCTATTTTTTACGATGTAAGTGTTAGTCTTGATCAGATCCAAGTATTGGACTGACACAAGGAGGAAAATGTATCATTACTAGAAGCTGACTTTGTAAACTCCTTGGTCCCCTCTTATGACACTTTGGGCTTGAGTAATGTCATATCCCCTGCCCTAGGTAAAACTCAACTTAGCTACCTATCTTGGAACATTGCAGGGTGGAAGCTTAAATCAAGAAATCCTGAGTGTATAGAGTACCTACGGAAATTTGATATTATTTTGGTCCAGGAGACATGGTGCACAATTCATCTTGACTTTAATGGCTACAGTGTTATTGAAGAACCTGCTACAATTCCCACAGGCAAAGGGAGACCAAGAGCAGGTCTAACTATCTTGATTGCTACTTCCCTTAAGGCCTCAATTATCACTTTACCGAAGTGTGGCCAGATCACCATTGCAAGTTTAGTTAATTTTGGATCTATGAGCTTAATAGTTGTTAATGTTTATATCCCTCTTACTAGTAAGAGAAAAGCTAAAACATATATGGGAAATTCTAGAAGAATATTTAATAAACCTAGAAGCACAGTCACCCAAGGCACATTTAATTGTGATGGGTGACTTTAACGCCAGAATTGGAGCTAACAACAAGGCACTTTTCTCTTCTAGCTCCTGGCATCTAAAGGAGATGGAGGGTCATATACTAAACCAGGGGCCGGCAACCTATGGCCCGCGGGCCAGTTCCGGCCCAGGTCCCGGTACTTACTGGGCCAGGCGAACCGCCACTGCGCGTTTGGGCCGCTGTGCGGCTGCGCGTGCCGCGACTGCCATTTTGATTTCCAAAATGGCGGCTGCAACGCGTTTGCGTATGCGCAGGAGTACCACTTTGAGGTGGGAATCAACAGGGATAAACATAATCAAACTTGATTATGGAGACCCAAGATGTATAAGTGGCCATTGCAAACTTCACAAGTCTCTTGGAATTGCTGACCAAAAATATGAGGGAGACTCAAAATCTTGCCGGTAGGAAAAAGAATAAGGATACTGCCACAGGCTTAGATAGAGAATGTTTAACCCTCAAAGACAAAATGAGGAAAATATATCTTCAGTACCGGAGAGATAATATCCATTTTTTACCTGAGATTTACTATGATATTAAAAAATATCATAAATCATTGATTGCTAAAAGGAATAAAGAAAAGAACCACAGGCAATGGCAGGCACTCTTGGCTTCCTCTTTAGAAAGAAAAACCAAACAGTTTTGGTCCATCGTTATAGGTGCCCTGGGAAATTTTGAGGGAGCACCCCAGTGCAAGATACCTGCTCATATATGGGAAGACTATTTTTCCACCCTGTACAGAGATCGTGAGGCATACACCTCTGATCCAGCACATGAATCAGGTATAGCTTCCCTGAAATTCTTAGACACTCCACAATGCCCCCCTGTTACTGAACAGGAAGTCAAAAGCTTAATTTCTTGCCTGAAACCGGGCAAAGCTCCAGGGCCTGATCATATTATGCCCAAATTACTAAAAGTGAATAGCACTTGGTAGACACCCCTTCTGGCAACTCTATTCACCCATATCAACAGAATGGCCCAGCTGCCTAGTAGCTGGTCCCAAGCTATTATAATTCCAATTTACAAAAAGGGTGACAAAAGCGAGCCTACTAATTACCAGCCTATAAGCTTGTTGTCAGTAGTAGGAAAACTGTATGGTAGATTTCTAAACAACCAACTCACAGATTGGGTAGAGGCTGAAAAAATCCTTGGGGATGTACAAGCCGGTTTCAGAAAAGGCAAATCAACTACTGACCATTGCATAGTTCTTAGTCATCTTGCAGCGAAGTACACTAGAGCTCATAGTCATGGATTATTTGTTGCCTTTATGGATCTGAAATCAGCTTTCAATTTGATATCAAGAGACAAACTCTGGGATAAACTTCTGGCTTCCTCGATTGATAAAAGACTGCTTGGCCTAATCATGAAGTTATACAGTAACACCACTGTAAGAGTAAGGTGTGGATTACAGGGAAACCTAACTAGCTCCATTTCTGTAGTAAGAGGAGTGCACCCACCCTCTTCAATTTATATCTTAGTGATCTCCCTTCAGCGATTTCCTCAGACACCTTTCACCCTCTGAAATTAGCCTCAGTCAGCATCCCTCTGCTCTTATATGCTGATGATGCTGCGTTGTTATCTTTTTCTAAGGTGGGATTTTTAAGAGCAGTGAGAGCTTTCACTGAGTACTGTGGAAATAATCAGATATTAATTACAATAAATCAAAAATAATTTTTTTTCCTAAGAAACACACCATATTCAGCTGGAAGATTGCAGGCCATGAAATAGAGCAAGTAAGGCAATTTAGATATCTAGAAATTACATTTAATGCACCAGGCACCAAGACAGCACACAGCAATTTCTGTTCAGAATGCTGCAAACAGCAATATGGCTATTGTCCGTTTCTTCTACACTAAAGGTGGGCAATTGATACCATCTGTTTTAAAGGTCTTCTGGGCTAAGGTTCTGCCACAACTTTTGTTTAGTATCCCAGTGTGGATTCTAGGTTTTACATCATCTGTAGAAAGAGTCTACATAGTAAAAACCTACTGACACACTGCATTCCTCAGGAAAATCTTTCACATGCCGAAATGCGTTCCAACAGCAGCCCTATGTCTTGAGGCCGGGTGCTCATCAGTAGAATGCCTTGCATGGAAATGGACCTTAGGCTATTTTCTGAAACTTTTTTTTGCAGGCCCTGAGATTGGATACACCTATTTAATATACAGAGATACATATACCACCGATTTGATTAAATCAGTGACAGAAAAATTCCAGAAATTGGGTCTCCCGCACAACTTTTTAGGTTCTCTTGACTGGCCTAAGGCAAAACAGATTCTTATACAATGTATTAAAGACATAGATATGCAATACTCAACATCTGTCGCATGCTCTACCTGTTCCCCAAAGGGTTTGGGATTGTGCTTCAACCCAAAGGGGGCAAAATATTTGGAAAATCTAACAATCCCCAAATATCGGTTGGCATTCAGCAAAGGCCGGTCTAATGTAATTCTTCAGCTATGCTAGAGGGACGTTTCCATAAAACTGAATATAAGGATAGAATTTGTCCATGTGGAGGGTGCCAACCAGAATCCATATCTCACATTCTTCTTTATTGTATATTTTATAAAGATGATAGACTATGAATAATTACTCCTTTATTAAATAGACATCCAGGCAGAACCTCTGAATGGTATGTGAAGTTTTATTGGCAGATGAGGACAAAAAGATCACAGAGGAAGTTGCAAAGTTTATTTTCTCTGCTATCAGAATTCGTAAAGTCATGTGCTATAAAGGCGAGAAGTGCTGCTCTCTCCCAGCTCAAACACTTATGGAAAATTGGGGTGGGTTATGGGCTGGATTAGGAAGTGGCAAGTCTGTTCACAAAACCCTTATCATAATATATTTTACATGTCTGTTTTTATGCTGTGTATGTATTACTCTTATTGTGACTCTATTGGTAATTGTAGAAAATTTGCTGTTTGTTTGTCTGCTTTAAAACTGCCTATGGTTTGTTAACTGAAATAAAGGCATTCATACAGAAAGAGAGAGACAGACAGAAGGTAATTTTAAGGACTTATTTACCACAACTCATTCTACATGCCAAAATATGGAAGAACTGTTTTATCAATGCAGGGCACAGCATTGCTAATACATTGTATCAAAACATCTCTCTTCAGGATTGAACTGATGGAACATTTCCCTGGATTCATTTAGTGGAAAAAGACCCAGAGAAATGTTCCATCATGCCTACTGTAGAAGGAATAGGTACTTACACAAATGAATTGAAACATCTAGAAATGGTTTCTACTTGTGTAGATTAAAAAAAAAATCTCTTACGTTTTTTGAAAATTACTTTCCACTAATTAACAAGAGCTGAATGTACTGTAAAGGTTATAGGAATACATACACAGCATATTTAGGGCCTCTGCAGGCTGGCCCAAAGGGCCAGCTGGGGGGTAGAGTTAGGGCAGGGCAGCCACACACCGGCCTCCCCAACCCCACGCTGACGTTGTCCTGACGCCGTGTACCATTCCGCATGGCGTGCAGCATCAGGACACCCTCCCGGTGCAATGTTTAAACACGCTGCATTGAAAGGGCACTGAAGAGCCACGGTGCCAGGTCTTAGGGCGGCTGTTTGCCACCTGTAAAAGGAGCGGCATTTTGCCGCTCTTTTCAGGGCAGCAAAAGGGAGGATTGGGGCTGCAGCGTGGGGTTGCCGCGGCCCCGATCCACAGCTCCCGGGGCAGCTCTGTGCCACCCATATGCAGAGGCCCTCTGTCAGACAATTGGTCCACCAAATTCAATATTATCTACATTGACTAGCAGGAGCTCTCCAAGGTTTCAGAAAGGAATCTTCCCTGTTCACGCTGGTGATGTCAAGATGTCTAAAAACTGACTATGGAATCTGTTACATGGCCCAGTCAGCTCTGAATTCTGTTCAGTCTCAACTAGAGTAGAACCTGTTGTTAAATGATGAGTCAACATCTGGGTAAACTCTCTTGATTCAGTGGATCTATTCTTGGTGGGGCTAGCAATTATATTTCACTATATTTCACAATTTCACTGTGGCATTTTGTCATGTGCTATAATTTGTATATACATTGATTTCAAAAACAAAGATGCTTTGTGTTTTTGTAGTGAGGGCAGTAGATATAGCTGCCAGGTTTGACTAACATGATAGACAGTTGAATAAGGAAGGCAAATATTTGGAAAATAAATGAGATGAAGTGAAACCTATGTTTTGGCCTGATCCATATCAGCTTTTGTTGCTCATTAATTTATTGGTTGCCTCTCTTATCCTTCAGTTTATAAAAGATGCTAACAATATCCTAATTAAAAATGCTGACAGATACTAACCAAAAATATCCCAAATATAGTTGATGAAACAGACATTGTTCAAATTTAAAATTCTTGACTATTCTTATGACTATTCCTGAGTATTACAGTTTCAGAGTTGGGTTATAAGGTAAAGACAAGTTCTTAACATCTTGGTTTATGACTGTCTTAAATTATTAATTTGTCAATACAAGGAGAAAGCCATCCAAAGCAGCTGCACCAAGAGATTAATTTACTGCGCTCTTGAAAGTCATAGAATACCTTATTATCTAATGTCTTATGACTAGACATAAGTTCTGTGTTAAAGAGAGCCAGCATGGTTTGAGCATTGGATTGTGACTAGGGGTTGAACAATTGCTCACCATGGAAATGTTGTGGGTGACTTTGGGCAAATCACACTCTCTCAGCCTCAGAGGAAGGCAAGGGCAAATCTTCTCTGTACAAATCTTGCCAAGAAAAACCCATGATGGGTTTGCCTTAGGATCTCCATAAGTTGGAAATCACTTGAAGGCACACACCAACAAATTCTGTATTGAGAAGACCAAAGGACTGGGTTCAAACAAAGGCAGAAATCTGAGATTTTTACATCATTAATCACATGGGAGACAATTTTCACAAGAAACTCAAGACTGTTGTCATTTTTAGATTTGCATGGTATCCATGAAATGTATAGCTATACCTATAGGTATCAGACAGCTTAATAAAATGCCTCTTCTGTTGGAGCAACATTCCCTTAAACTGGTTGTAAAATATTTTGTATGGCTGAAATTGCTAAGTCATAGCACTTGGCATAATGCAAAGGCTTGCAACAGAGATTGAATCATGCTATGTGGCAACAGATGATGACCATTAAGCAACTCTCTATATAACAGCACTGAGACTCAGTGCATGTGTGGGTTGATTATGATAGTGGGTTGATGGTTGGATTTGGTTGGTTTGTTATACTACAGACAATGAATATTGAGAGGCATTGTGAGGAGAGTTTGTACATATTTGTAAATATTATTGCAACCTATGATAAAGAACCTCCGAGGACTTGGAGGAATATCAGCAGTGTCTGCAAGTTTGTGGTTAGTGCATTGGCAATGCATTGCCAATACTTAAACTGAACTGGCACTTCTATACTCTACTAACATTAGCTACTTCTGAGAGAGTTTACCTCAGACAGTGCTGTAAATTGGAATCTCTGGTGAGTGTAGAGATCACATCAGCAGGACATAGAAGAGAGCCAACATCTTCCCCATCATTCCTAGATTCCTGTTACACTGTTGTCATCTACTCCATTTATTCCAAAACTTCTCAGTTAGCTAATCCAGACTTTTCTTCCTGTTTGTCTGGTTTCATTTATCTTAGAAAGAATGGTGCAGAAGAATTCTATGGATGTTTACACAAAGATAAAATACTATACATTCACCAGGCTTATTATAATCTAGAATGAGTAGGTTCTTAAGTTGCATGTGAAGATAATTATATGATCAAAATGTTAGATGTTGCTGGGGTGACAAAGTATGCTCCAATAGCTATGTACATTTTTTTTAACCAATTTAGGAAAGTGCTGTTTACATACACAAGAGATTGTGTGATGACTGGTGTGGGATTAATTGATTTCCCCAAAGGGTAATAATCTACTTTTCCCCCCCATTCTTCCTAATACAGTAGTGCATTTTGATGACTGAAAGAAATAGAGCCAACAAACTTACTTACGTACATCTAATTTGAAATGCAGAAATAATGCCATTTGACACTGCTTTAATTACTGTGGCTCAACACCATGAGATTCTTGGATTTATAGTTTGTTATGGCACCAGAACTCTCTTGAGAGAGAAGGCTAAATATCTTTTTTAAAACAAACAAACAAACAAACAACTTACAAATACTAGAATTCTGTAGCATTGAGTCATGACAAGTAAAGCAGTGTCAAACCACATTGAGCATAATCGCACAAAAAAACAAAGCAGAAACAGAGCCAGAGAGTAGCGCCTTTCTCCATGCCTTACCTGATGATCTTGTAGTGCTTCAGTACAGAGACAGCTGTAAAAGTGCGGGGTTTTTTTAAACAGATTTTTCCACCTAGAAAAAAGACGCACTTTTACAACCATCTCCTGTGGGAAGAGAACTGAAATGCTACGACATCATGCAGTAAGACACTGAGAAAGATTCTGCTTTTTGTGTCTATTTCTGCTTTGTTTTTTCATGCAATAAGGCTAATATTTCTTTTTTTAAATATATTGATTCAACCAAATAAAAATAAAAGCATATATAGTCAAATCTATTATATCATTACCTATCAATGTCTAAGCACAAAAACAAATAAGCTTATTACTAAGGCTAATGATTTCTGCCATGCAGATTAGACTCCATTTTCCTTTCTTCCTTCCTTCTGTGTGGACTAATAAAATGTAGCCTATTTAGCTATATATTTAAAGTATTTTTAGCTTGCTTCTCAGTCACAAAGACTCCCAGAGCCTTTTATAATATATAATTAGGAGAAGAAAAGAAAAACAGCCTGGCTTACAATCTAAAGTGCCACAAGATAAAAGGGAAATGGCATGGGAAGAATAAAAGTAAAGTGTCTTTCTGGAGGGTTAGTGGATTGACCCTGCTTCTCACCACATCTCCATTTGATGCAGCCTTCTGACATGGCTTTAGGCTGAAGGAGGAGCTGGAAGGAGTTGCCTGTCAGCACAGCTGCTGAAAACTAGTCCACTTAGGAGCCACAAGGTAGTATTAATATGTACAAGGTAGTGGTGGAAATAATATATGATGCTATTTGTTTCCTTGCAGAGAAAAAAAAATTTCTTGGCACTTGAGAAACCCCCAGACTGCAGGGAAAATTTGGTGCTGCTTTCTGCTGGTATTTAGATATCTTGAGTTGTTCCATGGAATTATTCTGTACAGCAAGGATCATGGTTTTCTGCACACGCACATAAAAATGTGTTTGCTGTATAGAAAGCATAGAAAGTGTGGCTGTTGTGCTGAAAAACTATGAGGATTTCTAATTCCCCAAAAGCGCAAATACATGATATGTACTGGGGACAAATATTAATTTTTTCTCACAGCAGGGAGAAAGCTATGAAAATTATTCTTCATTATATGTGAAGATGAAAATGATGAGGATGTGCACACACACACACACCCCATTCAAGACTTGGGCTGTGTTCTCACTGAAGAAATAACCCAGGCCAACAGCACTTTAATTGCCATGGCTCAGTATTATGGAATTCTGGGATTTGTAGTTTGTTGAGACATTTAGCCTTCTCTGTCAGAGACCTCTGGTGCCACAATAAACTACAATTCCCAGAATTCCATAGCATTGAACCAAGGTAGTTAAAGTAGTGACAACCTGGATTATTTCTGCGGTGCGGATGCAGGCTTGAAGAGGTATGGAAACCTTAACAGAAACAAAAATAGAGAAGAAACCCAAAACAAAATAAGAGCAGCTCAAGGAGGAGTAAGAAAACTAAGGGTTAGAGGGTTAAGAATATCATATTTGATTTCCTTTCAGCTAATAAATATGAGGAGAGGGGAACACACATTGTGATGATTTGTATTAGGCCCATCAAAAGGTAGAAACTTTCAAAGCTCAGAGGTTTCTTCATCTGGCATAGATGATGAAGTTATTTTAGGACAAATGTGATTTTAGGGAGAAATATGATGATGGAGGGTCACAAATCTGCATCTTTCTTGAGATGTTGAAACTGAGTTTAAGATAGTAGGGCACAGACATTTGTTGCAGGCAATGGCAATATTCCTTTGTTGGCCATGTACCATTTAGCACACAAAAGCAAGCAAGGCAGAAAATCTTTTTGCTCCATTGTTAGAAACAAAGACAATTCCTTTGAGATCTAACGTACATGCCACATGTGTGGCTACAAGCCCCTTTGTAAGCAGAATACAGTGAGTCCCTTGAGATGCCTCTATACTGACAGATCTGGAGATATAGGTGCTGCAAAAGGAGAAACATGCCAAGGATAGCCAATTTTAGTGTTACTCCTGTTAGAAGAAGAGGATGCACTGCAACATTTTGTTGCTGGTCCAGTTGTTGTATCCAGAAATTAAAGCCAAGTAGTGATTGATTCAATATTAGATCATCCAGGTAACTCTGATAGTATGGCCATGCTCACGTCTTAGAAGGTAACAGCACACAGCAGATGGTCTGGGTCAGACCTAAGTGAAAAGATAACAAGTTTGAAAATTCAACTTTCATTTTCAAACATCATTACACAGACTTTCCACAGATAATCAGTAGAGAAGGGACTATAAAACCCTTTTAACAAAATAGAAAAGAAACTATTATCTGTATTATTCCTGCTGTTGAGAAGTTATATTATCAGCAAGATCTGTACTAATAATAAATTCTTATGGCAAATACCCAGGAAAGAAACAAATTACACAACCCATGAGTAATTTACATCCCAGTATTACCTCCAATTAAATATTTTAAAATTTCAAATAGATGAGCACTGTTTGGTACCACAAATAATTATAACCACTGTTTACTGAAAACCTAATACCATTTAAGAATAACAGTGGTAACTAACAACTTATTCCATAGTTCCTTTTGGCTTTATGCACCTTCATCTGAATAATTCAGAGATTAATAAGGGAATCCTACATATGTCTACTCAGTTGGATGTCCCCATAGAATTCAATGGAACTTACTCCCAGGTAACTGTGTATATGATGGTCATCTCTTTGTAACTCTTTCAGGTAATTCTTTGCAATACTATAGTCTTCTGTGCTTTGATTAAATCCCTGTTATGTGCTGGAAATTTATTTTGCTAATTAATGTGACCTTTTGTTACATAATAATGATTATACCAGATAATAGTGGAGGATAATAAACTCTTAAAGCTGAGATAGTGGACACCTGTGGTGAAATTCTAAAAGTGCTGAAGTCTGTGACAGAACTCCTATTACCTTAATGGAGTTCAGAACTCAACCTTGCATTTTAGATTTTAAATTAAAGTGACTCAGCTGAAATAGGGCTGAGTTGGAAGAGGGAGTCATTTTCAGGAACAATGAGAACAAGAAACAAAAATCACAAACACAAATAGAATTTGTTCCCAATGTGCTTCTTGGTGAAAGGAAATTAAAATGGTTAATAATAATATGCTCAGGACAACTTTTCTTCTTCAGCTAACCAAGCAGACCCAATATTCACAAAATTTTTACCAGAAATAAAAATCATCTCCTCTTCCAGCATTTTTTTTTTAGTGGTTGCTATGAAGCATAACACTTTGCTTGTTCAAGAGGTAATGCCATTATTTTGAAAGGGCTTCATTTATCCATATGAGATATGTTTTTGCCAAACCTGATTGCCTGTGGAGTGCTGTGTTGTCAAGCCATTCTGTTTACCAAGTGATTTCTGATCAGCTAAAACCACCCAGAGCATGGAGAAGTCACTTTCTGGATTACAGTTTGAGGGATTCTGGGGATTGTGATCCAAACAGTGACTGACCTTTTTTTCTAAGCTCTGAACCATCATTGTGATTAATCCAGGAAATATTGCCTTCACTTTGAATATCAAGTATCAAAAAATTCAGAAAGACTACACCACAAAATTAAAATAAAAAATAGTAGCCTGTGAGACGGGGTGGGGTATGTGAGCAGATATTGTACAGGCAAAACAGAGAAAGGCAGACAGGGTGTCATAAGGGAGCAAACATAAAGAAAAAAAAGGATAGAAATGAATGTCAATGGAGATTCTGATTGAAGTTCCTCATTTTGTATATCCTGGGTTTTGAGAACCAAAGCACACTTTGTTTCAGAAATGGGCATATGTGAGAGATTCGTCATACATTTCAGAGAAATAGGGGGGAAACACAATATCAAATGGGCATTTTAAAAATATAAATGGCCAAAATGTATGCATTTTTTAAAAAATCTACACAAACACAGATTGGGGTGAGCAACTGTGTTGGATGGAGGTCCAATTTCTGACCCTTTGGCCCTCCCAGGACCACAGGCGAACAAAACAAAACAAAAATAGATGGCAAACACTGTGTGATGGGGTGGGTAGGAGCTGTTTGAAATGAAGAGGCAATTCTCACTTTGAGGAAAGGAGGGCAGAAGATGGTCAAATTTGGATATCTGGAAAAGTTAGCAGACATATTTAAAAAAAAAAAAAGCTGCCTTGACAGGACACATGTCATTCCAAGACCACACACAGATGACATCTCCTTTGGAAAAATCAATAAAAAGTTTACAAAATGGTTCTGTTACTATACAAAATGCACACAAATTCTCACACTGAAAGAACAAATAATGCCTTGCACTGAATGCAAACAAAAGATGGGATAGGAATGGAGGAGGGATTTGGTGAAAGGTAATAAAACTGAGACTCAGAGCTTTTCACATCCCTAAAGAAGAGTCAGGTGCCACCTTAAAGCCTAACATATTTTACTGCAAAATCAGTTTCTGTGGACTAGAGGCTATTTTCTGTGCAAAAAAAAATCATGTCCCAATAAATCTGTGAGTCAATAAGATGCCACAAGGCTCTTTTGTGTCTTTGTTGCAAGTGACTAACACAGCTCCCCTTTTGAAATGAAATGATCAAGAAATGTATACAAAAGGCCCCCACCTCTAATTATAAAGACAGCAAGGGAGCGGTTTGACAAACTGCTAATGCAATGAGCAAGCTTACCACAAATGGCAGGAAAACAGAGAAGGGATCAGCATTACAGGAAGGTTGTTGTGACAGTTTGTATAAGACACCAAACTATATGCCAGACATTATAAAGCAATTGCTGTAAATGACACAGAGGAAGAGCCTCCGCTGCTCTGCAAAACTCTTTCAGGAGCACTTGTACATGCAAAGTCACATTGAAAAAGACATCTGGCCCCAGTAATAAAGCCAGGCAGCTTGCTAAAGTCACTTAAGGTCTTGGACAAAGTAGGGTACAGTTTATTAAACACATTTCAGATCTGTCAACAAGCAGAAGACAGGAACTAAATAAAGTGAAAGAAGCAATGAATGAACTGAACAATGCCTCCTATTACAAAGCCAGGATTCTTCTCCATACCTAGGATCAGAATATTGTTGTTATAGGCCTGATTAGTTGTGCTTAACTATACAAACATCCTTGCAAGTGGGCCATAAGAAAGATGGTGCAGGCCATAAGGAGGAAAAATCCAAAATCTATATAAGGGTAAAACCTTCATAGAATCATAGAGCTGAAAGAGACCACAAGGGCCATCCTGTCCATGCAGTTGCACGGAAGACATAATCAAAACACTTCAAACAGATGGCCATCTAGCCTCTGCTTAAAAACTACCAAAGAAGGAGACTTCAAGACAGCATATTCCACTGTTGAACAGCAATTTTTAAAAATAATATATTTATTGAAATATTGAAGCATTTAAAAACATTTAACACATATAAACTCACAAAACTACATATAAACCAATTTGCTGATTTCTTACATAATAATTGTTAATCCTTTAAAAGATCTTTCATTAAACTCAGTTCATCCTCCCCTTCCCCAGAGTTTTCCTCTTTGGCTTTTCTTTGACCCTGTTCATTGTATGTATGTTAGAATCAGATCTAATTAGGGGAATTTATAATTAGCTCAAATATGCTAGAGTGAGGTCCCAACAAAGCCGCGTGGAACCATCTACCGCTATGTATACCAGAGGACTAATAGATCTCTCAAGGGAAGATGCGGAGATGGGCTTATCCATTTAAAGTCTAAATATTTGTTAATTAACAAATGGGGAAAAACTGCACGCATCCAAATATGGCACACACACACACACTAGAAGGAAACATGGGTGAAAGTGGGGATAGCTTGAGAGGAGCTAGGCTGAGGGGAAATACTTACTTCTGAAGGCTTCTCCGGGCTTGGCTGTGAAGGTTGATGATGATGCTGATGAAGCACGGCCGCCAAAATGGGGGGAAGGGAAGAGATGGCCACGGGAGCTAAATCAGAGCACAGACCAATGTGGAATCTGCATGCACTCTCAAGATAGCACGTGGATCCTAGGAATCCAGGGGTTCTTATAAGGAATTTCTGCCCTCTAGCTATAAGTCCAATGGCTGTCGGACAAAGGCGTTGATGGGTTTAGCTTTGTCAACCTAGGTGTGAGCATAGTCTAAACCAGGGGTAGGCAACCTATGGTCCAGGGGCCAGATGCACACACATCCCCGAGGCCTTTGGACCAGCCCCAGGCAGGTCCTGCCCCTGCCACCGCCCGCCATGATCATGTTGATTATTGTTGTTATTACTTGTTCTTGGGGTTTTCTTGGCAAAATCTCCACAGGGGTTTTGCCATGGCTTTTCTGGGGCTGAGAGAGTGTGCATGCATATTTTTTAATTTTGTTAAATTTTTTATTATTTATTTATTTATTTATTCATGCTTCGGCCCCCCAATTGTCTGAGGGACAGCAACCCGGCCCCCGGCTCAAAAAGGTTGCCTACCCCTGGTCTAAACAATGCATTTGGTTTCGAAATTATCAAGGAAGGGAGGCTAGAGAAAAGGGTGCAGTCAAATCTGATCGCTGTCCCATTAAATGTGAGACTCAAGACAAAGAAACACAAGACAAAACCCTTTTGGCAACTCCCAAACCTGTTTGTTAGAGAATTTTCCAGTGTCTTACTTCTGAAGGCTTCTCCGGGCTTGGCTGTGAAGGTTGATGATGATGCTGATGAAGCACGGCCGCCAAAATGGGGGGAAGGGAAGAGATGGCCACGGGAGCTAAATCAGAGCACAGACCAATGTGGAATCTGCATGCACTCTCAAGATAGAATTTTCCAATCTAGGGGATTATGGCTGACATCCCTCAGAGGTCAGTCTGTGGTCATAGAGGGAACTCCGCATTTCCAAAATTTTATGAAAATGCACATATGCTAACATTTATTCCATCTATTCCGACTTCCTTCTTCTCTATTATTCCTTTCTTTTCCTCTTTCTTTGTATTCACATTACTCTCCTACTTTTTCTTATCTCCTTTTTATTACCCTACTCCTATCACACCCCTTACATGTAACCAACATCACTTATATACCTCCCTCTTTTTCCATCATTACAAACATTCCACACATACACATACCTTCCAACCACATACAAAAACCATCTATTTTAACCTTCCCTGTACTTTGCAAGGTCAAATTTCTTAATAATTGTAGTTTTCCCCTAGATATCTTGATTATCAACTATTTCTAGGTAGGATGCTTGAGATCTGTATATATAAAGGAAGAACAAAAAGTTCAATCCACAAAAACCAATCAAGCAAAAACAGAAGAAGAAAAGCAAACCAAAAAAGACAAATAAACAAACAACAAAAAAGAAGAAAATAATTTAAGAATACTAACATAAATCATGAATAAAAAAGTGAAAAAGAAATACATAACTAGACATAACAAATTGCAAATAACCAATTGCAATAGTTTATGTACCTTACTTCATACTTCTCTATATTAAAAAAAATACTTCCTATTCCTATCAATTCTGGGTTCTTTTTATAAACTTTATTGCCCTCCTATTTCCATGACCATATCTATTTCTCTTTTATCTGTTATTTCCAATACTCCAATGTAACGTTAAACAGCTTCATTTATATACCGCTTCATATTGCGCTATGGGATGTCTAAGTGGTTTACAACTGTAAGCTCATTGCCCCCCAACGGCTGGGTACTCATTTTAGCGACCTCGGAAGGATGCAGGCCTGAGTCTAGCCTGAGCCCTGGCTAGTATTGAACTCACAACCTTGTGTTCTATGAATGAGTGGCTGCAGTACAGGCATTTAGCCACTGCACCAGCAGGGCTCTTATACATTGCTCAAGAAATTAACTTCCCCTATAATTATCATATCTTCCCTTAATTTCAATTTTCTTTTCTCCATAATTTCAATCCCTCTCTACAATCAAGTGTCACCTTATTTTCCTGTTTACTATCTATTTATGTTCTAATTTCCCATCTAAACACTTGTTTTAGTCACCAAAACTTATTATCGCTAAACCACCACATTCCCTCCCCCTGCCAAAGGATAGCATACCATTCCATTCTTCTTTAAATCTGTCAGTGGTCTTATCTTTAAGCAATGTAGTAATCTTATCCATTTTGGCAATTTCTGTTAATTTTAATAGCCATTCATCAATTGTTAGAACTTCTTTGACTTTCCATTTTCTAGCAAATATTATCCTGGCTGCTGTTACCATATATAATATTATTTCCCCAAATTTCCTCTCTGTTCCTATCTCTAGGGAGTCTAATATATTTGACAAATATAGATGTGGAAGGTGCTTAAGTTTAATTTTCAGTATCTCTATTATCTTTGAATGGATGTTTTTCCAAAATTATTTTGCTTTTGGGCATTGCCACCACATATGGTAGAATGTGGTATTTTTGTTCCCACATTTCCAGCAGCTATTCTTGTTATTTGGATACATTTTCACCAATTTTACTGGTGTTAAGTGGCATCTATAAAACATTTTATAGACGTTCTCCCTAAGATCATTACAATTTGTAAATTTTATATTCTTAGTCCAAGTTCTTATCCATTTATCTAATTGTATAGGATGGCCAAATTCCTTGCCCATCTTATCATATTTTCTTTCACAATTTCTTCTAGTTCCCATTGTAACAATAACTTATAGAATTTAAAGATTATTTGTTAATTTCCTGCTTCTAGAATTTTATCTAATTGTTGTTTTTGATCTTGTATCCTTCTTAATTTGATATCTTTCTTAAAACCTTCTGCTAATTGTTGATAGAAAAACCAATTGCACACTATGTTTTCTTGCTCCAATTCTTCCCTGGACTTCATACAGTAAGTATCCTCCATTTTTTTCAGAATATCTTCATATGTAAGCCAATTACTTTTATATAAATTTTCTTTTATGAAATGTAATAAAGTTCATGTTGGAGTTTTAGGATATAGTCTCTCTTGATATTTTGACCAGATTATCAGGAGGGATAATCTTATATAGTGGTTTAGGCATTCTTTATTTGAAATAACTTCATTCAAACACAGATAAGCATGCCAGCCATGATCTAAGTTAAATCCTTCCAATTGTAATAATCTCTTATTCTTGAGAGTAATCCGTTCTTTAAGCCATATCAACCCACAAGCGTGATAGTACAGTTTTAGATTTGGAAGTTCTAACCCACCTCTTTCTTTACTGTCTTAGAGGATTTCCCACTTTATTCTTGGTTTCTTCCCCTGCCAAATAAATCTGGATAGATCTCTGTCCCATTGTTTAAATGGCTTGTCATTGGTTATAATGGGCAGGTTTTGAAATAGATGTGATATTTTAGGTAGGACATTAATTTGAACGACTGCCACACTTCCTAGTAAAGACAAATTTAGTTTGGACCAGTTCATCAATTTTTTTTTTATTTGATTCCACATTTTTATATAATGTTTTCTAATAGTTCCAGATTTTTATTTGTGATTGCAATTTCTAAACATTTTGTTTCTTTCAGAATTTTAAAACCCAATAATGCCATTAATTCTGTTTTTTCTTCTTTAGTTATATTTTTAGTTATCATCACTGTTTTTTCTCTATTTACTTTAAAACCTGCCAATTCACTGAATTCATCTAATGTTACCATTAATCTCATCATACTACTTTTTGGATCATCTAGAAAAAGAACTACATCATCTGCAAAGGATTTCAATTTGTAGGTGAATCCTTGAATGTTTAAACCTTGAATTTGAGAGTCTTCTATTATTGTTCTGTTTATAACCTCTATTATCATTAGAAATAGTAGCAGGGATAGAGGACATCTTTGTTTTGTCCCTTTTGTTATTTTACATAATTTTGTTTTCTCTCCATTTATCAATATTTGTGCCTTTTGTTCTTTATAAATTAAATCGATCCAATTGAATATTTTGCTCCTATATTCATATTCCGCATAATTTCTTTCACAAACTCCCAATTTACATTGTCAAAAGCTTTTTCAGCATCCAGGAAGATCATACCTAGCTTCCTTTCATTATGTTTCTCATAGAATTCCAGTACACCCAAAACTGTCATTACGCTCTCATGTAAATATCTGTTTGGGAGAAAGCCAATCTGATCTTCCTGGATCCATTCCCCTAAAAACTTTTAAAGTCTTTCTGCTAGCATTCCTACATAGATTTTATAATCAACATTTAGCAGGGAAATTGGCCTGTAATTTTTAACATCAATATTATATTTTCCTTTGTTTGGGATTAAAAAAATTAAAGCATTTCCCCAAGAATTTTGAATTTTCCTCTGGTCTATTTCTGATTGTTGCATGGAGTAGTTATAAGAGTTCATTCTCAAATATTTTATAGAATTGTCCTGTGAAGCTGTCAGGTCTTGATGCCTTACCATTCTTTAATCTGGCAATTTCTTCTTTCATTTCTATTAAAGAAATGGTTTTATTCAAATCTTTTCTTTCTTGTTCTGAGATGGGGGGGGGGGGTAATTTCTTTTCTTGTATATATTTCCTAATTTCCCCCCTTATCTCCTTGGACATAGAATGTTCCTTGAATAATTTAGAATAATATGTATTAAATAAATAAATAATATATTTTTGTCAAGTATGGTAAACTCTTTTATTTTTAATGCCTAGAATTTTCCTTTTTCTTTTCTTTTTTTTTTCTTTTCCTTTTTCCTTCTTTAGTCTGTATGACAGCTATCTCCCTGGCTTATTTGCTTGGTCAAAATATTTCTGTTTTACATATTTTAAATTGGTGGCTACTTCTGTTGAGATCTCTTGATAGAGTTGTCCTTGTAGGACTTTAATTTCCTCTTTTAATGTCACTTTTCCTATATCTAATTTCGATTCCTTTTCTTTCTTTCTTTGTGATTTCTTCTGTGATCATTTTTTTTCTCTATCTTCTATTAATTTCTATCTCTTGTTGGATCAAGATGCTTCTGAATACAACCTTGGCTGTGTCCCAGACAATGTCCATCTTTGTTACTTTCCCCATATTCTCTTTGAAAAAATGATTTAATGCAGTTTTCACTTTCTCTATCACTCTTTCATTTTTAAGTAGGAAATCTTTTAATCTCAATTGAATTATTTCTTTCTTTTTTAAAATCTAATAGTAAGTACAATTGAACATCTCTTACCATCAGGAAGTTCTTTCTAATGTTTAGGTGGAATGTCTTTTCCTGTAGTTTGAATCTTTAGGCCAGTTCAAAGATCACAAAAAAGTGTGTATGTTTTCATGACCTCCAGACCTTGTGTCCTTGGGCTATTTGTTAAATAAAGCAAGGAAAAAAATGACTGATGCTGAACTAGTTTTCAATTGTTTATGTATGTACCTTCAAGTTGTCTGTTGACTTATGACAGTCTCATGAATTTCATAAGGTTTTCTTAGGCAAGGAATACTCAGAGGTGGTTTTGCTAGTTCCTTCCTCTGAAATGTAGCCTGCAGCACATGGCATTCATTGGTGATCTCCCGTCCAAGTACTAATTAGGCCTGACCCACCTTATCTTCTAAGATCAAGCAGGATCTGGTGTCTTTAGGGTATTTAGGTATGTGTTTAATACCATTAGTGATCCTTCCACAGTTTTTTTTAAAGTATACTCATTCCAAGTACAGAGCCTCAAAAGAGTCCTTTACTCTTATTTTCCATCACTTCCCAGGTCAGGATTGGGTATTTTGCACACATACTACCTTCCTTGGATCTAGTAGCCATTTCTTAGGGTCTCTCTTACCAGTCATCCATTCTACTCATCCCATCTTTATATTTTACAACCATGTGACCAGGATCCAAGGAGGTTCTTCTACCAAATACTGGTGCTTCCACCAGAATCAAAAGTCTCCCCAACCCCACTTAGAGCTCTGTGTGGCTCCTAAATTTACTTATTACAATTCAGTTTTCATAGAAAGGAGGAAAGTGAAGAAACATTGAAGAAAAAGGTAAAGAAAAAAACAAAGGAAGGAAAGGAAAGTATAAAGATAAAATAATCATTAATTATACACATTATAAACACCATGATGCACATCAACTGTTATGAACACTGGTTTTTATTTGGCATGTAATTCCAAACATTTCTGATAAATTTAAATGTAGTTTCTTTTCATAATTTCATTGCCATCTTAAGACGTGGTGTGGGAGGAGGTTGTCTGTAAATGCCAGGAAGATTGTTGGGGGAGCAGGTTCCTGTTAAATAAGTGGGGGTTAGAAGTTCTTGATGGTCTATTGCAGATTGCACAGGAATCAATCTCAGGTTGTTCAGAGACCAGTGATCACATATAAAGTGGCTAAGAGTGGTAACAGGATATCAAAATTGTTCTGCACTACCCTGCTTTAGAGGGTAGAATGGTAAGAGTTGGAACACACTGCCTTGGAGAGTAGTGGAGTTCTCCTTCTTTGAAGGTTTTTAAACAGATGCAAGATGGTGTGCTGCCAAGAGTGCTTTGACTGTGCATTCTTACATGGCAGGGGGTTAGACTTAATGGCCCGGATGTTATGATTCTATGATATACAAATATTAAGTGCCATAGTGCAGCCTAATGGAATCCTGGAATGTGTAGTGTGGTAGAGGTACTTAGAGCCAGAGAGTAGTTGAGGAGGGAATGTGCCAAAGATCTGTAGTTAGAGAATTCTAAGAACCTTATAAATCTACAAATCCCAGCAAAGCTATGAGACTTAAGTGTATCACACTATTGTAAGTTTGTAGAACAGTGCAGCAAAGTATGATGGTTCTGAAAAGCATGTCAAACAAATGACTTTGAAGAAAGCACTAAAGGAAGAGGAAAATGTAACATTGTGCATCAAGAGAAGAATGCTGTTCTAAGTATGAAGAAGAGTCTGGAAGCCATCACACATAATAACTCCTCCTCCAGGCACAGCAAGATGGAATCCATTCTGTTGCTCACCATCTGGAAGAGTCGCAATGGACAGCATTTGCAGACAAGGTGGAAGAGAAAGAAATATTTCTTTAGTACTGTCACTACCAAAATATGTTTAACTCAACTGCTGTTAGATGAGAATCAGCAAAGGACAGGCTCAAAATGGATCTCAGAGCTCCTATCGAAAAAGTGCTAAAGACCCCACCTGTAGATATTATATGCACCCTTTTGATAGACAGAAAACTGCAAGTAGTGCACTTGCATTAGAACAATCTTACAAAATTTAATTAACTTTATTGAAAAATAAAACCAATTCAAGTATGTGAGGTGTAGGAAAACAATAAAACAGCATTACTATAACACAACATTCATCTACACTGTTGAGGTTATTTTTATAGCCCTTTTCTAAATCAGCAAGAGAAGTTAATCTGAATAAAATAACCATTAAATGAACAATGAATAGGAAAGAAATAACAGAAGAAAGTTTTCACAGATAAGATAATGAAAATCGATCAGCTTTAGAGGATGCAAGATTGAGGCTGCAAATTTGTGCATATTTATTGTTATAAACTACCATCAAGTTGACTTTGACTTATGATGTCCCTAGTGGTGAGAAACTTGAAAGTCATCCATCAATAGCCCAGTTCAGATCTTGCAGACTCATTCTCATGGATTCCTTGATTGAGTCTATCCATCTATAATGTGGTCTTCCACTTTTGCTACTGTCTTCAGGCATTATTGTCTTCTCATGATATGTCCAAAGTACAACAGTCTCAGTTTAGTCATCTTGGCTTCTAGTCTCTAGGACCCATTTGTTTGTCTTTTCAGCAGTCTACAGTTTGCGTAGAACTCTTCTCCAGCACCACACTTCAAGTGAGTTTATTTTCTTCCTATCAGCTTTTTCACTGTCTAGATTTCACAACAATACACAGAAACTGGAAATACTATGGCATGGACCATCCTAACTTTAGTAAGCAATAATACAGCTTTATGCTCTAGGATCTTGTTGAGTTCTTTCTGCCCTTCCAAATCTGATTTCTTGACTTCTAGTTGTCCTCTGATGTATCCCAGTAGCTTGTTGAGTGGGATCTGATCTGGGAATTTCATTTTCTGATACTCTCTTTTGTTTCATTATGAATTTTCTCATCATAGTATTTTTATGATAAAAGACATTCAAGAGGGGACTAGTATGCCTTCTGCAAAGGCGACTAACAAGCATTAGCTATGGTGCCACTGCCATTTTCTCTGAAAGATCCTTTGCCAGTGTCACCCACCCACCCTCCCATGGCCACCCATCTACAATTGCTGCTGTTCAGTAGCCATTTGGCACATTTAGTCTGGTTCCTCAGTATAAGCCTGTCTGACATGGGAGACCCTATCAGAAGTATTACTACCAGAAACATAGCCTTTTGCCTCATAAGAACACACAATCCCACCACAACAGAATGGTACTTTGAATCCCAGTCAATTTAGTGGGAATTACTTCCGAGTAAACAAGCTTTGAGTTGCAATGCTATTTACTAACTCAGGCCAAGCTTTGTAAATAAGGTATTACAAGCTTGGAAAAATTCATCTTTGGACCAACTTCCAGGGTAGGTAGCAGCAAAAACAACAGAATTATGTGGCACCTAAAAGACTAACACATTTTAGTTGGCATAAGATTTCATGGACTGTAGCCCACTTCAGCAGATGCATCTGATGGATTGGGCTACAGTCAACAAAAGCTTATGCCAAATAAAACTTGCTAGACTTTAAGGTGTCATTGGACTGCTTGGTGTTGTTTTTGAACTACAACACCAAATGCTGTCTGAGGAATTCTAGGAGCTCCAGCCCAAATAAGGTAACATTTTCAGGTTCTCAGAATAACCTATATATTAATCCTCAATTCATTCTCCCTGTCAAATCTTTATTTAGCCCAAACAGCACCATATGCATGTAACAGAGAGGTACCAGCAACCCAGCAGGCTTAAGACAGAACAGATTCTATGGTTTACAGAAATGTTTTTTTTAAATGGGGGGGGGGGAAATAACTGAACCAGTGAGGAGAAAAACTCAAAGAAAAAGAAAAAAATCTCAGTGCTAATGCATATCCTCACAGATACTGTGAGGATGCTGTGTAGATACTGGGGGAGTGGAGATACTGCCCCAACAAACAAAAAATTTTTCCTTTTAAATTTTCCTTCTGTCTCCAAAGTTCTAGCATTGCAGGGAGTGAGACATGGAAATTGTTTGCACCTGAAATTCTTATATTTTCAGTGCTGTTCACATTCCCTTGGTAAGTCTGCCTGCTCCTTTTCTTTTGATTCCTAAATGAAATGCTCAACTGAAGTCTTGAATTATTGCAGTACTAGAAATGAACAGAAATCTTGGGGGTGAAATACCCTCATTCCTCACCTGCTTAGCTACACTCTTGCTGAAAGTTCTTTGGACCAAGTGAGAATGGTGGTGTGAAGGGGAAGAATGTCAATTGGACACCTCCAAATTGGACCTATGTATTAGGAGCTCATCACACCGACAAATAACCCGATTGCTCCCCAATGGGATACAGTTGGATTGTGGGATACAGGCAGGTATTATCATACCAAAGTCACCACCAATTCATCTGGGTGAGTACAACCTGGCTGCATCCCAGGTCACAGGCACACTTCAGAGGCTGCTTTTCAAAGCTGAGAGCTTGCGGTCTTTGAAAAGTAGCCTCCGAAGTGCGCCTGGGACCCGGAATGCAGCTGGGTTACACTTGGGTGCTATAATACCTTCCTGCATCCCGCAACCTGATGGTATCCTTTAGGGAGCAGTCGGGTTATTTGTCAGTCCGTAGTTTTGCATGCACACACAAACACACATTCTGCCAAATAACATCCAAACACAAAATAGCAGAATAACAGCTCAAAACACTTGAATAGACAAAATGATTTACAACTATTTGACCTTTTGCAAGTGTATGCTGAAATTATGGAAGAAAGGAGAAAAAGAGTGCAGCACTAGCTGTTGACATGATTTCATTCTGAGCCCTTGACCTTTTGGAACAACAGTCAAAGAAGTGAAAATGTAACTTTGAAGGGGAGTGATTCATGCAAATCATGGCTTTAAAGAGCAAGTAGTTGACTTGATGGTGGTCTATTTCTTTTCTTTTTTAACTCATCTATAAGAAAGAGAATGGAAGGAAAGTATCTGATAATCCAATTATGTAAATTTTTATAAAAACAATACAGATTTTTTTGTGTGTATGGTTAATGGAATTTTAAGTCGTATTGACAATGAAAACCAATTATCTATCAAAAACTTTTTCTTCCTCCCTTTTAGCTGTCCCTCCAGTTTCATTATTGCATTAATAAAATTGAATGAATGCTTATTTTCCAGTAGCCAAATGAATGTTAGCAGCAATAGTTAAGAGAACAGCAATAATTTTTCCATAGCACTGGGATTTTTGGATTCTTAATAATACTGATTTGCTATCATTACTATGAGAGCCAGTGTGACAGTGGCATTACTAGGGTTGGTGTCACACACCCCCATTGACCTCCCATTCCACACCATACAGACTCCTTAGTAATGCTTTTTTGCACTAATGTTACTCATAAATCCTGTATTCCACTGAATGTAATGCTAATAGTTGTGACATTAAAAAACTAGCAAAATTTAAATTATATCTTCAAATTACAATATCATATGCACAACCTAAATGTATTTACATATACATAGTGAAGATTTGGTTAAAATGTGATGTTTTTAAATAAATTTTTAAAAGAATAAAATTTCCAAAAAAATTCAAAAATTTATTTTTTTAATTTAAAAATTTAACTTTCAATAAATCTGGGGCCTCTCCTTTCTCTTCCCACTGAGGTTCATCCCACTCCCACCATCTCTTAAACCATTTTAAAGGGAAGCAGGTGAATGCCATAGCCCATTTTTGCCAAAAGGTAGGTGTTTGAGCAGCAGTGGTATCACCCCTCCTTAGGGTATCATTTGGTGCAGTCCACACACCCTGCACACCCCTAGTGACACCACTGTAATGTGGTTTAGTGGTTTGAGTGTTGGACTATGACTCTGAAGACCAGGGTTTGACTTGCAGCTCAACCAAGAAGCTCACTGGATGACCTTAGGCAGGTCATGTGCTCTCAGCCTCAGGAGAAGGCAATGGCAAATATCCTCTGAACAAATCTTGCCAAGAAAACCTCATGCTTTAGGGTTGCCATAAGTTGGAAATGACTTGAAGGCACATAATGACAACATCATTAGAATGCAATCCTACACATATCTACCCAGAAATAACACCCAGGCTGGGATTCTGATAGTGCTTATGCAGATGTAAAATCTGCCTTACACCTGCATATGTCCTTTTTCATTCAATGTCAACCAAAGCCTCACCCCCTAGAATCCCCAAAGAGCTGCTGCAGTACCACCACCACCACCATTCCATTCCTGGGAAGAGGAACCGAGATTGGAGAAGCATTTGGGCATGTGTCCATAGCTAGACATGAAATAATTGCATCATCCACTGAGGGCTCCAGAAGACCCAAGCAGACCTAAGTAGTTAAGCCTCAGCATTTCACATATGGCTATAGGGACATAACCAGATGATTCTCCAATCCCCACCTCCACCAGACATGGAATAGTTATGAGGAGACTGTGGTGGCTCTACAATAAATCCCTCCATCTCCCTCTCTCTGTGTGAATGACCAGCTACAACATACTTTCACATGGATGTGTTAAAATTCTTCATTACTAATGTTAACTTAATGTTATATTAAAACATTAGGGCTGCATCTCCTACAAAGTTGTATGAGTTTTTTAACAATTTGAACAATGTGGCTTCCTTTAAGGAATCCAGGAGTTGTTGTTGGATAAGGTGCTCTGTGTGTTTTTTCTCTGGAGGTCTCGCATGTGGTTATTCAGAATTGAACAGTCCTACTCTGTTCATGAAGCATACTCTCAGGTACAGGGGTAATGGACTGCAGTCTTTATGTTTTCAGAGCAGACATGCCTGAAGAAAAAATAAGGGTCCATCTGTCTTACTGCAAACACATTTAGGATCTGAGTACAGACCATGAAAGTAAACTAAGGATGAAGAAAATATGACCTACAGGCCACGTGAACTCCCAGGCCAATTTTGAGACCCCTGGGGCACTCATTTCAGTTTTAAACATTCTTTACTGAAAATGCATCCCCACACCCTTATCAATAGAGTAAAACAACATCGTTAGTTTTTGGTTTTTTTAAAGGCTTCTCTTGAGAAAAAATGGGGCTGGGAGTAAAATATTCTGAAATTTCTCCTGTACCCTGTAAGGGTCTCGAGAAACACTTTGGCTCAGTTTTAAAAATAAAATAAAATAAAATAAAAATCCCCTTTCCAGGAACATTTTTCCTCCACTTAAAGTAGTGTCAAACTGTATTATTTCTAATTTAGATACATCCTTGTTAAGATATAGATGGGCTATGCAGTCAAAGGTGAAATGTAGAGATGTGTGTGTGTCTGTAATTTTCCACATGAGAACAGCTTCTAGGCAAAGCACAAACAACATCTAGAGAAACAAAGTAAATCTAACACCAGGTGGCCAACACAGACATAAACAAGATACAACACATGGACACAGACTTTGTTATGAGAAAGGCTTGATAACAATACATAAACAATCGTTAGGTCATGGGAAAATAATCACGTGGTGGATGATGGACAACAAGAGGTTGGGTCAATATACATCATACCGGCATTATCCAATCAACATAAGGTTAACACCTAGAAGGTGGAGTATGGGAAGGGCCTAGAGAAGCCTTTGTCTAGAATGTTATTGTTCAAGATGTGAGCACGTGTGTGTGTGCATGCCTGCCTGGCAACAGTGGTTTTAACTGCAACAAGTTGAGATGCTAAGCTTTTGGGATTGTTAAAGATGTAAACTTTCATGGCTGAACTGGACAAGTTCATCACAATGGATTTTACTTAGGGCCTCAGCAGACGGAGGCCCCGGAGACGCCGCGGGTCGGAGCGCCGCCGGAGTTCAGCCTCCGGACCGCGGCGCTCCTGCGGCGCATCTAAAAGGAGCACCAAATTGGCGCTCCTTTTAGATGTAAGGGAAAGTGCGCCCTAAAAGCGGCGGGCGCACTTTCCCTGGCTCAAACGGCGCAGCGCATGTGGACGCTGCGCCGTGAGGTCATCCCCAGTGCGCCGGCCATGCGGACAGACGGCGCTTCTGGGGGCGACCTCGGGGAGAGGAAGGGGCGCTGCTCGTGCGGCTGCCCCTCCTCTTCCCTGCCCGGAAGACGACTCTTTTAGTCATCTGCCGAGGCCCTTAGTTATCTTATTTTACTTTTATATGCATTAATAAAACGATGCTTTTGGACTTTACAATGTGTCTTCTTGACTGAAGAAGATAGGATCCTGAAGAAGGGAAGCTGAGCCAGTTGATGGTAAGAATTACAAAGTGGCTGTAGATCACAGCAGCCAGCTTGTCCTGCAGATTCTGCTGGGTGCCAAAGAGCATCACTACAACACTCATCATCCACACACTGACAATCCTAAGATGGTTGCCCTTAAATTACTTCATAAATAGGTTGCACCATATATTTTAGGCAATTTCCTTCACAAAATATTGTGGTATATTTCAAGACTCTTCCATGCCTAAGTATCACCAACCAGTGAAAAGAGGGACCCCATTGACTTTAATTTACAAATACATTTTTCACTTTAGTGACAGCAGAAATAATTATGTGTATTAGTAATGGAGTTCATTACTTTTATCTACTTAGTGATGTCATTCACATCTTGTTCTGGAGAACATGGAGATGAAATAGCTGTATTGAGTCATCCCAGCCATTCAGTACCACAATGTATTCCCTATAGGTGCTGGGTCAACTCTCAGGAAACATTTACCTTCAAAATGTGGTAGTACAATCCAGAATTTATTCCTTTTTATCATAACTGCTTTGGAGAGTATAGTCAGAAAGCAAGATATAATGGACTACTTATCCCAATAAATGAAACACACCATACATGTTAGTAGCATACATTAATTGTTTCCCAGGTCATACATACATGAAATTCTATTGCTGAGTATAACCTTGGCATTGTCATGCCACCACCTTTTTTGATATTGCAGAGTGAACATTGTGATTTCATTGTGAGCATGTGTCATTTCCTCAGAGGTGAAAGACAAAGACGAGCTAAACAGGAAGCTGCAGTGGAAAAGAATTGCCACGTTCAGCAGTCAGAGACAAAATGTCACCAGAAACGTGTAAATCATTATCTGCACAATCTTCCTCTCTAGAGAAATGACTAACAACTCTTGGACAATCATACTAATGATCATCCTGAAGGAGAGTTGACAAAAATGGACAAAAATGAAGGCTGCAACCTTTTCTAGATGGTAACTGCTGAAAAGATTGGTACAAGTGCCTCCTACCCACACAGGCACACCTCTTCCCCAACTGGTACAAGCTGGCAAGCCTGGAGAGGAGGCAATAATTTGCCCCATTGTTCCCTTCCAGCCCAACTCATAATTGCCTTGTGAGCAGCTTTCTTTTGTTTCCAACACTTGCTTCTTTTCTTCCTCTGAAGTTTACATCCAAATGATTTGTGTGGATATTTTCAGTGAATGCATCCATTTAAAAGGACAACAGAGCCAGAGATGAATACATACACGGGAAATTAGAGAACAAAATCTTCATGATAAACTTGTGGACATTTTGACTTGGATCCTATAGTAAGTCAAGGTCATTCTCCCCTTTCTCTCCATTTGATTCTTGCCTGGAATACAGGTTGGACTGAGAAAGTTACCCAGTCAACTAGTGAGCTTTGTGGCTCTGGGGATTCAAGGAATCAAAATTTGGATCTCCAGACTCCATTGCTCTAGAAGCCTCACCACAGTAGTTCTGAGTCAATGGGCATTATTCAGCCAATGTCAAGCACAGTTAAGTCCAATTGCTCTCAGTGGTAAAATTGCTGTAATAACAACTTTCTGTTTTGAAATCAGTGGGATTTTGCAACACTTAATTTTGAGTGGATCATATTTAGGGATACAAGAGTTTGCTGTTTCATTCATTGAAAGTCTGTGGTACATCTCAGATTATCGTTGCTTTTCAAAATGAACCCTGTATATGTAGGGTCTGTTTCTTTTTCCATGAAAAAAAGGGAGGAATAGTTATGCAAGAGATGTACATAATAGTAGCATAGTTAGGCTGTTGTTATTTGTCAGTATTTTATTTTATTTTATTAATTTTTGTTGTTATGTGTTTCCAAGCTGACTTCCTTATGGAAACCCTATCAAGAGGGGTTGTCATTGCTTACCTTCAAGGCTGATAGAGTGTGATTTCCCAAGCTTACCCAATGGGTTCCCATGGTTGAGCAGGAATTTCTACATTTCCCCCAATACTGGTACCTGAAACAGTACACACACACACACACACACACACACACACACAAAACCAGATACATCTAAAACCACAATTTAGTTGCAGTTTCAAAGTACAATTAAACAAATTGCTGTCTTAAATGGAATTTAAAGCAAATTAAAAATATGTGGAGCAAAGGGAGGGCAGCCCATGCACACACACAGTGAAGGAGCTTATGGCTTCTGTGTCACTGGGTGGTGAATCCACACCAGACTTTAGTCTCAACTCTAAGGGAAATATCCAAGTGATTTGAAATAGTTTCCCCCTATTAAGTGATAGAGTTCAGCACCTTGGATAGCTTCTTAAAGTTCTGGTAAACCTGGACTCAGGAGACCACAAACATAGAAAGCACAAGCTGCCATTGCCTGCAGAACTATTCTTTAGTAGTCAGTTGGTTACCAAAGCCCATATGAATAGAAAAGGTTTCATTTAAATAATGAATGAATGAATACTGGAAGTTTCCTCCAAGGGTCATGTTTGAAATGCCATTGTGAGGGGGAAATGTTTGGCTTTCTGGTTTGCCCAGTTATTTGGCAGAGAATATTGACTTGTACAGTCTAAACTGGATTTATATTATTATTATTATGGGGGGGTGCCATCTGTGTCATTTTTATGCCATAAAATCATATGGTTGCATTATGTTGCTTTTTTAAAAAAAAATACACTGGTAAGGAAATAGTATCAACATTCCTAATACTGCTAAATTTTAAAGATCTTGCTGATGCATATTTTGATGAACATTCAACTTGTCTCCTCTGCTCCATTTGGCTTATACAGGAGTTTGTATGTATCTAGCTACCATTTTTTCCAAACAGAAATTAAATCAGAAATCCAACACAAGGAGGCTTGAGGATAATGGTCATACACCAGTGGCATTACAATTCCCAGCTAGAAACTGAACATGTTTCCAAAGCACACATGACCATTTCCCCCCTTCCATAAGGCAAGCCCTGCTTCCTTTATACCACCCCCTCCATAACTAAAAGAATTTATGCCATGAGAGTCTTTTTTCTATCTGCTGTTGACCATTTTCCCATTCTCCCCTGTACTACTCTATTTACAGACTAAGACATGGGATGAAATCTGGTTGCTAGAATTTTTACCAAGATGAAGATCCGTGCTTGGTACAAAATAAGAAAGACCCATGACTTAAACAACACAAACATGGGTATCAACATCTTCATCTAGTCTAAAAAGGGTTTTCCAAACAGAAAATAATCTCAGCAGGTACAGAAGGAAAAGCAAAGTACTGTCAGGTCTACCAACAGCCAGGAGAATTTTATATCCCACAGTGCCATCTAGCTGGATGAGATGTAGTGACACTGTTGGTTTTCAAGGAAAAACAACTCTGCTCTAATATGAAATGTTAAGTTCATAAATAATTTGTGACCTTGGACGAAGCTTAGCTCCTAGCTTTATTGTCTGAGTTTTTATTCACATTTGTTTTCCTCAACATAATGCATCTCAGGGTCCCAAGGGTCATGCTGTAGCTCCAGGAAACAAACTAACATATACTATTTTCATTATTTCTAGAATTGGAAGGCACATGAATTAATATATTAAATGAAACCCCTCTACATTTTAAGAGGGAATTTTTATAAGAAGGGACTTCAAATAGCATAAAAGCCATAATTAAAGACTGCGGCATTAGAAGAATTTCACAAAATGGAGCATAATCAGCAAAATACAAATAAGACTCTAATATTCCATATTCTGGCATAGAAATATTCTCTTTAAAATCCAGGAGAGAGGAAGAGAGAGATACAGGTAGAAGCAGAGGCAGAGGCAGAGAGAGAGAGAGAGATTTCATGGGAAAAAATACATGTTGAACCACACTGGAATCCACTTTAAATTCATAAGGATCACCTTGTGTTGAATAGGAAGCATGCATTTAACTCTCCCTTGGCATCATTTCGACCTTAAAGATCTCAATGTCAGATGAATTGTGCCCCATGAATCTTCCCAAATGAATCTTCAGCTACAGTACATACACAATATAATCAATTATCCCAATTTTTTAAGGATTCTCTACTACAGTTTATTATACACATTTACACTCCACAAGTACAAAAAATAAAAATAAAAGTGAAAATAAAAATCTGTACACTTCACATTACAGTACATACTAGCCACCAATTTGCTAGCTAATATGGTAAAAACATGGTAAAAACAGAATGAAAATAAGTGTGCTTGATTCTCAGCCATAGCTTCCTTATTTTCAATTCTGGCTTCTACTCCTAGCTTCTGTGTTCCAGGGAATCACATTTCTAATCAACATAACACAAGAATTAGAAGCATATTTTACCTTACACAAGGTGACCCATCTCTTGAACACTGACAGGATCAAGCTTAGTTAATGTTTAGGTCCACAGAAATGTTTAAGACCAGCACATTATTTACAGACGTAGTCCTGCAACAGAATATTGCAGTATGGAGTCTTTCTCTTTTCAGATTCCAACCATTCCATCCTTGCTTCTCCCTTCATACACTCACCCCAATGGTCAATTTGCATTCCAAGATCATTGACAATGCTTGGTCTTGGGATATTTTCCCCTACTTCCTTCCAGACCTAAGTTTTTGCTTAATCAATATATTTTGCTTATTTAAACCATTTTATCCCACTCTTCAGCCAAAGCAGCTTATATATACTAATTTAATATTTAAAAAAAAAAACACCAACAACCATGGACAGTCCTTGTGTATATATGCTTTGGCCAAGATTTGTTCAATGGCAGCTAAACATTAAGCTCTACCAACATACATACCCAGAAGGAGTTTTTCAGGTGATGTTCAGTGACCATTCTGAACCATTCCATGGCTGCTTCAATAGCTGTTCTTAGTCATGGGCACAGAACTATGCCTTCACATCAAATTGGGCTTTAAGCCAGCCTGTTTCATTATGGGTGAATGGGAAATTCTTTGCATTAGGGAATATAGAATATTTCCTTATGCAAACATGTAGCACGTACAACTGCTAGGATAACTCAAAGTTTGTTGTTGTTGTGTGCCTTCAGGTCATTTTCAACTTATGGCAACCTTAAGGCCCTCTGCCTCTGCTTCTACCTGTATTTTCTTGGCAAGTTTCATCAGAGGTAATTTGCCACAGCCATCTTCTGAGGCTGAGAGAGTATGACTTGCCCGCAGTCGCCCAGTGGGTTTCCACATTCAATTGGGGATATGAATTGTAGTCTGCAGAGTCATAGTCCAGTGCTCAAACAACTACACTATCCCAGCTTTCTTAACTCAGTTAAGTAATTCAGAATTTGTTATTGTTATCTGCCTCCAAATCAACCTTGATTCGTTTATTTATTTATATTTTATTTCTATGCCACCTTTCTCCAAAAAAGGGACCTAAGAGATCTCACAATGCTCATTATGACCCTGTGGAGGAGACACCTCCAAGAACCCCTGTCTAACATTCCTTTGCTTAGTTCCTACAATGCCTATATCCCCCCCCCCCCCCGATTGAGTCAATCCATTTGGCATGTGGTCTTCCTTTCCTTCTTCTGTCCTCTACCTTTCCTAATATTATTCTCTTTTCCAGTTTTCCATGCCTTCTCATTATATGGCCAAAGTACATCAGTGTCATTTTTATCATCTTCTAATGAGATCTGGTTTGATCTGTTCTAAGATCCATCTGTTTGTCTTTTTGGCTGTCCATGGTATCCTAAGCACTTTTCTTCAGCACATCTCAAATTCAGAGTGACTTCCATGTAATTCCAACACATTGGACACTCAGACATCAGTTTTTTAAAATTAAATTGTAGCTCTTAAAATATGCAGCTGAAAACTGACTGAAAGTCACCTCCCCTCCCATGAGCTATCTCCAGTACAACAGGCAGAAATACTGCCACATTTCCCCTTGTACAACTCTGGAGACCAGGATTCAGTTCCAATGAGTTGGGCCCTCTCATGATGTGTCCAAAGTACGACAGCCTAAGTCTTGTCATCTTGGCTTCCAGGTTGATTTCTGGATTGATCTGCCTTAGCACCCATTTGTTTGTCTTTTTGGCTGTCTCCAGCACCAGATCTCAAATGAATTGATTTTCTTCCTATCTTCTTTCTTAACTGTCCAGTTCTCACATCCATACATGGTAATAGAGAATACAATGGCTTGTATGATTCTAACTTTGGTACTCAGTTGTATATCTTTGCTTGTTAGGATCTTTTATAGTTCTTTCTGTGGGCTGGAGCAGAGAGGTGCAAAACAGCAGCCCAAGTCTGCTCTGACTGCAAGTGGGTAAGACCCCACTGGTCGCATGCCCCACTCCCAAAGTGAGCCACAGACACAGGGCCCAACCCATGCTGCCAGAAGCCAGATTATCCCTGCTCCAGAACCAGAGCACATCTTCAGCATAGCTTTGAACCTTGTTTCCAGCTGTATGCACTGGTTGAACACCATGCCCCCAAAGCAACTGAAGATGCTTCATTTGGCCCATCTGTTCCAGGCCATAGCTGTTCTCCCTACTCTTAATCTTTTGGTTTCCTGCCTGCAATCCCTGTTCCTATCAATGTTTGATCCTAAGTATGAGAACTCCTACTATTTCCATTTCTTCATTCTCTAGGTTGAATTTGTGTAGATTCTCCATGGCCAATATTTGGATGAGGTTGTACTCCCCTTAAAAATCTGCTTTGAAATTCAGAGGTTTTTCTAGTGTCAGTTTTGCACCTGAATGCTCAGGTATTCAGGAGCGCTTTGTTGAGTTTATTCTGGATGTGCCAATTTTATCCATTTCTAGCAATGTCATACCTAGGCATGGTTAACATATGTCTATTTACATTTAGATTGGATTATTGCAATACACTGTACATGGGACTACTCTTGAAAAGTATTTGAAAAATGAAACTGGTCTAGAATGCAGCAGTAAGTATACCAGTGGGTGCTTGTGTAGTGGGCACAATTCAATGTGTTGCTGATGTCCTTTAATGCCCTAAATTGTTTAGGAATGGATTCTCTCCTCCCTTTCCAGCTTGTCACTCCTTAAAATCTTATGTCCAGATCCTTTGTCTTTGTCCCTACTGAGGCACAATAGATGGGGGCAAGAGAAAGGGTCTTCTCAGTTATGGAAACCTATACTCTGGAAGACTAGCTAGGGGCTTAAGTTGGTAAGTTGTTTGATATAACTATTTATTTTGAGTAGTGTGATGGATGGGATTTGAGTTATTGTGCATAGGGTTTAGAGAAAGACAAAGGGAGAGTGAAAAAGAGAGAACTTTCTTATGTAGTAGTTGTTATAAACTCTCTTCACAATCGGGTTTTCCTGTACTTCGTTCCCCTGCATGAGGACTGAAGAAGAGAAAGTAACCCTCCACTGAAGCCACATCATCCCGCCCTGACAATGTGGATATACCATATTTATATGCAAACCAGAAATGTAATCTTCTTTACTTGCTCTTGTTTCTCTGCAGGAAAGGATAGATACAGTTATAAATCATTGAATAAACCATCCAGCCGTTAATTTATCATGCTGGCCTTATTACTGCTTTTTGAAAAATCAAATAAAATATTAAGAATATAAGACCGTTAATTCTTTTTCACTTTTTTCCTAACTCTATCTTCATGCTTTAAATATTGTGGGACTCAAGCAGGCTTATACGCAACCATCCATCAGCCTGTAGTAGCCTTTGCAGCATGCAGCCACTCTATTAAATTTTAGAATTCCAGTCATAACACACAGCTATAGGGTGTTAGCACATAACAGAAAAAGATGGAGAAGACTAACCATTTGTCAAGTATTTCATGTCAGGCACATTTATTGTTCCTCTGTCTAGTGAAAGTGATGATTGGGTGATGCTGGAGTTACAGCTGCTATCAAGGACCCTGCAAACCCAGAGGCATCCCAAATGACTATTCAAAAAGGAGCAGGTGTAAGGGGGTGAACAGGCCTATCATCACTGCCTGGGGTCTTTTCACACTACAGAATTATAGCACTATGGTTCCATGTTAACTGCCTTGGAAACATCCAATGGAATCTTGAGATTTCCAGTTTAGGAAGGAGCATTTAGAATTTTATTCCAAATAACTCCAGTGCCTCCCTAAACATCAAATCCCAGGACCACATAGAATGCAGCTATGGCAACTAAAGTGGAATAATAGTGGTATAATTCTGTAGTGTGGAAAGGTCCCAGAGCTGATGCTGCTTACTATCGTCTCTTTTCTTTTGCTTTATTTTTAAAAACATTTTAAAGTGAGGAGCCAGATATATACCTAATTATAAATGCACATTACTTTTTGGTTTTAATTTTTAATATACATTGAGACATTAATGTATATTAAACAATAATAATTCCTATTACTTTTAATAATGTGCTAAAATATTTTATTAATGGTGCATTTCCCCAAGTAAATGTATTCAACATCAGGAAAACAGAATCCACCTCCATTTACACCTGGAGTCATGATCTTGCTATGACATAAGACTCAAAATTCAACAATGCATTAAATAATGAACAAATGCACATATTAAACAAATAGCATGCAGCTGACTGTGATCTCTTCAGACTACTCAGTAGTTCCATAATACAGTCACCCCTCTGTTTTTGTGGGGGATCTGTTCCAGTCCCCCCACCTCAAAAATGAAAAACCACAAATATTGAAGCCCCATTGGCTTTAATGGCTGCACACTCCTGCATGTGGCCCTGCACACATACCATGGGCATGTGTGCCATTTTATCCCTCCCCACTTGCTGGTCTGCGAAGAACTAAGACCACAGTCTCAAAGTCCACAAACAAGGGGATGATGACTGTACGTTAGGGCTTTCTATTCCAGGATCGTACAGTTTGTAATGGCTGCTTCTGCTTCTGCTCCTGCATCCAGTCATTCTCTAAATATAATGGAATTTGGGTTTTGATTTGTGGATGGATGTAGTGGCACTTTAGCACTACTTCTGAACTTCTTTTTTCACCCATTTGGGGTGTGGTAAAGTTGCAATAGAAGTGTGTTTTCCCCAATTCCTCCATGAACTCAACACTCACCCTCTCTATGTTCCTCCTCCTGTATCAAGATTTATCACTTTATACTACTTAGTACTATAACTAAAAGAAAAAAGAAGAAGAAAATGTCCAGTCTGGTAGCCAGAAAAGTAGTGTGGGGACAAAAATCAGTGGAGAACCTCCATGGTATATGTCCAACCCAATTCCACCCAAAAGTGCCAGGGGAAGAACTAGGGATGTTATCACACAGGGAGTTGTGGGGAGAAAGTGGAAATAAACGGGACGAGCGGAAGACTTTAATTTAAGGGATTTGTCCCGTTCCACCTCATCTGATAACTAAATTCGAATTTAAAAGGGGGTTAATTCGAACAAAAACCTGATCTTTTCAAATCCTCAAAAATCCTGAAAATGAAAAGATCAGGTTTTTGTTCGAATTAACCCCCTTTTAAATTAGAATTTAGTTATCAGACAAGGTGGAACGGGACAAATCCCATAAATTAAAGACTTCTGCTCGTGCCCGTTTATTTCCACTTTCTCCCCGCAACTCCCCATGTGATAACGTCCTAGGACAATGGATACAGGTGAGAGCTATTCACCTTAGCCTGTGTTAGAAATTCGAAGGAGAGGGTGGGGAGAAGCCACACCCTACACTACATTTAAAATGTTGCTTCTAATTCTGATAATTCACAAGAAAAATACTAGGACACAAAGAACATCATATTGATGGGGTGGGGGCAAATAACTATAGCTGCAACTCCCACCAAATCCTGAGGATTTAAAACAGTCTAGAGGAAATATCTCCCTTTTTCCTCACAGCTAAGGATGTGAGATTCTAACCTGAATCAGAACTAACATACACAGATGGGGGAGTTGAACTTTCCCTGGCAGCCACTTATTTTCCAAAACATGTCCCCCCCCCTTTTTTTTTAGCCCATGGCATGGGGGGGTGAATTAAAAAAAAAAGCAGTATCCCAGATCAATGCACAGTAGATGCTGAGGAGGTAAAAAGAGGACATTGCACCCCATAAGAATTCTCCCTCAACATGATCCTGAGGTGTAAAGATATATACTATTTTCCAGCGTATAAGACGACTTTCTAACCAAGAAAACCTGGAGTTAAAGCTGGGGGTCGTCTTATATGCCGGGTATAAGATGGAGGGGGTTGAGAAAGACTCCTCCCCCAGAGGTGGGAGGAGGGAAGGAGCCCGGGAGAGGAGGAGGAGGAGCAGGAAGACCACTCTGAGGCTGGGAAAAAAGCCTGGGAGAGAATGAGGAGGTACTTCTTCTTTCTCCTGTCTTTCCCCCCTCCTTCCCACCTCCCCTCTTCATCCTACTAGCCCTCCATTTTCTCTCCCTGTCTTTCCCCCCTCCTTCCCACCTCCCCTCTTCATCCTACTGGTCCTCCATTTTCTTTCCCTGCCTTTTCCCCCCTCCTTCCCACCTCCCCTCTTTGTCCTACTAGCCCTCCATTTTCTCTCCCTGCCTTTCCCCCCTCCTTCCCACCTCCCCTCTTCATCCTACTAGCCCTCCATTTTCTCTCCCTGCCTTTCCCCCCCTCCTTCCCACCTCCCCTCTTTGTCCTACTCATCCTCCATTATCTCTCCCTGCCTTTCTCCCCCTCCTTCCCACCTCCCCTTTTCCTCCTACTAGCCCTCCATTTTCTCTCCCTGCCTTTTCCCCCTCCTTCCCACCTCCCCTCTTCGTCCTACTCGTCCTCCATTTTCTCTCCCTGCCTTTCCCCCCTCCTTCCCACCTCCCCTCTTCGTCCTACTAGCCCTCCATTTTCTCTCCCTGCCTTTACCCCCCTTCCCACCTTTCCTCCTGTCCTCCTGTTTAGAAAGGGTTTGCCATTGCTTTTCCCTGAGGCTGAGAGAATGTGACTTTCAGGACTGTTGTTGTATGCCTTCAAGTCGTTTCTGACTTTTGGCAAATGAACCTATCCTGGGGTTTCCTTCGCAAGGTTTGTTCAGAAGGGGTTTTCCATTGCTTTTCCCTGTGGCTGAGAGAGTGTGACTTTCAGGACTGTTGTTGTATACCTTCAAGTCGTTTCTGACTTTTGGCAACTCAAACGTGAACCTATCCTGGGGTTTCCTTCACAAGGTTTGTTCAGAAGGGGTTTTCCATTGCTTTTCCCTGAGGCTGAGAGAGTGTGACTTTCAATACAGTTTTTGTTGTTGTGCATCTTCAAGTTGCTTCCAACTGATGATGACACTAAGGCAAACTTATCATGAACCTATCATTTCTTTCCTATGTGTTTTTTCAGACAGGGTTTGCCTTTGCCACCCTCTGGGGCTGAGAGAGTGTGACATCTAAGGTTGTTGTTGTTGTTGTTGTTGTATGCCTTTGAGTCATTTCCGACTTACAGCAAACCTAAGGCTCATAGTGTTTGCTTGGCAAGGTTTCTTCAGAGGGGAGTTTGCCATTGCCATCTCCTGAGTCTGAGAGAGTGTGACTTGCCCAAGGTCACCCAGGGGGATTCCATGGCTGAGCCAGGATTCGAACCCTGGTTTCTAGAGTCATACTCTGATACTCAGACAGGGTGACCAAATGTCTTCAATGCAAAGGAGGACAAGTCACTACAAAAAATGTAGGACATACAAGAAAAAAAGGTAGAGAAAGCTAAAAACACTAATATAAATGTAAATCCATGCTTCTTAGCTGCGCTCAAAATGGAGGACATTTTAATGGTCAAAATGGTGACTTTTAACCTTATCATGGGGTTTTCTTGGCATGTTTCTTCAAATGGGGGTAGCCATTACCATCCTCTGAGGCTGAGAGTGTGTGACATGGTTCACTTACTTGGCTGCACATTGTACATACCCCAGAATGCATCACCTAGTAGTATATTGGCAGTCCTTCCCCCCAACACTTCCTCATTTCCCCCCAAACATCTCATAGCTGGGAGATGGAAATAATTTTTAAAGCAGCATTTATGGTAAATGAGGACTATTTTTGAAAAAGTAAGGTCCAAAATACACTGCAGAAATAAATGTTAGGGAACACATGGGAGCTGTAGTTTGTTGTGTTTATAAGTGACAGTTTTTCTGCTAAGTACCTGCATGTCATAAGCATTTGAATTAAATTTACCATATTGAAATCAAATCTGATGTTTTTAAAAATTTTATTTGGTGTGTGCTGGAAGAGTGGGGTCATCTTATACAGCGAGTATATCCCAAACTCTATTTTAACTGGAAAAGTTGGGAGGTCGTCTTATACACCCAGTCGTCTTATGCGCCAGAAAATACGGGTAATTGAATAATAAAGTTAGGGTTGCCCCTATTCAAGAACTTCTTGACAGTAACAGCAGTTTGGCAATGGAATCAATTTCTTAGAAAGATGGTGGAGACTCCTCCTTTGGACATCTTCAAAAAGAGTGTGGAGACTTACTTGCTGGGGGTGCTCTGGCTGGAGATCCTGCACTAAACACAGAGTTCGAGTTGATGGTCCATGGAATTCCTTTTAACAAGAATCTACCTCTTTAGAACAGGAGACAACCATATACTAGTCTCAGCAATCAGCCAGTGACTGAGGGCTACTGAGTTGTATGGCAAGATGTCAGTTTTGGGTTTGTTCTTTGGGGTTTTTTTATTAATAACATGGCAACCACATCCCTTAAAAATCAGATCAATTCAGTTTTATTTACCATAGGTTGCCACAAAAGCCTTAAGAATCATTAACCTGAAAGTCTGGAAACAATACTTCAAAAATAACCAAGGGCCTGAAAGACTGCCAGAAATAATCCAACTTCAGACCACTTTAACTGCCCTGGCTTAGTACTAGGGAATCATGGAAACTGTATTTTATTGTGGCAGAGCTATCTGACAGAGAAGGCTCAATGTCTCAGAAAAAAATACAGTTCCCATGATTCCCTAGCACTGAGCCAGGACAGTTAAAGTGGTCTGAAGCTGGATTATTTCTGACAGTCTATTCAGGCCCAATAAAAGTCAGCAGTATAAATTTGAACCATTCCTGCTAGAGCCCTCCCTCGCTTTTAAAGTGTTTATGTGTTGAAGTTTCCAATAGTCATAGTTACATTTGTGATAGATCCTGAAAAGTTATGGCCTGCAAAGTTGCTATGTAACTGTACCAGTCATCTACAGGGTGACCAGATCCAAAAAAGTATAGGGGTGCTGCCTCTTCCATTGTTTGTACAGAGGAGGACATTTCACCAGATGCAGTCTGCCATGCCAGATACATCTGAAGAAAATTCCTCTTCTGCACATCTCTTATCAGCATCCTAGTTTACATCTCACCATCTAGTGTAACCTTGTGCTCTTTGGCCAGTATACAGGGAAATGGGAAATTTCTAAATGTTCAACTATAGGTTTAGGTTGCTATCATGCTGCCAGTTTGGGGACTGAAGGAAAATGTCATTTGGATATTTATCTTCACGACTAGTTGAAAAGTACCTCCTCCTGTTCAGAACAGTCTCATAAAACAAATCTTACATACATCCAGGAATGTAGCTACAAGGGGAACAAAATGAAATCATTTCCCCTTCCAAATGACATTTTCCTTTAGTTGCTAGCAAGGCAGCAACTGAAACCTACAGCTGAACATTTAGAAATATAGTTTAGGCATCCAAAGAAAAGAGGCACACAAAATTACCAAGGAAAGGTGAACACAGTAAATATGAGTTCTAGGTGACTCAATGACTCACTTTCCACAAAACCAACAACTTGAAGGTGGAGGAAAAATTTAATGGGGGGGAGGAATTATTATTGGGAGGCCAATGCCATAAAAAAAAAAAAAACATCTGCATCCTTTCATGTATCACTTTTACATTTGAATCATATAAACAAAGCTAATTGTTTAACTAGGACAATCTAAACCCAGAATTTTGCATTTTTACCAGTGGTTATTTTTCTTTTTAATAATATAACTCCAGATGGTTGTATTATCAAGGTAGGGCAAAGAGGAATAGCCCTCAAATTGGTCAGAAAAATCTATTTTGAGCTATTTTAAGGAACCTCCAGTGACAATTACTCATTATGTATAAACCCAGGGCTCTCAAAATACCTTTATGCCCCAAATATCACTTTAGATACTTTTGTGCTTGAAGGAATGTTTGAAACAACGGTGGGATGATCTCCTGTTCCTCAAAGTGATATTATTTGAAGCAAATACAGATGAAAGTCAATGAGACACAGTATTGGTGTGGCAAACAAGCCTACAGAGGAGTCCTATTTTCTTATAAAATGATGCAGTCCTGCTTGGTTTCACTTGCAGTTTAGAGTAAAATAAAGCCATTTCCTGGTTGATTTCAGTTACAATTGGAGATGGTTTTTCAATCTGACCAGCAGCTATGCTTCAGGAAAATAAAAAAAGTTGGGGGAGGGAGGGAGGGGGGCACTGAATGAGATTTCAACCCAACCCAGAGGACAAAAAAGAAAGAAAAGAAAATAGGAGAAAAGAAAATAAAAGGGGGAGGGGGGGGGGGGAAGAGGGGAAAAAGCAATGTTTACCAGCCCAGGACGTAGACTGTATAATTATGAGCAAAGGAACTGCAACTAAAGTAGATTGCAAAAGGAGCCAATCTTTTAGAAGGGATTTAACAGGGTTAATAACTGCAAACTTTTGTCTTTTACTGGCATGATAAAATGGCTGGTGACAGCTGAACACAGCAGTTCTTTCACACACAAAAAGCATGGTGCACAGTTTAATAAATAGTCAAAATAAAAATGATAAACCTGAAACAACTGGGACATTTATTTTCCTTGGTAGCAAGTTATTCATCACCATCAATTTCTTGCACTGCTGTTTCCTGTAATGAACATGCCACCTTATCTTAATTATCCAAAGCAAGACATCACTCGTTTATCTTATGAACTATTAGATCCTGCTCACCACAATGTCCCTACAAATTCAGCTGAAGTGTTGTAATGGTGGCTTTTGACATCTTACACTCAGAGGTCAGGAAGAGACTTCTGTCACAGGAAGACTCCTTTTCCAACTGTATCAGAATCTAGAGTCCATAAACTGATGTCTGGGTGTTACCTTCTCTATTAGAAATCTGACAGGAGCAAGTTGGTAGCTTGCCAATAGTGAGATGATTGTAATGGGGACTGCATCCTTGAGGCTTTACATATTAGGAAATGATGCCCTTAGATATGGTTTTACCTCCAATGATTTTGCTTCTAATTCTCTCTGGGTGATCATTTGGATTGGGTGGGCAGTAGGGCTCACTGAGACCCAGCCATTGCTGACAGTAAGTACTTGCAGTGTTGAACTGAGACTGGGGAGGTCCCATATTCAAATCCCCACAAAGGATTGGGGCTGCAGCAACTGCAAACCAAGGCCCTGATCCAGTGCTTTGTTGGCTCCAAAAGAAGTAGGGAAAGGCCACTTCTTTTAGAGTTGGCAAAAAAAGCCATTCTTGCAGTGGTTCAAGCTTTCCTGTGATTATTCAGTGCAGCCTGTCTAACACTGCGGTGCAGAAACATAGAAATGCTACCTGTTGTGTGGTTGGTCAGGAGGTGTGACACCGTTATCAGGGTGGAGTCAGGGTGTGCAGTGTTTGATCACCACACCTCCACTCCACCCCGATTCTGGCATTTTATGCCAGTCTATTTAGCCCTGTAGTCACCAAGTTTACTGGATGATGTTGGGCCAATCACCTACTCTGCAATTTGCCTACTTCACATAGTTATTGAGAGACGGGGGCAACAAAGTGCATGTCTTTTGCTCTGGAAGAAAAGGCAGGATACAAGGGTAATAAATGAATAAAACATTGGCATAGCCCATGGAATTGATCAAATGCCTTCACTATGGAATAACTGGAAGCTGCTTACAAATTAATACATTGGAAATATTTTGAAGGCCATGTGTGGTGTCAGATTATTCACACCAAGCCTATAACAGCTGCGTCTGCCTACACTACCAAACTAGTTAATTCAGTGCATTACACTAGTTTACAGCTAGACTGGTACATCAGTCAACATGTATATATGTTTCCAGGGAAGCATATCTAAGGGACAGAGTTTTAGCAATCTGAAATACTGTCAAGATTACATAGAGCAAGCAGACCAATAAGGTATGGGGAATCCAGAAGAAGAAGAAGTAGCAGAAGGCCAAGCAAATGCCAAACAAATAAGAGTCCTGCCATCAAGGCAGACAAATCAGATGAGGAGGATCCAGAGCTAGGTTCAAGTCCAGGGGCTAGAGGCCAGTCAAGTTCAAGCAGAAATCATAGAGTGGTCCAAGAGCTAAGTCAAACACATCCCAGAATTAGACATCAGCAAATCATTTATAACACAAGGCAAGATGTACAGGAATGGATGGCAAGTACCACACTATACTCTTATAGTGCTGCTATTCCACTTTAACTGCTTTAGCTGCCTCCTGTTGCATTCTGGGATTTGCAGTTGAGTGAGGGACATTTAGAATTCTCAGCCAGAGAGATCTTAGGCTTTCTGGACTACAAACCCCAGAATGCAACAGGAGGCAGCAAGAACAATAAAAGTGGAATAGCAGCACTATAGCAGTGTAGTGAGGTAATCTACTCAGAGTAGTCATTGTTTACAACAATCTTGCAGTCCCAGGACTGGGGCTTACATTATTGAACAGTATCATCTCAGTCCAAGTTACTGCTCAGTTGTAAGGATTTTCAGCAGCCAATCTACCTAAAATAAGAACCTTTCCCTTGAAAACACCCTATTTCTAAGAGCATTTCTCTCAGTAGTCTTCAGCTGAACCCTTGGCTGCATCTGAACTGAGGAAATAATCCAATTTAATACTACTTTAACTGTCATGACTCAATGCTATGGAATTCTGGGGATTTTAGTTTTGTGAGATATTTAGTCTTCTCTGTCAGAGATCTCTGGTGCCACAACAAACTACAATTCCCAAAATTCCTTAGGGTGGAACCATGACAGTTAAAGCAGTGTCAGACTGGATTATTTCTGCAATGTGGATGCAGTCTGAGACTTCATTAGGTACCATTCTTCAGTACTGAATTGTGGTACACCCTCCTTTTCTGACTCCAAAGCAGAGCTCTGCAATGGGGGAAGGAGCACCCTATATCTCTGAGATATAGGTGTAATGGGGCACTTCCCTCCTCACAATAATCTGGCTCCGGGGACTCAAACATAGGCTTGCTGGAAGAATCCTCCAACGGCAACCTGACAATATATCCAAATATATGGATTTCTTTGTACAGCAAATTTTGTGTTTTCAGTGGCAATATTTTAATCTTGCTAAACTACCATCTGATCAAGCTTCTGTAAAGTTATTAAAAGGAGAATTAAGTGTCCTTCTTTAATGAGCTTTTTCAACTGAAACATCTTCAAGTGATAATATATGGCATGTTTCTAACATTCTTCTTAGGGAAGCAAAAATAAAAATAATACTAATAAAATTTAAGTAATGCAGAAAATGTCAACGTTGTTAACAATGATGGTATGATCATTTTCCATTTGTAGCTCTAAAAATATTTTCCAGTCAGAAAACTATCACAATAAGATGTGGGCTTGGAATAGCATTTCTCAACTTGTGTTAACTGATCAATCAGAGGGTTTCATTCACTTGCTATAAAATTCATTCAGTTGCCACCAGCACCAGTCAGAAATGGTAACATTCATTCAATTAGCTCAGGATTCTACACTTCTTTCTACTGCATGTGAAGAACAGTGCAAGTCTGTAAACTGACTAATCAAATTCCGAAAGGAGTATGTTTCTCCACAGTGAAGCCTCTTGGGGCTGTGAAACTGGCCTAGTCTAAACCTTTCTCATGTTGAACCTAGCACAAAACAAATGGTCTAGTAATGTACCTCCTCCATTTGTTAGTGGTTGCTGTTGTTATCATAAATTTCATTCCCTGGACTTCACAACAGGCTTTAGTGCAATTCTAGTTTTAGGGGGTCATACAGACATAATTTATTTTAGGGTGATGATGTGAATCATTTCACTTGTGCATTCTAGGTTTGTTATTCACACTATGGAAATGCATCGATGTGCATCTCTGCAAGTTCCATTGCTCACATATGCAAGCATTCAAATAAAGATGGAGTCGACAATGTGAATGTATTTGGAACACATTCAAGGCATGAATAATTTTGTCCCGGGTCTATTCAGGTATATTTACATCAGTTATTCACACTACCAATGTTGTGGATCTTTTTTAAAAAGTCAGGGAAAAAGACAATATCCATTAACCCAGATTAAGTGGGGGGGGGGGGGGTTTGGCAGCCCTCCCCAAACTTAATCATGTGCATTGGGGATGTGTGTGAACAACAGGTGTTCAATCTGGATTCATCCTGGATTATCTTCACTGTCTGAGGGGCTAAACAGATGGACATAAAGGACAGACTGACTGACTTAATGCCACCCCTTTGAGCACTGGATCAAGGTCATGGCAGTTGCACACTGTGGCCCGAATCCAATGTTTTTTGGGCACAAAAGGCGCACTTTTTCCTGCCACCATGGCTCTCCTGTGCTCCTGCAGCATGTGGCATTTGATCGCTGCATCACAAGACTGCCCCAACACTGCCTGTCATCTGGTCGGGTGGGTGGTGTGACACTGGATTGGGCGCAGAGTCATGGCATGCAGCATGCAGCCACCATGCCCCCAAGAAGATGGCTCAAATTGCCGGCCTGCTTTGCCCCTGAACAACTCCTTAATAATGTTACAGAAGCATGAGCAGAAAGCACCAAACTTAGAGTTATGCACCCATAACAGATTTGTATTCATGAAAAACTATGTATTCATGATCATGGCAGTTGTGCCATGGTTGTGGATACATGGTATTCTGTTGCCCTGATCATAAAAGTCCACCAATCATACACTATTGCCATAATTGTAAAAGTCCCCCAATCATACTTTAATGGCCACCAGACACTGCAAGCAGTGAAGATTTGTTCCCTTTTTGATCAGGATACAAAAGACTGGCATTTTCATCCCCTTCCCACCAGCAGTATCTGATGCAAGGAAGAATTGTGACAGGGACCTTGTTTCTGATGTTTGTCTCCTGGATTACTTAGCAGGGGGTAGGTGGAAATACCAGTCTCCTATTTTGTGCACCAGATAGGAGATCAACAGGAGAACAGATCACCGTTATTCACAGGTAGGATTGGGTCAGGCCAAACAATGCTATTTTAGTTAAACTAAGTACTGTAACACAACATGTAAGTACTGCAACACGTAACTGCAACACAAAGACATTCACCAAGACGCTAAATTGGCTACTTAGTTATACTTAACTAAATAGCCAATATAATGTCTTTGTGAATATCTTTGTGTTGCAGTCTCTGTCAAGGTGACACAATAAATACTTCCTGCAACTCAACAGGGTGCTTCTAGTTCAAGAACAGAAAGAACTCTTCTTTAGATTGGGGCTTGTTTTGATGAGGCTGGATCTTCTTCCACATGACCTCATCTCCTTATGCTGTTATGCATTCCCCACCCTCCTTTGAAATGATTTGTTGTTTTCTTCCATTTCAAGGACATAATTAAGAATGCTAATTTAACTGGATATCATTCTTGATGATAAAGAGCCAGGGCAAATGTAGTCAATGTAGTTTAAATAATTTTTGTATCACCTATAAATAAAAGTGATTTACAGTTTGACAAACACTTAAGAAGAAAGTCTCTCTCTCTCTCTCTCAGCAAGATGTGCAATTATATGTGGTTAATCCTTCAGGATGGGTGAGAAAATATGGTATAAAGAGAGGGGTTTTTGTAACAAAAGACAGTAACATTTGCTTTTGACAAGGAACTAAATGGGATATTATGTCAGGGCGCCCTTTTTGCCACCTGGAAAAGGAGCAGTGTTTGGCGCTCCTTTCCCAGGCAGCAAAAGGGAAGATTGGGGCCAACGTGTCTGGCAGCCTTGGCCTTGATCCTCCATTTTCCAGGGCCGCCCAGGGCCACCCATCTGCATCCCCCCATAGTGGTTGTCTACATTGAGTAGCAGTGTCAGACAGCAGAGAACCCCAGCAATAGCTTGAGATGGCAGGGGAAGACTCTGGGGCCTTCTTCATACATGGAATATACTCTAGTCTGGAGCTATGGATGATGCTTATTCTGTGATGGTTAATATGTTACCCCCAGAACTCCTTCCCAAGGCTTTGTCCCTTTTGAGTTTCTAGTATGCAGCTAAGACTGCATTATTTCATATAGACTTCAGTCAGCTCTGTGGCTTTAATCTCCTTCTAAGGGATTGTTTTACCCTGTTTTGTTTGTATGTTTAATGTTTTGTATTGTTTTTATCTGTTAGATATCATCTTGGGGGCCCTGGCAAACTGACAGGCAATAGATTCGCGGTATAAATTTTTAAAATGATGATGATGATGATGATGATGATGATGATGATGATGATGATGATATTTCCTATATTGCTATGGAGAGCCAGCATGGTATAGTAGGTTGAGCATTGGACTAGGATTCTGGAGTCCAGGGTTCAAATCCCAGTTCTGCATGGAAACCCACTGGGTGACCTTAGGCAAATCACATGCTCTCAGCCTTAGGGGAAGGCAATGGCAAACCTCCTCTGAACAAACCTTGCCAAGAAAATCCCATGATAGGGTTGCCTTTGGGTCAACATAAGCCGGAAATGATTTGAAGACACACAGCAGCAAGAACAAAGATTGCTATGTGATCTATGGAGCAGGAGAAATAACTGCCCTCCATTTGTACATAATCTTGAAGGGTCAACAAGCTTTACTGGTGACTGCTCCCACATTGTGGCACTGTGTCCCATGGAAGGCTAGGTTGTGCTCTCTCTGCTGTCCTCTTCCTAGCAAATATAGAGTTTAAACAATTAATTCAGGATTAATTGGTTGCACAGAAGAGGGTTACATGCTGTATTTCCAGCTGAAGTGTTTACTATGACGAATGTTTACTATGACTAATAAACTGAGAGAGAGGGATTGCCCACCCTAATGCTCAGTGATGTAGACTTGAGTCATTTGACTCAGACTTGAGTCAGACTCAAGTTGTGGACTCAACTCTGCCACGACTGAAGCAATTATTCAAGTAATGACTTGCATATTTTTAGCTACTAATTTGCTGGCCTTGGAGGAGGAGAAATGTTCTAGAGTACACATACCATCGCTATCTCCTTTTTTCTGTTAAAATTGGCCCCCAGATTTGAGACTTGACTTGAAAGTATCTTGCAAGGACTTGAAATTCGACTTGAGACTTGATGGTAGAGACTTGAGACTGGACTTGAGACTTGGAATAAAAGACTTGAATACATCGCTGCTAATGCTGTAGCCAGATCAAAACCTCACTCAGCAGATTTCTCATATGTGCAATGCAATTTAATGTTTCATGTTAAACACCTGACACTGATATACCCCACTGTGTTTTGGAACAGCCATTTTTATTTGCTCACATAACAAAAATCCTGATATGTTTCTAACCATGTGAGAACAGAACTAAAAGGCTAGAGTTCTGTGGCTGTTTACATGATAGTAAATCTCATGGAGCTTTACATACTTACTTCTGAGTAGCCCTGTAGAAAAATACACTTATGAGTATACTAAACAGAGAACATACCAATAATAATTCAGAAGTTACATTGCATAAAATAATCCTCAATGAAGGAAATTTCACCACAAGGGTTTGAAGATGCTCATCGTGTCATAAGAACATACTTTGCATTTATTAGTTGTAACCACATTCATCCTCAACCTCCCTAATCAGTATTATACTAACTACCTGGATGAGAAAAGTAATGAAGCCACTTAGGTAGTCTATGTTATGGTTGGATGGCTCTGTGCTTAGATGTATTAATCATTTGACTCCAGAATTGAGATCCTACACACATACACACACATAAAGAGACAGAGAGAGAGAGAGGTATTTTTAATACAATGTCAATACCAACAATCACAAACTGCAATGCAATAATATTTTTGGGCATAACTCCCCCAAATAGAAAGAAAATAAAAAGGATCTAGATTGTTCCAACAAGAGAACAATGTAGCATGTATGAGCAAAATTGCACACTGGAGACTGAACTGACTCCTGAAACGTTTTAAATTATTCCTGTGATAAATCTGAAAGACAGGTTGGAAAAGTGGAGCCTGAAGGTCACAGATGGCACTCCAAAATACTCCCTGAGCCCTTTCAATTCCCCAAATCTTCCCAAATGTTGCAAACACCACCAGAAAAATACCCCAAAATGCCATCAGGAGTGTTGTATGGCCTTAAAATACTATCAGTTGCAAAATCTTCTTAATTTTATAGAAAAACAGCTGAAAAATATCCAAAGTGGGACTTAGAAATGAGTTCCAGTCATACTCATAGGTCATATTTTTGGCAATTTTTTTCAGGTGAAAATATAGAGCTGTCATTTTCAAGGGAAAATTGGCTCCTGCCCTTCACTAGAGATCTCCTGCAAGGCTTCTAGTGGTCACTGAGATTGATAGTTCATCTGGTCCATTGAGTGCAAACTCTCCAAATCACCATCTGTTGATTTTCAAAGAAAAGAAGGACTTTCCTCAAACCCAACACAGGGAGTGAGATATGCTAGCTTTAAAATCCATCCAGAACAGAACACAGGTGAATAGAACTTTAAACATATGTTGATTTGTAGAACAAATCAACCCCCAAAACCAAGACACTGTATAAATTACTGAGAACAACAATAGCAATACCTTGAGAAAATGTAGGCCTGTAACTCTTAACATCATAATTTTTCTTTCTTTTCCTCCTATGATTTTTATCACCTTTCCCTTATGAAGCTGGTGGGGCTTAAAAGCTTGCATGATGTATTTTGTGCATTTGGTTGGCCCAATAAAGGCATCACTGTTTTGTGGATAAGAAATAATGGCACTAATAATAGAATCTTGGGAGGGGAAGCAGACGGGCGGGTGTGGGCCACTCCGGGAAGCTGCGCCGCGGGGCCGAGGTATCCGCACACCTCGGCCCCGTGGCGCAGCTTCGCCGCCCCTGGAAGGAGCACTAAAATAGCGCTCCTTCCACAAGTCACTGAAGGTGCACCGCAAAAGGCTGGAGGACAATGACCTTGTGAAGCAGAGAAGGAGTCACACACAGACACACAGAAACACACACACACAAAAGGACATGGGGATCACCTGGTGCCAGATTTCCTGGCAATAGAAAGATACAGTGTAAAAACCACCAACTATAATCTCTGACGATGTTGCAAAATTCCCAACAGTCAGCTTTCCTAATGGCCCATTTGATTGTAACAATTGATAGCCCAATGGAGGACAACCATTGGGGGCTACATACAAACTGTTCTTCTGAGGGTCCCCATTGGCTAGGAGCCAGGTAAGGCCATCTGTCCCAGCAACAATTGCCCATCAATCCCCCTGCGGACCTCCACAGGTCCTCAGGACGATGATGGTGGCCAGGAGGAGAGTGCCCATCTGGATCACGTATTGGACTGATGAAGAGGTGAGCATTCTCCTTCATGCCCTCACCCCGGAGGCAACCACGAGTAGAGTGATGGCCAGCACTAACTGGCCAAACCGGGGGTACTTTGCCCAGGCCTCCCAAGCCCTACACCAACAGGGCTTCAGGAGGACCCCTTAACAGTGCTGAACAAAGTTTAAGGCACTGAAAGGGGTCTTCTTTGAAGCCCTGGAAGACTTTGGGGAGTACCGTCCAGTGCACAAAAGGCCACCCTTCTACGACCGGCTGCGCGACCTATGGGTGAGGGCCAGCCACCCAAGGTGGCAAGATTGTCGTCCTCCAGGTAAGTGCCAGGCCCCTGCCATGGTCCCTCATGCCCATCCCTACCTCCCACTCACTCTTCCCTGTCCCTCTCCTCCCTCCTTTCCCAGTCCCATGGGTGGTAATGGTGTCCCTTTTGTCCCCTAATGCAGGTGTGCAGCAGAGGCGACGGCACAGACGGAGGAGGGACCCTGCTGGTTCCCCCTCATCCTCTTCATTCTCACAGGCCGAAGCTGCCCCAGGCAGGGAGGGCCAGGCAGAGGGAGACCGTGGCCCCCCTCTCCAGCCACAGCAGCCTCCCATGCCAGCAGGTAGGTTCCCATGGGGGGGGGGGGATGATGGCTGCATGGCATTCCTGTCCCTCCCCTCCCCCACCACTTTCCATGCTGGCTTCCTAAATGGTGTCCTTTTTCCTTTCACAGGTGGACCTGCTGAGGAGGAGTAGCCTGGGCTGAGTCGCCGCCCGCCAGGTGCAGGAGGGTAGGAGGCCCTTGGTGTTGCCTGCCTGGTGGTGCTGCAAGAGAGCTCGGACTAGGACCATCAGCAAGGTAAGAATGGCAGGGAAACAGAGGGAGGGAGTGGGGTGGGGGGCACCCAGGAACCCTGGCTGTGGCATTGGGTGATGGGCTGCTGAGCAACCTCTTAACCATACTTTTTTCTTTTCCCTTGCAGATCGACAGATGGAGGACAGGATGGATGCCGTGGAGGACCAGCTAAAACATCTCACAGACTCTATGGCAGCCATCATGGACCATCAAGGTCTACCCTAACCTGTACCCCCACCCCCCTTCCCATCCCTGAAGCACCTTCCTCTCCCCTTTACATTGTACATACTTCCCTCCTCCCCTTCCCCTTCTTCCCCTGTTGTAGCTACCCCTCATTGTACTTACTCCCCTTGCCTTTCCCATATTTGTAAATAATTATAAATAGTTGTTTTGTTTTTGTTTTTATTTTTATTGAAAAAAATATTTTTTTAAAAAAAAATTATGCCGCGGTCTGCATATGTACGCAGGTTCAGCAAAAGCTGTATTTTATGAATAAACTTTCTTTTTCTAAAGCTTGTGATGTTTTGTGCACAGGTGTGTACGTTCAACGCAGGATCTCCACAGGAAACCAGTGAGGAGCATCAATGAAGTGGGCATAGTGTGGGGTGGTTGGTGGTGTCTGCCTTGGTACTTAGTGGTGATTGTCGCAACATCTCCTCCCCCCCCCACCTGATCTCTGCCTTTGGGGTGACGAGAGGGCTGTGGCACTGCCACGTCACTGCTGAAGAGGCTGCCAGACTCATCTACAGGGCATTGCTCAATGATCTCCACCTCCATAGTAGCCTCCACCTCCATGGGTGGAGAGCTCTCCCTCCTCCCTCTTCCCATCAGCACAGCCCCCTCCTGCACAGGTGGAGAGTGACCCCTCCTCCCTCTACCCAGGCCAACAGGCCGCTCATGCAGGACCTAGGGGATGGCCCTCCCTCTTCCTCCCTCCTCCACGACATCCCCGCTGCCACCTATGGTCCTTGGGCCCCATGATGGCATCCACAAGCTGGCCCAGCAGAGCATTCTGCATTTATAGGGAGTCAGTGACATGCTGGTTCTCATGGGTGATGCACTTCAGTTGCTGGAGAGATCTCTGTTGGAACTCCCTTTGGTGTTGTGCCTTACTCTGCCTCAGCTGATAGGAACATTCAGCAAGATGATGGGCATGGTCCCCCTGTTCCAGGAGTTTGTTCATTTGATCTGTGCTGCATTCCATGAATTGATGCAGGGCAGTAGTAGATGCTGTGGCCGCTGAGCGATATGCCCTCTTCCCTCTGATCTCAGCCAGGCGGACTGCTGATGGAATCACAGCTCTGGGATTAGCCGTTTCATCCTCCTCTCTCTCTCATGCTACTTCTCGTTCTATGGGACATATATGGCACAGGGCACAGTTTACACGCAAAACACATCCCACACAGATCAGGGGTGGAGGGGAGAGGTACATGCCAGGGAGGTTTGTGTGGACACACTGGATACATGCAGCTGGTGGTCATGCAAGGGACATGGTCAACAGGACACACAGACAAACGTTCCTTCACACACACACACCCTCCAGCATGCCAGGGTGCAAAAAGCGGTGTTCAGGGTTCTAAAAACTGGTGCACCTATGCAAAAAATGTCACAACAGCTATACAAACTGCTTTGCTTTTTGGAGTGCAGGTGTACATGTGACAGAATGCATTTATTGTCATAACAGGGAATTTACCATGTGCAGCCTAAACTTGATGGATCAGCTGGGTAAATTGTCCAGGACCTGCCCTCTCCTCACCCTCACTCTCATTGTCTCTGACTGCTGTACTTGTCCGTGGGACAGGTGAGCGGTCACGGTGGCTACTGATCCTGGAAGATACAGTGGTCCACTCTGAAGTATGAGATGGTGCCTCCTGGTGGAAGATGTAGTGGCACGGGATGGTGGTCTCATGGCAGAGATGTCCATGGCCCTCTGACTGCAGAATGTCTCATCTGAGACAGGGTGTTCCTCCTGATCATCTAAATGACAATGGATGGGGTCATCTCTGCCCTCTGGCCATCCTAGTGTTGTCCCCTGCCCCCCTCCTCAGGACCCCTGGCACATCTTACCTTGAGAGGGCATCAAAAGTTCCTTGGCGTGTTTTCCCTCGGAGATGTCCTCCACAGGTTCCACTCTAGCTGGCTGGCCGACTGGGACCCTCACAACTTCACTGTTGGTGCATATTCTGCTGGGCCATATGCTACTATCCCTGGCAAGGAAGGCATGGAGTTCTTTGTAGAAGGGCATGGTGGCGGGATCTCATCTGCTTTTGGCCTTGTGATCCCTAAACTTCTTGTAATCTGCCGTCAGGTTTTTGGTCTTCTGACGACACTCCTCCCAAGTGTATTGGTGGCCCTTAGCCCTCATGCCTTCTGCCAACTCCTTAAATGTATTGGCATTCAAGAATGAATTCCTCAATTTCTCCAGAATGTGTGGCTATGACCACACAACTATGAGGTCAACCATCTCGGCATGGGACCACAATGTCCCTCTCCCTCTTTTTGGCTCGCTGCTGGTGGATGGCTGTGCCATTCTGCCCACTGTACAAAACGAGTGCTGAAGGTGCACAGCTATGGGGGTGCACAGCTACAAAAGTCCGCTGAGAAAATGGTGCTGGAATGTGCATGGGGGTCCAGCTTAAAAGTGAAACTTTCCTTTTAATCACTTTCACACTGATACATCCAGTTGCAACAGTTTCACCTTCCCACTCTGGAGCATGCGCACTGCAAAAATTAGGGCTAGGGCTAGGATTTTCATGCAGAGACACCTGTGGTGGTTCACCCACACCTGAGCCCTTAAAACGCTTTAAATTAAAGCTTTTTTCACAGGGTGCATGCTCCCCAGGGGCAGCTGAAAATGCAACGCACCTGTGCAGGTGCATTTACACTGGCGTTTTAACTCTCGGGTGCCCTTTTTTTCACTGTCCCTCTGTCGCTGCATACTGACGTATCTATGTAGATGTGCATGTTTTAGGAAGAAGTGGAAAATGTGGCTCCTTTTTGAAGCGCACTTTCACAGGAGGAAGCAGGTAGGGGGTGCTTTTTTGGTGTGCATCGTTTACAGACCATGCTTTCAGGTCACCCTCAAAACACCCCTTTAAGCCCATCGGCATAGCCCCTTTGTTAATCTCATTCTAGTTGGCAAGAACAAATAATTTTACCATTATTTCCCACATATGTTTTCTGTACAGAATTGCATTTTCTGTGCAAGAAATTTGCTTTCTGCCCAGAGAACAACATTCTCTGTGCAAAATCATCCCGTGTATATTTAAAAAAAAATGCAGAATGAGTCCAGAACTTCAAATAAACCTCAAGGGCAATACGCATCCTCAACACTGGCCAGGTTGGCTAGAACTAATGAAAGCTGATGTCCAACTACACCTGAAGGGCTACATGTTAGTTAGCCTTGATCTAGGTCCTTACATGAAAATCCTAAAGCTTGAAGCAGATTTTTTTTATGTTTATCCTGGACATGTTCTTGTCCTTGATCAGAAAGGGTGTTTTAATCCACTGAGACATCCCATCAAAAATAGTCAATAGGTGTGAAATTTTTCACAATTCAGGATATTTTAATAAAAAAAAAAAAAAAAAGAAATTCTACAAAAACATTGTTTTTTTAAAAAAAAAAAACAGATTTTTAAAAAAAAATACTAGGGGTTTTATGCAATATACGCTTACTCTCTGAGCAAGACGCTGAATTTTTCAGAACTAAAATTTACATTTGAAATGGCCAAAATGGCGGTGGGGGGGTTGAAAAATGAAGAAACACTTCTCATAATCTCAAGGGGAAAAAAACTTTTAAATTCTTCATTTTTGCATGGGAGAATGAAAAATGAAATGTTTGTTTACATTCCTAAATTAACTTTGTTTCATTCACTGGCACATGAATGAAATTCCTGGTGCACTTGGCCTGGCTATAGAGAGCACACAACTCGCTTGTTGCAACAGCTTCACTGGCTGTCTATCCATTTCTGGGCAGAATTCAAAAGTGCTGGTGATGACCTATAAAGCTTTATATGGTTCAAGTCCAGGTTATCTAAAGGATTGTATATTTTGAAATATTCTGGGGAAGCTCTCCTCTCTCACCCATCATCTCACAAATGTTACTTGGTTAAAAATCCCAAAAGATTACTTGGTTAAATATAACTAAGGACCAATGCAGACCGGCCTAAAGGGGCAGCACAGAGCCGCCCCTGGGAGTGACGGATTGGGACTGTGGCTGCCCCCAAAAGAGTGGCAAAATGCCGCTCCTTTTGGGGGTGCCAAAGGGTCACCCTTTCAGCTGTGGCAGCAGCTTTTTCATGCTCTTTTAGCACAGCATGTGCTGAGCCAAAAGGGCATCCTGATGCCACACACCATGCAAACGGGTGCACAGTATCAGGACAGTGTCAGGGTGGAGTCGGGATGGCCGGCGTGTGGCTGCCCCCCCCCCAACTCCACCCCCAAGCCAGCCCTTTAGGCCGGTCTGTAAAGCCCCTAAGTAGCTGATACAGAATACTGGGATATTGGTCATTGTTTTAACTCTGAGATGTGTCATTTCACACACATCATAACCATTTTGTTCTTGTTTGTTTTGTTTTGTTTTTCATTTTTAAATTTGAAGCTATGATTTCATCAACAGTATTGAAAATGTTACATGGGAAGGAAAATTCTTGCATGAGAAAAAAATGACTTGTCTTCATTAGTTCACCCTTAAGAACATTACATTTTAGTCAGTGTGAATTACCAGCATATAAACAGAAGACAAAGGAAATAAAATGCCTCATGGTGAGGCACAAGTCCTTAGCAAGTCCTTAATCTCTTGTTCTCCAAGCAAGCACAAAGAAGGTATCTCATTGCAAAGACCTCATTCATGCAAAGAAAAGGTTCATCTAAAGTGCAGTAATAAATAATATATAGTGAACATATTTCTGAAAGGTTACTCTGTCACCAAGTTAATTTTGGCATAAGAGGACTCAGACCATCTGCAGTTTGAGGAAGAAGAATTGAACGTTTTGACAAGCTTGAAAACTCGTACTTTGATTTTAGATTTTTTTTAAATCCCCCATTTAATTCCAGCTCCTTTTAGGAGCATGCTTTGCCATCAACTTGCCATTAAATCCTAGCAGTGAAAACCCCCTACTGTTTCCTGCACTGTTCACCTCTTAAACAAGGGTTGAAAAGGTTAAGCTGGTTTTGTGAACTTTATCAGACAAACCACTTTCTTCACACTTACTAGGAAGGTACATGGTAAATCCTTTAAAATGTCACCTTGCTGAGACCAGACTCATTGCAATCTTACAAGACTGCCAGGGAGCAGTGCTAGAAGGATCCCTGCCATCATTCTGGTAGCAATGGTAAACAGCTGCTTAGTTTCTACTCCATCCTGGAGGGCTTTTCTTTTTTAAAAAATAAAATAATAATTCAAAGATATTGCCAATTGCTTTGTGATATTGCAGAAAATCCTTTCCATTCCTTGAGCACTTATCTCAAATCAAGAGCTAGAATATTTGAAGCGATGGGAGGATTCTTATCAAAACACAGTTTAATAGGGATGGAATGAATGTTTGAACAATGCTGTTTTCTGTCCCCAAACAGTCATGTGCAAATTTTGTAAGTCACAAATTTTGAATAGTTTTCACAGCCTTTGAAGATTTTGTCATACTGGGAAGAAAGTTGCTAAAATTACTCATTTCTTCCTTCAAGAATTGCATCAGGAAATGGATTAATGAAGAATTACATACTATCATTTAAAATAAAAATTTGCATTAAAAAAGTGACATTGGCTAAGAGAAAACAAAGTGGTCACTCCAGCCATTTAGACCCAAGATTACAGAGAGAGAGAGAGAGAGAAGCCACATTCTTTTTACTTTTTGTCAATACACATGAAATAGCAGTTGTACTACATGATATAAAGCTGAGAGAAAGAACAACTCTATGAGAAAAGAAGCATTAAAAATGCTCAGGGACATCCCAAGGTATTTTGGCATTTAAGGCATTTAAATACTCTCCATGTAGAGAAGCCAAGTAGAGTGGCCTAAGATAGGACTAATCTATGAGGGGGGGGGGGGGGAAGCATTAAAAAGAATAGCCAAGGATATGCCAAGGCATTTTGCTGCCTGAAGTAATGGACAGGAAGCACCACTGTCTACTGTGTCTACTACTATGTGCAGTGAAGCCAATTAGACTGGCAGTTGCACCTTCCTATAACAATAGAAATAAAGCAGGGCCCTCAACCATACGGGATGGCATGATACTAGCACAGCTTGAAAGTAACTAGTTACAAGTAACTTAATTATTTGAAATCAACTAAGACATGAGTGTAATGTTGTTGTTGTTGCCATTTCCCACCTTTTCCTCTATTCAGAACTCAAGGTGGCTTACAGCAGTTAAAACAAACATAACTAAAAAAAAATAACAACATAGAAAAGTTAAAAATGTGCTTAAACTATCCAAAACATTAAAATCTATTTGTTTGGGTTTTTTTTAAAAAAATAAATGATTTAAAAGAAAACAGCAAATAGAAAATCAAACACATTATGCAAGGTCCATTTCCCTTAAGAGGTCAGTTTTCCAAGGCCTGCCAAAAATTTTACAAACTCTTTACCTGACTGTGAAAAGATAGCATACTTGGGAAGAAGGGCCTCACCAGAAGATATCAAAGCATGGGCAGGTTCATACAGAAGAATATAATCCTTCTGATTACCTGGAGAGCAAAATATTTGTGCCTAGTGCCATTACCTCATGCTCTGATGTTGGTATAGAGGCAGGGTTAACCTGGACAGGAGAATGCATTTTATATCACAGGCCAGCAGCTTGTAGTGTTAAAGGTTTTTAGTGTTAGTTGTAGTTTTAAAGGCATATGGTTCAGTTACTAAAATTGTTTCTAATTTGATTACTTCTGAGAAATGGGCATAACAGAATTACTGTCCAAAATTTAGAACTATGACAATAACCAAAAACTTTGAAACTGTAATGGTAATAAATAATTTTAGACAGTAACTTCTCACACTTGGAATACTAGTAGAGGAGGGCACAGGAAGGGTTGTATGGAATACACAGCTTTGTTTGCCAAGAAAAAGGAGAAACAGTGCAGAAGAGCTCAAGAGGAACAGGAGGACCACCCAGCATCTAGCATCCGAACCAGCTGCCTTACTTTGCTAGCTGGTAGGGCTGGTTGTACAAATAAGGCAAGGTCCTGGTGCCCTTTTTGCCCTCCTTTTATGGATTTTCACATAGCTTTTACTAACAAAAAATATAAGTCTGTTCCTTTATTTTGCATTTTGTTTTCAATTGCAGTAGTAGTCAAATCTATTACAAATACAGGATCAAATCATGTGATGTCCAGCCTGGACAGTTTAAATTCTCCCCTGCATTTTTTTCTCATTTTAGTTAGTCCTTACTATGTTTGAGCATAGGAATGTTCCATTGTATTAGCTTGTGGGAGGAGCTGTAGGAATCCCCTGCATTTTTTCTAGTTTTTGGTTTGCCCCTTCCCAGAAAGCTCTGCTTTAGCTTGGGTTTTTTAGTTTTTTCTTAGGCAGGCTTGGCTTTATCTGTTTGGTGGCAAACAGGCACAGACAGAGGGAAAGGGCATTTCTTACACTAGTTAGCCAATTTAGTTACCACATTTACCAATTTAGTTACCACATTTAGCCAATGTACTTACCAGTTAGCCAATTTAGTTACCACATTAGCCAATTTAGTTACCAGAAGCAGCTAATTTTATTAAACATCAACAATAAAGAAGTTAAGAGCACCAGAAGCTGAAAGATCCTGCACCAGCTTCATTGAGTAGAAGATCAAACCCAGAGAGATGACAACACTGAAGATTGCTGAAACCTAAACTGTAAAGTACCTTTTATTTTAAGCCTGTTAGAGCTGGGGAGGAGAAACCCTTTTTCTTTTGTTCTTCAAAATAAATTTTCCCCTTTTGGACTTTACATTCAGTATTGGAGCCTTTTTGGGTAAAAGAGTTTGATCTCACCAGGGTACTGGCGTTGCACACCCATATTTGCCACCACTTTTAGTTGGGTGTGTCTTCACAAATCACATATTTGATTCTTTACATGGAAGCTGAGTGCCTTGGTTGGGCATCTGCAAAGAGTCATCTTGAACCAACCACATTATTTTATATTATTGTATATTCCCAATATCTGACAACACTTAAGAAAAAAATGGAAGCTCTTACATAACTTTTGTGCTAGAACCTTTTTCTTTGTCAAAACAGAAAATAGTTGATCTGTCTAATATTCTTTGGAGATGACACCAGTTCTCAAATATAGTCTGGTCAATTGACCCTATGGGGAAATCCAGATTTGAAAATGGGTAAGGAACCATTTTTATGGAAGGTATGGGCCAACTATGGGATTGTTACCTTAAATCAGATAGCTGATGTTGATTACCAGTTTTTGCCTTTTTCAGTTTTTGCAAGAACAGTTGATACTATCCTCTGTCTACTAAATGGCAATACCTACAAAAGAAACATTTGTTATAATCCAGATTTGGCCCTGCAGCTGTAACTGATCTGCATCCAAACAAACAATTTTACATATACACACACAAATTCTTCTGTTATCTATAAATAAATATGACATACAAAGTTTACAACAAGAATGGAATAGAGAATCAGAATATCCAATTTTTACTAATCAATGGCCATCAGTTTTAACATCTAGAACTAGTATGACTATAGATTCCCCGACTACATCTTGTACAGCAGGCAATATATCTTCTGGGTATACTGGTACCCACAATGTCTATTCAAGAAAGGGTTTTCAAAATCAACCAACTGTTGAAGATGTAATACTGCTAATACTTCCTTAATCCATATGTTTTAGAGTTGTCCCACTGTAAGTTACCTTTTGGGAGGAAGTATCACACAAGTTTAGTTTTGGAAAGTCCCTTGATATTCAGGGACATACATGTTCTTTTATCTGTTCTCATGTATAGGTGTGTTCTCATACCTGTTTCTTGGAACTTTTTTACTGGAAAGATATATTTCTCCACCTGTGATCCAATTGATAGATGATCTAACAATGCTTGCAATATTTAAAAGAATTATATATGGAGGAAATTTACAAGTGGACTTTTATAAAAACGTATGAGTAATGTGCTTATTTTTTTCCTCTGTTTATGTCTTTATTTTCCTGCTTTTATTATACTGGAACTTTACTGTATAAAACTGAGATCCTTCTTTAATGTATAGAAAGAAAGAAAGAAAGAAAGAAAGAAAGAAAGAAAGAAAGAAAGACCAGTTCTGGAATAACACCCAGGAAAATGAATAGGCAATGTCAGTCTTGACATAGTTTAGTACTGTACAGACAGGAAAGGCTAAATATCTCACAAAACTACAAACCCCAGAATTCCATACTATTGAGCCATGACAATTAAACCAATGTCAAATTGCATTATTTCTGCAGTGCAGATACAGCCTCTGAAATATAATGTATGTACTACACTTTTAACCATCATGAAAGCTATTAATAAGCAAAAACTTAAATATTTGGTAATGTTAACAGAATTCCTTTCTGGTGAACACATTACACAGCTTGGTTTGCCTTTCATCATTTACTAAGTAGCAAAATAATTATTTGAAGATAATGAGAATTAGTTTTGAAATGGCTGGTAGAAATCAACACGCACAATTAGTGTCACACAATACCAAATAACTGGTACCTCATTTGCGTCATTGCTTTGATGACAGTGGGCAAAGAAGTGGAAGAATGATTAAACTCTGTTATACAGTTTGCCAAACAGAGGGCATCATCCAGCCAAATGTATGCATTTGTAAGCCCCATTGATTCCAATGAGAAGCATTTAGCACATGACAGGCTTAACTCTCATCATTTGCAATCAACAGGATTTAAGCACTGCTAACTCCAGTTTATTCATGCCCACATTGTTTTACAAGTTTAGACCCACTAATTAAAAATGACAGTAAAACATGTTTAATCATGATGATAAAAGACGTGCTATCCTAGTCTGCCAAATTATGCATCAAGGTTCCAAATGAAGAAAATTGAAGATTTATATTCAGGGGATAACACTGTTGGATAAAGTAGGAGTGAGCTGAGGGGGGGAAGGAAGCAGAAGACTTAAAGTGAGAGATGAGATCTATTCTTCCTAGAGTCTCACCTTTGCACACTCACAGCCATCATTTCCTAAACAGTAAAAACAGAGTGGGTGCTATCAGGATCTGAGGCAAAATTGAGAGGGAAGGGGAAGGTATCTGCAAGCTTTCCTAAACCTCAAGGCATGCAAAAGTAGAAAACATTTTTCATTCTGGCACACATACACACAATAACCTACGAAAAAATAACCTTATGAGCACAGATCATATTCAATAATTTAAAGGAGCCACAAATGTTTAACAAAGTGCTGGCCTTACCATGGTGGAATGGTGGAATGAGAAAAATGTCCCAATTTGGCAGATGCTGGTTGACAGCAATAGGAGTGATAACAGACCCTTGGCTATTTCTCCTGACCCTACTGGGCCATTTCCCTTCTATGGGAGGACAAAGCTGTGTATGTCTGTAAAAAGCCCATATCCTATTCCTCTAAAATCGCCTGATGTCATGGAGCCAAAATTCATCTGGCAGTCCAATCAGTTTCTGTAGAAAATGGAAAGAATGTCATCTCATCCTTTGCTGCTGAGAGCAAAATGTCTGGTCCTGGCCCTTGCTGAATGTCAGTTGGAAAAGAAAAACATGGAACAAATAATGAAAAAAACCACTATTGTTATGGGACAAGAATGCACTGAGACTTGTTTTTACTTTTGCCACTGGTTCATCTGTTCCAGATATTTTTGGATGCAGTGCCCATCAGCCCTAGCCAGTACTGCCAATGATGATGGTGGCTGCACCCTAACACCACCTGGGAAAGAAGCACAAATGCCCATCCATGCTAGTAAACTTATCCCACACTAGTACAGTGCTCCTGAGTGACATGCTTTTAAACCGTCACAGTTTGGCTCTGTTATCTGGCTCACACTGGGGTTACCACTTCAGCCAAAAAGGAATTCATGGTTTCTCTCTCATCCTATCCCTACCAGCTCTTCCATCCTTGAAAGCCCTCACTGCCAGCCTGTCAGTGCTATCTGCTTCCCTTTCCAGACAAGCAGCAATAGGAATACAAGCATAGACGCACTTTATCTTGTCAGAAATGTTACATTTAGTAAGCTTTGTATGCTTATACACACTAATTGCTAGTTTGTATCATGGTGACTTCATGTTTGCTTGTTTTACCACACCTACTCTCTTTCTGCATCACTCTAAACTACAGGCATTTTTCTTCTTTTCCTCTACTGCATTAGACTGTATGTTTGATTATGTACCAGTAATTGGTAACTAAAGGCCTAAGCAGACTGCCAGAAATAGTGCACATTAAATTGAGGCACTGCCCTGGCTCAGTGCTAGGGAATCATGGGAACTGTATTTTTTTCTGGGACATTGAGCCTTCTCTGTCAGAGAGCTCTGGTGCCACAATAAATTACAGTTCCCATGATTCCCTAGCACTGAGCCAGGGCAGTGCCTCAATTTAATGTGCACTATTTCTGGCAGTCTGCTTAGGCCCTACAGCTACTTTTTTATAAGTTCTGCAAAGAAGACTAGATTCTGTTTCATTCTCTTTAATACCCTATGGATGTGTGGGTGGGCATAGGACTAGTTATTGTTCAGCTTCTGCCTTGTTGATCACCCTACTCAAGATCCACTACCATCTCTCAGCTGTCCCAATATAAAAATGACCCATGTGGCATGACACAAAGTCCACAGGAACAATATTTCTCATAGATACCCAGGCAAGGTTCCTGAGAATGAAGCTTAACAGTACATTTGTAAGAGGAGTAACAAGGGGAGAGACAAACAAATATCTAACCTCTCTTTTCCCATATCTATAACTACTGCTGCCCACTGTCACTCTTCAGGTAAGGGAAAGAGAGAAAGGACTGGCACAAGGTAGGGGAATGAGGAGGACTGGCCTGTCAGAGTATAGATGGGCTATGCAGTCAAAGGTGAAATGTAAAGATGTGTGTGTCTGTAGTTTTCCACTTGAGAACAGATTTTAGGTAGAACACAAACAACTCAGTCCAGATGGCTAGAGAGACTAAACAATAGAAAACCACTAGGTGGGAAAGCATTCTTGTTTACATAAGGAAACAATAATAAAAGTTGTTATGGGAAAGTAGATCACATGGTGGAAAATGAACAACAAGAGGTTGGGTTAGCATACATCACATACAGATCATCCAATCAACCTGAAGGTTAACACCCAAAAGGTGGAGAGGGGCTGGGCTGATGTGTTAGGCATTGATATTATTATTATTTGCTTCCATTGGATCGCACTTTTTTATTCTCTTTACTTCTCAATGGATCTATAATATCTTTATACTGCTTCACAATGTAGCCTTAAGATCTGGAGACATAGATCTGTAGTTTTGTTCTTGTTTAGGTACATCTGCAAGATGTGATCCTGTAGTGGACTGTGTTTTTTACTTTGCATGTTGTTATTATTCTTTCAACAATAAAACTCAGCTTTCAGAAGCTTGGATTTTTGCTCCCTGGTTCTGCTGGATTTACAAACACACTACTCCACCAAAACCGAACATGGCCAAGTCGATTTCCCAAATCTTGGACTGGCTCAGAATAACAATCTGAATCGGTGACATCACTAGTGTTGGTGTCACCTGATGTGGTAACTCATAGTGTCATCTCCCCAACCTTCTCCCATATCACATCATATAGAATATTTAGTAATATTTTTGTACTAATATTACTCATAAATTGTACTTCCCATATATCACTGAATGTAATGGCAATAGCTGTGACATAAACAACCAGCAAAAATAAATTATACCTTTAAATTACAATTTCTATATGAACAGTCTAAATATATTTACATGCACATTATTACATATGGTTAAAGTGAAAATTTGATAAGATGTTATGTTTTTAAACATTTTTTAAAAAAATTAAAATATTTTTTTTAAAAAGTAAAAAATAAAAAAATAATTTCATTTAATAATTTCATTTTTAAAATATTTTAGTTTTTTTTTTTACAAAAAAAAAATTACTGTGGGTTTTCCTTTCTCTCCCCACTGAACCTTGCTCCACTCACACCATCTCTTCAGCATTTGAAGTCAAACACCACAGCTCATTTCTGCCCAAAAGCAGATGTTTGGGAAGCAGTGATGTCCCCCATTTAGGGTGTCACCTAGTGTAGTCTATATCCCCCGCACCCATCAGCTGACACCTCTGATCTGAATTCTCCTATTTTTCTCACAGGAGAGAAAAGTTAATTTTCAAGTTAACACAAAACAATCTTGGGAAAATTTACTGAACTCTAGAACTATAAACAAATCAACTGAAGCCAGTTTGCCACTCTTTAGCAACTGAGGGGGGAAGCAGATGGCTAATTGGGCTGTTTTGGGGGCAGGGAAGGGGAGGGGCAGCTGCACGATCGGCGCCCCAACCCCTTCCCCAGGTCGTCCTCGGAGCAGCCGGCCCTCTGCACGGCCGGTGCTCTGAGGAGGACCTCCCGCTGCAGCGTCTACACACACTGCAGTGGAAGAGTCGCCGAAGGTGTGCTGGCAGCCTTTTGCGGCGCACCTTCGGCGACTTGTGGAAGGAGCGCCAATTTAGCACTCCTTCCAGGGGCAACGAAGCTGCTCCGCGGGGCCGAGGTGTGGGGATACCTCGGCCCCATGGCACAGCTTCCCATGGAGGTCCACGGCTGCCCGTCTGCTTCCCCCCTGAGTCACCAGGCCTATGTTTCAGTTTGCCAGTGGTGCCTGGATTTTTCTAGCTCAACATTTTGCCCTATCTCAGATCATCTCAGTAGAACATGGGTAGGCAATCTATTTCATCCGGGGGCCGGTTTGCTGTCCCTCAGACAATTGGGAGGACAAAACACCAAAAATAAATAAATAAATATTTTTTTAAAAAAATAAAATAAAATAATATGCATGCACACTCAGCCCCAGAAAAGCCATGGCAAAACCCCTGTGGAGATTTTGCCAAGAAAACCCCAAGAACAAGTAATAACAACAATAATCAATATCATCATGGCGGGCGGCGGCAGCAGGACTGACCTGGGGCCGGTCCAAAGGCCTCAAGTTGCCTACCCCTGCAGTAGAATGATTCCCATTGCTCCAATTACCTTAGTAAGCACAGCAAATATAGTAACCACAGAAAGAAAAAGAAAATTGTAAGATGAGGAATCATAAAGTACAACGGATCATGCATACCAGTAGACACTGTTGCAAATTTTTTCTCTTTTCAGTTTCCTGAATGCCCCAGGAAGAATGACTTCTGGCCACAGCTGGCGGAGTTGTGATTTAAAAGAGCAATTTTACCAAGTTCTGCCAACAAGACATGGCAAGCAACATCACAATATCACCTGTTAGCAGACGTCCTCCATTTGTATTATATATTTTGGCCATGTGGAGTTCCCTATGACCCCAGCCTGACCCTTGGGAGATGGCAGCCATAATCCCCTAGATGTGAGGTCAGGTAAGCAAACTAAAAATTGCTTAAGACCACTAAAGATTTCCTGGAGAGGCAGGTTTTGGGAGTTGCCCTTGGGAATATCCCATTATGTTGGAAAAGATACCTAATAGTGTTTGTTTGTTTCAGTCTCACACTTGATGAGACAGTGATTAGATTTGATAGCACCTCCTTTCTCTAACTTCCTTTCCTTGATTGCTTTGATACCACATGCATTGTTTAAACTATGCCCAGACTTAAGTAAACAATAGTAAACCACTCAAGCCTTTGTCCACCTATTGTCCGGCCCATGGCTGGAAGGCAGAAATCACCCTTAAAAACCCCTGGATTTTAGCAGACATCGTGCTACCTTGGAAGTGCATGCTGAAACTCTGTCGGTCTGTAGTCATGCCCCTTCCACGGAACTCTTCTTCATTCACCGCAAAAGCCCAGAGGAGTCACTCGGGTGTGAGAATATCTCCCTCTATCCTGGTTTCCCTCTTTGCCTTCCCCGCTCTCTCTCTTCCCCACTTATTCCCCTAGTGTGTGTGTGTGTGTGCTGCATTTGGATGTTTGCTTATTGTTGCCAAATAAATATTTTAGACTTTAATTGGAGCTTTGTCCGTTTCAGTGTCTTCCCAGCCAGAATTCTTACATCTCCCGTAGACAATTGGATAAGGTCCTAGAAGTGAAGTTGGGAGCTTCCCTCTCTCATTTGAGCTAATTATAAATTCCCCAAAATTGGGACTTGGTTTCCCAACACACCCTGCAGCTATTGACATGAAAATGGGGAAAAGTTGCATACAGAAATGGTCTTGATACTGTTCAGAATAAGAACTAAACGTCACCATACCTGTTGCTGTTGTGTGCCTTCAAGTCATTTCCAACTTATGGTGGCTCTAAGGTAACACTATCACAGAATTTTCTCATCAAAAAGTGTTCAGATTTGCCATTGCCTTCCTTTGAGCTGAAAAACTGTGACATAGCTAAGGTCACTCAGTGGGTTTTCAAGGATGAGCAGAGATTGGAACATGATCTCCCAGAGTCCTATCCCAACACTCAAACCACTACATCATCACACTGGTTCTCAGGTCCATGCTGGCCCACCAAACTACAATGGTTTTAACTGGTGTATCGATGGGTATATTTCTTGTATGGTACCTTTTGTATTTTTATTATATCTAAAACACAAGAAAAGGATTCTTGGATGACACAACTCCAACATATTCTGTGTGGAATTATCTACTAAAATGTCTACTGTTTTCTTTCTACAGACCTTTACCTTGCCAATGTCAATTTGGAGAGAATCATATGTCCTTTTTTTCTCAGATACCATCCTAAACACATTCTTGCATATGTAAATCCACTCTCTGACAAACATCCCCCAAAGCTCCAGGATAAAGAGAAATTAAAGATTCATTTCATAGCCACCTCCAGGCACATCTGGCATAGTGCTGCATAACAGTTTCCCAGGTAAGCAAAATACATGTCTGCATATCACACCATTGATAGCTAGCACTTGTGTAAATGGAAGTCACCTGACAAGCCTTACTGTCTAAAATTATATATAATTTTGCAACAATTTTAAGATAAATACTAGACTTGGCAGTAGATCAAATCATAGATGTTTGCTTTCCCTACAGGCCTGTCAAGCAAACTGAGCCAAATACATTCCAAGACCTCTGTAACTACGGTACTAATAATTACACACAACCCCAAAGCAAACCTTCCAATAGAAGTGATTGGTCAAAACCGCTGTGCTCCTAAATGCAGGGCGCTAGCAGAACATGTCTTTGTAGCAGCTGATCCACGGAGACAGTTGCTATGGGGAAACTGTCTTCCATTTAGTCTGTAGTAATTTGTCACACCATTTTATGGAACTGCTTCCAGCTGGCAATTGTCATATAACCAATCCCACACAAGAGAGATATGAGATGCAGAAAGAGGCTATCTCATATTGGTTTGGCAAATTATTTTGAAACAACTTATTTTGCTCACTAACTACATATATGTGTGTTCATAACAATAATTGACTACAACAAGTGAATAGCACTGTTTTCAGATAGAACCTGAGTCCCAGAATGATATCATAAAATTAAAATAAGACTCAATAAACTGATTTTGTAGGTATTTGTATATTGTATAATAAAGGACCAGACGTTTCAACTTTGTAAGTGCTGTTAAAATGGAGGTGATGAACAACATCCTGTGACAGTTATAAGAATTTCCAGACTCTAAATATGGAATTCAAATGATGGTGCTGGAAACAAGCATGTTGTCTTCCAAATTAAGGCCATATAGTGTGAAGGGTGAAGACACACCATCTGTAGATACAGAAGTTCTCTCTCTTTTTAAAGAAACTTCTGCACAAGCTTTAGAGTATTTTCTTGCTTCTAAAGTTTTGGAATTCAGTAAGAGCCATATGACGTGTATTGGTATATAGTGATGTGATACTAAATGTTAGGAGTATGATATCATTATGTAACATATGTATCCATGCAGACTGCATGTGTGTAATCTTTATACATACATACACATAGCCCAGGAAAGGGAATCATGAAGGTCTCCAGGGATATTTTAATGGTAACTGGCTATAGCTAGTGGGACTTGTAGTCCAACAACAGGATTCCCACTAGAGATAACAGATAGATAGATAGATAGATAGATAGATAGATAGGAGGTCAAGAGCAAGCTTTCCTCACTGTTATCTTTCCACCACCAACAAAGATAATTGTATTCAAGCATAAGCTGGTCTGTTGCTGAAGGGTTTTTTAAATTGCTTGATGCTGTCTACCTCTTTTGTTGTTATGTATTTAATTGTATTTTAATTTATCTGATTTTATGTTGTGATTTAATAAAGTTCCCCCCCCTCCAAACTGTATTGTATAATCTTTAGCTGCCCTGAGTGCCATTTTGGCCAGAAAACTCAAATGAGTAAAGACCCATATGTGAAAGGAGTGAACACTTTATCACAGTTGTTATGTCCCTTCAAGTCATTTCTGATGTCTGGTGACCCTAAAGCACACTTATCACAGAGTTTTCTTGGCACAAGAAATATGCATATATAACGTTGTAACAAACACTTATTTTGAGCAGGATGGGGAGTATGAAAATGGCAACTGAGAAGTCAGAGTGAACTCTGGAGAGGCTGATGAGACAGACAGACTGGAAAAAGAATTGGAGGTATTTCTTAGAGATGGAAATTATACTTTGTGAGGTCCCTCATGCTTGAAAATAGCACTGGTACATTGTGGTGAATCTTGTAGATTATAATGTAAAGAAGACAAGTGGTTTCCATGTCAGTGGAACAGTGATTCTGTTCTGGGTTTTAGTCCAAGCCAGGGGTAGGCAACCTTTCCCCTTTAAAGGCCGAGGGACTTCAGCTCCCAGAAGCCTCAGCCATGTTGGCCAATAATCCCATGTTGGCCAATAGCTCCTGGGATTCTGGGAGCTGAAGTCCCTCAGCCCTTAAAGGGGTCAGGTTGCCTACCCCTGGTCCAAACTTTAAAAGACCTATCCAAGGGTACATCTATGTGATAGAAATAGCGCAATTTGATACCACTTTAACACATGTGGCTCCATTCTATGGAACCCTGGGATTTGTAGTTTTGTGAGGCACCAGCACTCTTTGGCACAGAAGGCTAAAAACCTTGTAAAGCTACAAATCACAGGATTCCATAGGATAAAGCTACAGCACTTACAGTGGAGTCAAAATGCATTATTTCTTCAGTGTAGACACATCCCTAGGTGCCTTTACCAAAATATGTCCAGCATCATTTAAACATCAGACCAAAATCCAAAGAAGATTCACTGGCCCACCAATGGTTAATTATTCTGCTGTATGTATAGTGGTCTTCTGAACTTCAGTCTGTTGTTGTTATGGGTCATCAGCATGAGTTCAATTTATGACCATATTGCTATTGATTTTTCTTGGCAAAGTTTATTCAGGGGGGTTGCCATTGCCTTCTTTTTATAGGGAAAGAATATGGCTTGGCCCAGTCGGTTTCCACGACTGAGTGGAGATATGGACCCTGGTCTGCCCCACTCTTATCCAACATTTGAACAAATACAATTCAGTAACCTTGATGATTTCCTTTATTTGCTATTTATAGTCTATCCTTATTGGTGTTTCAGAGGCACAACAGCAATGGGTTGGAGGTGATGTCATGCTATAGGTATTGCCAAAGACACTGTTCTCTTGTGAAAATTGTGATTTAAAATCGACATGTGATAAAGTCTAATAAATGAGAAAATATTGAGAGGGGGGTGTTCAAAGCAGTACTTTCACCCTAAATGCCCCCCCCCCCCCTTCATCTGAGGAAAAGAGAAGCAAAACCAGGCCCTGAGAGCTGGGAACCTAAGGCGTAAAATGTTCATAAGAATTATGCTTTACTTACTTTGCTTTTCACTATGCTGGCCACTCTTATTATACTAAAGATATTTCTGGCTATGGATCTGATAATATGTCTAAAAAGAGTCATAAAGTCATAAAGCTGCATTGCCTCTGGAGGCACTTTCCACATTGCTTATAGTCTGTTAAGCAACTAAAAGGACTAGCAGCCATTCTACATTTCTCTTTTTCTATGCATTAGAGAAGAATAAAGGGGAAAATAAAACCACTGACATGTCTGAAAGCAAGAACTACAGATCCAGCCTTACTCATCTTTAGAAATACTGATGACACCAGATTCTTGTAGCAAAATACTTAAGAGGTTAGCTACCACTAAAACAAACAAACAAACAAAAAACAGATATGTGAATCAACTTCTATCCAGTATACATTCAAAAGCAATTTTTTTCATGATCCCTTTACTGGAAAAATTTATTTTCCTAATATAGTACAATATTATATTACTGATTATTTCCGACATGTCTGTCTTTACAAGAGAGATAGGCATAGACAGACAAAGAAAGGGAAAGATTAATTATGCTAATCAGTGTAGCTCATTCTAAAGATGAGGAACTGTGGTTAAGAGGAAAAATGCAACAGTATGAGAAGAAGAAATACTGTCCGGTAGATGGAAATCAAAATGTAATGGGTCAGATATTGGTTTTGCTGTTCAAGTTCAATAACATATGATCATCACATCCTATAAGGAACCATTCAAGACAAGTCTTGGATCAAAACGCTTACATCAATGGGAGAGTTTTTGTCAGCAGCATGAAATGCATCCATTCTAAGATTTTTGTATCTCATCCTGGCATCAATAGGAGCAGCTGTCTGGGCTAATGGAAGCACGCAATCATCTTGATGAGTTCTGGAATAATCCAGGGGAGTAGATGATGATGATTACCTCAGAGACACCTGCCTTCAAAATGGCACAGGCCTTTCTCTCTGCTGCAGTAACAGCCTATAATCTCTTCTGAGCAACTGCAAGGCTTCATTGTGATCTTTCATGTGTAATATATTTATTTAGATTGCAGAATTTTAGGTTTGGAGCAGAGCAATTTAGGACTGAATGAAATGAGCAGGATAAGGGAGAAGTGCATTCAGGATAGGCTTTGGGGATGAGTTCAGTACACATGTATGGGCAGTATGCAGAGTTTGTTACTTGCAAGAAAACACAAAAAGTTGCTTCCAAGCTCTCCTCCTAAAAAGTTTTATGTGCAAAGTTGCACGATATTTTAGGATAGAAAACAATATTTTCTGTATAAAAATACATCCAAATTTACACAGAATAAGCCCTTAGCTGCTAATAATAGTCTTAGAAAATTCCAGTTTACAAAGACTCTCTCACCATGAGACAAACATTGCTCAAATTACCGAATGCTTCCTTTGAGGGGAAAATTAATGAAGAATAATGTCCCTAGCGGGAATCTAGCTACCGCAAATGGGAAAAATCAGTTTGAATACAGCCATAAGATTTATTTTACCACAGTCAGCTTACAGAAAAGAATAGTTGATGGGTAAAAGGGAGAAAACAAAGGGAGGTGTGTATGTGTGAGTGTGTGTGAGTGTGTGAGAGAGTGAGAGAGAGAGAGAGTGATTCTGTGCCACCTTATATCTGAAGATCTGAAGTATAGTAAATATCCTTTAAAAATAGATTAAAAAAAAAAACAAAATTAAAGAACAAACTAACTCACACTAATTGACAAAAACCACAATCAAGACTGGGCTACAAAAGATGGCCATATTTTAAATTAGTACTGAAATGAAACCAACAGTGGTGCCAAATGGGCCTGGAGCTGGGAATTAGTCCACATCTGAGAGGCCAAGATTTAGTAATTCTTGAATAAGGAGCAGACTGAACACTAAGGAAAATGGCAAAGCAGTCCTTAAGAGTCTCTATAGGAAAAAGTCAGAGAGCCAGGATGATGTGGTTTGAGTGTTGAACTATGACTCTCGACACCAGAGTTTGAATCCCTGCTTGGCCATGGAAACCTACTGGGTGAATTTGGGCACATCTCACTCTCCCACCCTCAAAAAAAGGCAAACGCAAATCCACTCTGAACAAATCTTGCCAAGAAACCCTGTGATAAGTTCTGCTCACTTTAGGGTTGCCCCAAGTCAAAAACAACTTGAACATCAACAATAGGGAAAATTCAAATGTTTATGGCATACATTCAATGAAAATAGATAATTTCAGGAGATTAAGAAGGAAACAGAGTCAATGTGAGTACCTTCCCTTGTTTCAGAGGACTGTGGCTCAAAATAAGCAATAGAATGCATATAAAATGTATATTTTAGGAAAAACTATGTGTAGAAAGATAATACTAGTCATACATTATCTAGTGGCTATGAACCAAGCTACATCCAATGAACAAGAGGCTAAATTACCACTTAGGATGGCAAAAGGTTACATAAAATTGTGCAGAAGAATGTTCTGCATATGCTCAGAAGCCCTCATTAACATTTCTGATTAAGAATTCTCCACCCAGGATTCACTGTCTGAACATAATGTCTGTTGCTGTGGAAGGTAGGCGCTGAAAGGAATGACCACAATACCCCAAATGAAAGGAAAAAGGCCACAACTTTATTGAATACAGTTGATAAGGTAGGGTTGGCCCAAAAAGCATGAGGTCTGAATCTGGCATCAACCAGCCCCTTATTGATTGATCAACCAACTTGTCTGGTCATGGCCAGCCTTCTGGATGACAAAGGGGTAACCAGTTAATCGTATGTTTACATCTCAGGTAACCAATCAATCACATGTCCACATCTCTACCGTGTCACTGGTCCAGCATTGCCCTTGCAATGGCAACACCGCAACACTTTCAGCACCCCTGGGTCCATGATGGTGGGGGAGGCTAGAAAGGGTGGACTTCTGATTCAGTGCTCCACAGCACAGGAAACCACACCCACCAGATCCGAGACCATGCTACCACCCTGGAAAGTTGTGACAGCACATCCCTATCCCTAAATAGAGGGAGGGAGGGTGGGAAGAACCAAGCAGGAATAGTGCCATCCACCCACACCACGTGACCTTAAATAGGCTGATACAGCAATCAAAATGCTGGAGGCCCGGAAGTGCCATCCCTTCCAGTCTCCCCCACCAATCCAGCTACAGTATTGCCCTGGCACTGGCCAATAGGGAGGCACCGCCTCCTGTTGTATGCCAGAAGTTGTAGTCCCGGCAGTTGTAGTCCCCAATCCAGTCAGCCAATCTGGGCTTCCCCAGCCCATTGCAATACCTTCTGGGATGGCACCAGGGGTCAGAAGGACCAATGCAGCATGACAGCTCCCCCCCCCCCCATGATAATCAGACCAACCTGGTGAGTCAGGCAGCCTCATTTTCATTTGCTCCCTCTAGCTTGTTAGGAACATAAGTGAAATCGCTTGGTTCGGAAACTGTGAGCAGAAGGAAATGTTACAAGAAACATATTGTTGTCTGTTGGGTAATAGTTGGGTTACACTTGCTGCATAGTAGGGTAAGGACACAGAACAGTAGCACCTCTGTGTTTCTTTGGTATCTATTTTGCCTTTAACCAAATAGTCAATCTGTAAACAATTGCCAACCAGAATCATGCATGCCTCAAAGAGCAGCTATCCATGGTTTTCAGTTGGATTCTAGCTTTTAGTCACAACTGATAAGTTATCAAGCGTGCAGTAAGTTTCAGTGGTCCAGGTAAGACTTCTAGTAATTGCAACGCTGCATCATCTTCCCCACAACAGACTGCTCTTTCATTTGTGGCTGGATGAAAGCAAAATACCAATATTTCTTCCCCTCACCTTTTACTGCAATGTCTAAATCCTTCATTCTTTTTTCCTGAAATGATGGGCGATCTTTAGACTGTATTATCTTTTCTTCAGATCACTCCACCACCCAAGGAGAGAGTATTATTATTGTTTCTTTACTTTGAAATGCACACTTTTCAGATTTCCACATTTTGTGTGCCACTCTTTGCTGTTTCATAAACCAGTGGACATCTGGGACAGGAGTCATTTAAAAAAAAACCTCACTGAACTGTTTACCATTGTTACCTGCTTCCCCTTTATTTCTGGGCTATGTTTATCCTTTGTGCTTTTTGGATTTCTGTCAACATCTGTTGCAGTAGCTGTGCAAGCTCATCTCTTCACAGGGTTTGAGATCTTCACAGTCTGGCGCTGTTTTCTTTCTAGATTTCCAGTAAGCATCAATTTGTGTAAAGCTGATAGTTACTCTTTGTCTTGGGAGAATATTATATCAGTGTCATTCTCCTGTCCTCTTCTTCCTTTCCTTTTTTCATTGGTATTTTCAGCATGGTTGGTTATTAGATCACCAAATCATTTTCACTTTCATTTTTTTTCTTTCTTTTTGCAAACCTTTGCATGTATTGTCTGCCCATGAGTGTGCCCCTCATTCTGTAGTCCCACATCACAGCACCCCACATGATTCAGACAATTGGGCAAACCAAAAGCTGGAGCTTCCATTCAACTTTAAAATTATTTATAAGATAAATTTGACATGACCTTTCAGCCATATTTTTTGTCATTTCAAAGGACAACTTGGCAAATATTTAATAATTCATGCATCTTAGGAAGTAGACTTTAGTCTATGAAAGCTTGTGCTGCCATCTTCTTTCTTTCAGTTAGTTTCAAAGGTGCTACAAGATCTCCCTACATCTAATAATTCAGTAAAGGAAAAATGTAGAAGAATTGTGTTTAAGTGAAGTTATCATTCACCAGATTGCACATGAAGCTACAAGTACTGATGAACAAGAAGGATATCAATAGCTCCACTTCTAGGGTTTTGCTTTTTTCTAATCCAACTTTAATCTATGCCCTGTTACCTGGAATTATTCACAAATGGCTCCATTTATGTCTCTATTTATGGGGACATTTGAAAAGATCATCCACAAGATTTTGTACTGGTGCAATTGTACTACTTGCATCTAAAAGATATGGGTGCTTAACTTTTAATCCCACCATAATTGCCCTCATCACCACCATCACTATGTTTTGTTTTTTAAAAAAACACTCTATAAATTATGTTTATAATTTATTATATTATATTATATTAACTGATTTAATTGTGTTTTAAATATTATACTTTACTATGGTTTTATTGCTCCTTTTTATTATTTAATAAATTGAATAAATTATTATTATTATAGGTTGAGCATCCTTAATCCCCAAATTCAAAATCCAAAATGCTCTAAAAAATCTGAATTTTTTCTACATAAACTAGAAAATTGGGCAGGAATTAATAAAATGAAATTTAATAGAGACAAATGCAAAACTCTACATTTAGGCTACAAAAACTAAATGCACACTTAAAGGGATGTATGTCTCAGCAGTGCTACATGTGAAAAGGACCTTGGGATTCTTGTTGACCATAAATTGAACATGAGACAGAAGTGTGGCACTGCAGCAAAGATGGAAAATGCTATTTTAGCATGCACTAACAGATTGGCTTCCAAACTGAGGGAAGTAATAGTTTTCACTATATTCTGCTTTCATCAGATCTCATCTGGAGTACTGCACTCAGTCCTTTTAAGAAGGATATAGATAAACTGGAGCAGGTTAAAAGGAAGGCAACAAGGATGATAAGAGGTATGAAGAACAAAACATATAAGGTAAAGTTGAAAGGCATGTTCAGAATGGTAAAAAGAAGACTGAGGGATGACACGATTAAAAGGTAAAAAGGTAAAGCATTCCCTGTTGACAAGGTTGTCAAGTCGTGTCTGACCATAGGAGGCAGTGCTCATCTCCATTACTGATCTGAAGAGCCAGCGTTGTCAAAAACTACTCTGTACTCATGTGGCCAGCATGATTGCATAGAACGCTGTGGTACCTATTTATCTACTTGCATTTGCTTGCTTTCGAACTGCTAGCTTGGCAGAAGCTGGGACTAGTAATGGCAGCTCAACCCATCATGCAGCGCTCGGACCTCGAACTGCCAACCTTCTGATCTTCCAGTCATCAGAATTGACATCTTAGCCACTTGAGCCACTGCAGCCCATGACATGATTGCACTTTTTAAATACCTCCAGAGCTGTCACAGAGAGGAAGGAGCAGGCTTGTTCTCTGTTACCCAAGAGGGTAGAACCAGGTCTAATGGTTTTAAGTTACAGGACAGCAGATTTTGATTGAACATTAGAAGGAACTTCTTAATAGTAAGAGTGGTTTGGCAATGGAACCAATTGCCTAGAGAGATAGTGGGCTCTCCTTCTCTAAACATTTTCAAGAAGAAGCTGGACAGCCATCTGCTGGAGATGTCATGAGGTGCCTTCCAATTCTATGATTCTATGGTTGAAAAGGCAGCTTGGAGAGGGATCAAAGAATAAAGAATCTTGAAGGCCTAAGGGACATCTACTGTGGCTCGCTTGGGTTCACTGATGTATCTGAATGTCCTCCAGGACAACATAGGGAATTCTGAAAGGATGCCAAAATCTGAGGATGTAATTTCCAGGTGGTTTCTTAATTGTTAGAATTTCATTTGTTGGGGTGCTCAGCTGAAAATTCTGTCCAGGAAGACACTATACTAACACTGTGCATTCCATATCCACTGCAATTTTTGCATAGATTGAAATCTGTCTCTTCAGCAAAACAAAATGCCTCCTCTATGCTACCTGACAATACTAATGGAGTAAAGAAGCAAGAGACTTAGAAGAGTCAGTGGAGTATGTCATCTGTACACCAGCATATCAAGAGCAATAGCTCTCGGGAACACTAAACATTATCCAGTTAAGAAATATTTTGTGTAGAGTGAAAGTGTATGTAACTGTCTTCTCAGCTCCCTAGATTGCCATCCACAGATATATTTTTAACTGTATAACCTTTGTAGTAGGGTATCTGTCAGTCTCCCTTATACCTGAAAGTTCCTGTAAACAAAGAGTATTATGATAAATCTCTAGAGTTTCCCTGAGGCATTGTTCCAAGGCTCTTAGCCTGAGGTCACTGTGCAGTCAGTTCTGCAGATATTCCCCTTGACTATCAACTAAGGAGCCACAAGCCAGCATGTGGTGACATTGGACCAATTTAATATGAAGCTAACACAACACAGCTTTCCTGGAAACTAGCATCTTTAACAACTTTGTGAAATCTTCTTATTTCCTTCCAGGGGCCAAGAGTGAGTAAGAGAAAGAAATTCTGGGATATCAAGCTGTCAGAGTGGAAACGTAATTGTCTGTGGGCCATCTGCTGTTTGAGAACAAGACAGTTCTGACACAAAGCTCTGCCATTTTATAGTGATCCATTGACAAACTGTACAAAGGTGCTTGCCTTCTTTGCAATTAGAATGCCATGAAATGAAGTGATCTGCTGAGATTAATGAAAATTTCAGTGGACAGAAGAACAGTTTTTTCAAAGACTGCCCCATTCCTGGATAGACATATTCCCCCGTGTGTGTGTGTGTGTATGTGTCCTGTATTACTCCACTGCATCAAAAACAAGAGTTTCATATACTTCTATATAATCTATAGGTCACTACTAGGTGTATGCTTGTGTACTCAGTTCTATGCACAGATAGATCCCAATAACTCAATTAGGCTTACTCACTTTTGTGTTTCTTGGATTGTAGCCCTGTTACTGTAATTTTGTAAAACGTCTAAAAGGGTTAGAGTGGCAGATGGGCTTGACTTTTGCTTGATGTGAATAGCGATTAGATTTTGGCATACATCTCAAGAGCAATCTTTTTAACTTGCAAACAAAAAGCCTTAACTTTTGTAGTTGTCAGATTACAGGGCATACTTCAGCAAAGATTTTTAGAAATAGCAAGGACTGACCACATGTCTTTTTCATATGTCTTTGAAATATTCTTTACAGTGTGTGCCTCCTGAAATCTACTTCATATTCAGGGCTGACTGAAGAATTTGTGCTGTCTGAGGCAAAGCAGCAGTGTGGGATTTCCTACTCAAGAGAAAATGCTTTATATCCTGGGCCAATCAAGTTATTTTGGAACTTGAGGCAGAAAATCTCACTTCTCTGCTTTCCTGGTAGTAAATAAGCAATCCTGACACATTAAAGATATAAAAAATTTCTGCCCTTTAATGGGATCCCAATCTGCCATCCCTGTCCATATTTCTAGTATAGATTCACTGTGTGGTTCAAATATGGTCACACACAAACATATCACAAGACTCTACTTGATCCACACAATAAAACCTATATCCACGCATGTGACCCAGCATGGCATAGTGGTTTGAGTGTTGGACTATGGCTGGATACCATTCCCAGCTTAGCCCTGAAACACACTGGATGACCTTGGGCAAATCACACTCTATCAGCCCCAGGGAAGGCAATGGCAAACCTATGTACAAAAAAGCCCCATGATAGGGTCGCTTTAGGGTCGCCTTAAGTCAAAAACAACTTAAAGGCACACAACAAAAACAATACACACACATATATACATGCATACATGCATACATAAAGCAAATAATATGATCATGATGAGGATCAATATCTAAAAATGGCCTCCTCCAACCTCTACCCATGACAAATCTTCTGGGGTGCACATTTGGACCTGTATGATTCCTTTGATTCAAACTAGATGCGCTGTTGGCAATAAAGAAGAATCAAATAATTTTAGTCTCCATGCTCAGCTTAAAAAAATTAGTAAAGGCCCCAAAAGCAGAATAGAAACTGTAGTGATGGTCAATCACCAGGGGAAAATGAATGAGTGCAATTCTTCTCACATATGTATTAGGAGTGAAACTGAACATATGAAAGGGAGATGGTCTACACCGCCCTTCTGTCATTGCTGTGTACACATAGGGAATGATTTTGTGAAGGTGAGATCTTCCTTTCCAGTTCATCAGATAACCTATATTTCTAGGGCAGAGGTAGGCAACCTTTCCCCTTTAAGGGCCAAGGGACTTCAGCTGCCAGAAGCCTCAGCCATGTTGGCCAATAGTCCCATGTTGGCCAATAGCTCCTGGGATTCTGGGAGCTGAAGTCCCTCGGCCCTTAAAGGGGAAAGGTTGCCTACCCCTGTTCTAGGGTTTCCAATTCATGTGGAGAGTCCCCATGCAAGGGGAGGCTCTTCAGACTGTCCCTCTACATGTGTGCAGCAAAGCAATGGAAGGGCTGGGACTAGTGTGCTCTCTTCATGTGTTTAGTTGAACCTGTAAAATGTCTGTAATTCATTAACAAATGTCTCTGCTTCAGTACTTAAACCTGTAAATGAATGGGCCTTGCATCACATAGATATTCCAGAAACATGAGTTATGGACATGGCTTCCTTAGGACCAATGTCCTAGGGTACATCTATACTGTAGAAGTACAGTCATCCTGTTCTTGCAGGGGATCTGTTCTGGACCCCACTGCAAGAATGAAAAATTGTGTATATTCAAGCCCCATAGGCTTGAATGTAGGCATACACCCATGGGTGCACGTGGGGGGGGGGGGGGGGGCTCTGTGAATGCATGCTCCATTTTGTCCCTCTCCATTCACAGGCTCTGGATAGGTGAGGGACATGGACTCCAAGTCTACAAGAATGGGGTGTGTGTGTGACTATAATATAGTTTGACACAACTTTGTGTTGTAGCACCATCCTATGGAATCCTAGGATTTGTTGTTTTATAAGCCTTCTCTACCAAAGACTGCTGGTGCCTCATAAAACTATAAATCCCAAGGTTCTGTATGATAGAGCTGTAGCAGTTAAAGTGGTGTCAAACTGCATTATTTCTGCCATGCAGGTGCAGCCCTGGTCATACTCATAGGTCATATTTCTCGCTTATTTTCAGGTGAAAACATAGAAGTGTAATTTTCAAGGGAAAACTGCTCATCCTTCCACATTTGCCTACCCCAATCTAGAGATCTTTTACAAGACTCAGTCTTCTAGAGGTCATAGGATAGAGTGGATATGACACTCTTGGGGATGTTTGTTAGGCCTCTACACATGGTTGTATTATTTAAAGTGAAGGTTATTCCATAAAAACACATACACAGAATAAACCTATTCCAAGGGAACATTTCCTACCAAACATTCATAACACTCTTGTAAAATATATCTTGTGTCTTTCAGAATCTCTCAAACATGTTTTCTCTTGGGAATTGGGTGTGTGTGTGTTTGCCCTAGAAAGGACATCTACATTTGATGTAGGCAAAATGTATGTGGCAGTTCATAAATAAAGCTTGAGTGAAAGTAGTGACAGGTTGTATTGAAAATACTGAATACATGGGACAGGTTAATTATTACTATGCTTTATAAGGAGGCAATGTAAGAATGTAATAATGACCAACTCAGTAAAAACATTCTGAGATCTTCAGATTGCATTGTTAATAGGAAAATGTGTTATTACTTCTTAACAGGATGGACAGTTGGCCAACATAGTCTTAGAAGTATTGACTTTAATTTAAAAAATCTAATTGGGAATTAAACTAAGAAGGGAAAAAATAGTTTTCACCATGTTAACTTTTAAGATTTCGGTTTCCAACGATTAAGTGTCCTGGTTTTGGATTGTAGTTTTGGGGCTGTTTTTTTTTTTTTTTTTTTTAATTGTTTAAGCTGTGGGTCAAATGTTCGGATAAAATAAGTCCATGCAAATTTGCCTTTTGTTGTACACAGACTTATCTTTCCCCATTGTAATTTTTCAGAGTTTTCTGTTTAAGTAATAAAGCTTCTAATCTTCTTTGCAGCAGTATCTACAGGCATAAGAACAATAGTGGAAACACTCAGAATTAATAGTTCAGCAGCTTAGGAGAGGCCAGGCATTCATCAAATGGGGGGGGGGGGGGGACAACCATGACTGGATGCATAATTCCAATTGGAACATCTCAGATCTGGTTTTAAATAACAACAGTGGGATTACTTCTTATTATTGTGCACTTAATGTATTCTGGTTTAACTTCATTGTCCAAACATGACACAAAGTTATACCAGCCACAGATTGTCCTTCAAGTCTGTGGAAAAGTCTTTCTTTGAAAAGTATAAAGTACTTTTTGTGCAATTGATTATTACAGATATGACTGGGTTGGATCCTGCACGATCCTAGTGAGCAGTCACCTTGAACTCAATGAGACTTGATATAGTCCTAATTTAAATCTCATGATTTCAGTAAGGCTAATCTCTGTATAAATGCCCCCAGATCCAGCTGTTTCAAGATCAGGTTTTTGCAATTTACTCTAGAATTTGCCAACTGAATTAAGCAGGAGTGCTCTACAGTAAATAGAAGTGCACTTTTTATAGTGAATATTAGGGCAAGCTATAAAAAATAAGCATAGGGGAGAAGCAGACCGGCGGCACGGGGCTGCCCTGGGAAGGTGCGCCGCGGGACCGAGGCATCCCCACACCTCGATCCTGTGGTGCACCTTCCCCGTCCCTGAAAGGAGCGCTAAAATAGCGCTCCTTTCACAAGTCAATGAAAGTGCGCCGCAAAAGCTTGCGGCACACTTTCACTGACTTTTCCACCGCAGCGTGTCCGGACGCTGTGGCGGGAGGTTGCCCTCAGAGTGCCGGCCGTGCAGAGGGCCGGTGGCTCCGAGGGCAACCTCGGGAGGAGGAAGGGGCGCCGATCGTGCGGCTGCCCCTCCTCTTCCCTGCCTCCAGGACAGCTTTTTAAGCCGTCTGCCGAGGCCCATAGTTCCTGCATAACTGTACATGCTTAATTTCTCACATTATCAATGGAATCAAGGAAATGCCTTCAGAATCATTTGAAGCTTCCATTAAATTAATCAAGACAGGAGTTTTGCTTTAGATTTGTGCCACGATGAGGGCTTATCCTGATTACTAATGCTGCAACTTTCATATAGTATTCACAATAACACTAGTTTTCTTCAGAGACATAGCCATGTTAGTCTGGAATAGCAGTATGCAGAGATTTGGTAGCACTTTGAGACTTACTGAGCAAAAGATGTTGTAGCTTTTATAGTAGTCTACTTCCTCAGATGCATGGTGTTCCTCAGCTCAGTTCATGCCTCTGAGGAAGTAGACCAAGTCTACAAAAGCTTATGCTATAATGTATTTTGATCAGTTGGTCTCAAAGGATCTACAAGATACCTTTGCGTACTAGTTATCTTGCTACTCTGGAACACAATTAGGTATTTTTTAATCAGACACTCCGATTAAGAGGAATAAAAATGTCTATTATTTTTATTCATTCTCTCATGTGAAATGATACTCACTTTCTATCACAAATGGCATTTCTGGTAATGGACAAGAATAAAGTACAATACAGTAAAATCAATTAGACAGAAAGGTCAGCCAGATGAAATGAAGATTACAGCAGCCACACAGGAAAACCTTTCCCAGCAACTGACAAACCAACAAATCAACTTAGGGGCCAAGTGCCCTTCTGCCTGGAGGGAAAAGGCCATCAAAAATGGATATAGCCGTGCATTCCTAGGTAGGGAGTTACAGAATCTGGGAGTAACCATCAAGAAGGCCCTCTTTCACATTTAAATATGCATTCATTGGCAATACCGAGCAAAGGGTATTTTAATGTGGCATTTTAATGGTGCTTTTAAAACTGTTGTGTCAAATTTTAGCTGTACTTTGCTTACTTTGTTATGAGCTGACTTGAGTCCTGTGCTAGGAGAAAGATGGGGTATAAAATAAACAAAGAAGCAAATCAGGATGTTAAGACCTAGACATAGGGGGGTTGCAGACTGCCAGAAATAGTGCAAATTGAGTCCACTTTTAGGGTTAGGATTAGGGAATCATGGGAACTGTATTTTATTGTGGCACCAGAGCTCTCTGACAGAGAAGATTCAATGTCTCAGGGGGGGAAAAACAATTCCCATGATTTCCTAGCACTAACCCTAACCCTAAAAGTGGACTCAATTTGCACTATTTCTGGCAGTCTGCAAACCCCCATATTCACTTGAACATGGATCCCACTGTGCCTAGAGATGCTTAAGCCCTGATGAAAGTGTTTAAGATTCAAGCCCAAATTTTACAAGTCACATATTCACTATTTCTCATTGCTTTAAAAATGGAGTAATTTCAGTATAACAGCATGGACTGGGACACTTGTTGCAAATATCTGACAGCACACACATTGAGTGTTTTCACATGAAAAAAACTCTGGTTGCTGTCAGTCAAGAGATTTTGGAACAACTGTTCCATTTTCTCTTCCTTTACAGATTTTTTTTTTTTTTTTTTTGGTGGTACAAATATAATACAATAACATAAAAAGAAATAGAAGACTCAGCTGGAATAATACCCCAGGGATGTTAGAAATGGGAGACTCCAATCCCAACCATGTAAAATTCTATAAATGAGGGGTCCCAATTTCATCCCAAAGTCTCCTTTTGCTGTACCACAAGAATTCAGGAGGAAAGACCAAGTAGAATGAAGCAAGATCAGATAGTAGAGATTTTCTAAAGGACATGAAACCCTGCATATAGAAAAATACCTTCTCATGTCCAAACAGTTCATTTGCTTAGAATCAACAATAGGGAAAAGACAAGTCTGAGTTTTTAGTTTCTTGTTTTAGGGCCTTTGCAGACTGCCAGAAATAGTGCACATTAAATTGAGGCACTGCCCTGGCTCAGTGCTAGGGAGTCATGGGAATTGTATTTTTTTCTGGGACATTGAGCCTTCTCTGTCAGAGAGCTCTAGTGCCACAATAAATTACAGTTCCCATGACTCCCTAGCACTGAGCCAGGGCAGTGCCTCAATTTAATGTGCACTATTTCTGGCAGTCTGCAAAGGCCCTTAGACAGGTTTGAGAATCTTGTTAAATCAATAGCAACAGACTCGTCATCATGTAGACATAAAACTGCTGAACACTCATAAGTGTTTTAAAAATAACTAATTGAGATGGGAAAGCTAATAATACCTTCCCAGCCCAGAGCTTACCCAGAACTAGGTGAAGTCAATTTGCCCTGCAGCCACACTGCAGGGATAATCCAGTCTGATACCTCTTTAATTGCCATGACTCAATGCTATGAAATTCTGGGAATCATAGTTTTGTGACATTTAGCCCTCTCTGTTGGACAAACTACAAATCCCAAGATTCCATAGGACGGAGCCATAGCAGTTAAAGTGGTGTCAACCTGGATTATTTCTCCAGTGTGGATGCAGTCAAAGAAGACATTCTGGAGCCATGATGACGGAACAGAAAGCAGCTAGTTCACCATTTAACAAATGAAGGCGAAGAGGAAGCCATAAATTAAAGGCACAATAGCCATGAAAAGCTTAATGAATACTTTGCCAGGCCATAGAGATCAGGTGCTGTTGTTGTTGTCGTTGTTGTGTGCCTTCAAGTATAGGGCCAGCATGGTGTAGTGGTTTGAGAGATCAGGTGGACATTGCAATGACAACAACATCATTAGAAAGGATGTAAAATAAAAAATACAACAGGGAAGCTAGACTATAGTGCAAGATACTGCAAATGTGGTATAAATAAATAAAATGTATTTTGGATTCTCTGTGAAGAGCAAACCAGGACTGTCTCTCACCATACTCAGGCTCTGCAATTCCTTACTAGGACAACCTCCTCCCTGTTGCTCTGTTGGCAGACAAAGACTTTTGAAAAATCAAACAGATGTCTATCAATACATTGGTTGCTGGAGACAAGGCCAATTAAGCACAGGGTACTGTATTTCTCATAATTATATGTTTTTCAATTGTGCTTTTCAGTTTAAAATTGTACTTTTAATTTACTTGCTATAATAGCTTATCCTTTTTCTTAATTGTAGCTTTCTTTTGTTTAACATTTCTCTGAGCTGTAATGAGTCTCATTTCGGGGAGAAAGGCAGGATCTGAATCAAATAAATAAATAAATGGACAGAAGAATAAATTGAAGTTTATTCCAGTCTAAACAGCTAATATGAAAGCTGCTCCATTCCATCCACAGCTGGACCAAATCCCAGGAGTTAAGCATTATGTGAAATGGCTGAAAATACACTGCTGTTTTACTGCTGAACATTCATATTATCCCTCTATAAGAGCACCAATTTGCAGAAGTCTGGATCTCCATACAAAAGAAGAGTCAACAATGTGCATTTGTTGTGCCACCATCTAACTGCGGGGGGGGGGGGGGGGATGCTGTCATGGTTCATTGAAAAAAACAACAAACAAACAAGCTAGCCATTTTTCAATATTTAATGCCCACATAGATATAAATCAGAACACACATACAAACTACATGGATATCTTTTCTGCATAATTTTCCATTACAAGAAATGCCAAATATTTTTATGCTTATTTTGTGTTAAAAGTGGTTCTTTTTTGTTCACTCCCCTTTTAAAAATTAATATAAAGTCTCCACCTGGTGGCCATGCATACAAGTCGCAGCCTTCCAAGCAAATGTTCACATTTTCTGTGACAAAGAATGTCTTCCTCATCAAAAAGCAAGCAAACAAAAAGGTCTTCTGTGACATTTTTCACATTCCAGAACTTTTTGAGAAAATTCATTTGTGGAGAAAACACACACACAAATGTCAATGAAAGAAAAAAGGTATCTTTGTGCAATATTTTTTTCCTCTCTCAAGACATTCTGAAATTTAAAAGATTATCAAAAAACTCATGTAATCTCACACAGTGGGGAGAAAACATATGAAATTATTTTTGAACTTGGAAATAAAATAAACAAAATTGTATATTTTACTTGAAATTGATGTAGGTTTATTTCTCATATCCAGACTGTCATGAAAACAGAGGCTAGGTATGTGTACAAGTCTTACTGAGGGTAAGAAATAGTTGCAACTAATATGAGATTTCTTCAGCACTACTATGATGGTCTAGTAACTAGTTAAACACAACATAAGGTTCTGGCAACTTTCCCCCATTTCTGCCATTCTTCATAAATAGTTGAATGCAATGCACCATGTGGCATCATACCATAATGTGTTCTCACACCACTTCACAGCATTGAGGGCAGGGCAATGGACTGCCCAATGTTCTCACCTATGTCGCATCAGAATTATAAGGAGTGGTTGGTGGACAGAAACAGAAAGGATTGCAGTCTCTCTCAGGGTGTCTGTCTGGACAATTATATGAAGCATAACCCTCTGTGGATGCCTTGAGGACAGCCCTCACGCCCTCACACCCTTCCAGACCACACAGTCATTGCACTGTGATTCCACTTTAATTGTCATGATTCCATCCTGTAGAATTGCACACCTTTGTTGCTTTTGCTCTATCTGTTCTTTCTCTACTTCCACCATTTGTTTACATTGTTCATTAATTATTTTTCCTATCTCTTTTCAGGAACCATACATTGTCCACTGGTTGTTTCTTCCTATCTCTTTTCCAAAAACACTAAGCTTAGGACACCACATGTTATTTGGGGATTCTAGTCTTCTTCCACTTCCTCAAGCTCACTACAATTTCAGTGTGTCACAAGGTGTTGCTGGTAGGAAAATTATGGTTACTGACAGAATCACAGAATCACTAGAACCGGCATGCCATAGTGGTTTGAGCATTGGACTACAACTCTAGAAACCAGGCTTCAATTTCCTGCTAGGCCATGGGAACCCTCTGGGTGACCTTGGATGAGTCACATAACTTTTAGCCCCTGGAAATCCCATGATACATTTGCCTTAGGGTCACTATAATTTGGAAATTACCTGAAGACACATAACAACACAACAAAATATCTGACCAAAATAATTTATGGTGTAAAGCAATGACCCAGATTGAAATGTTCTGCCACTGGTTTTTGTATACTTCTGTGTATTTATTTATGTCCATAAATCAGACATTGGGAATACACAAAAACCGGTGGCAGAACATTTCAATCTCCCTGGGCATTCCATCTCAGACCTCAGAACAATGGTCCTTGAACAAAAGAACTACAAAGGTAGATTGTTAAGAGAAATAGCAGAACTGGAATTCATCCATAAACTACAGTCCCTCAGCAACGCACTGAACAAGAACAATGGCTTTCTGGCTCACTACACACATTTCAACACTATCTGACCCCAATCTTCAGGGGGAACATCCTACACTCGTCTATTCTCCTTACCTGCAGGCTAGTTTCCATGGCCAAACTGGTCTTGCCACCCCATTTTCATACCCAATGTCTATGTCTTTGTCCACAAATGACCATTGTTAAAACTGGATTTGCTATTTCATTTCCATACACAAAGAATTTTAAATTTGAATTGACATTCTCACATACCAATGGCATATATATGTCTGTCCCCGGCTTCCACTCTACCAAAAACATCTGAGGAAGTAGACTGAAGTCTATGAAAACTCATGCTGCCAACTTCTTTCTTTCAGTTAGTTTCAGAGATGCTACAAGAGCTCCCTACATACTGATTCTACAGACTAACATGGCTATATCTTTGACATATCAAACGAGTTAACTTTTTTCCCCTGTGTAGTGGTACTCCCATGTCTTTGTTATCAGAAGTAGAACATTTTTACATTCCCTCTCTGTAGTGTGTGGATGTCTTCTGACATAGCCCTAAACTGGAAGGAATCAGACCACCATGCAACTAGAAGCGGCCAGGTCGTGTACACATTGGTAAGCTTTCATTTACAGATCAAAACAGCCAGGTTTTAGAAGTTGCAAATCAGAGAAACATTCACACCTTCTGGAATCTGGAGACACAGAGACTTACAACCAGGATGTGTCCGGCTCATCTCCCCTCTTTGTAAATTATCTACTTCTAAGACAACCTATCCAGAATCATTTGATATACAATAATCAATTTTCGCCCCAGGCTATTTTCAGCCTATATTAAGGTCTCCAAATCTCTGTATTCTGAGAGCTGGTTTTTGGAAGGGAAGAGGGGAATCTCATGCCCTCCCTGAAATTCCTAACCAGACTCCCTTGGCTGCCCCCATCACAACTTCATTCCACAAGCAGCTGAGTCCATCTTCACTACAAGGAGTGCTGGGTTTCTGGGTAACTATTCTCTGTGTGAAACCTTTTTTACAGATTCCATGTATCATCATCATATGGTTCTTCATTCCATGTGTCACATATTTTCTTCTCTTTCATATAGCTGTTCCATGTATTGCTTCCATCATCTTTTTATTTCTTCCTGATCTTGTAGTATGTTCTTCTGATCATAAAGCATCCCTGCCCTTGAAGTGAACTTTCCTTTGAGTTCCTGGATCTTGAGGAAGAAGTCTCCCATGCTTCCTTTCTTGTTGTTGTCTTCTGTTTCTCTGCACTGGTTGTTGTAGTTTTCTTTATCCTTACACACCAGTCATTGCACTGTTTCATTCATGGTTCTGGTTTTGTTTCTGTCACCTTTTTCTTTTGTTTCTCTTCTTTCTTTCACTTGTTTGAAGTGTTTCCTAATTCATTCATTGAATCTTTTTTTCTTTTTCTTTTGGCCACTGTTAGTGTCTTTTTGCATTCTTCCTTGACTATGTCCTTAGCTTCTGACCATAGTTCTTCTAGTTCCTAGTAGATTATACTTAATAGTGCAAATCTATTTCTTACATTATTTCTAAATTCATATTGTTTAGATCATATTTTAGCATTATGACTGTTTTGGTTTTCTTCCTCAGCTTTATTCTAATTTTTGTGTAAGTAATTTGTGATCTGTTCCACAATCAGTGCCGGGTCTAGTTTCAGCTGCAAGAATAGAGCGTCTCCACTTTTGCTTCCAATTATGTAGTCAATCTGGTTTTTGCACTAGCCATCTTGTGATGTCCATGTATATAGTCTCCCATCTGGTTGTATGAATAAGGTATTTGCAATTAATAAGTTGTTGGCCTCACAGAATTCTATCAGTCACTCTCCTGCTTCATGCTTCATACCCAATCCAGAGTTCAAAGGAGCGGTGTTTAGCCATCCTTACCCGCTGTCTGTTTAGCTCCTTAGTTTCTCTTTTGCCTCAGTGTTACTTGGTGGTGGCACAGGCGACCTTGTCCTGGCCATTCCCATGAATGGCTATTCCCACTGAAAACCATTTTCAATGTCCATAAAACACAGAGTGGTATGGGTGCCGTACAGAGCTGCCATACACAAGTGATGGGGGTGGCAATGTCCAAAGGAGAAACCATGGAACCTCTCATGGAGCAACACTCTCTGTAATGCTAGAAATTTGGGAATTGAAGGAAAATTTCACTCGGGGAAACACAATTCCTGTGCTCCCCCCTCCCCCAGCTACATCTCTGGTAAGAAGGTTGCATGTATGAAAGGCCCTGTTTTGAGCTGGATAGGGGATTGAGGAGCTACTTGTCTTCTTTTTCATTAAAAGCCAGTTCAAAATTTTGCACACTTTGGGGCAAAACAGACAGGCAAAATAAGCAGATTTCAAGCTGGCTTCAAAGTGGGGCATTTAGATGACACATACTTTGAAGCCAGCCAGAAAGTGCCCTCTAACTGTCTTATAGGGAGAAAAGCAGCTTCAAAAAGAACCTGGTTTTTCCCCACTTCTTCTCAAAAAGTGTGTACTTTCACTTGTACGTATAAATGCACCTATGCTAGTGTGGCTCTAAAGGGGTGCTCTTTCCAAACCCTAACCATAATTGTGCATGTAAACACCCTCTTACAGAAGTGCATTTAAAAGGAACACAGCTGCCATACACAAGTGGTGGAGGTGGCAATGCCCAAAAGAGAAACCATCGAACCACTTATGGAGATGAGTACAAAATACACAAAACAGACAGCCAAAGAGTGGGCATAGGGTGAAGGGGGATGGTGAAGGGAGGCACAACTGTACCTTGCTGAAATCTACACGGGCACACCTCTGCTCTGATGCCTTGTCCTGGTGAAGCGCTGCATAGTGCAAAAGTGCCCAGCGGCGCAGCTTGAAGCTTTACTATGTGGTCATGACATGCACATTCCAGCTGACTTAGGAGCCAGCGGTGGCTGGTGGGGTTTCAATGTGGCTTAAGAAAAGGCAGCTTCAAGCTACTTTTTTCTGCCTGTCTGTTTCGCATCTATGTCACTTAGTAAAGGCACCTGATGAGGCTTTCACTTCTCTCCACATAGTGTGATAGCCTCATCCTGTTGGCCCAGGTTAAATATACAACAGTATGTTTACAACGAATACGATTGCTGTTTCTCCTCCTGTTGCATTTTCTAAGCTTCTATTGGTAATCTGCTTATCTTGTTGGTGTTAGTGACAATCCTTTTTGCTAGGGCTGGACAAATGTTTGTCATCCACTCCATTATGCTTCATGTGGATTAATATAAGTAATAAAATGCCATCATTGTCGTCATCGTCATCGTCATCATCTCCATTTCATGTAGATTAATAAAAGTAACAAAGTGTCCATCATCATCATTGCACCACCTTTATCCTAGATTGGGACACACGGAGACTTGCAAATTAAAATGATTATGATATAGTTAAAAACATTTTAAAAATCAAAATTAAAATAGAATTCAACTGTTAACGAGTCTCTCTCTCTCAGCCTCTGAGGAAGGCAAAGGCAAATCCCTTCTGAACAAATCTTGTCACAAAAACCCTGTCTTAAGGTCCAAATAAGGCAGCAATAACTTGAAGCCAAGCAACAACAAATAACTAAAATATACCACCCAAGTAAGAATTATCCTACCCCATGAAATTTTCCTTCAGGAACTACATTTCTAGCATTGAAGTAACTTAAAAATTTAGTTGAGCATTTCAAAATGGAGATAAAGCATCCAGGAAAAAAAGGGTGTAGACCAAGTTCCAAAGGAAATCCAAACTCAAGAAATATGAACACTATAGGTATGAATGATTATCAGTCTCTCACTCTCTGAAATACCCCTGCAACAATATAACATAAGAAAGAGGAAAGCTCTGGACCTGGAAACTGGAGGTTGTTTTTGTGTGTACTCAATTTGCTACAGACTTATCGTGCCTCTAAGGTGAACCTATGGCTTCTGCTAAGCCTCAGCAGATGTATGTAGTGGTCACGGAGGACTCCTTGCTGAGGGATACAGAATCATTTAGTTTGTGGGCCTGACACGATGTCTCAGGAGGTATGTTGTTTCCCTGGGGCAAAGATCTGTGATCTTGTCAAGCCTACTGACCGTTATTACCTTATTTTGCTTCATGTGGGAACCAATGATACTGCAAAGCACAGCCTTCAGAATATCATAAGGGATTATGAGGCTCTTGGTAGGAAGATGAAAGAGCTGGGTGCACAGGTTGTCATCTCATTTCTTCTCCCAGTTGAAGGGCACGGTCCAGGAAGGGAAAGGAAAATGATTATGTGAACAACTGGCTCCACAGATGTTGTCGCCAAGAACAATTTAGATCTTGGATCATGGGCTGTGCTTCCATGAGGGGGTACTTCTGGCAAGGGATGATTTGCACCTCATGCCAGTTGAATTCTAAGCAGCACTGTGAAAAGCATATTGCAAGAGTAAATGATCTGTTTGAAAGGATGTTGCTTTGTGATTTTAAACCATGTGATTAATCTTAAAATTGCTTATCTCATGCAAACATTGGACAAACCAATTGATGCTTTTTCAACTGTAATCAATGCTCTTCCAGACCTGAGATTTACCCAAGTTCTAAGTATGCCCAGGGAGGAGTGTATAGAGCAAGCAGGAAGTTCTTTCTTACCCAGTGAGACAAAATGAATCAAATTTCTCTGCTAGAAGGCAAGCCCAGGGAAAGGCCACTCCCACTGGTCAATCAGATGTTACCTGCTACAGATGTAATAAAAAGAGGCATATCTCAAGGAATTGTACCCTCTCTAAGAATCTTCCAGTCAATGGTAGCTATACCCGACCTCAAACTGCAGATTCTAAGGGACAAAGACAGAGACAGAGTGATTCATTAAGGAAAGATCAGAGGAAAAAGTCTTCTCATGAAGGCACAAGTTGTAACAACCAATGTTAACAAAAATGATTCAGGCACATGGATCATAGACTCAGGTTGCACAAATCACTCTACACACTGTGAATCCTATTTTGATGAAATTGATAGAAATGTTGGTGAGTCTATATGAATTGCAAGATTTGAGAATTTAAATATTGAAGGCAGAGGAAGATTTAAACTGTTTTGCAAAGTGCCTCATGATATAGTCATGGAGAATACTATTAGTGATGTGTTATACATTCCTAATCTATAAGGCAACATTCAGTGTGTCAACTTTAAATAAAAAGGGATATGAAATTACCTTCAAAGCTGGACAATGTACAGTTTCTAAAGACAATGTGACATATGTACAAGCCTTTGAACGTGATGGTATCTACGAAGTAGATCTTTCAACTTCACAAGTAAATATGATTCAAAGACACATGGATGAAGACAGCCTTGAACTATGGCACAGACACTTTGCTCATCATGACACCAAAGCAATTCTTCAGCTACAAAACCAGAATTTGGCTACTGGGATCAAAGTCAAGTCCCAAGGCTATGAAACAGGGGTAGGCAACCTTTCCCCTTTAAGGGCCGAGGGACTTCAGCTCCCAGAATCCCAGGAGCTATTGGCCAACATGGGATTATTGGCCAACATGGCTGAGGATTCTGGGAGCTGAAGTCCCTCAGCCCTTAAAGGGGAAAGGTTGCCTACCCCTGCTATGAAAGCTCTGACAGGTGCAGAGTTTGTGTTCAACAAAAGGCAGTAAGTCCTTCATTTAGACCAAGTACTGAACAGAGAAGCTGTCATGTTCTTGATATCATATATTTGGATATTTGTGGACCTTTATCTGTACCTTCTCTAGGTGGAAACAGATACATATTAATTTTTATGCATGATTTTTCAAAGTATTGTGTCACCTGCCTTCTGAAACAAAAGAGCCAAGCTCGAGATGCTACAAAAATACATCAAAATGGTGACAATGAAATTTGAGAAGACACCTAAGGCCATCCAGACAGACTTGGAAGTGAATGTTTGTTGCAGTACACCCAATCTTTCTTAGAAGAACATGGAACTCAATACAGAAAAAGTGTCTCATACATGCCCAACGGGTTGGCTGAACAAAAGCTGAGGTCTCACTGGAAATGACAAGATGCATGTTGGCAGATGCGGATCTCCCAAACCAATTCTGGGGAGAAGTAATCATGACAGCCATGTATCTCCAAAACAAATGGCCAACCAAAGGCACTACACAGACTCCATTCCAGCTGTGAAATGGTAGAGTGCCATAAATGAAACGCATTAGTACTTTTGGTAGTCTTACGTATTCTTACATACACAAAAGAGATGCAAGCTAAATGCCAGATCAGAACAAACTATCTTCATTGGATACGTGCCTGGATCCAAAGGATACAAAGTGATGAACTTAGAAACTGGTGAAGTAAGCATCAGACATGTGGTTTATTTTGATGAACAAAGCAAAATAGACAAGAAAAGAACTATTCTTGAATTCATAAATGAAAAGATGGTGCATTGGAATTCTCAGAAGAGATAGATGCAACATCAAGGTTCGATGATCAACCAATTGTTGTTCCTGTCAGAAAAGACATACAAGCAGACTCTACATGCTCAGAAGGAGATGCAGATGATGCTGATGTGGTGCCTGGGCCAGAAGATACTACAGAGACAAACCAGGTTCCAGAGCAGGCTTCCAGATACTCATTGCAATCCAACAGAGGGGTACCACCTACACGATTTTCTTACCTTACAAACTCAGAGTTACCTACAGAACTGTCAACACTAGGACTTCAGGATGTGAATCCTGTAGCAATGCCCATGGTGAAAGATTTCCATAAAAACAATGAACAAGGAGAACAATGGTTTATACAGAACAGCAGTAGGAAAACTTCTGTACTTAACCACGAACACCAGGCCAGATATTGCTACTGCTGTATAAATGCTATGTAGAAAGGTCTGTGCACTTCCCCAGAAAGACTGAGTTGCAGTAAAGAGAACAGCAAGATACTTAAAAGGAACCACAGATCTTCAACTGAAGTTGCCAGCCAGCAATAACCCAAGGCTTGTGTTACAGTGATGCAGACTGGGGTGGTGATATCGAAAATTGCCAGTCTACCAGTGGTTATCTATTTTTATATGACAATAGGCCTATTTCTTGGGCCAGTCACAAACAAGAGATATTGGGAATAATATTTAAGAACTGCTGGAGAACAGAAGATAATATAACAAGAGATATCTGTTCTCAAGAGATATTGGCTTTATCCTACACAGAATAAGAATACATAGCTACATCAGAAGCCTGTAGAGAACTACAATGGCTTGATCAACTGTTCCTTGTCTTTGTAATATATGAGAAAAAGCCAATTGAAATCTTTGAAGATAGCCAAAGCTGCATTAGACTTTCTCAGACAGAGAATATAACTGGATGAAGCAAACACATTGATTTAAAGGTTCATCATGTGTGCAACTTAACGAAAAAAGGCCTGATCAAGATGACCTACTGTCCAACTGCTGAGATAACATCTGACATCTTGACAAAGCCACTGTCCAGAGATGCCTTCGAGAATCTACGAGTCAAGATGGGGCTGGTTGGGTGCCTGCTCATGGGGTGTTGGGGATACTGCAACTTAAGCATGCCCAGTCTTTCTAGAAACAAATGCATGTTTATGATAGTTTATTGTTTTATGACCCCCCATTTCCTCCTTCTCTAAGAGCATACTTTTCTTTGTCCCTGGAGAAATCGCCATTATCTTTGTTCTTATCCGGAGCAGCATGACTTCCTAGCATGCTGATAGGAAACTTTCTTAAGAAGTATGTAGACTACTTTTCTACCTCATTTTCTTTTCAACATTAAGCTGGGACCTGTGTATATGTGTACACATGATCTGTACGTAAATCTATTTTATTTCTCTCTCTCTCTCTCAAGACTTTATATCGATTCTTTTGGGGCAGACATGTCGGTGTGGGAGAAGAATAAGAGTGGACTAGTTTGCCTTCCTGCTCACAACACACTTTCTGCTGTGTTTACTTTGCTGATGAGATTAAATCAATCTCTCCTATTTTTCCTGAGCTTTCTAACAAATCTTAAGAAAAAATCCATCATTTTCTCCTGGATTTTGTTATACAGTGGAAAGGAGAAACCAGCATAGTCAGACATGCATTCTAGACTTTGGGAGAACTGATTTCAATAAACTTAGGGAAATACTGGGGGTGATCCCATGGTCAGGAACACTAAAAGAGAAGGGAGTTCAGGATGGAAGGGAGTTTCTCAAAAGGGAGATACTGAAGGCACAATTTCAAACTGTTTCAACATGGAGGAAAAATGAGAGGTGTCTCAAGAAACCAGGATGGATGACTAAAGAACTTTCAACAGAGCTAAGTTTTAAACAGGGCATGTATAAGAAATGGAAAAGGGGAAAATCACCAAAGAGCAATTCAAATAAATAGAGAGTATGTGTAGTCAGAAAAGCTAAAGCACAGAATGAGTTCAGGCTTGCTAGAGAGGCTAAGAACAATAAAAAGAGCTTTTTGGGGGTATCTTTGCAGCAAAAAAGGAGGAAATGGTAGGTCCACTACATGGAGATGATGATGAAATGCTAATAGGGAACAGAGAAAAGGCAGAACTACTAACACCTTCTTTGCCTCAGTCTTCTGACAAAGGGGAAAGGGTGTTCAACCTGAGGAAAATGGCATGGGGACACAATAGGACAAATGCAGCACAGACTAAGGGGCTGAACAGACCAGAATAAAGAGCTGGCCTGTGGGCAGAGTGGGGGCATGCTGACCACATGCCGGCTGCCGCGATTCTGCCCCACGCTGTCTTCACGCCGTGCTCCCAATGCATGGCAGGAGATATTGGGGCGCTCCCTTGGTGCAGAGGCCACATGCGCTGGACTAAAAGAGTGCAGAAAAGCTACTGCAGTGGTGGCAAGGACACCCTTTCCACAGCCCAAATAGGAGCCACTTTTTGCGGCTTCTTTTTATGCCACTGAAAGGCTAGATTGGAGCCATGGCATGTGGTTGCCGTGGCCCCGATCTGGCAAGGAAAGAGGCAGCTTTCCACCACTCCTTAGGGGCCATCTGTACAGCCCCTAAGTAAAGAGATAGTACAGGAATACCTGGTTAATCCAAATGAATTTATGGGGCTGTACAGACCACCCCAAAGGAGCGGCTCCGCGCTGCCCCTTTTTCTTGTCAGTTCAGGGCCACAGCAACTGCACACCATGCCCCAATCCAGCACTTTGCTAGCTGTAAAAAGAAGCAGCAAAATGCCACTCCTTTTTAGAACAGCAAAAAGCCACATTTGCCACCACAGCAGCACTTTTCTCTGCTCCTTTTGGCATTTGATGTTCAGTTGCCATGCCAAAGGAGTGTGGTCGGTTGGGTGGCATAACGCAGCAGAATGGTCACTAACCCAACCCCAGCCCTTTTAGCCAGTCTGTAGAGGCCTTAAGTCGCCAGGACCAGGTGAACTACATCCATGGGTATTAAAAGAACTGGCAAATGTAATCTCAGAGCCATTGGGAATAATCTTTGAGAACTGCTGGAGAACAAGAAGTCCCAACAGACAGGAGGAGAGCAAATGTCCCCATCTTTAAAAATAATAATAATAAGGGGGGGAAGAAGATTCCAACAATTATCATCCAGTTAGTATGACACCAATACCAGGAATGATTCCAGAGCAGATCGTTAAACAAAGAGTCAGTGCACATTTAGAAGGGAATGCCATAATCACAAAAAGTCAACATGAGTTTCTGAGAAACAAGTCATGCCAGACTAACTGGATCTCTTTTTTTTTAAATAAAATTACCAGCTTGGTAGATGAAGGAAACATTGTGGATATTGCACAGCTTGATTTCAGTAAGGCCTTTGACAAGGTCCCCCACGATATTCTTGCAAACAAGATAGTAAAATGTGGGCTAGACAATGCAACTGTTAGGTGGATTAATAACTGGTTGACTGACTGAACCCAAAGGGTGCTCAGCAATGGCTCCTCTTCATCCTGGGGAGAAGTGACCAGTGGGGTGCCACAGGGCTTTGTCCTGGGCCCAGTGCTCTTCAACATCTTTATCAATGACTTGGATGAAAGAACAGACAGCATGCTTATCAAATTTTAGATGGCACCAAATTAGAAGGAGTAGCTAATATCCCAGAGGACAGGATCAAAATTCAAAATGTCCTTAATAGATTAGAAAGCTAGGCCAAAGCTAACAAAATGAATTTCAACACAGAGAAACATAAGGTACTACTCATAGGGTGAAAAAAATGAAATGCACAGATAATAGGATGGAGGATACCTGTCTTAACAACAGTACATGTGAAAGGGATCTAGGACTCCTAGTAGACCAAAAGTTGAACATGAATCAACAGTGTGATGCAGCAGCTAAAAAGGCCAATGAGATTCTAGGCTGCATCCTGCTTTGTTCAGGCCTCACCTCGAATACTGTGTCCAGTTCTGGGCAGCACAGTTCAAAAAGGATGTTGACAAGCTGGAGTGTGTACAAAGGAGGGCAACAAAATGGTGAACGTTCTGGAAACCATGCCCTGTGAGGAGAGGCTTAAAGAGCTGGGTATATTTAGCCTGGAGAAGAGAAGGTTAAGAGATGATGTGATAGCCTTAAATATTTGAAGGGATATTATATTGAGGATGGAGCTACTCCAGAGAATAGAACATGAAACAATGGGTGCAAGCTACAGGAAAAGATTTCCAACTAAATATTAGGAGGAACTTCCTACAGTAATAGCAGTTGACAGTGAAACACATTCCCTCAAAGAATGGTGGAATCTCCTTCTATGGAGGTCTACATTTAAACAGAGGCTGGATGGCCATCTGTTGGGAGTGCTTTGATTGTGAGTTCCTGCATGGCTGAGGGTTGGAACAGATGGCCCTCATGGTCTCTTCCAATGCTGATTCTATCATGGGGTTTTCTTGACAAGTGTCTTCAGAGCGGGTTTGTCATTGCAATCCTCTGAGGCTGAAAGAATATGACTTGCTGAAGGTCACTCAGTGGGGTTTCATGGCCAAACAGATATTTGAACCCTGCTCTCCAGAATCATAGCCCAATGCTTAAACCACCACACCATGGTGGCTCTCCTGGAGCTTAGCCCTAGAATAATAAGGAAACACTTGGGGGGATATTAAGAAATATGTAGGTAGATCCTGGAAGACCTTTCTCCATACATTGTCCCACTAACTATCCAGCCCTGTGTGTCTGGCGAACAAAGGACAGGTGTGGAAATATTCATACCTCTTGATCTGAAAATGATTAAAAGATATCAGCATCTTCATGTAGTTATACAACATAGCTCAGGGGTAGGCAACCTTTCCCCTTTAAGGGCCGAGGGACTTCAGCTCCCAGAATCCCAGGAGCTATTGGCCAACATGGCTGAGGCTTCTGGGAGCTGAAGTCCCTCGGCCCTTAAAGGAGAAAGGTTGCCTACCCCTGACATAGCTCATCTTAAAACCATTAATGACCACTAGTCGTTATTGTTTCAATTAAAAAAAAAACCTCTTTGAAAAGTGGTACTGTCTTTTTTTTCCTTTTTTTTGAGTTAATGGAGTGGATGTAGAGTTACAGGAAAGGGTTGAGGAAAATAAAGAAACATATGACTCTTAAGTCGAAAAAATCATAAATGTTTGTTCCTTTATATATAAACTTTCACTTTCATCCTATTGCTTTTTAATTTATTAATGAATACAGATATGTAGATTTGAAATTATGATTGATGTTTTATTTTATGTTTGAATGTTTTTGTGAATGTATGTATGTATTGTTATGTAATTGGTTTTACATGAATAAAAATGTTTATTAAAAAAATAAAAAAATAAAAATTAAATAAATTTTAAAAAAAGGAAAAAAAAAAGAAAGAAAAGTGGTACTGTCCTTCCATTACTACTTTCCAACACAATTAAAAATAAATTTAGTTCTAGCAAGAGATTTCTAATCCATTCCAGGATCAAAATGTTGTCAAGTGATGAACATCCACTGTGTTAAGTCTTTTTTTTTCAAATATGTTCCCTCCAGACAGGAATGATAAAAGACTGCTACCATGGGGAAGTTGAATTGGTCCTACTTCATCCACAAATGCAAAGACTCTTGCTGCGAGCATCTCATATATAAAATGACCTCACTAGGGAGAAAAAAAAACGGAGAAACCATGATAGGAGTTTTTTTTAAAATAATACCTGCTATATAGAAGAAAAATTGTATTAACAGTGGGCAGTTCAAATTAGTTTCTCTAGGGCTGTAACTGCCTCGCTTCACATTTAAAGACTCAATCTTTAGAAAAGCAAGCTGGGAAGAATCTTCTGTTAAAGAGTAACCCTACAGTGAGTGAAGTTAAGCAAGTCAGGCATAGAAGTAGGCTTTGTAGGCAACAGCTACTTCCATCCATTCCAATAACCCCACAGCTTTATTGCTGATGGCTGGATTAGTCAGCCTTCCATATCCACGGATTCCTTACCTGCAGATTCAACCATCCACGGTTGGAAAATATTTGAAAATATGGAAGAAGGCTACGTTGTTAATTGCTTTATCTATAGACATCCTAGGGAGAGATTTCTTAAAAGATAAAAATACACAGGGATTTGATATAAATAACTCTGAATTTGATGATATCATCTTCTCTGAAAAACCACAAAAATAGCTCGATTCTATAAATTTTTGTTGAATTTGGAAATGCAAGAAGACTATATAGAAACTTATACGATTAGAAGGGCACAAGACCTACAACAAAACATCCCTTTGGAGCAATGGAAGAAGAATGGGAATAAGAGACTGAGATTTAGGGCCTAAGCAGACTGCCAGAAATAGTGCACATTAAATTGAGGCACTGCCCTGGCTCAGTGCTAGGGAATCATGGGAACTGTAATTTATTGTGGCACCAGAGCTCTCTCACAGAGAAGGCTCAATGTCCCAGAAAAAAATGCAGTTCCCATGATTCCCTAGCACTGAGCCAGGGCAGTGCCTCAATTTAATGTGCACTATTTCTGGCAGTCTGCTTAGGCCTATAGTTAGTTATGAGATAAAGGAAAATTACTATAAAATGCAGTACTGTTGGTACCTTACACCAAATAGACTGGTAAAAATTTATAAGTCTTGATAATCGTTGTTGGAAATGTGCAAAAGCACCTGGTACTTTTTTCCACTTGTAGTGGAATTGTGAGTTCGCAAGAAAATTTTTGAGACAGATCCATTGTTGGATCCAAAATATCTTAGGCTGTAAAGACTTGATGGATCCTAAATGGTATTTACTAAGTATGGTCTCTAATGAGAAGGTTAAAAAGAAACATGGAAAACTTTTATTTTATAAAATAAGGGTAGTTTATGCATCTAACTGGAAGACCAATATGAAAATAAATTGTGAAAAATGGTTTATAAAACTCTTGGACTTCCTAGAGATGGATAAACGTACTTGTTTAATAAAAGGTCACTCATGGGACAAATGTAAGAAGGTATGGGATCCTTTTATTGAATTTTTACACAAAGAAAGGAAAGTTAAGTTCATAGTATAAAAGTAATTGGTATATAATTGATAGCAATAAAAATAAAATTATAAGGAAAACCACTGGTGGAGGAAGCATTTAATATGTGTTTATATATATATGGGTTTATATCTGTGTGTGTGTACATGTGTATGAGCATATATATAACTTAGCTGGAGAGAGAGAAATATTGGAAAGTAGATTTTTCTATATGAAGACTGTATATAGATCTACATGAAACTCTGAAAATGTATGTATATACAGAATGAAGCTCTAAGTAGGTTAAGTTAAAGAAACAAAATTGAATCATCCCTAAACTTTGAAAATGAAGGAAATATTGAAGCTCAGGAAGGTCTCATTTGTTTTTATTGTTAGGTACGATGTGAATGTATACATGTCTGGGTATTATGTATCACTTATTTTGATATTTATAATTGTGATCAATGTCTGTTTTTGTTCTGTGTTGTTTTTTTGTCTTTCGTAATTTTTTATTGTATGATTTTATTCTAATAAAGTTATAATTTTAAAAAGATAAAATATTTGAAAATATAAATTCCAAAAAGGAAATCTTGAGTTTGCCTTTTTATACAGGGAATACTATTTTACTACTCCATTGTATTTAAAGGGATTTGAGCATTCACAGATTTTGGTATATGTGTGGAGTTCTGGAGCCAAACCTCAGCAGATACCAAGGGCTTCAAAAAACCTATACATAAATTCTTACCACCTATTCTAATAATTTAAAAAAATCAGTTTGGGATAACCACTCCTTCTTCAGAAACAGCCATTTTAAAAGAGGGTGCATGCTTAGCCCAAGCATACATAATGTGATCAACCCTCAAGCTGCAGCAAACCAGATCCTAGGAGGTTTCCTAACTCATTCAGCTGTACAGACGTAGCCTTTTCCATTTCTTTCTCGGAACAGAATACATACCCATATCTTAGCATCTCAGTTCCTTCCTTCCCCTGCAAATGCAGGAAGCCATTAAGAGTCTTTTGTAGATGTGAGCAAGGCAGTAATTCCTAATTTAAGAATTTAGTGTCCCAAAACTATGTTCTTAAAACTTATGTGCCAAAGCCAATACACATTCAGGCATTGTTTTCTGATGGGTCTTATAGAGCATTTTCCCCATCTGCTTTCAAGTACACTCGATTCAACAGCTAAGGCTTTATTTCACATGTTTCTGCCAAATTAAACTCAATGGGAATTTTTAACTTTTTGTTAGATGTATCACCTCTATAGAATGTCTTCTTCAGATTCAAAATATGACCTTCAGTAAACCTTTGGCTAATACACGTGTCATTTGTATTAATCTTTGAACTATAAAATTGCTGCTTACTGCTGTGTGATTTGGTTTGTTTCGAAGGAATTTCCTGCCGCAGTTTTGTATTTGCTGATCCTGGGAATGTTTTATTTTTATTTTATGACTCACTTTGATAAAGAGAAAATGGGATGCAAATTATATTTATAAACATGCTTTGCATTGTATCCTATCTAGTGCAGACACACAATGGATATTGGCCTTTGAATTCCCACAGGGATTTATACAGCAATGCAATACACATCACTGGCAAAACAGCCATGACCAACAACAGAAATAGCATCAACAACTGCAATAACAAAAGTATCTATGGTTGCTTATTCTATACTCTGGCCCATATGAAAGGAAGACACACACACCCCCACCCCAACTCCTTAATATCTCACTGAAGTTATAACACCAAGTTTCTTGATTTCTGTAACACTTACTTTCATGTATTTATCTCTGCCACCAAGAAAGCTTTGAAGAAGCAGAGAGACAGTGTTATAATGAAAACCAAAAGACAATCTTAATTTTTATCCTAGCTTTATTGCTACTGCACTAAGAAGTTCAGATCACTGAAATCAGAGAATGTTTTCACTTAAACAGATCAGTACACTCTATGTACTTAAAGGCTGAACATAAATACCGGTATTTTAATACTATGTGCTAGTTCCCTCGTAAGTTAATTAGTGCCCTAATAAAACAAATTCTTTATTAACATCCAGATAACATCAGAATTTCTGAAGTCCTATCATGAGATTATGTAAGTACATAGTTTTGTTTCGCATGGGTTGTCCAAACAAGAAGCATATTCTTCTCTGGTGTTAGAAGAACCCTTCACTAAAAGAGGATGCATCAACTCTACAGATGAACCACAGCACTCCGAAGCAACAGTTCCTTTCATCATTTGGAGGCACTGTTTAAACTACTTCTGTGAAACAGGTCACAGAAAGATATGTCGATTTAGCTGTATGAACCTCACTGGTGTGCAGGATTGTTGAAAAGCAGCTATAATAAGCTAGAAGGGGGTGGATTTTAGAGAGAAATCTATCAAGCCTTAAGTGGAGCTTCCCCTTTCAAACGCAGTTTCTTGCACAAAGAAAAGCAAAGTGTAAGCAAATAAATGCATGTCTAAAACTACCTGAGCAGATAAAAATTCCTTATTAACATTCAGTGTTGGGCTCCCTTAGAACTAAAGAAAAAAATACACTCTACATGGCACATATATAATAAAATGTGTTGCACAGTTTAGATCATTTCTTCCAGTAAACAAAACATTCTGTTGTCGTTGCATGCCTTCAAGTCATTTCCAACAATACCAATTTCTTATTGGTATACGTCCTGATATATACATACCCTTAGCCAGACTTTAATATCTGAACTCAGTTAATATGTGATTATTCTCAATCATGTGAAACTGAGTAGGGGTTCAAATATACCATTGGAATTGCCAGAACGTGTGAGAATTCAGAGAATTCTGACCTGCATTTTACAGTAATAAGGTTACTTGCCAATACATTTTGCTGGAGTCAAAAGATTTTGACATTCTATTAATTTGTACCAGATCTTTTTTTTTTTTCCTTTTTTTTTCTGATGGTAAAAGCATTACGCCAAGAGGCTTTGGCAGACTTGGGACTGTGTGTTTAAAGCAGAAGTGTACTTAAAGCATACTACAAGTGTGCTTAAAGCTGAAATCCACAAAACTCAGAGATCAAATGCAGAACATGTTGTTGCTTCTCATGATACTGCATTCCTTATGTAGCCAGAGGTGCAAGTAATTTCAACTTCTGCAACAGCCTGCTACAGTATAATGAATGGATCTACCCATGGAATACATTTTACTGCAGTGTTTCAGAAACTAGTAGACTGTACTGTCTGTTTTTGAAGCTGCAGACAAAGTTACAAAACATTGTTAAGACTTTACTAGAGGTTTCAGCAATACAGAAAATAGTGGAAAAAATGGATTAGGCCTTTGTCCACAAGGATACCAATTCTGCCAGAAGACAGAAATAATAAACACGATTCCTTTCACTATTATTTCAAAGGCAAATCAAGATACAAAAAACTGATAAAAAGCACAAGTGTCAGGAAGAAATAAATACAGTAGTGTCAAAACTGTATGAACACTAGACAGTGTTGCAACTTTTCAAGTTCATGGATCTTTGTGTTAGAATTATAAAAGTATGGTAGAATAATTCCATTAACACACACAGGCATTTTAAGATTTTAACCTATGATCTGTATTTTTCTGCAGAGGCCTGGATCAACTGTCCGGATTTATTACTTGTATCCAATTGTAGAGATTCATTTTATCAGGTTTTTACCTGAAAAAGAAATCAGATTAAGAAGAACATATAAACAAGACTGCATTTATTTATTTGGGTTTATCTGGGGGTGGGGGTGGGGAATCAGGAAGTAAGTATACATGACTTTAGTAAATATATTAGGAACTAATTTTTGAATATGCTTCACCTAGAATCAGAGAATCTAAACAAACTAGGTGTTGCTTTTTTTAAAAAAAAAAATTCTTAAACATGTCTGAAATTGTTTATGCTTAGTTTCTAAGATAGTGTCCATACGTGAGAACTTCCAGTAATGAACTGGGATTTATTGAAAATGTGTGAAGTCATATCCAAATGGCTAGAATACCATGGCGAAACTAAACCTGGTGGCAGAAGACTTGTATGTGGGCTCATGATTAAATTGTTACAAAGTGGAAAAGAGAGATTAAAAATAGCATGTGTGAAAGATAGGGGGAAGAGCTCAGTGCTTCTGTATTAATGTTTTCCCCCCAAGTCACTGGTTTAAAAAGCTGTTTTCCTCCTAGGGGCATGCTTGAAAAACATTGGGCTTTTTAACTAGATTCAGCAACTAGAATTAAAAAGGTTCCTCTGAGCACAGAAATTCATTTGCAGTTCACAACTGAACCGAACTCAGTCCTTCCACACAGAAGTCCACTCTTGGATTTCCCCAAACTCATTTTGTTATGGCTGGATCTCTGATGTTCAATTACAAATTACAACGATATTTTACCCAAGTAAATTCTAATCTACTTTCTGCCCATCCCCTGCCTACATTGTTTAAAATAAGTCCTGTGAGGACTTGGGAAAAATATTAGAAATAATTTTAAGAAAATCAGTTGTGCATGTTGGGTTCAAGCCATATGTACCCATCTATGCTAGGCTTTAAATTCTCTCTATTTTTAATACAGACACACAGACCCCTACCTAGTTTTCTTGTAGGGATTTGGTACAATCCACATATGTATGACAATTGGCATGTAGTGTCACCCCCTATTCTGATGGTTAAAGAAGCTATTTAGTCAATACAGGCCTCTGGGCATGATAAACTAAAGATACAATTCTTTGGATTTCAGCCTTATCTGATATCAAAACTGGGCCTAAAACAATCCTTACTTCATACAAATGAATAAAAACTATTAAAAATAATAATTTGAAACTAACCTCTCCCATGAAATATTCATGTGTTTCACTCTCTTTATGAACCTGCATCCCATCAATCCTGGCAGTCAGTTCCAAAACAGCAGGGATCTCTTGTATTGCTTTTGTCAGGAGGCTTGTAGAGTGAGTTTGTTTGAGTTTTCTGCCACTAAGTTGGTTAAATAGGTTACTGTCATGCTTAAGATGATTTTCATTATTTCTTTTAATACTACACAGAAATGCCTTCCAACTGTTTTTCTTAAAACGTTTTTTGCCGCGATTCTCTCTTGAAATGTTGCCACGTGTGAAATGCAAATCTGATTTTTGTGGATCTTCTTCCCTATCTGACATTACAATTCTGGCATCAGAGTTCTCCTGATCACACATCTGAGATAGCTCACAAAGATTTTGTGAATTCAACAGACCAGTGTTTGCACAATTAATTGAATCAAAAGAAGCTGTAGTATACACTGCGCAACCGGCAGCAACCAATGTGTCTGCTGCATTGTTTTGCTCACAGAAAACATCTAACTCTAGTTTCAATCCATGGTGGTTCTGTCTGAATTGGAATGTGAGACCTTGCCTTCCAAAAAATTCTTGAACTTTAAGTTTTGCTTCATCGTTCCAATGATTCCCATCAGCAGGTGACACTCTAAACAAACAAGAAGGGTAAGTTAATCGTGGGCATCTAATAAGCTCTTCTGGGATAACTTTCAACTTGTGGATATCAGAGATTGGAAAGGAAGCTGATAACCCATCATCAATAAAAGTAAGTATTAACATACTGGAAACTCTGAGGACTTCAGAAACTTCAACTCTGTTCCACTTTCTATTATCTTCAGACTTTAATAAACAACAGGCACCAGGAACAATGAAGTCCTGTGGCACAGACGGCAGATTTTCAGGAAGGTCAGACAGTAGCGTAAACAATGTTTTCAGAACTTTAAATGAATCTTCTAACTGGATGTAGAAATCTGAAGGGTCAGTGACCGATGTGACAAATCCAGCATACTGACGATCAGTCTGGAATGATGCCCATGAAACTGAATTTGGTCTGAGTGATAAGTCTGGCACTGTTTTATCCACTAGTATATTTCCTGATATATTAGATCTCTCTAAAGAACTAACCAAAAGGAGATGATGCCAATATTCCAAAAGGAAAATCCCATCTATTAAAATGTCTACTTCCCAAACAGAAATAGATTCTAGGTATCTGAGGAACAGGAACTTTATGATATGATGTTTTATAACTGCTACTACATTCTCAAAAGACAGACTGCCTAGATTTTCAACCCAAACCCATTTGCAAGCCACTGCTTTCCTGGGGATTCTTTTGATCTTGCCACCTAGAGTCTGTACATCATGTAGTGACACTACTTCAAATTTCCCCAGATCCATGAAAAATACCAACATATACTCATCTGTATATTTCCTTATAACTTCAGAGCGATACCATTTCAAGGTTGACTGAGATTTTGTCAGGCATTCTAATCCTTCTTGAATATTTTCCACTGCAAGGAAAGAGTTCTTCTCAGCTTCTTCAGCAGCCATCACATTTAAATCAAGCAGCATTTGGGCATCCTTATTCAATTTCACAAAGAAATTACCATTCCTTGAAATATGACCTATTTCACCTTCTTCGCTCTGTCCAGGTTTTATTTTTTGGTAAGCAAGTTTAGGCAGACCTTCCCATATATTTTTGTTTTCTGTTTTTTTAGTTTGGTAATTATTACCAAAATCTGCATCTGCTATTAAAAGCTGTTTTGTGATCTGATCAAGATTTGACACAAGTTTTTTTGGTAAACCTATACTAATTTCTCTCTGCATCAATTCTATTATAGACACTCCATTACAGAATATATCAATCTCCCACTGTTGGTCATGCTGTTGCAGAAACTCAAACATGAGTAGCTGATCATTTACTTTAGTGACAAAGTAGGCAGCAAAATCACTATTCCAGTCTTTATCTGAAAAAACACATTTTGCTTTGCTAAGAAAACAGTGTATGCTGAGTCTTGGCAAATTTAAGAAATCCTCTTTCATCTTGAAGATTTTTGATGCACTCACTATTGTTGTATTACCATAATCAATAAACTCTATTTCAAAATACTCTTCTGATTTAATTTCTTTAACAACAGCTCTATATATGCAATAATCAAGTTCATACTCTGCTAAAACAACATCCCCTTCCTCAAGATCAACATGTGCCTCTGGCTCGAAAGCCAGCATGCCTCCATTCAACTTCTCAGCAAGGTGCACAATTGTATCCTCATCCTCTGCACAATGAATATAGAAACTTGATGGGCTAGTTACCCAGGAAATGTAACCCAAAATTTTGGTATTTGGCTGAATATTTTGTCGCTTAAGACTGGTATACTTTTTTCTACTAGTGCCACTCCTTTCTTGTTCAAAAGGGCTTAATTTCAGCAAATGCAATTCAGTCATCTTATTTTCAAGCACATCTGACTCCTTACTAGGGTAGTCAACACTTTGCACCAACACTCCTGTATTTTCTGTTGTGAGCTTTACACGCTGTTTCTGCAGATCAATGATTTCTTTTCCACACTCAACATATAACTCCTCACAAAATAGATTGCAAAAATTTGGTTTGTTTTCTGTGCCATTATTCCATCTAACTACTTTATTTTTAACTTTTGTTTTATCTGCATCTAACTGCACTTTAGGTACCATTTTCTTTTTTTTAGCAGACTTTTCTCCACTTATATCTATAATTGTTGGGTCCTTGTCACATTTATTTTGCTTTAATAATTCTTTGATCTTCCTATTTATTTGTTGATCTTTATCATACAATTCAACACCAAGCTGCCCATCAGATTCTTTAGATAGTATCACTGCTTTCAGAATTTTTCCCAAGTATTTTTTTTCAAACCATTTATTTATTTCAACAGGAATTTCAATATCTTTTAAATCTGCCAAATAACACTTGATAGCTTGCATAGGAGTGAAGAATAATTCTGAAGCATGATCTGGAATAGGAATCAATTCATTTTTCCCTACCAATTGTTTATTCCCAAAGTCCACAAAGTCTACTTGGCAGTAATCTGATGATTCCACAGGAAACGCTAAAGCTCTGTAGAAGAGGCCATCTTCAAAATATCGAGCTAAACATAATCTGTTAGTCTTTATTTGGTCTATATTGTTTGTCGTTTGACTAATCTCTGCAATCTTTTTCAACAGCTTGTCTATATCTTCTGCATTTCTGTTTAGCTGGCAATAGAATTTTCTAGGGGTGTATATATGGACCACACAAACCTCCTCTTCATTTCCAATTTTTATATTAAAAGATGAATAGTAAAAACTACATAGCGAGAATGATGGCGTAATGGATCTCGAGAATTCAAAAGAGCCAAACTGTACATGACCACGTTCTATGAGAAACTGATGTAAACTACCATATGGACTCTGTAAGTCAACCACATTATAGAGAGAGTTGGGACTCTTAACCATTAGGGCAAAAACTGTACAAGTCAGTAGCCCATTGGAAGATGAGAGAAAATGTTGGAAATCACTATACGCCTGTTCAGTCCAATTACATGGGTCAAATACTAAGGATTCAGTAAGGTTGAAAAGACAACATCTGAATACTTGACTTTCCAGTGTCAGAAAGTCTGGGAGAATAGCTTGAAGATCTTTCAGCAAAACTCTTTCCAAGTTGCCATAGTCCACAAATATAACATCAACTTCAGTTCTGGAGAACTGTTTCAGTACTGCAGCTCTGTACCACTTTCCATCCTTATGTTTGACAACACAGGCAACCTGCCCATTCTCATATGGGGTTTTGTGTGTGTTGTAATGAAGTTGAATTTGCTCCATCAAGTTGTTTAGCTCCATTAATTTATTCTGTATCTGACATGAAAAGTGACCTGGTGAAATAGTATGGCAACATACCACATCAAGTACAGCTCCTGGTTGAAACATGTACTCTTTATAAGGCTTCTGGTTGTTAGTTTTCCCAAATGCTTTTCGATATTTTTTGGAAAGTAAGCTTTCCCATTGTGTGCAAGTAGAAACAGGCTTTTTTACAGGAGGACGAATATTCAGTAATTTCTTATTCTGACCAGCACAGTTAAATCTCACAATTTTATTCTTCCGAGTATGAGATTTAATTTTTGCCCTTTTATGTTCAAGCTTTGAGCAATGTTCCTGAGAATCTCTGGTAACTTCAGGAAGTGGATCTTTCTTTACTTCCCAAAATTCTGCATATCCAGCCTGAATCATAAGCTTGAGAACATCATCTTGCTCTGTGCCGTTCACACACTGTACACTGACAATGTACACATCTTTTTGTTTTGCAATGGGATGGATTATGAGTAGTTTGCCTGTCACAATTGTTTTAAAAAAGTCAGTTTCCTTCTTAATCCATTCATCTTGAATTGAATGTGCATTAGCAAGTGAACAATATATGGCTAAGGCTGGTAATTCTAGAAATTCAGGAAGCAAAATTCTCACATCAAAAAAAGACACTATTGCTGTATTCCCAAAATCCAAAAAGCTAACAGTAACACTATTGTCTTCCACTTTCATTATAATAGCTCTGTAGAAATTCTTATCTTTGCTATACCGGGCACAACACAGCTTTCCAGGTTCTGGATTTTCTAAAATCTTATCAGTTTCAGCTGTATCATACACACCTGCTATTTTTTTCATCAAGGCTTCAAATTTATCTAGATAATCTTTAGTTTGAACCCAGAAGTTTGATGGATTCAAGACATACACTGTAACAGCAAGACAGACAGAATCTATTTTCATTTCTGCTCTTTTGCAAGGCATTTTTAAAGGACAGCACATTAAAGGAGAGTCCTTTTTATCTGAAGAATGTCCTAATTGTAGAGTATTCCTATAATTACATTCAGAAAGCGTAAGACTTGTACGAGAGGTTGTGTCCCTCAATGTACAAGAAATTTCCTTGTTAAGGGAAGGACAGGACTGTGGAGCCACATTATTTCCTTGAGAGAGATGTTCAGTGTTTGCTGCAGAATATTTGTGCAACGTAACATAATACAAGTATTCATCAGCACTGAAAAGATCAATCTGGACAAAAACTGTGCTTTGTCTTATCAGGGTTTCCTTAAATATTTCTAGTTGATTTTGTCTTACAGTTTCTTCCTGATCATTAAGGCATGACAGTGCACAAGCAAATGAAAACCCAGGCACTGAAATGAATTCTGGTTGAAGCCTCAAAACATAACTGGAAGGCACAACTTCACACCCGCCAAAATCCATAAACCAAACTTTCACATTGTTATCAGAAAGTAGCTGCTGTATCACTCCTCTGTGCCACTGACCATTTTTTCGTTTTGCTGCACAAAGAACTCCAAGACTCTCAAAGGACAGAACATTTTCTCCACTCATAGTTTCATAAAGGGAAGACATGTGTGTTGTCAACATATCCAGATCTATCTCCTGTCTTAGCAATTGGCAGTAAAATTTACTTGGACTGACTGCCACAGATATTTTTACTTTCTCTACCTTACCAACAGATAAGGGTGGCTGAAGGTTTTCCAGAATTTGTTCTGGTTTCATTCCAGCACTGAATAATACAGAGTCTGGCCTTGTGTATTTCTGCTGCAATAGATCTGGCATTTGTTTACAAAGAGACTTGTTTGGAAATTCAGTCAACATTTCTACAATAAGACAGAATGTATCGCCGTCAACAAGTTTTCCCAATTTCAAGTCAAACAAATCACTAGTTATTTTCGGCACATCAAGGAGAAACGTTTGATGTGGTAAAATGGCTTGTATTTGGCCTTTAATCTGCAAGTTTCTTAAGGCTGAAAAGTAATTCAAAGCTTTTAGAGTCCATTTTTCATCCACTGGTAGTATATTTGCAAAAATCCCAAAAACCATCTTTGGAGGCAGCTGGAACAGCTCATCAGTGGCAGAAGCAATGTGAGTTTCATTAACTGTCAATACTTTTCCACTGTCTATAAGAAATACTTCATAGATTTGTTTCTTCTTTTGTACTATTCTTCCCCTGTACCATTCTCCACAATCTGGGTCTTCTACTAAACAAACTTCACCATTGCCAAGGCTCTCTTTTACCTTTGACACCTGCTGTATTTCACTCTGTAATATGTGGTAGTCAAACTCACATTCCGTGTAATACTGGCCTTGAAATTTCACAAGAATTTCTTTTGGATGGTAGTATATGTCAGTCAACTTCAAGTGTACATCTAGAAACCTTGTTAATAAAGATGAATCCATCCCACCTGGAAAAAACAAAATTTAAGATAAGCAATGATGTTGTTAGAAAGTCAGATCATTTCTCCATCTAGCTCAGATCTGTCCACTCAGAAAAGCAGTAACAGCTCTTCCACAGACTCATATTAATTTTAAGATACCCAGCAAAATCTTTTCTTCCTGTCCTATAAGATCTCCAGTGAGTCTTCTCTATATTGATCAACCTGTTCTATGGGTTCTGAACAGCTCAACCATCATTTTGTATGTTTTCCTGGCAAAATATATCAAAATCATACTGCTGTGATGGTGGGGATGATGGGAGGGAGGGAAGTCACAAAATCTAGTGAAGACTTTTCTTTTCCACTTCTAATGATTAAAATAATTGAAGATTTTATTTTCTCATATAGCACGCAAGGGAAAATCCCTGCTGAATGAGGCCATTACTGCAAGACAGGAAAAAGTACAACAAACCTACAAGAATGGGATGAATAATACAGGAAGAAGCAAAATGAAGTCACCAAATTTTGAAAATTTATCCCTCCACACACATGAGAGCCAGAGTGGTGTAGTGGTTTCATATGCTGGACTATGACTCTACAGATCAGAGTTTGATTCCCCGGCTTAGCCATGGAAACCCACTAATGATCTATGCACAAAGATGCAAAGAATCAACAGTCTTGTTGCAAGAAGATTGGTTGTTAAAAATATTACCTTGGCTGCATCCACACTGCAGAAATAATCCAGTTTTGGCACCGCTTTAACTGCCATGGCTCAATGCTATGGAATCCTGGGATTTGTAGTTTGTTGTGGCATCAGAACTCTGTGACAGAGAAAGTTAAACAGCTCACAAAACTAAAAATCCCAGAATTCCATAGCACTGAGCCATGGAAGTTAAAGTGGTGTCAAACTGAATTACTTCTGCAGTGCATATGCAGCCTTAGTAGAAACTGACAAGTTGACAAATGCATGAAATATAAGGGATTATTATGGTTTTAGGTTTTTAGAAGAGTGATATACAAAGTAGAGGAATATTCATTAGGTCCTGGGTCAGAACTTTTAATTCCAGTATGATAGTAGGATTTAGAGAATATAATAATTACCATATTAACTTTGGAATAAACTAAAGTTAGATAAGCAATATAAAAGAAGCCTAGTCAGGTATGCCGGAAGCCATTGTTTCTGTTCTGTGTGTAGTACATTTTTGTTTTGTTTTTCAGTTTTGTTTGCTGTGAGTCATATGTGGTTTTTCCTTGTATTTTTTTTTTTTTTTTTTTTTTTTTAGATACAGAAAATCAGTGTGTGTTTGTGTGTCTGTATTTGTATGTTTGATTGTTTTAATAAAAATATTTAAAAGAAAAAAGAAAACCCACTGGGAGATCTTGGGTGAGCACCTTTGCAGACTGCTAGAAATAGTGCGAATTGAGTCCACTTTAAGGTTTAGGGTTAGGGTTAGGGAATCATGGGAACTGTATTTTATTGTGGCACCAGAGCTCTCTGACAGAGAAGGCTCAATGTCTCAGAAAAACAACAACAATTCCCAAGATTCCCTAGCACTAACCCTAACCCTTAAAGTGGATTCAATTTGCACTATTTCTGGCAGTCTGCAAAGGCCCTGAGTAATACACTCTCAGCCCCTGAAAACCCAATGATATGGGTTGCCATACGTCAAAGCAACTTGAAGACACACAACAATAAGTGTATGGAAGGGGAAAAAATATACTAACCTCCTGGTTGTAGATCTTTATTGTCTGTGGCGACACTATAAACTTATACAGAAAAATGGGAGGTCAGTGGGGAGCAAAAAATGTGAAAGACCTTGGAGGGGATCAAGCGAAGAACGGGAAAAGGGCCAAAAGTTTCAAGTTGTCCAAGAGTGAACATGAGGGGCAAGCAATAGAGAATGAGGAAGAATTAGGCTGCGGGAAAAACTATCAACAAAGTTCAAAACCTTACTCAGCCATGGAAATCCACTGGGTGACCCTTGGGCAAGTCACATTCTCTCAACCTCAATTGCAAATGCCCTCTGAAGAAACTAGCAAAGAAAACCCTGTGAGAGGGTTGCCATAATGTTGCATTGTTTGGGGGTTGGTCTGTTTTTTAGGTCAAAATCCCATACATACACACTTACTCTGGATTAAATCCCACTAAACCCCATGGGATTTATTTCTGGGTAGATACACCAAGGACAGGGTGACCAGATATCAAAAACAAAAAAGAGGACAAGGCACCACAAAATGTAGAACATTCAAGGAAAATGTAGGACGTGGACAAATAAAAGCTAAAAGCACTCACAGAAATGTATATTCAGGCTTCTTAGTCATGATCAAAATGGAGGCCATTGAAGAGAAATGTAGGTCATTACAAAATAAAAGCTAAAAAACACTCATAAACCCATTCTTCTCAGTCATGCTCAAAATGGAGGACATTTTGGAATCCCTCCTGGACAGCAGGTTGAAATGAAGGACAGGTCCTGGAAAAGGAGGACACCTGGTCACTCTGGTAATGATCATCCATGACAGGGTGACCAGATGTCATAACCACAAAGGAGGGCAAGGTGTCGCCAAATGTAGGACATTCAATACAAAATACAAAATGAAAGCTAAAAACATTCCTAGAAATGTAAATTCATGCTTCTTAGTCATGCTCAAAATGGAGGACATTTTGGAATTCCTCTTGGACAGAAGGCTGAAATGGAGGACAGGTCCTGGAAGAAAACAAAGGCATGGCCAAGGGCACCATGAAAAGAAATAGTCAAGGGAGGAGGGATATTTTTCTTCCTCCAAAGTGTGTGTGTATGGGGAGTGTAGCCAGCCTTGGAAAGGGCCAGAAACTGAGGGAGGAAGTGGAAGGAATGGGAGAGAAGTTACTTGGAGAAAAGGAAAGGAAAGGGGGTGTTTGGAAGGGGTGTCATGATGCACCCCCTAAAAAGGAGGACTATTTGGCTCCAAGAGCTAGCATGATACAATAGTTTGAGTGTTGGACTACCACTTTGTGGAGACCAGGGTTCGAATCCCCCACTCAGCCATGAAACCCAATGGGTGACCCTTGGGCGAGTCACACACTCTCAGCCTCCAACATTATTCACTCTTCACAGATTAATGTGCAGGCCAGAATACTGTTATCCTTTGGACTTTTTGCAAGAACACCTCAGTTCCATACACACAAACGTGTATTATATATACCTACACACATGTGTATATTAGGGTGATACTGAATACACAATGAAAATTATGTATGAGAATTAATAGCTAAAGAGAGTCAGCATAGTGGAGTGCTTTGAGTCCTGGACTACAACTCTGTAGGGTTCAATTCCTGGCATGGCCATGAAACCCACTGGGTGACCCTTGGGTTGGTCACACTCTCTCAGCCTTATTCACTCTTCACAGACTAATGCGCAGGCCAGAATACTGTTATCCTTTGGACTTTTATGCCTTTTGCGAGGAACATCCCAGTTCCATATATACAGGTGTGTATGTCTTTGTGTGCGTACAAATGAAAATTATGTATGAGAGTTAATAGTTAAAGAGAATCAGCTAAAGAGGTGGTGTGGTTTGAGTCTTGGACTATAATGACTCTGGAGCCCAGGGTTCGAATCCCTGCTCAGCCAAGTCACACTCTCTCAGCCTCCTCAAGGGAAAGGCAATGGCAAACCCTCCTCTGAACAAATCTTGCCAAGAAAACCCCATGATAGGGTTGCCATAAGTCGTAAAGCAAGCCAAAACAGCAAGAAGAAGAAGAGCAGCCACCAGCCGGCCCCATGTGTCTCTCAGGCACACTTACTTCTGGAATGGCGCCTGGTTCCCTCGTCCAGGCTCTCTGGCCTGGCCAGGGCCCCCTCCTCAGCCAACATGGGCGCCTGGGAAAGGAAGCCGCCTCTTTGGGGATGGCTGCCTTTATCTCCTCCTCAGCCCTGGGTGGACCTTCCCTTCCCTTCCTCCTCTTTGGTTTTTTCACCTCCGACATTTTAAGAGCCCTCCAGGGCCTTCAGTGAGGAGGCTCTTTTTCATCATTTCCCCCCCAATTCTCACACGTTTGCTTTCTTTTTCTGTCACGAGGAAGGGGTTTGAGTCGTTGGTTGGCTGCACCCGCACTGCAGAAATCATCCAGTTTGAAACTAACTGCCCTGTCTCCTTCCTATGGGACTCTGGGATTTGTAGTTTGCAGCATGGGTCCAAAACACGCTCCAGAAATCATGCCGTTTCAGACTGCTTTAACTGCCCTGACTCCGTGCTATGGAGCTCTGGGATTTGTAGTTTGTAACATTGCTCCAAAGCACGCTGCAGAAGTAATCCAGTTTGAGATTGCTTTAACTGCCCTGGCTCCATGCTATGGAACTCCAGGATTTGTAGTTTGTTGAGGCACCAGAGCTCTCTCTGACAGAGAAAGCTCAATTTCTCATAAAACTACAGTTCCCAGAATTCCATAGCATTGAGCCATGGAAATCAAAGTGTGGTGTCAAACTAGATTATTTCTGCAGTGCAGATGCAGCCTTAGTAAAAACTGACAAGTTGACAAATATATGAAATATAAGGGAGGTTCTGTTATGGTTTTAGGTTTTTAGAAGAGTGATATAGATAGATAGATAGATAGATATAGATATAGGTATATAGCTAGTTTGTTGAGGCACCAGAGCTCTTTCTGACAGAGAAGGCTCAATGTCTCACAAAACTACACTTCCCAGAATTCACAAGCATTGAGCCAGGGCAATTAAAGCTGTCTCAGACTGGATTAGTTCTGCGTTCTGTTTTGGATCTTTATTAACTAGTGTGGCTCAATGATAAGGAATTGTGTGAATTGTAGTTTTGTGAGACATTGAGTTTTTTCTGTCAGAAAGAGTTCTGGCGTCTCAACAAACTACAAATCCCAGAGTCCCATACTATTGAGACATGGCAGTTAAAGTGGGAGTCAAACCGGATATTTCCACAGTACGGATGCAGCTGTTGTTCTGTTGCCCTCAAGTCATTGTTGTGGTCTCAGAGCTACATCTGCAACTACATCCTGGGATTTGTAGTTTTACAAGGTCTTTAGCTTCCTCTGCCACAGAGGGCTGGTGTCTTATCAGACTACAGATCCCAGGATTCTGTAGCTTGGAGCCATAGCAGTTAAAAACAGCGTTATAGTTGTCCCTCGACATTTGTGGCTTTCACTTTTGAGGATTTGATTATTCACTGATTTTATTAATATGTTCTCTCTAGAAATATCTAGTTCCTCCAGCGCAACTCTATGGTTAACTTTAACCAAAGGTCACTGAAGGACCTAGAGAGTCTAGAGAGAATGCTCCACTAGGCACTTGCAGCTCCTCCAGCGCAACTCTATGACCAATGTCTGGAAGATGTTGACCACAGAGTTGCACTGGAGGACCCCCTAGAGATTCCTAGAGAGGTGTTCTCTCAGGTAAAAACATAGTGTTTTTGTTATTTGCGGTTTTCCCGTTTTCACTGGGGTGCTGTGCCCCTAACCCCAGCGAATGTGGAGGGACCACTACATTTGTACAGTGTAGGTGCACCCCAGAGCTGCAGAATGGATGCAGTTTGACTCCCGTTTTAACTGTCCTGGCTCAATGCCATGAGATGCTGGGATTTGTAGTTTCTTGAGATATTTAGCCTTCCCTGTCAGAGAGCTGTGCTCTGACAACAAGCTATGAATCCCAGCATGGAGCCATGGCAGTTAAAGTGGTGTCAAAGTGCCTTAATTCCGCAGTGTGGCAACAGCCAGAGGAGAACCTATAGGTATAGGGTTTTATTAGCAAGATTGTTTAAGAGTGGGTATATAGCTTTTGCCTTCTACTGAGGCTGAGAGAGTGTGATTTGCTCAAGGTCACCCAGTGGGTTTCATGATGCATAGAAAGGAGATTTAGGGCAGCAACACTAGCATCCATTTGGTCCTATGAGCTCACCGCTATCTGCAAACAAAAGTATATATTTTGCAAACATTTTTAGGAGAACACACAGGCCTGTTGTGAGCTAGAACCCCACTTGTATGGGTTTCTAGATCACCTGGAGTATTTATATCATCTTCAGATTCGTGCTTAACATATGGATGTGGAGCAGAGGTGGCCAACCAGGCAGCAGAGGGGCTGAGCTGCCTTTCATATGTGAAAGGGACTAATATCTGCTACGTTTCAGAACAAATCCATTGTACATTTCGGGATTCCATCCTATGATTCTCTAATTCTGAATCAGATGTGGCGTAGTGGTTTGAGCGTTGGACTAGGACATGGGAAGACCAGGGTTCGCTTTCCTGCTCGACCATGAAACCTACTGGGTGACCATGGGCAAGTCACATACTCTCGGCCTCAGAGGATGGCAATGGCAAACCCTCTCTGAAGAAACTTGCCAAGAAAACCCTTAGGGTCACCATATATCGAAAACGACTTGAAGGCACACAACAACAACAACAATAAAGAGTGAGACTGCAGGGAAATATTTCTAAACGCATTCATAGCCTTATTGAGGCTTTAATGTACATTGATGGTCATCAACTGGTTTTGGTTCTTGGCATAAAGAATCTGGCAAAAGAAAGAAAGAGAAGAAAAAGGAAAAGAAGTGACAAGAAAGCATTTCCAAACAGGAAATGTGTGTATGCACATAATAATGTTGAGTCCTCCAACCCTCTTACCCAGGAATCTGCTTTGTGTCATATCTGTTGGGATCTCTGCCACAGATTGATACAATATATTCTACTCCCATAACAAACAAGGTTGTTCTCACAATAAAATAGGAAAATACAAACTATGATGATACAAAGTTGAGTGTATAGTTTCAACACATTTAGCCCATGTAATGACAATTCGCCACATACAAATTATATTATTCAAAACCCAGATTATTTGGTCCACTGTTGTCATACATTTGCCCAGTTATAAATTTTTCTCATCAACTTTTTTAAAAAACAAGCTTTTTCTTTGATGGTTTTTTTCCTTTTATTTTACTGAAGAAATTATTGTATTCAACATTGGAAGAAATGTGCATTTCACTGGAGACAAAAAATTTTAAAAAAACGAAACAGCTATTTTTCTTTATGTCTTCATTTGTGAACTCAAGCCACTAGATGGCAGGCAAATATTTAGAAAGTCCAATGGAGAATTAAAAGAGGTTTTTTGGCATACAATGTTTAGAGAGCATTCCATATCATTGCACCAGATTAAAAGAACGAGTATGGTGTAGTAGTTTGAGTGTTGGACTACGACTCTGGAGACCGGGGTTCGATTCCCGCTTGGCCATGGAAACCTACTGGATGAAACCCACTGGATGACCTCGGGCAAGTCACACTGTCTCAGCCTCAGGGAAGGCAATGGCAAACCTTCTCTGAATAAATCTTACCAAGAAAACCCCCTTATGGTGACCTTAGGATCACCATAAGTCGGAAATGACTTGAAGGCACACAGACAACAACAACAGCACCAGATGAATTGCATCTGTTTCAATTGCATTGTCACACAAAGCAATATAGAATGTGTCTGAGGATCAATACTGTACTTTCCCCACCCAAATGGATGATATATTCTACACAAAGAAATCTGCATGTAGTTTTTGTATTAGAAAATATTGAGAACGACTGCTGTGAAATGGAACTTGAGAGAAAGCTCTTACTGCTGTGCACCACATTACCAACACTTATTACCACCCTGCAGCAAGAAAGTGCTTGCATTTCCCTTTCATTTAATACCTGAGAACGCTTCCCCCCTCCTGGGAAGTTAACCAGAAACTCCATTCTTGACTCCATTCTAGAAGATGTATATTTTAATAATGGCTGTTATAATGCTTTCTACTCCTCTACTCCCCAAATTATAAGAAAAGATTGTCCTTTACATATCTGTACACACAGATGAACCTCTGTCTCTAGAAATTTTAAATAACAGTACAGTTAGCCCTCCATATCCACAGAATTTTATCCACAGATTCAATCACCCATGGTTTGAAAACAATTTAGAAATGCATTAACTCCAAAAAACAAACTTGGATTTTGCCATTTTATATAAGGAGCAACATCTTACTGTGCCATTGTATTTAATGAGACTTGAGCATCCATGGATTTTGGTATCCAAGGGAGGTCCTGGAACCAAACCCCAGCGGATACCAAGGACCCACTGTATGTAGCATAAACTCTAAGCTGGAAAGACCCAGACTCAAATTTTAGCTTAGCTACAAGGGGCCTTTGCAGACTGCTAGAAATTGTGCAAATTGAGTCCACTTTAAGGGTTAGGGTTAGTGCTAGGGAGTCATGGGAATTGTTATTGTTTTTTTCTGAGACATTGAGCCTTCTCTGTCAGAGAGTTCTGGTGCCACAATAAAATACAGTTCCCATGATTTCCTAACCCTAACCCTAAACCTTAAAGTGGACTCAATTTGCACTATTTCTGGCAGTCTGCAAAGGCCCAAAGTCACTTGTTGCCTTAGTACAGGATTTTGCAACACACAGCCTTCCAAAAGCTGTTGGCCTGCAACTCTTGGCAGCTTTAGCCAACACAGTTTAGGTTTTAGACAGCACTGCAGAGGGCTGCTGTGCCCATTACTTCTTTTAACAGAAAATCTGGTATCAGAGGCAAAAAATAACATGCACTGCCTCGGCAGACGGCTAATAGGGCCGTCTCCGAGACCTGGAAGAGGAGGGGCAGCCGCACGCGCGGCGTCCCTTCCTCTTCCTGAGGTCGTCCTCGGAGCTTCTGGCCCTCCGGACGGACGGCGCTCCGGGGATGACCTCCCTCCGCAGCGACCGGACGCACTGCGGAGGATAAGTCAGGGAAAGTGCGCCCTACGCGTTTAGGGCGCACTTTCCCTGTCTTGTAAAAGGAGCGGCAATTTGCCGCTCCTTTTAGGGTCACCGCAGGAGCGCCACGGTCCGGCTGCCGCGGTCCCGCGGCGTTCCGGACCAGGGCGTCCCTGACATCCTGGTCTGCATCCCCCCGGAAAGACTTGGGATAGGTTCCTACACCACAAGAAAAGACAAGCAGATGAACATGTTCCAGCAAATTTTTTATTCAAAACTAACAACAGCTGGATCTGCACTGAAGAAATAATGCAGTTTTACAACACTTTTACTGCCATGGCCTATTCCTATGGAATCCTGGGATTTGTAGTTTGTTGTGGCACTAGAGCTCTCTGACATAGAAGGCTAAATATCTCACAAAACTACAAATCCCAGTATTCCACCGCATTGAGACCTGGCAGTTAAAGCAGTGAAAACTGAATTATTTCTGCAGTGCAGCTAAACCTAGTATGTGCAAGAGAAATGAAACAAATAGGTCTGGTGAGTCTTGCATAACTAAACAAACAAACAAACAAAATGCTGAACTTCCTGGAGAACACTTGAAAACATCTTCCAAAATGCATCCAAAGATGATTTTCCTTTCCCCCCCCACCAAGTTCTACTTTTCTTTTGATTTTCAGTTTGGTGTCCCAATGTACGCAGATCTATGCATTTTAAACATGGACAGGGGAGCTGGTGGGGCAGGCTAATCTGCTTTCCCTTTTTCTCTGTGTTTTGCTGTTCATGAATGCTCAATAAGGGATTCTTGAGACTGCTGTTACTGTGGTAGGCAGGCACACATGCATAAAATAAGATTGGCTAGAACAGAATTCTGATTAATCACAGCTCAAGCAATGTTGCATTGTTGACTGCAGACACCCTTCTGCAACCCAACACAAAGCCTCTTTTTCCCCCAGCCTCTATTCACCATTCTCCCAATGCTGATGCTGCTAAAAAAAATTCCATCTAGTCAGAGAACAAAGAAGAAAAGGGGCTGGGTGGGCATTAAAAAAGACTAAAAGAGGAGCTTCTCTGTCAGAAGCTTTTTATTTTTCTAAAGTATGCTTGTAATTTTCAAAACTAAAGTCCTAAACATTATAACCATGCGTCATAGGGGAATTGTTCCAGTCCCCTTGATTGTTTTCCTTGCCCATTTCTGCATTCTTTCCAGGTTTACAGTATCCTTTTCAAAATTAACTAGATTGGGTAATTTGATATTAGTGGTTTTATTTTCAATTTCATTCATATATGGCCCCCAACATGAAATTTGCCTTTTTCACTGGGTCTGTTTATTGCAATCCTTGCTACGTGATCATCCAGTGTTTCATAAAAGACAATCCTTTGGGAATATCTCCACTATTTAATGTTGAATAAACCTTGTACGCTTCATCACACATGCTAAGCATTTTTAGGGAAATCTAAATAGAAACACAACTTTTTAATTTGTGTATTTTAAATAATGTACTCATATGAGTGTATTTTAATGCTTTTGTAGTATTGTATTTTAACTGTTGGTTTTATGTGTTTTCTTTTTAACTGTGTTTGTATTTTAATAGGTGTACTCCACATTGAGCCTTGAGAAGAGGTGGGAAAGAAATAAAATCATCATCATCATCATCATCATCATCATCATCATTTTGTTTGGACATTAATTTTGACTCTGACTTTTAGATCATTCTCCCTACCTACAAACCAGTTACATTTTCACAGTGAATTCAAAATGGTCAAAAAGGGGACCAAGAATGTGGGAAGGGTCAAAACTTGTCTAACACCATCCCATAAGAGAAGAAAAGGGTTATGTCAGATCCCCATGGAATTCATAGGCAGCCAGAGAGAATCAAGATTGAAATCTGTTTTTGCATTACAGAAATGCGTTATCCATGGGCTGCTGTGATGTACTGATTTGAGCGCTGAACAGTGATTCTGGAGACCAATGTTGGAATTCTTGCTCAGCCTTGAAAATCCTCTGGTTTATCTTGAGTAAGCCACACCATCTCAGCCTCCAAGTGAGGCACATGCAAACTCCCTCTGAACAAATCTTGCCAAGAAAACCCTGCAAAAAGTTTGCCATAGGTTGGAAACAACTTGAAGACACACAAGAACAAAGTGTTTTATCTACATACCTCTATCCTAAGTGCTGGCTTTGAACATAATAATATGTAACAAAGAGATGGAACCCAGGAAGTATTTTTAAATTACAATAATATATATAAAAATTCTCCAAGGCTGTTTCTTGGCTCCATTGCTTTTCAATCTATATATACATGATATAGTGGATTTTTTTTATCAGGGCTCTAATTTTTTCCCCCCCAATAGGAGTAGATGGGAAACCTATTTCAATATTGCTCTGTGAAGACGATACAGTGCAAATATTTAACATTCAAACAGGCCTTGGGAGATTGCTGAAAGACTTTAATTATTATTGTAAGCAAAACCTGTTCGGTGTAAATTATGGGAAAAACCAAAATTGGAGATTTTAGCAGAAGATAAATGAACAAGAAGTTATTGAAACAAGTGCCATGTTTTTGAGTATTTCAGGTGATGTTTCACCAGTAAAGCTTTTAGACAGCACATATTTATTGTACTTAAGAGAATCTTGAATAACTGAATTGTTCATCCCTATTCAATAGACACAGGATGGCTCAGTATTTCTAAAAATTCTACATATTTGTGCATCTTTTTTTCCCTAGGAAAGTGCATTCGTTGCAAAGAAACCAGAAAATCCGGGCAAACATCATACGATCACGTTTTTTGTTTACCCAGCGATTTCATGTTTAATGCTCTTGACCAATGGAAAATGTCAGAAAAGAAGCAGTTCTAGGTCATCTATTCTGTTTGTAAATAGATAGCAAATACAAAATGTTTAACAAGGCAAACATAATGATTAACACACTGTCCTGCATAGTTTGACTTAAAAAGAATCCAAATAGGAAAAAGCTCCTTGCTTTAGGCTAGGACAGGTAAAGGAAAATACACCATTGTAATTGTTTCCTGAGTCGTTTCAATAGACAATATAAATTATGCTATTCATCATTATTATTCTGCATCCAGGCATTCCAAATTTCAATTTGCTATAACACACAACTATAGCAAACAACAAAATATTACAATACAAATTGTAATATATTTAAATTGTAATCTACTTTGAGTCCCAATTTTGGGAAAATGTGAAGATAACAATAATAATAATAATAATAATAATAATAATAATACAATAAAGCATGATAAAAGTTTCTATAGTAAGTTAAAATACAGCATATCTCTATAAAGTACACTAAAGCAATATATCAAAAAGACACCAGAATGTAAACATATCTGAAAAATTAATAATTCAATATCTAATAAAAGAAAACCCAAAGTGAAGTATCTGATCTGTCAGTGTTGGCTGTTGTAGACACTTTAGGTTTTAACTTTAACTTAGACTTAACAACCAGAGTGGTAAACCTTGCCATTCAGAATGTGATAAATGTATCTTTATCTGATAATGTTGTTGTTGTGTGCCTTCAAATCATTTCCCGCTAATGGCAAAACTAAGGTGTTTTCTTGGCCCAATTTATTCATAGGGGGTTTGCCATTGCCTTTGTCTGAGGTTCAAGGTCTGTGGGTTTCCATGGCTGAAGAAGGAATCAAAAGCTGGTCTCCGAGATTTATAGTGCAAGGTTCAAACTGCAACATCATTCTGGTTCTACAGCATCTGATCTAATGTTATTTGGTATCTGATAGATGCATAAATATTTTGTGCAAACAAAAATATAGGACACAAAAGTTATCACAAAGCTAGGTCTTCAAAAGTCTTGTGGTCACAAACACAAACACTTTCTTTATAAAGAGTCCCATTAAAGTGGCCTTCTATTTTGTCAAGGGGAAATATGTTCAAATGAGGCTTTGTGAAGGTTTTTCTATAATAAAGATTTGTTGTATCAATTTGCAGTTATAATACAGATTTGTAGTATCAACCAGATTAAGAGAGTGAGGAAGAGGGACAGACTGTTAAGAAAGATTAGCTGACATGTAATAATCTTAAATTTGTACCATCAAATCACTCAGCCCTGGTTTGAGTGACAGTCTGGCAGTGTAGAAAGTGATACTCATCACCTGTTTTTTCTGAAAACTCCAGCTTACCAATTAAATGTAACGCAAAACAGCTCCATGCACTGAGTTTCATCTCACAATATGTTAACACTTTACAAGAGAGATAGGAGATAGGAAGGAGTACAAAATTAAAAAAAACCAGTGTGGTGTAGTGGTTGCACTGCAGTTCCATTGACATTGGTCATGTTAGCTGGCGGATCCTGTGATTTATAGTCCAACAAGTAACTTCACAAAATTCTGGAAACACTATGCTGCAGCTCAGTGGTATTCATAGTTATTCATAAATAAGTCCCATTGAGGTCAATGTGAATTAATCATAGGCATACAGTGTCAGCCTTAGTTCTGATAATCATGCCAGTTCACTACCAGCAAACTGGATTCCTGTTTTATTTTCAAAGTGGCCCTTTTTATAGTATTATTGTTGATGTCTATTTTTATTTATTTTATTGTTGTATGTAACCTTGTGTCCCACTCTTGTTTAAGAAAGTCCCAAGTAAATGTTTAAATATCCATAAGCAATCTTTTCTTACACATGAATTCCTCATATGTGGTCATGGGATTTTTACTTCAGGGATATGAGTGCAAGGGTGAACCCAATATTTAATAATGAAATAGATTATAGAGTTCTTGGAGTTAGCATTCCTTTTCCATTTATCCCCAGTGAGCTTTAGCGATGTTAGACGGCATAAATCTGAAAAGACATTCTATAGCTTTATAGTGAAAAATATGAGGTGGTAGATGGCTGAGCCTACTTTATTAGCTGCAGTTTGCTGATCTGTCTTAGAATTAAATTTTAGGATTGGATCCTCTTAAATAGTGAAAGGGTGGGTGAGTGGGGGATACCATGCAACATTTTTTAGATAAACATCAAAATACTCCTATAGAATCAGAGCATTGAAAGGCACCCCAAGGACCATCTAATCCAGCTCACTACGAGTGCCTGAATCTACTGCTAAAGTCCTCCTGAAATGTGGCTATATAATTTCTGCTTTAAAATCTCCAATGGAGGTCCACAACCTTTTCATTCCACTACCACTAGCCAGCATGGTTTGAGCATAGGATTACGACTTTGTTTTATTTATTTCAATGATTTATATTGTATTATATATATTCTCCCACAATGGGATTCAAGATGGGTTGCAATAATTTAAAAAGGCAGAAGTAAAAACATTGATTACAAAAGTTAAAAAATAATTAAATATCATTAATATTAAAACATAAATTAAAAACACATAGTTAAAACCAGTTTTAACTAAAGATCAAGGTCTGATTCCCCACTCAGCCATGGAAACACACTGAATGACCTTTGGCAAGTCACACACTCTCAGCCCCAGAAAACATGTGATAAGCTAAGGTAGCCCTAATTCAGAAATTACTTGGAGTCACACAACAACAACAACAATTCCAATGTCAAACAGCTCATGAGGAGGTTCTTTCAAAAGTTTGGTCACAATCTTTTGTACTGTAATTTAAATCCATTGGTTTGGGACCCCTTATCAAATCCATGCCTCACTCCTATAATTCTTTGCTGAAGTATTATTCTCTCTGGTGCATTCATATGCATGAGTTACAATGTAGCAGCCAGAATTCCCTCAGAGATTATGTAGAGACCTATCAAATGAGTTAGTACAAGCTAATAATAGAAGTCATAAGGTGTGCTACGAGGTACTCATCTGCAAGGAACTACGTAATGAAACATGAGAAACTCATAAAATGAGTTGCAATGCAACTCCATGTATGTTTACTCATAAATAAGTTCCACTATGATTATCTGTCTTACTCCCATGTAGGTATACTATACCCCAAGAGCAAGACCTAGCAAAACAGGCTTCAGGCATACAAGCACAGCATATGACTATGAATGTCTATTCAGCAGTTAGTCCATTGATAACAAACTTCAAATCTACAAATGTTTACCCAGAAATAAGCCACAGAAACAAACTTTTAAAATACAGCACTCTGACTCTCACACTTCCTTCTTGCAGGATTGGTTTGATTAATTTGCTCTGCTCTTTAAATGCCTATGAAATATAAGGGGATTTAAAGAGTAAGATCTTTAAGGTTTACATGCCTTTAAATTCCCTCTTATCTCCTGTCACAAATAAAGAGTGCTTCTCTGCGCTTGGCAGAAGAAAGGCTCTCTTTCTCCCATAGTGTTCACTACCATTGGATGCTGGAACTTCCAAAATTTAATGGTTACTTCAGCCAAACATTTCAAAGAATATGACTTGATCTCCTTGCACTTCCCTCCTTTAGTAAAGCATCCATTCTTGTGGAACTGAGGCTGCATCCTCACTGCAGAAATAATCCAGTTTGACACCACTTTAACTGCCATGACTCAATGCTATGGAATTCTGGGAACTGTAGTTTTGTGAGACATTTAGCCTTCCCTGCCAGAGCTTTAGTACCACAACAAAGTACAGTTCCCAGAATCCATAGTATTGAGCTATGGCAGTTAAAGTGGTGGATTATTTCTGCAGTGTGGCTGCAGCTTGAGATGCTCAGCTGATGACCCAATGCACAGTGAAATTCTGACATAGGCAAAACTAATGAAAGGGCCTAATAAGATTACTTTTAAAGCTTATTTAATGACTTGAAAACATTAAGCATCTGCTCCAGTCTTCTCCACTGAAATGAATGCTATTTTTTCTTATTTATAAATGAGACCTAAATAAACCTATGCATATTTGGCTGGAAGTAGGCATATTTAGCATTACAGCTGAAGAAGTGCTTAAGAATTTTGTTTTCTTGTATGAAAAGATTACACTTCCCTGCCCCCACAAAGGGAAATTGTAACTTTCAAACTTCATTACTTGTTGGCAGTTCATCTGACAATTCTGTGTCCTTTTGCAGATTAGCTACAGGGTCAAATAGGACATGTTGTTTTGCTTTGTTCTTCATGTGGCCTTGTCAAGCTGGTCTTTTGGTTGAATAGGTCAGTATGCTTTGGAGTGGAGCATTCTCTGCTGGACAGGGGCTCAGATAAAACCACAGTAATTTAAAACAATAAAACACAATTAAACAGATTGTCACACTAAAACAAGCAAAATACAATGAATTTAAACACAGTTGAGAAGCCTGACTCCATATGCCTTTTGTCAGGTGAAATCTGTCATTCCTCCCTTCCCTTCTTCACACATTGGACAGCAGTGCAAAAAGGAAGGGGGAAAAATGAGGCAGTCTTGTCATCCACTTTTGAAACTGCACAAAATATTCATCGGGGCCACTGTTATTAAAAGACATACTGGTTTCCTAAAAGAGTCACCTTTGTGATGCTTGTGGAATTCCTGGAAATTTGTTCCAACTTGAATGAGGAAAGTGGTCCCAGAAAATATTTTTTAAAAACAGACTGAAAAGGTTTAATCCTTGATTTCCCCATGAATCCATATAACTTCTATCCTCTTCTGCCCTCAACAATTAAGTAAAAATAACAGGATGCCTAAACTTTTGAACTGTAATTACTATATTTATTCCACTATAAATCACCCTCATGTATAAGCCAAGGGCAGGTGTTAGGGCCAAAATTATGGATTTTGATATGACCCGTGGAACAGTGGAAGGTAAAACTGGCATGTAACAAAGACAGTAAAGGATGAAGCAAAGGGAAACAATGCCAAAGAACTCTGACAGGCATAACTATTTGTGCTTTACCAACCCAGGCATTCAAAAGGGTTAGAAGAGAAGCCACGGCAGAGAGAATACAGGGCATAGGTGCTTCTTCGAGGTGCTCCTGGGATGGGCTAAGCTCTTGCCTTTTACAACTCTACTCAGAGGAAGGGCCTAAGCAGACGACTAAAACAGTCGTCTTGGAGGCCCGGAAGAGGAGGAGCCACCGCACGCGCGGCGGCCCTTCCTCTTCCTGAGGTCGCCCTGAGCGCGTCCGGGCCACCGCATGCCGGACGCGTTCAGGGCGACCTCCCTCCACAGCGTCCGGACGTGCTGTGGAGGATAAGTCGCAAAAAGGGCGCCCGCCGCTTTTAGGGCGCTCTTTTTGCGACTTATGAAAGGAGTGCCTTTTTGGCGCTCCTTTCAGGGTCGCCGGGGAGGCGCCGCGGTGAGGCTGCCATAGCCCCGCGGCGCTCCGGACCAGGGCGCTCCAAACGCCCTGGTCTGCATCCCCCCATAGTTGCTCTATGCCTTCAAGTCATTTCCAACTGATTATGACCCTCAGGCATACCTATCACAGTTTTTTCTCAGCAAGATTTGTTCAGAGGGAGCATTGCCTTTCTCTGAGGCTGCGAGAGTGTGACTTGTCCAAGGACACCCAGTGGGTTTCCATGGCTGAGTGCGGCTTTGATTCTGGTTTCCTAGAATCCTAGTGCAACAATCAAACTGATACACATGTTATTTTTCCTATTTAGCAGCCACACGTGGCTAATTTCTGATCTAGCTGTGAACTGCATTATTTATAATCACTTGACCACTTTTCATTTCTTGCTAAAGCAAAGGAATGGACAAGCTACTTACAACTGAGGGGTCTATGAAAAACACTCCAAGTTCAACTGGTTTGCCAAAGTCATCCTAGGAAAGACTTCCATTTAAAACCCTGGAGATGTGCTGCCAGGCATTATAGTTTGGAATGGGCAACACACAGTCCATAGACTACATGCATCATCCCCTCCCTCCCGCAGCTGTTTTCAAGGGCATGTTTGCTACCATGCATCCTTGCTATCAGCACCAATTTTGTCAGCATTCTTGTTGGCTGCTTAGGAAACAGAGTGACCCAATTTTGGGATGCCTGTTTCTTCCTTTCCCTTCTAGAAAGGAAGGAGATACCTTAGAGTGTGGATGTGGGACAGTGTTCTGGCATTTTCCAGCCCCATAGAGAATCACCATGGTTTTCCCTTTTCCCTTTGTTAGTTTGCTAGTTGTTAATTTTGTGTCGTTTAGGTTAGTCTAGTTCTCCTACACCCACTTGTCAGGCTTTTAAGATCATTGGAGGAAGCTGTCCTGTTTTTTCTGCCAATACCTGAAGCACATTTGGCAGAGAGGTCTTGAATGTCTTGTCAAGGGAACTCTCCGTTATTCCATCCCTGATTAACTTCTATTGGCAAATGCATTTTTGTTTACTTGGGTCCTTTTATGTAAGCTGACTTGAAAATATGTTGTAATTGGGTTGAACTTGCTTTTTGAAACATTATTTTTATCATGTTTTATCTACCATGGTTTTCTCTTTCTTAAACTTTTGTATTTTACTGCTCTTTATTGTATTTTCTTATGTCTTAATGTTTTTGTGTTATTGTTGTTAGATGCTCCAAACACCATTTGGTGGAAAGGTGGGCTAACAATTGAGCAAACATTTATCTCTTTGAATATTTCAAATTATTCAGTACCAAATACAGTGCAAAGAAAAATGTGCCTCAAACCATCTTAGCTTTGTTTGTTGTTCCATACCCTAAGTTAAAGCTTCAAGAGCAATTAAATGCCTAAGAGCTAAACTAATGACCTACAGAAGTTAAACAACTCTGCTCCTTATGATATGAAGGTAAATCAATAATTTGTGAGGGAAAAACATCTAAAAGCATGTGGGTTAGGGAGTGATGAGCCTAGTATTGACTAATCTTCTTAGATGGTCTGTTCTTTTGAAGAGAACTGTGATAGGAATTGTGTCTAGAAAAATAAAAGAATCACAAATGGATAGAGTTTACAAATCTCCAGGATCCGGCAAAATCTCAGAGAACTGCTTTATCTTCCTGAGTCTCCCGGCAGCAAGATAAAGAAAGCAGCATCATAGGAGAAAGGAGCTGATTTTATAAAGTGAGATGCCTTCAAAACAGGAATGGGCAACTTTGGTGGGTCTGGAGATTGGTTTTCTGGCCCAAGTTGCTGCCGGTGGGGGAAAGTGCATGGGCTGCTAAAAATGCAAAACCAAACAAAACAGCTAAACATGTCCAGACGTTAATTTCTGGTTTTGAAAAAGAGGGTCAGTGGGCCCTTGGTATCCACTGGGGGTTGGTTCCTGGACTCCCCATAGATACCAAAATCCATGGATGCTCAAGTCCCATTATATACAATGGCATAGTAAAATAGTGTCCCATGTATAAAATGGCAAACAGCAACGTTTGCTTTTGAGATTTTTAAATTTTATTTTCAAGTAGTGGTTGGTTGAATCTGTAGATAAAGAAACCGTGGATATGGAGGGCTGACTGTATTTGCTGATCAACAATGCAGACGAGTCCAGTGTCCTATTTTAAAGGTGAATTGCTACTTCTGGAGGCTCCCAAGAAATGTAATTCCATGATGCAAAGGAGCTGCATAAACAGCTTTTGAGGTTCATTCGATTGCATGGCCTCAGTTTGCTCATCCCAGTTTCAAAGCCTCAGCACCCACCTCCTTTTAGTAAGTGGATAAATGTGAAACCTGTTATTCTAGGCAGAGTCACGCTAAACTATTTTTAGATGTCAGTGCATGAGAAATCACTGCATATCGGGGTACCATTCTTTAGGCACACTAAAATTAATATATATGTATTAGGAATATTAGCCTATGTAGGACTAGGCCCTCTGGCTAGCTATATCCTGCAGTTCATATATCTACAGGAAATAGGATATTGTCTGTCTCACTTTTGAACTTGAGCATACACACACAATGTTGCAGTTGTCACACAAAGACCTGCCCCAATGAGTTCAAACCAGACTCAGGTTTCAATTCTGAAATCTTCAGGGATGGGAAGTTGCTGACTCGGCAACTCTCTGCAGGGTTTTAAAGAAAAGTCTTCCCCAGCCCTATTTCAAGATATTAGGGAGTGCATTGGGGAACTTTTAATTGGAAAATATGTGCTCTACTACCGAGACACAGCCCTTTCCTCAAGATATCTGATAAAAGTGTGGTATGAGGAAATTGTTAATAGAAATGTCAAAAGTCCCTCGCTAAAAATCTCAACATGTGATTTCAGGAATCCTGGGATTTCACATAATATGAGTGAAATCATCTGATATCCTGCATTTCTCTTTGTGCAGGTACTAGAGTGCTTAAATTTTATTGTAGTAAGATTATTTGCTGTATATACTCATGTACAGTTCTAGAAATTTTAGTCAAAAATTAACCCCCTAAAAACTGAATTGATTTATCCCCAGATGAATGTAAGTACTGTACTTTAACTCTTATTTAAAAAGGAACCATCCCCTAGTGAAAGACAAAACCATAATCTGTCCTGGAAGCACTGACACCCACCCACCCCGCTGCTGTCTCATCCACCCAGCTTTTAGTGTGAGCACAAACATGTCTGGTGGAATTCTGGAAGTTTTTTGGGTTTCTTTTCCTTTGTTTTGTCCTTTATGTCCTTTGTTCACTGCCCCTACATTTTACCCTCAACTTATCCATGGATCATATCAAAATGCATAATTTTGGTCCCCATAACCTGTCCTCAACCTATACATGAAGTCTACTTATAGTTGAGCATATATGGTACTGTAAACAATCTGGTGCAGGGATGAATGAGAAGGCTCAAAGAAAACCTGCTAAGATCATTATGATGGTTTTTCCCCCCCATTGACTTCAGAAAGATACCACTGTTAGCCATGGAATTAGTACCTTGAGGGGAGCTTTTGTCTGAAGATTGATTGGAACATTTTTTTTTTTATTGAATCCAGGTATTAGGCTTTTAGATATTGGGCTTCAAGAAAGGTTTCTAACACATATCCATCTGGAAGAAGTCTGCCCTGTTCAGGAGTCCAAGATATATGGAGGCCTTAGCTATGCTGACTCTGCCATTATTTATTAGCTTTAGGGATGTGAGTTAAAACTGGTGTCAGACTGAGTCAAACTGAGACTGAACCCAGCCTCTGTCCTGCTTACCTGTTTTTTTCAGTCCTTATCGCAAAAGTTATAAAGAAGCTGCTTTATCTGAAGTCTGTAGATTATGGCAAGGCAGCAAGAAATACCTTGCCTTAAGTTTATTATAAAGATTCAGGATCCCAGACTTTGCACCAGCAGATTTGTTGGCTGCAACCTTTGCACGGTGCAATAAATATGTTTCCTGCGTGGCAGTGACTTCATCAAGTTAGCAAGGGAACAAAGACCATTTTGTAGTCAGTCATGGAAGACACTTGGCAGAAAACAATCTTTTCTGTGATTTGAGGCTTGAGTTTGCATGAAAAATCCTGATAGGCCAGAGAAACAGAGGCTCACTTTTTTCTAGATGTGGGTTGTGTTCACTGACCACCCAAGTTGTGTATAAAAATAGAATTGGGTTTGACACCTGTAATAGTATCAAGTAATCCAGTAAATGCGAAAGAAGTGTCTCTGTCACTAGCTCCCTAGAAGGCCTTGGTTATGTTATTTCCCAGTGAACCTCTGCCACATATAATGTGAAGATGAATAATATTAACTACTACAGAGTGGATAATAGTTTTAAAATGAGAAGTATGTGCATATCATGAAATGACACCTCTGTTTTACTATTTACATCAATTTTTCTAATCATTTACTAAGGTAATACTATAGGGTCTGCATAATAAGGATAACATACACCAAACAAGGTAATCATCTACAGTACTGCAACACCCTTTATGTCACACTATTAATGGTTATGTTTCAGAAAGGCAGGGCTGAACTTCCTAAAAAAGCCAAACATTTCTATTCTCCTGTTCTCCACTGTCATTCCACAGTGCATCCCTATTTATCTTCCAGCCTTATGCACTCATAAATCCTGCATACAGAACACGAATCTAGTTTGATTTTTTCTTTTCTATCGCCATTCCATCCTTGCTGCTTATTAGTTAAGTCTCTAAAAATGTGTTCCATATCCCACAAAAGTGTACCATGATCTCTCTGTCTTTTGTATGCCATTCTTTCTTTTCAGATAACAATAGGGTTGCCATAATTCTCTACACAAAACTGGAACAAAATGTAGAGGGGGGATGTAGGAAAAATGTAGGAAAAAATGTAAGGCAAAATGTAGGACATTCAATAATAATAATAATAACAACAATAATAATAAAATTTATTTGTATCCCGCATCTCTGTAAAATACAATCGGGGCGGCTTACATGATAAAACAGTCCTGTTCCCCAACCACCACCACCCGCCAATACAATTAAACGATCAAAATTTAAAAAATACTTAAAAATAACAAGCTACAATAAGTGACAAGTAAATTAAAATAACTGTAGCAGAAAACAGGGGCAGGCATAACTTTTTCGGTGGCTGGTTATCTACTCAGGAAAGGCCTGCCAGAAGAGATCCATCTTAACAGCTTTTGAAAAGCTGTTTAAGGTGGTCAAGTGATGGATCTCATCCGGCAGGCCATTCCATAGTCTGGGAACGATAGCTGAAAATGCCCTCTGGGCAGTTGCAGATAATCTAGTTTTTATAGGTAGCAATCAATTCTTCCCAAAGGCCCTCAGTGCGAGGGGTGGATTATACGGAAGGAGGTGGTCCCGAATATAGGTTGGACCCAAGCCATTTAGGGCTTTAAAGGCGATGACCAATACCTTGTACTGCACCCAGAAACTGATAGGCAGCCAGTGGAACAATCCTAGAATAGGTGTTATGTGGTCTCTTCTGGTTTTACCTGAGACCAGCCTGGCTGCCATATTCTGTACCAATTGAAGTTTCTGAACTAGGCACAAGGGTAGCCCCATGTAAAGTGCATTGAAGAAATTGAGACGAGAAATTACCAGAGCACGTACCACAGTTTCAAGCTCCCTTATTTCCAGGAAAGGGTGCAGCTGGCGTATCAGCTGAAGCTGATAACAGGCGCTCCTGACCACCGCATTCACCTGATTTGTCATCTGAAGCGATGGATCTAGGAGCACCCCCAGACTGTGAACACAGTCCTTTGAGGAGAGTGTGACCCCATCTAGGACGGGAGATTGTGTCCCACTACCTGGGTTCGGGGCCGTTACCATTAGTACCTCTGTTTTGTCTGGATTCAGTTTCAATCTGTTTTTCCTCATCCGGTCCATTAAGACATTCATTGAGAGGGGAGACGCCATCTGAAGTCAAGGTTGTAGACGAAGACATGGAAAAATATATCTGGGTGTCATCAGCGTACTGATAACACCCCGCCCCATGTCTCTGGATGATCTCTCCCAGCAGCTTCATATAGCATTGGGGACAGGATGGCACCCTGAGGGATGCCAGAATTAAGCTCTTTTTTAGCTGAGCATCTGTCCCCAAGCATCACCCTCTGAAATCTGCCTGAGAGAAAGGAATGGAACTATTACAATGCAATACCTCCGATTCCTAATTCTCTCAGGTGTTCCAAGAGGATGTCATGGTCTATTGTGTCAAAGGCTGCTGAGAGGTCCAGTAGCACCAACAGGGTCACACTTCCCCAGTGGATGTCCAGACAAAGGTCATCAGCTAAGGCAACCATGGTAGTCTCCACTCCTTATCCTGTCCTAAAGCCAGTTTGAAATGGATCCAGATAATTGATTTCCTCCAAGACAGCTTGGAGCTGAGGAGCAACAACCCTCTCAAGCACCTTGCTCAAAAAAGGTAGCAGAGACTGGCCTATAGCTGTTCATGTCCAGAGGGTCAAGGGAAGTTTTTTTCAGAAGCGGCCTGACCACTGCTTCCTTCAAACAAGATGGAACACAAACTTCCCTAAGGGATGCATCGATGATGTCCCTTAGGAACATCCTCAGGAAATCTCTCCCCGGATGGCCAGCCATGAAGGGCAAGGGTCAAGAGAGCAAGTGGTCTACCTCACTCTACCAAGGATTTTGTCCACATCATTGGTACTCACTGGTTGGAACTGATCCAGTAAAATCTCATAACCGGAATTGCTGGATACCTCATCTATTGTTTCTACTATAATGCTTGCATCCAAGTCAGCTCTTATCTGAGAGATTTTATCTGCAAATAAGTGATTAAATGCATCACAACAGGCCATTGTCAGGTTAAGTAATGGGTTCTGCACAGGTGGAACCTGTGTTAGTTACCTTACCACCCTAAACAGCTCTGCTGGATGGGACTCTGCAGATGCAATATGTGCAGAGAAGAAAGATTTCCTCGCTGCATGTATTGCCTCTCTATAGGAACAAAGAAATTTCCTATGATGAGTTCTGTCAGATAAGAGTCGAGTTTTCCGCCAGACACACTCTAGTCGTTGTCCAACCCACTTCATCTTCCTTAGTTCTTCAGTATACCATGATTGACGATTTGAAGCAGGTTGGAAAGGAGGCTTGAGAGCGATTGTGTCTATAGCCTTGGCAAGATCGGTGTTCCAGGTACTAACCAAAGCTTTGACAGAATTGCTGCTGTTACCAACCATTAAACCCTCTAAGGCAGGGGTAGGCAACCTAAGGCCCGGGGGCCAGATGCGCCCCCCCGAGGCCTTTGGACCGGCCCCAGGCCCGTCCTGCCGCCACCGCCCCCCGCCGCAGCCGCCCCCTGCCATGATGATATTGATTATTGTTGTTATTACTGGTTCTTGGGGTTTTCTTGGCAAAATCTCCACAGGGGTTTTGCCATGGCTTTTCTGGGGCTGAGAGAGTGTGCATGCATATTTTTTTAGGATGCAGGATGCATGGGCTTGGCGACCAATTGGGATAGGCCCATGTTTGTCATGGACTCCATGAACTCCTGAGCTGCATCTGTTAGATTTGCCAAACTGGTCTCGAATGGGATGTTGAAGTCACTCAAGACTAAAAGTCTAGGTGATTCCAACAGCAACTCTGAGACCAGTTGTGTCAGCTCGGTTAGGGAGTCTGTTAGACAACAGGGTAGATCAGGGGTAGGCAACCTAAGGCCCGGTGGCCGGATGCGGCCCCCCGAGGCCTTTGGACCGGCCCCAGGCTGGTCCTGCCGCCGCCGCCCACCATAATGATATTGATTATTGTTGTTATTACTTTTTCTTGGGGTTTTCTTGGCAAAATCTCCACAAGGGTTTTGCCATGGCTTTTCTGGGACTGAGAGAGTGTGCATGCATATTTTTTTTAATTTTTTAATTTTTTTTTAATTTTTAATTTTAATTTTTATTTGTTTATTTATTTATTTATTTTTGGTGCTTTGGCCCCCCGATTGTCTGAGGGACAACAACCCGGCCCCCGGCTCAAAAAGGTTGCCTATCCCTGGGGTAGATGGTATACTAGCAGAATCCACAAACTATCCTTGGTCCTCAGGCTCAGGTACGTACACTCGAAGTGGACTGTTTTCCAGACAGGTATCATATCAGCAGAATCCACAAACTATCCTTGGTCCTCAGGCTCAGGTACATACACTCGAAGTGGACTGTTTTCCAGACAGGTATCCTGGTCAAGATAAAATTATTCTTATGAACCGCAGCCACTCTGCCCCCCCCCCCCACTTCCCCTTACCTACTCACTGACTACTCATTAACCTGGCTGGGAGGGCCTGCATCCAAGTTATAGTGCTGCCTTCTCCCAGACAGGTCTCTGTAAGGCAAGTCAGGTTGGCATCTTCATCTAGGAGACGATCATAAATGATCTGGGTCTTGTTTTTGACTGACCTGGCATTGCAAAGGAGCAAGGTAAAGTTCTGTGGTATGAATGGTGCACTCTCCAATCCATTCTGGGGAACAGAGTGAATTGAAGGCAGGATAGCTTTCAAACATCGATCCACCTTCCTTTGTAACAGACTTTCACCCTGTTCCCGCCATACCTTCCTTTCCCCTGCACAACCTGGATTTTTGCTCCCAGATCACCACCAGCCACACATGCCTGTCCCTTATTTGCAGAGCCCTCCAAGTCCCTCCAAGTCCAAGTCTGCTGCCTGCCTTAGCTGCCTCAACTGCCTTTAGCCCTGGTGGAGTGGGGAAAGAGGAAGGGCTGCTTCAGCATCCTTTGGCTGGATGGATGGTGTTCCTGGGGTGGGGGTGGGGGAGTGACTTTTAAAGCCAGCCACTCCTGGCCACTCCCCCTCTCGCTGCTGCCGCCTGCCTCCGCTTTCTCAGCTGCCTTGGCCCCAATGAAGTGGGGGAAGAGGAAGAGCTGCTACAGCATCCTCAGGCTGGTGGGCATGCCCAACTAAAGGCCGAAAACATTAATTAATATATATATATTAAAATAAACCCCCACCCTGAGCCCCCTAAGCCTCCCTGCTGCCCTCCTGCTACACCGAAAATGCAGCAAGGAAGATGGAAGTGGTGGCCAAAGGCCCAGCACCCACCCCAAGCGCCAGGGAGGCCTGCTCTAGGACTCTGCTGCCTGCTCGCCACACCAAAAAAGTGGCAAGGAAGGTGGAGGTGGTGGCTCAGCTCCAGGACAGGAGGAAGCGAGTGAAGGCACAAGGACCGAGAGTCCGAGGAGAAGGAGGAGGAGGAGGAGGAGGAGACTTTCTGCCTTGTTCCAGCCACGTTTTCTCCAGTCGACTGGAAATTGACAAAATGTTGCTTGGAACAAGGCAGGAATTCAGGACTGGAGGGTCAAAAATGCCCAGCCGGGATAGCATATTTCTTGGATCCTCCTATCCTTTAATGTCCTGGCAAAAACCAGAAAATGGCAACCCTAGCTAAAAATGCACATTCTGATAGATATATCTCAACAGAAGAGGCATCTTCAGTTTTATGTATGATTTGAAATTGATGGTAGCCCTCACTGATCTATGTTCAGTTCCACACAGTAGGCATGCATTCTGAAATGAAATGGTTAAGGCTGTAGTCATTTTCCTCCGGGAGATCCTTGCTGAATAAATACCAAATTTAGATCACTCTGGTTTTAATAGTGTAATCCCTAAAAAGTAATTGGCTATACAGAGAACTTGGCCCCTCCCTGTGCTTTATGCTTAGAATAATATTGTTATAACTGTCCATTTATTACATACAAAGAAGAACCTATGAAATTCTTGGGTCACTGTAAGGCAACGGGCAACTTGAAGGCACACACACATACAGACATGTGATAAAATTATGTGAATTCCACATAGCCTCAAATACATCCAGGCACTATGGGAAAAAATGAAGTCTGACTTGTTCTAGATGAGCTAAAGTAAAAAGACATTAAAGCTGGATCTATTTGTTAACAGCTGCCTGACAGGTAGCTACTATCCTGATAATATTTTGTTCTGGGTTAGTCTGTCTTGATCTGGAAAATTATGAGTACTTTTGTAACTCTTCAAACATTGGGCAATGGGTCGAGGTGCCATGTGCAAAGTCTTTGGAACTCAGTTAGTGATGATATCTATATAGCTCAGGGGTAGGCTACCTGTCTCCTTTAAGGGCCGAGGGACTTCAGCTCCCAGAATCCCAGGAGCTATTGGTCAACATGGGACTATTGGCCAACATGGGACTTCTGGGAGCTGAAGTCCCTTGGCCCTTAAAGGGGACAGGTTGCCTACCCCTGGTCTACAACATGTAACCATTTGGTGTGTGTGTTTTTAATGAATGCTGCTAACCCAAAGGAGAGCTCTTCCTAGCTAACTATTTTCTTTATTAATTATGAATATTAAGTAGAATGAGTGATAATTTTAATGTAGAATGAGATTATAATAAGCATATTAAGCATATTAAGCACTTAAATTTTAACATACATACATTGTCAAAAAATGTCATTATTCTGGATAATGAAATTCAACAGGAACTCTGTAAATCAGGGTGGGAAACAGGTGCCACTCTATACATTAGTAGACTCCAGCTGCCTAGGGACTGTAGTCAAAACAAAAGCAAAAAACACTTTTTCTAACTTCTGATTTTAATTGACTGGGGCTGGTTATAGGGATGATATAAGTCCCTTGTTGAAACCAGCTTCATTGTTTACTCATTTCTGACAGGAGTGTCAACACCCCAAGTGTCACCTGGTGTGTGTGTGGGGGGATTGCCAGGGGGCTATCAGGGGGGCAGTAGTGGCCCAAGGGGCGTACTCACCTTTCTCCTTTGCCATGGTAGTGGGCTCCTCTTGAGGAGGAAGTTGCCGCCATGGTGAAGCTGGGAGAGACACGCTCACTTTCCTTCTTTGCTGCCTCCACAGCCCCTTCTTGAGGACGAAGCCAAGAGGGGTGTGCTTACCCTTCTCCTTCACTGTGGTGTCCTCCTCCTCCTCAAGAGCAAGCCAACACTATGGTGGAGCCAGAAGGGGAATGATTGCCCCTTTTCACCCTCCAGTGCGAGGAGAGCCCAACAGGGTGTCACCCCTCTTCTGGGCTGTTACCTGGTGTGGTTTGCATCCCCTGCACCCCTGTAGTGACACCGCCAATTTCTGGGCACTTTTCAAAGTGCTATTTGTGCATTATAAAGCCCTATACAGTTTGGGTCTAGATGTCTCAAAGCCCATATCTCCCCATATGAGCCTGCAGTCTTATGATTTCTGAGAGAGAGCTTTCTCTCCATCCTGCCACTCTCACAGGCCTGTCTGGTGGTGACACAGGAGACTTGTTTGTTCTTTCTCATTAATAATTATTAATACTTAATACTTTTTGCGATCTGAAGCATACCATGCTGTCACCTGGCCACATGTGTTTTCATGAATTAAATGTTGGAATGTATGAGAAAAAGCCAAGAAAACTGACATTTCTCCAAATGCAGCAGACGAATCTGCACTAAGTCCAAATCTCTCATTTCATTTGATGGCAAGTGTAGGAATCATGTGGCCTTACACATGTTCTTTGACTCCAGACCCCAGCATTCCTCACCTTTAGTTATGCTGGCTATGAAGATGGGACTTCAAGTCCAGCCACCTCTGGAGGGCGTTGTGATTCCCACTCATGCCCTGTTGAATTTACAGTCCTTTTACGTAAATATGCATATCATGTCATATCTGAGTAAGAGGGCTGAGCAGGCATTTGATTATCTGAACTTAACTCTTTCCAGTTTAATGGGATTTTAAAGTGCTTAATTTTGACTGAAGCACACCTTTGTTTTTTACTGAAATCTAATACCTTAATCTTCTAAAGACACTCTAGTTAAAAGTGCCATTATAAAAACTAATGATTAATCTGTTTCATTCCTGTGAGAAACAGCCAATACAAACTTTTTGTTTTGCAATGCCTTTCTCATGTCCAGAACCAACACAGCAAAGTAAATATACCAGAATTGCAAAATGCTGAGAATTCTGATTATATAAATTCAGAAGGAGATGAAGGAAAAGGAAAGGCTATGGTTTGCAACACAGTCTTCAGTACGGAACAGGAATATCCGTGGGCAGAGGTTACTAAAACCACCGCATTGTCATGGATGGATCATTTCCTGATCAAGACTGAACTAAGAGCCACTGTCCACCCGGCTGGGAGTGGTGGACCCATTAGAATGGTGTGCCCTCGAAGGCTAATGGAACCAACTGGATTCCAGAAAGCCTTAGAGGATCTAATGGTTGGTAACACCAGTGATTCTGTTGAAGCTTTGGTTAATACCTGGAACACCGATCTTGCCAAGACTATTGACACAATTGCTCCCAAGCGTCCTTTCCAATCCGCTTGTAATCGTAAGCCATGGTATACGGATGTGCTTAGGAAGATGAAGCGGGTTGGACAACGACTAGAGAGCATCTGACAGAAAACTCAACTCTTATCAGACAAGACTCGTCATAGGAAATTTCTTTGTTCCTATAAAGTGGCAATACGTGCAGCGCAGAAATCTTTCTCCTCTGCACGTATTGCGTCTGCAGAGTCCCGCCCAGCAGAGCTATTTAGGATGGTAAGGGAACTGACACAGGTTTCTTAGAGATATTATCAATGCATCCCTTAGGGAAGGTCATGTTCCATCCTGTTTGAAGGAAGCAGCGGTGAGGCCGCTTCTGAAAAGACCTTCCCTGGACCCTCTGGTCATGAACAGCTATAGGCCAGTTTCACTATTACCTTTTTTGAGCAAAGTGATCGAGAGGGCGGTTGCTCTTCAACTCCAAGCTGTCTTGGAGGAAACCGATTATCTAGATCCATTTCAAACTGGCTTTAGGACAGGATATGGAGTTGAGACTGCCATGGTTGCCTTAGCTGATGACCTACGTCTGAGCATCGACAGGGGTAGTGTGACCCTGTTGGTGCTATTAGACCTATCAGTGGCTTTTGATACAATAGATCATGACATCCTCTTGGATCACCTGAGAAGGTTAGGAATTGGAGGCACTGCACTGCAATGGTTCTGTTCTTTCAGGCAGATTCCAGAAGGTGATTCGCGGGGACAGCTGCTCTGCAAAGAAAGAGCTCAATTGTGGCATCCCAGAAGGCGCCATCCTGTTCCACGATGCTATTCAATATATATATCAAGCTGTTGGGAGAGATTATCTGGAGACATGGGGCCGGGTGTTATCATTACACTGATGACACCCACATATATTTCTCCATGCCTCGGTCTTCAGCTTTGACTTTAGATGGCGTCTCTCCTCTCAATGATTGTCTTAAAGCAGTAATGGGCTGGATGAGGAAAAACAGATTGATACTGAATCCAAATAAAACGGAGGTACTTACAGTAGCGGCCCCGAAACCAGGTATTGGGATGCAATCTCCAGTCCTGGATGGGGTCACACTCTCCTCAAAGGACTGTGTTCACAGTCTGGGGGTGCTCCTGGATCCGTCGCTTCAGATGATAAATCAGGTGAATGCGATGGTCAGGAGTGCCTGTTATTAGCTTCGGCTGATACACCAGCTGTGCCCTTTCCTGGAAGTTAGGGATCTTGAAACTGTGGTGCATGCGCTGGTAACCTCTCATCTTGATTTCTGTAATGTGCTCTACATGGGGCTACCCTCATACTTGGTCCAGAAACTTCAACTAGTACAGAATATGGCAGCCAGGCTTGTCTCGGGAACATCATTGCATTGTTTTATCGTTTTATGGTATTGTTGTTTTTAACTCTCTCTTGGTTTAATTTTGTTTTAAGGGGATGGGAGGGTTGGGGTGTGGGATGAGGGAATGTTTTAACTCTGACTGTTTTAAATGCTGTAACCCGCCCCGATTGCCATGCAGAGGGGCGGGCTATAAATAAAATTTATTATTATTATTATTATCAAGAAGAAACCATATTACATCGATTTTAAGAGCACTTCACTGGCTGCCTATTAGTTTCTGGGCCCACTACAAGGTGATGGTTATTACCTTTAAAGCCCTGAATGGCTTGGGTCCAACCTATCTTTGGGACTGCCTCCTCCCGTATAACCCACCTCGCACACTCAGGTCCTCTGGGAGGAATCTGCTACAGCCTATAAAAACTAGGCTGTCTGCACCCGCCCATAGGGCCCTTTCGGCAACCATTCCCAGATTATGGAATGGCCTGCTGGATGAGATCTGTTATATTACCACCTTAAACAGCTGTAAAAAGGCTGTCAGGACAGATCTCTTCTGGCAGGCCTTTTCTGAATAGATACCCTGTCCATCAAAAGACAGTCCAATATGCTCCCCGACTCTGCTGCAGTTATTATTTACTTACTTACTTACTTACTTACTTACATTAGTATTTTAACTGTGTTTTAAATCGTTATTGTTTAATGGTATTTTAAGGCATGGGTGGGATTGTGGGATATGTAATGTATTTTTTTTAATGTTGTAAGCTGCCTCCGTTATGTTATGCAGAGGGGCAGGATGAAAATAAATTTTATTATTAGTAGTAGTATGCTGTTACTTTTTGTGGTTTTGTCCTTTTTTGTTCTCTTGTGTTAAGAGTTAGCCTGAAGACAGACATATTTTAAGCTGAAAATGGTATAACTGAGGTACCATTTGTCTTGGTGTACAGAAACATTTCTTCTATCCTACAGTCATGACTTGTTAAATACATCTGAGGTTTTCAAAACAGTCCCCAAACCAGTTTATCAGAGGGCATGATGAAAGTTCAAAAGAGAGAGAGGAGAGGCAAGGAAACCTGATTTACTTGTCAAATCATGGTACCAAAGGAGTTCCATGGTATCATGATACCTTTTTTCCAAGTCCCATAGTTTAACCATGGGACATTGCTAGTAAAAATTGGCACAGGGGTGAAAAATACAGTGGACCCTTAGTATCTGCTGGAGTTTAGTTCCAGAATCCTGAATGGACACCAAAATCCATGGATGCTCAAGACCCATTATATACAATGGCATAGTAAAATGGTGTCCCATAAATAAAGAGAAACAACAAGGTTTGCTTTTTGGAATTTATATATTTTTGAAATATTTTCAAGCTGTAAATGGCTGAATCCATGGGTAAATAATCTGTGAATATGGAGGGGCAACTGTATTAAGCCTCTTCTTCCCATGCAGTTGAACCTCAATAAGTATTATTAGACCACCCAACTAGAAAGAAAGAAGAAAGAGGAAAAGGAGAGAAAGGAGAGGGGGGATGATGTCATTTCTAGCTTCACATAAAGCATATCAAGTAATTGAGCCCTGAGGTGAATGTGCACAAACATGGGCAGTGATGCTACAATGAATCATTATCTATCCCCACCCAATTGGCCTTTCCATGGTAAAGAGCCATGGTAAATGTCTAAGCTGTTCAGGTCAAGCCTAGCCATACTTAGGATGAAATCCATCTTACTTTAGTGGAATTTGCCTTCTATTAAGCATGCTCAGGACTGCACTCTTTAACATTTCACAAAACTCTTCCAGATGGGATATTCAGTGGGCATTTTTTGCCTCCCAAAGACTTTTGTGGAATCAAATGTTTGTATGGATTTTCATCCAATTAAAATAATTTCAATAAAGCTCTCACTGTGTCAGATATGTATATTCTATTTAGTGTCAAAAGTAGTAATTCTCTAGAGCAGAATATTTTAAAAAGTATTTTATTGTTTTCAAATTATCCAGTACTGCATCATATATTACTTTGAATAAACTTGAGCTGTGAATTGTGGGTGGAGGAGATGAATACATTTGAGTTTATTGACTTTAAATGAAAAAACCCTCTGGTATTTGAATTTATATGTGAAAGTTCCCTCTCCCTCAAGCAATGGGTTGCCCAATCATTAAGTAGCTTTGATGCAACTAGAATGTTTTGTTACATGAGACATAGCAGAAGGGTTTTGTTCTATTTTCTGATTCCAGTCTTTTAACATACTCTTGATCTTTTACATTCAACATAAAACTGCCAATGTCATACTCTTGCAGCACATGGAAAGGCCAAGCCACTTTGATAACCTTTCCATTCCTATTCAAGTATCTGATCATAAAAAAGAAAGGGGAGGGAGTAAGGATCTGATTTATCATGAAGCAGTCTGTGCTAAATTCAAGTGGGGGCACCATTTTCTGAGTCTAACCTCTGTTTTGCTGAGCTATTTAAACATGGAAAAATTGTGTTCCACGCCACACTGCATGTGCTTATAGATAATTTTTACTTTTCACGTCAAGTGCAGATAAATAATATGGTTGTTTTTCACTGTTTTTTTTTATTAATTTCATAGATTAAGCTGTAAAGGATCAAGCTATAGGGCTGAAAACAGGGAGCACCTGGGATGATATGCGTTTTCTTATGCTGCAGGCACAAATAGATTTACTCTTAAGAAGTCCCACTGACTCCTGAGTAGTTCTCTTTGGACCTTTGGAGAGTGCTCCAGATTTTCCTGGAAGATCAGTGATTTTTTATTTATTTTTTTAAAATGTGGTTTAAGGGAGGAATGGCCCAGATTCGATACGGAACTGCCCTTCCCTTGTGAAGACAGTCCACAGTTGAATTGGGACTTCAGCCCTGCATCATGTGCACAGGGTGTAAATGGTGTAAATGGCCCATGTAGACATTCCTTTGGTTTAAATCCATTTTTTGTTGTTGTTGTTGTTGCTGTTGTTGTTAACCACTCTCGAGTCAATCTGTGGATGAGACATCTCCAAGACTCCCTATCCTCCTTTATTCTTCTAAGTTCTTGCAGATTCATACCCAAGACCTCCCTATTTGTCCATCCATCTAGCACAGGGGTAGGCAAGCTTTCCCCTTTAAGGGCCAAGGGACTTCAGCTCCCAGAAGCCTCAGCCATGTTGGCCAATAGTCCCATGTTGGCCAATAGCTCCTGGGATTCTGGGAGCTGAAGTCCCTCGGCCCTTAAAGGGGAAAGGTTGCCTACCCCTGATCTAGCATGTGGTCTTCCTTTCTTTCTACTTCCCTCCACCTTTCCTAACATTATTGTCTTTTCTAATGATTCATGCCTTCTCACGTAGTGGCCAAAGTATGACAGCCTCAGTTTAGTCATCTTTGCCTCCAAGGAAATTTCAGGCTTGATCTGTTCTATAACACATTTATTTGTTTTTTGTTGTTGTTTTTTGCTGTCCACAGTATCCTCAGCACTCTTCTACAGCACCACATCTCAAATGAATTTATTCTCTTTTTGTCCACTTTATTAGCTGTCCAATTAGCACATCCATACATGTTAATGGGGAATATAATTGCTTGTATGATTCTAACTTTTGTGCTTATTTGTATATCTTTGTTCTTTAGGAGCTTTTCTAGTTCTTTCATAGCTGCCCTTGAGTCTTCTTCTGATTTCATGACTGCAGTTCCTGTTCTGATCAATGTTTGATCCGAGGTATAGGAACTCTTTTACTATTCCTATATCCTCATTGTCTAGGGTGAACTTGTGAAGATCCTCCATGGTCATTATTTTTGTTTTCTTTATGTTCAACAGTAAGCCTGTATGGGCACTTTCTTCTTTGACTTCGGCCCTAAGCAGACAGGCGGCCGTGGGCCACCCCGAGAAGCTGCAGATTGGGGCCTCCCCTTTTCGGGCCCTGGAAGGAATGCTAAAATAGCGCTCTTTCCACAAGGCGCAGAAGGGGCGCCACAAGAGGCGTTGGGCACCTTTTCGGAGTCTCTTCCGCCACAGCGTGTGCGGACGCTGTGGTGGAAGTACGTCATCGGAACGCCCGTTGTGTGGAGTGATGGGTGTTCCAATGACGTGTTTGGGAAGGAGTAGGGGTGCCCAGCGTGAGGCTGCCCCTCCCCTTCCTTGCCTCCAAGATGGCGCAAAGCACCGTCTGCTTCCCCCCTTCCTCAGTAGTTGTTCTATGTCTTTGATGTTTTCTACTAATAGTATGGTGTCATCTGCATATTTTAGATTGCTGATGTTCTTTCCTCCTATTTTCACTCCTCCTGCTTTTGTGTCCAAGCCTTTTTTTCTTATGTGTTCTGCATACAAGTTGAAAAGATAGAGTGAAAGTATGCAGCCTTGCCTGACCTCTTTGCCAATTGGAAACCATTTGGTTTCTTCATGTTCTGTTCTAACAGTGGCCTCTTTCCTAGATTTCTCATCAGGGCTATCAAATGTGTTGGCATTCCCATGTCTTTAAGGGTGTTCCACAGCCTTTCATGATCTATGCAGTCAAAGGCTTTGCTGTTGTCTATAAAGCACATGCTGATTTTCTTTGGGAATTCCTTGGTGTGCTTTATTGGCCATCGTGTGTTAAATTCAATAGTTAATCCCAATTAGAGTAAACCCATTCAGACAATGGAACTTGTATTGGTGTTGATTTACCAAGAAACAATTGATTCAGGGAGTTTACCCTATTTGGGTTAATAAAGACAATAATGATTTGTAAAGTGGAAGACTTTAGTAGGAAAAGAGAAAAATTGTGCTACTGGTAAATTGATCCAATCAAGGAAGAAACTGGTGTCTGGAGTCTGTGAGATCTGAGCAGACAGTTGATGCCCATAACTCTTGGTGATCTCTCATTCATAGGGTTTCAAGAAGTCAAATGTGACTTGATGGCACATAACCCAAAAAACAAAACAAAACAAAAACTTTAGTTGACACTAACAATCACATTTAGTCCTTGAAACTTAAATGTGAGAGCCCTCCTGATTTTTGCCCCAGAAGCCATGGCAGATCATACAATGGTCTGAACCCATACTTTCACTTGTTATTGCAGAGTTTTGCAGATCCCAGCATTCTAGATTCAGGAAAACAAATGGTTAAAGATGAGAGCAGATTTCTGGTGTGCAAACAGTGTCTGCTGAATTAATGTTCAACTAAAATAAATTTGTACTTAGTTCTTTTCACAGAATTTCCAGGACAACAAAATGTGCACAGAGGTCTTCCCAGCATTCTTTGACTCTTGACTAAATGGAAAATCATGACAATTTCCTACAGAATGCCATTGCTCCCTGATAATATTTGGGGTATGATGATGGGGAGGCAATGTCGCAACATTTATGAATGAAATACCTTCACGGAGAGTCTGAATGAAATATAACTAGCCATTTGTTAAATCCTTGAAATTTGCAGAAGCATAAAGGGAAGGCCATGAGTTATATGCACAGAAGGAAACATTTTCAGTATATAGTGGTAAAGCAGATAAGAAGAAAAATATCTGTGAAGCCACATGCATTGGGAACAACAGGTTCAGCTACTCTGGTCCAAGGTTCTCTACATAATCCAATGAACCACATGAACTGTTATGCCCATCGGCCTCTGGATAAACCTTGCTACAGTAATTCATGCACTGGTAACTTCCAATTAGACGACTGTAATGCACTCTACATGGAGCTGCTTTTGAAGGTGATTCACAACAGTTTGTACAGTTTGTGCAAAACGCAGTCGCTCAATTGTTGACTGAAATACTGTATATACATTATGTAATGCCAATCTAAAAAGAATCACACTGGGTACCAATATGCTGCTAGACTAAATTCAAGATGCTTGGTAATGACAATTAAATGGCTTTGGACCTCAATACTTAAGGAAGCACTTCTATATATACCTCTGCAAAGACTAAAGTCTGCTGCGGGGGGCTCTTATGTAACCCATCGGTGAGGTGTATGCACTGTGTTAATGTGGGAGAGGGCCTTATTAGCTATGGCACCCCAACTGTGGAATTCTCTCCCAGGTCTCATTGATGCCAATGTGGGCTTCATTTAAGCCAAGAAAAAACATATCTATTTTATAAAATCTTTGGGCCTCATTGATTTATCTCAAAATGCTAATGTGCATGGATTCAGAATGGGTTTAATATTTTGAAACTTTTTCAAAAAGTTTAACTGGTTAATTGTATTTAATATGTTTTAACCTTTTTCTTGTTATTCTTTTAAATTGTTTTAATTTGTTTACAGTGATTTTATGCATATGCTGCCTTGTGTTCTTTTGATATGAGGTGGGGTAGAAATATTTGAATATTTAAAGGTACATACATACTTGGGTACAGCTTTGTGCTTTATACAGCTGTGAAAACTCTGTAATAAAAACCCTATTTTAGTGACATAAACATAGTAAGCAAATGTATAGTGGAGGGGAAGGAACAATATCCTAAACATTTCAATCTTAAATGTAATCAGTTGAATGCATGCTCAGAGGACATTTATTACATCTACATTAATCTTATCTTAACATTTACATTTATGCTACATTACTGCCCTAAATGTTTGCAGCAGTACAGGTGAAAAACTCCATCCATGACTTACTCCTCTGTCCCCAGTCCCTCTTTTGAGCTTGGGAGAGATGGAAATATATACTTCATTTTTGGAAAAGCTTATTTTTCCTTTATTCATCACCTGAAAGACTCCCATCCTTCAAAACTGGCAAATAAACCCATATCAGTCTTCCTGTATGCTGATGATGCTCCGATCTAAGCATTGGTCTAAAATGCCTTTAGTAGTAGTAGTAGTAGTAGTAGTTTCATTTGTCTGCCACCTTTCTCCCAGAGTAGGATGCAAGGCAGCTTCCAGACAGAAGGGGCTACAGACGGGTGGCTCTGGGCACACCATGGCCCCGATCCTCTCTTTTGCTGCCCCGAAAAGAGTGGCAAAATGCTGCTCCTTTCAGAGGCAGCAAAAGGGTGCTCTAAGAGCCAGCGCGTGGCTCTTCTTCACCCCTTCCAGCACAGCATGTCAGGACACCGCACCGGGAGGACGTCCTGATGCTGCGCACCATGGGTAATGGTGCACAGCGTCAGGATGCCATCAGTGTGGGGTTGGGGTGGCCAGCGTGCGGTTGCCCTGCCTCATCTCTGCCTCCAGGCCAGCCCTTTGGGCCAGTCTATAGAGGCCCAGAGTCAATTAAAAAAGGTTCACAATAAAAATTTTAAAACAATTTAAATCACTACATAAAATAGTATAAAATCATTTAAAAGACATACAAAAGTTGTAAAACGTAAATAAAACACCCCAGTAAGAAGCTTCCATGCTTACACATGAAAAGCCTGCTTAAAGAAAATTACCTTGGCCTGCTAGTGAAAGGCCAGCAGGGAGGAGACTAGCCTAGCCTCCCATGGAAAAGAGTTCCAAAGGGTGGAAGCAGCCACCGAAAAGGCTCTCTCTCTCATGTCCTCAACAAGTGAGCCTGCGATGGTGGTGGAACGAAGAGAACACCTTCCCTTGTAGATCTTAAGAGTTCTGGAAAATTTAAATGGGAAGACAAGGTCTTTCAGATAATCTGGACCTAAGCCATATAAGTCTTTTAGGTCATGACTAGCACTTTGTATTGTGCCTGGAAATAAATTGGTAACCAGTGAAGCTGTTTTAACAAGGGAGTTATATGCTCCCTATAACTGGCTCTGGTTAGCATTCTGGCCACAGCATTTTGGACCTGCTGAAATTTGAACTGTTTCCAAAGTCAACCCCATGTAGAGTGTGTTACAACAGCCCAAACAGGATGTAATCAAGGCATGTGTCACCATAGCCAGATCTGACATCTGAAGGAAAGGGCCACAGCTGGCACACTAGATTTAACTGTACAAATGCACTCCTGGCCACTGCTGAAACATGGGCATTCAGGCTCAGAGATGAATCAAAGAACATCCAAGCTGCAAGGCTCAGATTTCAGGGAGAGGATAACCCCATCTAGCAGAATTGCTCTGCACAAGAGGTGTCCTTGTTTTAGGGCCCATGACTCCTTTTGTAAAAATGAGTTGTTGACTATCAACTACGAAAAGTCCAAGATCATACGGTAATTTGTACTTGAATAAGGATCAAACACAGATGGCAAATCAATGAGCATTTTATAGATCAGGTCACAGCTTATAGATACTTGAGTATATTTTTTTCAATTATTGATCAACTGGAGAAGTCAAAAAAATGTCACAAGTAGTGAACATAGAAGTACAAGAACACTGTAGTGAGTTGTTGTTTGTTCACTCCAATGGGAGTCAACACAGCAGGTATTTGCAGGAAAGGTTATAGCCCAGGAGTTATAAAAGTAAAGGTAAAGGTATTCCCCATCCGACCATAGGGACCAGTGCTCATCTCCATTACTAAGCTGAAAAGCCAGCATTGTCCAAGGACTACGCTGTGATCATGTGGCCAGCACGATTGCACAGAATGCTATTTACCTTCCCACCAAAGTGGTACCTATTTATCTACTTGCATTTGCATGTTTTCAAACTGCTAGGTTGGCAGAAGCTGGGACTAGTGAAAGGAGCTCACCCCATCATGCAGCACCCGGGCCTCAAACTGCCAACCTGCCAATCTTGCAATTAACAGAGTCAGTGTCTTAACAACTTGAGCCATGGCATCCCTACTCAGGAGTTATATGGCTCCTCAAAACATATTTATGACAAAGTTGCCCCTTCTGAGGTAGTCCAAACTAAATTTCTAAGATTTCTATCATGAGTGATCCAAGCTGCATGCCCAGTATAATCTTAGAATCCAAACAAATTTCTATGGCATGGAATTATGTTTGGCTGAAGTTAATCCTTTACCCTGTGGTACTGGACCTTTTGACCTGGAGAGCCATCATTATGGCTGTCTGAAGTATTGCTGATACTTTTTAATTCAGGCCTCAACAAGGCTTTTCTCATGGACCTAGGAGAGAAAGGGTGAATATGCATTAAGAAAAAAGGAAGAAAAGGTATTACTTACTGGAATGTTTGAACCTGGAATGCATTATGTCCCACTTGTAGCAATAACCACTGCCAGCCTAAAGGTTTTCAAGGAGAAAAGGGGTTACATTTGGATGTTACAGATGGATGGCCCACTGTTGAGAAGAAAACAGAACACTTCATTACATGTATCCATGCTTGCCCTGTTCCAATGACCCACCTGAAGTGCCAGCCTAAAGATTTTTAAGGAGAAAAGGGGTTATATTTTGATGTTACAAATGGATGGCCCACTGTTGAGAAGAAAACAGAACACTGCATTACCTTTATCTATGCTTGCCCTGCTCCAATGACCCACCTGAAGTGGTCCTCTTATTTTCAGATTTAACCTGTCTATCTAGATGTCTTCATATGTCTGCAAATATTCCACTTTGAAGTGTGGATGGAAGCAGGCTTTCAGAAGAAGGTTTTTATTCTCCCACAGAGATACAAATTGCTTTTTTATGGTTTCATGCACACATACACACACTACAAAAATGAATGTATATGGTTCAGGTTTAGCTTACAGCATATGTTTTCTAGAAAATGCACATTTGTCATCCTCTTACATCCAGGACAAGACTAATGACTTCATGCTCTCTATGTACTCCTATTTTATCAACTACTAAATTCTGAAATCCTGCCCAAGGAGCAGTAGGCCACCATTATGTCATTCACTTTTTTGAAGGACAATAGTCGGGAGTGGGGATGGAGGAAAAAAATTAAAATAGTTTAAATAGTTTAAAAACATGTTTTTCTAGTGTCAAGAAATCATGAGAAGAATCCTGGACTGATGGGAAGCTTTGCAGGTCAGAAGTTATTCTGCAAAGAGTTTGCACATGATTGTTTTGCACAGAAAATATTTATTTCTGTACAGAAAGATTCTTTCTTGCACAGAAAAAGCTGATTCCTTCACAGAAAATACTGTATTTAGGGACTTATTTTGCACAACATTTGATTGTGGATGATTTGCAAATAAACCCAACATTTTCTGTGCAAGAAATAGCATTTTCTGGAATATCCAGTTTTCTGTGTAGAAAAATGCTGCTTTTTGTTTTAACAAAATGTGTAAATTTTTCATAATAAAACCCAAATTGCAAATAGTCTTTGCAAATAAATAGTTTTTGAAGACTCACACAGCAGGAGGAAAATTGCTAAAATTGCTAAAATTGCTCATGGTTTCTTTCAAGAAGAAATGTAACCTGCATGTACACTGCAGAACTAATGCAGTTTAATACTGCTTTAACTGCCATAGTTAAATACTATGGAATGCTGGGATTTGTAGTTTTGTGAGATATTTATTCTTCCCTGTCAGAGAACTCTGGTGCCCTACCAAACTATAAATCCCATAGCACTGAGCCATGGAGGTTGATATGTTTTTAAATTATATTAATTCTGCAGTGTGACAGCAGCCTTAGTGAAGAATTACATCTCTAGTCATGTGCCTATAGTTGCGCTTCACTGCATCACATGTGGAATTGCAAATCATTTTGTTTAAAAACTTTACATACACACCCCAGTATTCAAGAATGTGTGCTGAAATCTTTGCTAACCACAGCTTGATGTCTTTCTCCATTGATGAATGAAAATGTTTCCTGAAAGGCATGACTAGAATTTTTTCTGTAGTTACAAATCAGCATTTGCATGTTTTGTATTGCCATCGAAGGCTTATCTGCTGCTTTGTCACCTTCCTTGTTGCTTTTGTCCTGGATCCCAAGGGCAAGTGCAAAATTTACCTCATACTTTTCATCATCATCATCATCATCATCATCATCATCATCATCATCATCGACAAAATTTGAGCCATTGTAAGTAGTTGATTGTATATACTATTTTGCTGTGAATTTTGAACTGAATATGCACATTCTGCTGTGACCTTGCAAAGATGCTACATGTGTGACTACCCTTAAAAAATCTGTAAGCCAATACTTCAAGCTCAGGCTTAAAAGTAGCTGGGATGATCTGAAGAGCTCTCAGGAAACCTTCCTTGTCTTTAGCTCAGCAATTGATAGCGGTTGGTACATACAACACAGGAAAATGTTCTCCATTTTGATCATGACTAAGAAGCATAAATTTATATTTATATGAGTAGTTTTAGCTTTAATTTGGTCATGTCCTGCATTTTATGGTGCCTTGTCCTCCTTTATGGTTAGGACATCTGGTCACCCTATATTTAGAACATATGCCAGTGTATTTCCCTTTTGAATCCAGAAGTGGATGGTTGTGACTGCTAATTGTAGAAACATAGAAGCATAGAGTTGGAAAAGACCTCAAGAGCCATCCAGTCCAACCCCCTGCCACTCAGGAACTCACAATCAAAGCACCCCTGACAGATGGCCATTGAGCCTCTTTTTAAAGATCTCCAAAGAAGGAGACTCCACCACCCACCAAGGGGAGCATGTTCCACTGTTGAACAGCTCTTACTGGCAGGAAGTTCCTCCTAATGTTGAAGTGGAATCTCTTTTCCTGTAGCTTGCATCCATTGTTCCGTGTCCTATTCTCTGGAGAAGTAGGAAACAAACTTCAGTATCTCAATCTCAATCTTTATTACGGCCATATGGCCAGCATTTTACAAAAAAAACCCCAAAAATAATATAAAACACCTCATATCAATTATACACAATAGGTTCTCTAAAATAAACTTATAAATATAAGCAAATCATACAGAAACAAAGCAGACTTCCAAATACAATAAATAGAATGTTTTACATCATAGATGGTTCAGAATCATAATACAATAACAAATTTATATTTAAAATATACTATTTAAAATGTACTATTATTAAACTGAGGGACAGAATTTAATAGACAGAATAAATTTACCAAGATTATGTTATATTGGTTCCCAATCAAAGATGATACTATACTACAGCCATACCCCCTCACACTATCTGAGTCTAGTCTTTGTTATTACAATCATAGATGGTTCCAAATCAAGATACAATGATGAGTTATATTTAGAATATATTATTATAAATAGAGAAATGTCTTTTAATGGGCAGAGTAAATTTACCAAAGTTATATTATATTGATCCCCAATCAAAAGTATGATAGTATACTACGGCTGTACCCCCTGATGATTTTCTAAATCTAATTTTTATTATTACGGCCATATAGCTATCATTGTTGCGAAAAACGGAAGGATAATTGTAGAACACATCACATCAATTATATGCCATGAGCTCTTCAAAGTAAACTTGTAAATCTTAGCAAATCATATAGAAAACTTAAAGAAAACGAAACAGACTTCCAATTTAATAAGTAGACTATTTTTAAATCATAAGTAATTCCAAATCATAATACAATATTAAGTTATATTTAGAATATATTATCATAAAAACTGAGAAATAAAATTTAATGAACAAAGTAAATTTACCAAAGTTTTATTGTATTAATCCCCTATCGAAAATATAATAATATACTACGGCTGTACCCCCTCAAACTGTCAGTTTATCGTTTGATCAGATCATATGTACAGATTTAATTTTTTTTTAATTTTTGATTCAAATTTATTGATTCTGTTTTAAGTACTTTTACGATTTGTAATGGCGGCTGCAATTTTTTTTGCAACTGCTAGTGTTATACCTTCCTTTTGATCCGCTAATAGGTAGTTTGTATAAAATTCCATTTGCCTACCTGGATATTGTAATATGATTGGAGTTATATATAGGGCATGTATATCTGCATATAGAGAACAACCAAAAATTACATGATTTATGTTTTCAACTTCTTCTGAGCCACAGGGACAAAGTCTATGTTGATAGGGGGTCTTCTTGAATCTGCCCTCCAGGACTGCCGAAGGTATTATGTTAAACCTTTCTAACATAAAAGCTCTCTTAAATTTCACAACATGCAAATTCTCAAAATATTTGGCACATTTACCTGGTCTACTGGTTTCTCTAGTAGAATACAAAGATGACTGACTTATGTGAGCTTGAAAGTCAATATCCTTAATACGTTGGGAGATTTCAAATTTTGCTTCATCATAACCGAGTGCCGCTATTTCCGATGGTGATAGTCCAAGAAAAGAGAGTTTCAAAGCCAATGATTTTTTCCAAGGGGATAAGAAAGAATCTGTTAAGATTAATGGAACCAATCCAGTTGGAACAAATAACATTTTAAGCCACAAATTTAATTTGCGTATCCATGTACGCGCTTCAATAGATAATAATCCTGTTTCTAAGCGGAGTGTGGAATTTGAAACACAATTTGGGACTCCTAATATTGTCCTTAGAAATTTTGTTTGGACTGCCTCAAAAGCTGTAAAGTTTTAAAGGTATATATCTCAGAGCCATATAATAACTGTGCTAATATCTTAATCACAAATACTTGAAGGACTGCAGGAGTATATTGGCCTCCCTTATTATAGTAGAAGGTACATAAGGCTTTAATATTTCTTTGACTGCTCATTATTGCATTTTTCTGATGTAAATTAATGGTCCCCTTATCATGAAATATAATTCCCAGATATTTATAAGAAGACACCTGTTCTATGGGGTTGCCATCAAGGGTCCAATTATATCGATGGTGGCTTCTAGAAAATACCATTACTTTGGTTTTATTATAATTGATTTTTAACTCATCTTTTATACAATATGTTGTCAATATGCTCCTAAAAGTCTGTTTAACCCTATTTTCGTGATGGATATTAATACTACATCATCTGCATAAACCAATATTGATAAAGACCTATTTGACAAAGTTGGGGCATGTGCAGATACTTCTGGTAAAGTTGATACCATGGAGTTAATATATATATTAAAAAGAGTGGGTGCCAAAATGCAACCTTGTCTAACTCCATTTGGTGTGGGAATAGGTCTTGTTATATTACCCCGGGTGTTACATCGTATTACCACTCGGGAGTTCTCGTGTAATTTACAAATCAACATTAACAATCTTTTATCAATACTGGTATTTTCAAGTTTTTCCCATAATCCATCTCTTGATATGGAGTCAAATGCAGATTTAAAGTCAACAAAAGCTGTGAACAATGAACCCTTAGCAGACCCAACATATTTTTCAGAGAGATGTTTAAGTACTAGAGCATGATCGATTGCTGAACGGTTTTTCCTAAAGCCAGCTTGTTCTTCCCTAATAATTTTATTATCTTCAAGCCATTCTTGAAGCTTATCCAACAGATGTAACGCATACAATTTGCTTATGATGTTCAGGAGACTAATAGGTCGATAATTTGCAGGGTCACTTTTATCGCCTTTTTTATATATAGGTACAATAATGGCAAGGCCCCAATCCTCAGGAATTGCTGTGGTATAATCTATGGCAGTAAATAAAGATGCAAGGACAGGAGTCCACCATTCAACACTAGATTTAAACACCTCAGAGGGTATGTTATCATTACCTGGTGCCTTACCAGAAGTGATTCTAGATATCAGAGACTTTATTTCCTGTTCAGAAACAGGTAACCATATTGGTAGCTCTTTAATAACAGAGGAATGTTTTTGTTTATATCAACATTGTTCATATAATCTACTATAAAAATGTTCCCAGGTATCCCAGAAATCGAGTATGTCATTTTTAATGTCCTTGGCCAGCCACTAGTTACAATTTTCCAAAATGTAGTTGTATCTTTATTATTTACTGCTGTTATTAAAGTATACCACAAATCTTTGAGAGCTATTGCTTTCTTTGTTTTTATCAATTTCTTGTATTTTTTCTTCAGGTCAAACCATTCAGATGGAATTGTTTGTAAATTTTCCTATCTATAAGTTTTATATTTTTCAACCAAAATATGTTTCATATTGATACAATCTTGATCAAACCAGGGTCTTGATTTTTCCCCCTAATTTGAAGTCTTTGAACATGTTGGTAGGGTTAACAGGTTTATTATAATTGTACTTAGCTGTTGAAAGGGTTCAAAAATATCATTTGGGAATTCTATATCTAACATCAAAGTATGTAAGGAAAGACATTTATCAGAATTTAAAGCAATTTTTAAATTGTTTTCTACCTTGGAGACCATTTAATACCACTTGGCCTCAATTCCAAATTTCCTTCAGGTGGTACAATCTGTTTGGCAAAATCTCTTTGTGAAGCACATTCTAGGGGCAGAGTAATGGGTAGATGATCACTTTCAACTTGATGTTCTATTTTGCATTTGGGTTCTGCAGAAAGCAGTTCATATGATATTAGAAAGTAATCTATAGTGGAACCTCCACGATTTGACATAAATGTATATTCTCCATCAGTGTCTCCTTCTACTGATCCATTCATTATAACTAAGTTTAATTTATAAGATAATTCTGTGAGATAAAGGCCTGCCCAATTAAATCCTTTGTCTTTTGACTGCCTATTTGGGAGAACTAAACCTAAATCTGTTTCTGGTTGGACTAAATGAAAATGAGAATATAAATCTGCCTCATTTGGGCCAGTTCTTGCATTGAAGTCTCCAGCTAATATTAGAAGAACTTCAGGATGTAGAACTAATGCATTAGTAATCTAATTTTCTAATTTTGATCAAATATTTTTTTGTGTTTCTTTTTGGCGTATGGGAGGTAGATATACATTTATTATTAACAACCATGTATCATTAAATTTAACTAATAGAGAGGAGGCCAGATTTGCTAATGGTGGAATGGAGAAGGAGACTTGCTTAATGCTTGTAGAGGCCAGAATGGATAGTCCACCACTAGGTTGACCACCTTTCTGAGATACAGAAGCATCAACTGAGGGCCTCGGCAGACGACTAAAAGAGTCATCTTCCGGGCAGGGAAGAGGAGGGGCAGCCGCATGAGCGGCGCCCCTTCCTCTCCCCGAGGTCGCCCCCAGAAGCGCTGGCTGTCCGCACGGCCGGCGCACCGGGGATGACCTCACGGCGCAGCGTCCACATGCGCTGCACCGTTTGAGCCAGGGAAAGTGCGCCCGCCGCTTTTAGGGCGCACTTTCCCTTACATCTAAAAGGAGCGCCAATTTGGTGCTCCTTTTAGATGCGCCGCAGGAGCGCCGCGGTCCGGAGGCTGAACTCCGGCGGCGCTCCGACCCGCGGCGTCTCCGGGGCCTCCGTCTGCTGAGGCCCTGAGTTTGTTGTAAATCCATTTAATGTTATTTTTTCTCTCAGCCATGTTTCTTGTGTTAATATTATATCAAATTGGGATATATATTTTACAGATGAAGGGTCACAAATATGTCTTTCCCAGCCCATAACATTCCAGGATAGGAGTTTTAGATTTTTTTGGCTTCAATTCATTTTGTTGTCATGTATTTGATTTTACGGTATATGGGAGATTATTTAATTGGTTTGCAGCCAATGGTACCATTTGAACATATGAGGTAGTTGGATAAATTTTGATAGTATTTTTATTAATTACTGTAATGGGACAATTTTTATTATTTTTATGATTATTTTCATCTGGTATTTCCTCATTTTTTTCGAGTGTTGGATGGGTATAGCTTACATTTGACCTAACAGGACCATTTATTTTTAATGTTTCTTTTTTAAAAGGTCTATTAGACTGTAACAGGCCATTTTCAAAATTTTCTAGATATCTCATTTCAGTCCACGTTAGTGGGTTTATTTCTGCTAAGATTTTCCTTTTATTTTCTCTGCTCTCTTTTGTTTCTTTTATAGGAGACTCCTTAGTTAGACATACGTTTGAAAGATATTGCTTTAAATTTTCTAACCTATTTAATATTTCAGTTTGTGCAATTTGAGATAAATTTGAAAACAAATCAATTAACCCCTCTTCTTCTTTAGTGATCGGGAAATTTGAGAGATATAGTGGATCAGTATCAATGGGAGATGTATCCTTTTCACTACTAAATTTATTTAATCCACAGTTCACAGGTTCAATATTATTTTGGTCTTTTGTATTTCGTATTTTGGCTGGGGAAATAGCAATATTAGTTTGATCTTTTATATTTTGTATTTTATCTAAAAGAGTAGCATTTACAGATGATGTTTTTGCTATTATTGGTTGGGGGGGCTGTGTTAATGAAATATCTAGATACAAAAATGCCTTCCTTTAAAAGTAAAAATTTACATTTACAGATTAAAGAAATGAAATTAGGAACACTAAAAGTAATTAAAGCACGAGCACAACTAGAATTATAATACAGACAAGTAACCTGTATAATGTTATTTAGAGTAATTTGGTTTGGACAATTTTTTTTCAAAACAGCTAGTAGATGGTATTTACGTTTAACCTGAGATAATATGCCAAAGGGTTTAGGAAAGTTTGATAGAACGATTTGGTGCTGGCTAAGGGTTAGCTGGTTTTCCTTTTCCTTTTCCATTTTTAAATTTTTATCTTTTGTTACATGAGATGCTTTATTTATGAAATATTTTATGGAGGTTGGATCCATTGCTGCTGTTTGAGCTTTTAAGGAACTTGAAGTGGCATTTTGAGGGAGGTTTTCTCCTGGTTGAAAGGAAATTAAATTCTCTAATTGCCTGTTGATTTCAGGGTTGGGATTTTCAATATCTGGTAAGGTTTGTATTAATTCAGATGTTTGGGTTGTAATAAGATCTTGTAGTTTAATTTCATCCTCCAGTGTCCTGCCATTTTCTAGTTTTGTATTTTCCTCTTTTTTACAAGATTTTTTTGGGACTATAGATGGTTCTGATTTTGAATTCTTTGGGCTTTTGACAGGTTTGTGCTTATTTTTCCTATCAGTTTTCAAAATAGGAGTTGTTATCAAAGAGGATTTATCTTTATCTTTATTAGTTTCTTTATCCAACTTTTGTTCTTTTTTAATAGTACAAATTTTTTGAAGATGTAAATCAACTAGAGTAGTAAGAAGGATATTACTTTCAGTAAGAAATTTTTTAACTGAGGTCAGTTCTTCTAAAAGAATGGAAAACCACTTTGGATTTTCCATATCCTCTTTAGAGTTAATAAATCCAGGAATTATTCTAGGGGCATTCTCAGATTTCTGGGTATCCTTTCTTGAATCTATTTCTATTTCAGTCTTAATCACCTTATTACTTATGATAGAGTCAGGTGTTATCATCGAGCCTTCTTCCCCCCCCCCCCCAGCAGCGCCGGGACTGTCATCTGGGCCCGATCCGGCCCCAACTTCCCCGGACTTGCCAGGCTGCCGCGAGTGGCGCGAGGAGGAGGAGGAGGAGGGCGGGACCATCAGGGCCGATAAAAAGGCCCCATCGAGCCTTCTTCCCCCCCCAGCAGCGCCGGGACTTGTCACCTGGGCCTGTCCTTGACTCTAATTGCTGCTGGCCTTGCCCTAGCCATTAGATGGCCTTGAGGAATTGCCTTTCACTGATAGCTGCGTGGGCTTCCATGCAGCTGCAGTTGAATTTAAAGACTGGAGTTGGCTGGGTGTCCACCTTCCCTTTTACATACGGGAGCTGACCATAGTCTGGGAGCGGGTATTCAGGTGGTGTGGGGGAGGGGGAGGTATGGCGGTAGCAGAGCCAACAGATGTTACAAAAGAAGGAGGGATCGATGCTTGATATCTATCCCTCCTTCAGTTGGCTCTGTTTCCCAGGATAATTTGGGGAGCGTACCAGCCATTCCACTGACCCTTAATCTGCTCTTCTGCAATGCCAGGTCGGTTAAAAATAAAACTCACATCATCCATGATCTCCTAGTGGATGAAACGGCCGACCTGGCATGCTTTACTAAGACCTGGTTGGGGGATGCCAGCTCTGCGATTTGGGCGCAGGCTCTCCCAGCTGGGTACTCAGTCATTGAGCAGGTGAGGGACAGTAGGCGGGGGGGTGGTATAGCCTTGGTTTATAGGAACACCTTAGCCGTGATCAGAAAGCCTATCCGGAAAACGACTCACATCGAGTGTATATACCTCAGCCTGAAGACCAGGGATAGTTTGGGGATTCTGTTGGTATACCGGCCACCCCGTTGCTTAACAGACTCCCTGACCGAGCTGACTGCCCTGGTTTCTGAGCTGCTGTTGGAATCGCCCAGACTTTTGGTTCTGGGCGATTTCAACATCCCTCTTGAAACCAGTTTGCAAGATCTAACCGGCGCGGCTCGGGAGTTCATGGATACCATGACTATCATGGGCCTATCCCAATTGGTTGACGGGCCCACACATTGTGCTGGTCATACACTCGATGCGGTCTTTAGTACGGAGCAGGAGTATCCGTGGGCAGAGATCAAAAATATCTCCGCCCTGTCATGGACGGACCACTTTCTGATCAGGGCAGAACTAAAGGCTATTATTCACCCCCCCGGGGGTGGCGGACCCATTAGAACAGTCCGCCCTTGAAGGCTAATGGAACCAATTGGGTTCCAGAAAGCCTTAGAGGGTTTAATGGTTGGTAACGCCAGTGATTCTGTCGAAGCCTTGGTGGACACTTGGAACACCGATCTTACCAGGGCTATTGACACAATCGCTCCCAAGCGTCCTTTCCAGCCCGCTTCAAATCGTAAGCCCTGGTATACCGAGGAGCTTAGGAGGATGAAGCGAACTGGACAACGACTAGAGTGCGAATGGCGGAACTCTCGCCTCTTATCCGACAGAACTCGCCTTAGGAAACATCTTGATTCCTATAGGGAGGCTTTGTGTGCAGCGCGGAAATCTTTCTGTTCTGCACGCATTGCGTCTGCAGAGTCTCGCCCGGCAGAGCTGTTTAGGGTGGTGGGGGAGTTGACGAGGGTTCTTCCTGTGCCGAATCCCCTACTTAACCCAACGACAGCCTGCTGTGAGGCCTTTAATATTCACTTTGCAGATAAAATCTCTCGGATAAGAGCCGACTTAGACGCCATCGTTCAGGTAGAATCCGTAGACGAGGTATCCAGGAACTCCGTTGATGGCATTTTACTGGATCAATTACAATCTGTGAGTACCGATGACGTGGACAAGCTGCTTGGAAGTGTGAGAAAGACGACTTGCCCCCTCGATCCTTGTCCATCGTGGCTGGTCGTCCGGGGGGGGACGCGTTGAGGGTGTTCCTTCGGGACACAATCAATGCGTCATTCAGGGAGGGCAAGGTTCCATCTTGCTTAAAGGAGGCGGCGGTTAAGCCACTCCTAAAAAAGCCTTCCCTGGATCCCCTGGATAGAAACAACTACAGGCCAGTCTCCTTGCTCCCTTTTTTGAGCAAGGTGATCGAGAGGGCGGTCGCTTCTCAACTCCAAGCAGTCTTGGATGAAACCGATTTTCTTGACCCATTTCAAACCGGCTTCAGGACAGGATATGGAGTGGAGACTGCCATGGTTGCTCTGACCGATGACCTCCGCCTGAGTATTGACAGGGGTAGTGTGACCTTGTTGGTGCTCTTGGATCTCTCAGCGGCCTTTGACACCATAGATCATGCCATCCTCTTAGATCGTCTGAGGGAGTTAGGAATTGGAGGCACTGCTTTGCGGTGGTTCCGTTCCTTCCTCTCGGGCAGATCTCAGAGGGTGAGGCTTGGGGACAGTTGCTCATCCAAAATTGAGCTTAATTGTGGCGTCCCTCAGGGTGCCATCCTGTCCCCGATGCTATTTAACATTTACATGAAGCCGCTGGGTGAGATCATTCGGAGGCATGGAGCTCGGTGCCTTCAGTACGCTGATGACACCCAGATATACCTCTCCATGACCAGATCATCGACTCAGACTTCAGATGGCGTCTCTCCTCTTAATGACTGTCTCAGAGCGGTAATGGGTTGGATGAGGAAAAACAGATTGAAGTTGAATCCAGACAAAACGGAGGTACTCGCAGTCACAGGCCTGAAACCAGATTTGGGAATACAGTCTCCAGTCCTAGATGGAGTCACACTCTCCTCTAAGGACTGTGTTCGCAGCTTGGGGGTGCTTCTAGATTCATCGCTTCACATGACTAGTCAGGTGAATGCGGTGGTCAGGAGCGCCTGTCATCAGCTTCGGCTGATACGCCAGCTGCGCCCTTACCTGGATAGAAGGGACCTGGAAGCTGTGGTACATGCCCTGGTAACCTCACGTCTGGATTTCTGCAATGCACTCTACATGGGGCTACCCTTGTGCCTAACCCGGAAACTTCAACTGGTACAAAATATGGCAGCCAGGCTAATCACCGGAACATCTAGGAGGGAGCACATAACACCTGTGCTTAAATCCCTCCACTGGCTGCCAATTAGTTTCCGGGCCCAGTACAAGGTGTTGGTTTTAACCTTTAAAGCCCTACATGGCTTGGGTCCATCTTATCTTAGGGACCGCCTCTCCCCATATGATCCCCCCCGCGCCCTGCAGTCCTCTGGGAGGAATCTGCTACAGCCAATAAAAACTAGGCTGTCCCAGACCTCCCAGAGGGCCTTTTCTGCTACTGCTCCCAGACTCTGGAACGGCCTGCCGGATGAGATCCGTCTTATTACCACTCTTGCTGCTTTCAAGAAAGCAGTAAAGACGGATCTCTTCCGGCAGGCCTTTCCGGATTAACTCTCAGCCCACAAAGGGGCCCCCATTTGTTGACCCCTCAGTTAAAATTTTGTTTTTAATTAATTAATTAACTTAATTGATATAGTATTTTAATCATTCTATGGTTTAATTTTATTTTAAGGGGATGGGGTGGGGGGGAGGAAGGGATTGTAGGGAGAGGGAATGTTTTAATGTTGTTCTGTTTTAAATGCTGTTGTTCCCTGCCCCGATTGCTTTGCAGAGGGGCGGGTTATAAATAAAAATTTATTATTATTATTTATTATCTTTCCCTTAGCCAAATTCAAGGCCAAGGCCATTTCAGTTTCTAAATTTGGAAAGGAAAGACTTCTATCTACAGGTTTTAAAGATCCTATTTTATCTAAAGACCAATCCAAGATAGGAATTGGAGATAATGGTACTGTTTCCTTATCTTCCATAGTTTTCACCTTTGGATTAGATTGAGAAAATGTATGGGAGGAATTATGACTGCAGTCTATAAAGAACTGAGTTATTTTGGACTGCACAGCTTTTTCTTTTGGAATAGAATTTAAAGTTAAAGGATATTCTGAGGCTATGTCTTTTCTATTCATGTTTATATTTATAAATGATGGCAGTATTTTTGGAATTCCAATTGTGATCAGAATTTTAGAGTTAACTAAAATTTGAGTAGGCTTAAATTAATATAAATTCAATTTCAAATATCTGACAGTATGTATGGTAGATTTAACATGTCTAGTGTATCCCTAAAATTTTTTGTTTAAAAGTAACTTTAACAAGTTAAAATTCAAATACAATTTAAAAGTCTGTAATTGGACTATAAATCACACCCTTCCACTTCTTCTAATTAGAAGCGAGGAGGGGTGATAGATTTAAAAGTAAGTCACGGAACCCCCTAGTCAGATCTAGGCATCAAACAATCTTGCTCTTTTGAAAGAATTGTTAGAGGAAAATATATCCAGGCGTCCCTAGGACCAAACACCCAGATCAGCCTTCCTTAGTAAGGAGAAGGGAGTCTTGGGCGTGCCTAGGGCCAGACGCCAGAGTCTTGCCGCTGCGTTCTCCAGAGGGAGATGTTCTTCAGTGCCTTTTATCCTCTCAGCCAGGTGTTGCTGGGTCCAAATCACTGTTGGCTCAGCTCCGCACTCCTAAGTGGGGTGAGGGAGGTCTTGGGCGTGCCTAGGGCCAAACGCCCAGGTTGGTCTTCCCTGGTGCAAAGGAGGGAGTCTTGGGCATGCCTAGGGCCAAACGCCCAGGTTGGTCTTCCCTGGTGTAAAAGAGGGAGTTTTGGGCATGCCTAGGGCCAAACACCCAGGTTGGTCTTCCCTGGTGCAAAGGAGGGAGTCTTGGGTGTGCCTAGGGCCAAAATGCCCAGGTCAGTCTTCCCTGGTGCAAAGGAGGGAGTCTTGGGCATGCCTAGGGCCAAACGCCCAGGTTGGTCTTCCCTGGTGCAAAGGAGGGAGTCTTGGGCATGCCTAGGACCAAATGCCCAGGTTGGTCTTCCCTAGTGTAAAAGAGGGAGTTTTGGGCGTGCCTAGGGCCAAACGCCCAGGTTGGTCTTCCCTGGTGCAAAGGAGGGAGTCTTGGGTGTGCCTAGGACCAAACGCCCAGGTTGGTCTTCCCTGGTGCAAAGGAGGGAGTCTTGGGTGTGCCTAGTGCCAAACGCCCAGGTTGGTCTTCCCTGGTGCAAAGGAGGGAGTCTTGGGCGTGCCTAGGACCAAATGCCCAGGTTGGTCTTCCCTAGTGTAAAAGAGGGAGTTTTGGGCGTGCCTAGGGCCAAATGCCCAGGTTGGTCTTCCCTGGTGCAAAGGAGGGAGTCTTGGGTGTGCCTAGGGCCAAATGCCCAGGTTGGTCTTCCCTGGTGCAAAGGAGGGAGTCTTGGGTGTGCCTAGTGCCAAACGCCCAGGTCGGTCTTCCCTGGTGCAAAGGAGGGAGTCTTGGGTGTGCCTAGGGCCAAACACTGGGATCTTACTTCAGGCACCGCGTTCTCCTCTATTCCGCCACTCTTCCTTTCCTGGAGGGCAAGGCTTTATAATTTAGGAGGTTGGTGGTAGGTGGGGCAGCTCCAGCACCGCCGCCACGTCCTCCGCTGCTCCTCCGCTTTCCCTGGGCCTTGACTGGGCATTTGTGCCTTGGGGAAGTAGGTGGGGCAGCTCCAGCACCACCGTCGCGTCCTCCGCTGCTCCTCCCTCAGTATAACATCCTTTCAAATATTTAAACAGATCTTCATCAGCTCTTCATTTCATCCCCTCTAATGACAATGATTATAGCATTACCCATTCATCAGCTGTTTTGTTCCCCAATTACTGTAGATGCAATATTTACATTAGCTGGAGGTGGTGTTGATTTTCCGAGAGGCACTATAGTGTTGTTAACTTTGTTGTCTGCAGTACAGTCCCCCTCTTTTCCCTGCCATAATGGAAAGTGTTTTGGGTACCTTGTTAATAAATGGGCAGTTAAGAACCATCAACTTTACCAAAAACCTGGTTGAGATGAAAACAGCAAAAGCTTGTTTGTTGATATGGATCAACACAACTGCTTTCTCCTTTAGACATTTGTTGGAAGCTTGGCTATGGTAAATGATTACTACTTGCATTTCAGAATGTACAACCACACCACTAGTCCCCTGTGCTCTTCTCCTTCCATACCAGTATCATCCCATATAATCTTCAATTAGTAGCAGCAGCAGTACTGATGTAAAGTCAGGATGATAATTAATGCAGGAGATCTTCTGCTTGATATCTGCACTGTTTGATCAAATGCCCTGTTAAACCACATGAAGGTCATCATTCATGTTTAGTCCACAAAGATTCATGTAGCCCACAGAGAGCCATTGTGATGTAGTGGTTTAAGCATTGGACTACAACTTCAGAAACCAGATTCAGTTTCCAGCTCAGCCGTGAAACCCACTGGGTGATCTTGGGAAGGTCACATGCTCTCAGCCTCAGGGGAAGGCAACGGCAAACCCCTTTTGAACAAATCTTTGCCTTATGGTTGTCATAAGTCAGAAATGACTTGAAGGAGCACACACACACATTGCCAAGTATATGGTTGGCAAGCATATGGAATCAAAATAACATAAGCAATATGGTTCATATTCAACAGTTCTCCTTTCATGGTTGATAAAGTCCATTTAGTGAACACTTTGACTTTGTCAATGCCAGATATCTGATTAATTTAATTATGTCAGGTTTATATTTCAAGGATCATTATCTCAAATCTTGTAATTAAAGAAGCTTGCCATTGATGTTCTTGTTTCAATCCTTGGTTTTTAACTGGCTTGATTCACTGCTTTCTGATTTGACAGTTGCTATGTAAAACATGTTTTTGGCCTTTGTATTGATGAATGGGTAATGCTATAATCAGCTGTATAATGTGATGATCAGAAAAATTGATGTGCCCCTGAGATAGCACTGCACACATAAACACACACACACACCTTGGAAATATCTCCTGTTTCTGGCTTTGGTCAGTGGTGCAGTGGCACTCGTTTTGCAATTCTGTGTAATTATATAACAGGAGAAAAATGTTGTGATTGTTTGTTTTACCAAAGGAGAAAAGCACTTTGAGGGGAGGAGGGGCCATAAGTGACAAGTAGGGATAGAGAAAGTCCAGTCCAATTTTGTATATATTTGGTCATATTTTGTATATGCCTGTTCAATCCTGTTGTAACACCAGCCTGATTTATTTTAAAAAATGGTCAACAGTTTAGTATGCTTTTCTTCTTGTTGTGTCCCTCCAAGTCATTTCCAACTTGGAGTGACACTAAGGTGCACCTAACACAGGGTTTTCTGCCAAGATTTGTTCAGAACAGGTATGACTTTGCCTTTCCCTGAGGTTGAGAGAGCATGACTTATCCAAGGTCACCCAGTAGGATCGCATGGCTGAACAGGGATTTGAACCCTGGTCTCTAGAGTCATAGTCCAACACTCAAACCATTATATCATGCTGACTCTTTTTATTCTCATACATAATTTCAAGTGTGCATCCAGTATCCCCCCAATATACACATTTTTTGAACTGAGAACTTCCCTGCAAAGAACATGACATCCAAAAGATAACAGTATTCTAGCCTGTGTATTAGTCTGGGAAGAGTGAATAATGTTGCCTTCTTTAAAAGTGTGGACCAAATGAAATTTCCAAGTTTAACTTAAGGCAAAGCAAAGTGGAATGTCTGTTTTGTATGCCAGGTGCACCTCGCTCTGCCCTTCTTTTCCTGAAGATGCAATCCCTGACATCCCCACTTGAGAATATCAGGTAGCAAATGATGGGAAAGACCTCAGCCTGAGTTGGAGAGCTGCTGCCAGTCAAGCACAAATAATACTGAGCTGGTAGGACAAATGGCCTTGTAGCAGGCAGTTCTCTATGTTAATTTATTCATTACATCATTATAATGACTTCTTGCTCAATGGCAACTTATGGGTCAATGTTCTTAGCTGGAGGTTGTTACACCTTCATTGCAGGAGGAACTGAAAAGCTTCTGAAATGGTTCTGATGTAATAATTGCTAATGTTACTTGTTCATGATGAAAGATTTGAAGCTGATCAAATGGAAAACTGAAGCTAATTAGTAAGCAACAAGCCATGACATATTTGATATAAATGAACTCCTAATTATCAGAACTTCTTTAATTCACAGCCATTGGGATTTAGCTATCCTGACCTGGAATCTTTATAGTCATTCACAATGGGAGTTTACTTCTTTGCTACCAGGAGTTTGCTTCTTACTAAAATTAAAACAATAATTCTGAATTTTCTCTTCTAATATTCTTTGAAATTTAGTTTTAAAAACATTGAAAGACTATTTAGAATATCCTTGCATATTTTTTCTATAATATTAGTATCATCTGGAATCTTTCAATTAATGTTTACCACTAGTTGAAGAAAATAAATAATTTTTATGTTGCATTCTTCCCAATATCTATCTATATTAATTTTGTATATCTTACACAGATTGCATTGTACTAAATGACATTTAATCTTGTACAAATTCACTTTATTAAAGGATCAAGAAGGTCAAATGTGTAGTCAAATATAACTTCATACATACAGGTGTCTTTAAAAAGATAGAAAAGATTTATATTATTCTGGTTTACAAGAAATGAAGCAAAGAAAAGCTGATGTGTAGTTAAATGATGTCATTTCTCAGATAGTTGACATTTTTCTTCCTGTAAACCATGGCATTATGATTTTATATTCTCATGCATCATCATATCTGTATAGATATGATATGGACTAGTGCTCAGTGGAAGCTGATGACTTCTATAGCAATTGGTAGTCAATCTGCTCTGGGTTTTAGTCCAATTATGGAGGAGCTTTCCAAAGATCCAAACTTATTTGGGGTAAAGTTCAGAACCCTGGACAAGACCTTTAGAGTTTGGACATGAAAGCAGATATAATCCCAGTTAGGATAAACCATCTGAATTAATGGGATTTCTATAAGTGTTTACTCCTTGATTCAGCGTGTCTACTTTAGTTCAGACTAAGATGTGGATTTAGGTCTTTTTCCTCAACGTGTTTATTAAATCCCCTGGCAGATGCCCTTTCACGTTTTCAGTTCAACAGGTTTTGGGAGCTTGCATCAGGTGCGTCGGCCCAGCCCATGATGATGCCAGCCCATTTGTGGAACCTTGGCAGCTAGAGATTGACCGGGCCATTCTTCATTCCATCACCCCTTCCATGAGCAAATCATATTAGTTGTCATTGTGCTCCTTTAGACAATTCCTGGAGTCTGTGGGTGAGACCAAAACATGGACCCTGGGAGTGGAGAGTCTACTTCATTTTGTGGTCCAGCTTAAACGGGGAGGTCTGTTACCGATCAACATTAGGAGAAGGCTAGGAGCCCTGTCATTCTACTCCTGAGCAGGTGGATTCATGGACCCCACTGTAGATTTCCAGGTCAGGAAGGCCTTGGAGGGGTGGGCAAGGGAGCTTCCTCCTCTGCGAGACACTCGTATGTCTGTTTCAAATATAGTTCTGCCTCAGATTTTGCATGCCCTCCAGACCATATGCAGTTCTCCTGGTGACGTTACCCTCTTTTGAGTGGCCTTCACATTGGCCTTTTTCGCTGCCACCAGGATTAGTGAGTTCATCCCTAGCTCACACTCCAAGAGGGCCCTGCTGGTGTCTGACATGCAGGAGTCAGATCAGGAACTCCAGATCCACTTCAGGCATTCGAAGATGGACCAGAAGGGCAAGGGTCAAACCATAATGCTGTCTTGGGCCCCTAAGGTCAAATTTGCCCTGTAACCTCTTTGTGTGACTCTCTGGGTACCCGGTACCTGTTTCAACATCCCTCAGGCCTCCCCCTAACTCAATTCCAATTCAGGGCAGTGCTGCATGGAGCACTGAAGCACTTGAGCCTCCCGACAACACAATTTCCCCCTCATTCCTTCCAGATTGAAGCTGCCACTGCTGTGGCATCTCATTGCCTGAACAGTGATGTGGTGCATTGAGCAGTGGTGCTTAGGGGCCTTTAAGTCATACATTCACCCTCAAGCCAGGGGGTTCCTGGCTTCCCACACCAGGATTCGAAGGTCAGTTCCCCGGTGCTTTAATGTGTTGTTTTCTGTTGGGCAGGTGGATATCGGGGTGATGTCTGGATTATAGGTCACAGCTTGGTTTTTTGGGCCAAACAACATGCTATACAATTGGGCAGAGGTTGGGATCTTGGTCTGGATGGTGCATATTCATTGGTTTGGGCTTCAAGGGATGTTATGGGGAGCTCTCATCCCATGTGTCATCGAGCTGGCTGCTACACACCCACATCCTTGTATTCTTGTGATCCATATTGGTGAGAATGATTTGGTCAAGACCCTGGGACTCTAACTGGTCAAATGAATTATCACGAATCTCCATGAAGTATGACACCTTTTAACAGACACAGTGTTACTGTAGACTAAGCTCCTACCAAGACATGCCTGGTTGGGTGCTATGAGTGAAGCTGCCATCAGTGTGGCTCCTCGCTGGGTGAACAGGGGTGTTCTAAAGAGGCTGGAGTGCATGGGGGCTTCACCTACTATACATGATCAAATTAGGTTAGAATTGCCACATCTGTACAAGGGCGATGGGGTCCATCTCTCTCCCGCAGGCTGGACTCCATCATTCAACACTTTAGGTCAGTCATTCGGGGGGGGGGGGGGGGAGGGATGCCAAGCTAAGCTGCCCGTTTTGTGGTGGGCCATGTATCCCCCCTGTGGATTGAAATAGTTCATTTATCAACATATTGTGATTTATGATGGTTAATTGATTTATGATGACAGCCTGTGATTTACGGCCTTATTAATAACCAATATGATACATGACAGGTGTTGTCCTATGAATGATTTATGGCATGATTTATGGCTTGATTTATGCTCTGTGTATTGATATATAATAATAATAATAATAATAATAATAATAATAATTTATTTATACCCTGCCCCTCTGTTAAAAACAATTGGGGTGGCTTACAACAGTTAAAATTACATCAAATTACAAGCTAAAACCCCCCAAACCCCACCCTCCCCATTAAAAAAGTATTAAACTAAGCATCCATAAAATCTACAAACATCTTAAAAATGACATAGGATATATTAAACCAAGCAGCATGATTTATGGCATGATTTATGGCTGGATACATGACATGATTTAAGGTTTGATTTAAAACATAATTCACGATGTGGGCGTATACACATATGTTAAATGGATAACAAACAATATGGTTGATTTATAGCTGTCAAACTGTGATTTATAACCCCTGTACAGATAAAGTTGTGGCCTTTTATTACTCACTAAAAGTGAACAGGCTCCTCTTTGCCAGTGCAACTGAGATCTTGCCATTTGACTGGCCTTTCAGGCCTATCTATTCAGGTCTAATACTAATTACTTATTCTGAGTATCCTGCAACACCATATCACTGGAACACCCTTCTTTGTTTTTCAAAGGAGAAGGTACATAAGGACTAACTAAGGCTTTATGAAAATTTATCAAGATTGGTTATCAGTACAAGTTCAAGGACAAGGCATAAAGGATGGGCAAAAATATCGTGCTGATATCCCTGTATGCTATCTCTGCTGTGTCATACAACAGAGGCATGCTGCTTTGGTTCTATTAGTCTTTATAATAAAAGAGTCTTTAGGACTCTTTTAGAAAGACAAATGAAAGGCCATAAGCAAAACACAGTGGCCTGGTCCCATTTTACAGAAGATAGTCCTTTATTTGAAGGGCTGTAGGAAGGCAGTCTGTTAATTGAACTCATCCTCGTTTGGGCTGCCCCGCTTAAGGCTGAATTAAATAGGAAGAAGTATAAGAAAAATGGGCAGGACCCTTGAGGTTGCCCATTAACATTTACCACCTGGCCTGTAGCCTGAGGAGGCACAGGTCACCAGCCACAGTTGTCCTTAGCCTAGGGAAATCCATTGTATTCCCGTTTAATATTATACTGTTTTTTTCTAAAGGTGCTCGTGTACATGGTATACAAATCAATATCTTTGTTTTGGGGTCATGCACTTCCTATTTTGGGGACAATTGGTAGGTGGCACAATAAGAAGAAGCAAATTTTCAGTTGGGCAAATAGCCCTGTGTTTGCCCATTTACTTCATTTTTATCTTCTATATTTTCCCTCAGAAATTTAAAATGAACACCTCAGGTTCTCTAGGCAACAAGGTAAGCTTGGAAAATTGCCATTAGAAAAGTATCACAGAACTCATTCCTGCATTATCTGCGGGGGGGGGGGGGGATTTCAACAACAAAAACAGTAGTAATTACTGTTGCTGTCACTTTGTTGTAGTTATTACTCCATCTTTACCCAAGATCTGGGATCAAGGCAGTTTCCAGCATAAAACAAATACAGTATAGATTTTTAATGCAAAAAATTACCATTAAAATGTGATTAAACTATCAATAACACTGAAATCAATTTAAAACATACATTTAAAAATAAAATCATTTAAAGATAGTACAGCACCCTCCTAAACATCCCTTTTTCAAAAATGGTTTTCAGAAGCCTTTTGGAATACAGAAATTTTTGCCTAACAACATATAACAAATTGGAGTTATATAGTTTAGCCTCCTTAGGAATTCTAGTGCCTAGGAGGAGCCACCAAGAAGGCTGTCTGACATCCCCTCTGCATGTGCCTGTGAGGATGGGAATGAGAGAAAAGCCTACAGAAAGATCTCAGGGCCTGGGAAAGTTCATAAATAGTCCTTCAGGTAGCATGGACCCAAGCTCTATAGGACTTTATAGAATCTCATACCTTCCAGTTTCTTCACATGAGAGGAGTCTACACCATGGCTCCTTTTTGTGCCAGTAAGTATTCAAAATCTTGTAGACGCAATTCAGTTTTTACCAAGTGTTGTGTATAAATAAATAAATATTTAATAGTCCACACTGCAGTGATCTCTGTACAACTGAAGGTAACACTGGAAAGGATCCATAACTTCATTCCTTTCACTTTTCATGCATAATATTATTTTGATAGCTTTGTAACATAGAAGATCTGCAGAAACAGCAGTAGAAGTCCAAAAAACAAAACAAAACCCTAATTCGCCTCAGAGAAGAGATCATTCTAAATGTGAAGGAAAAGCTGTATTGTCAGAAAAGCAGTTAGAAGAAATGAGAGGAAATGAATAATATTAAGACTAAATTAAATGGTAGCTTATGCATGGTTCTTTGAATCAAAATTTCAGGCAGTGTAGCTTTAATGTTGAGCTATCTCTCCTGAAATCCCTTATCATCTCCAGTACAAAGATCTTAGAAAGTGGGATGGGAAAGACTTTCCATCTGGGACTTTGAAGAGCTTCTGCTGGTTAGACTCTTTTCTGGATTAAATGGCTGAAGATGTCTTCAGTCTTTCTCAGTTTCAGTTCTACATTATCTGAAGCAAAATTGATAATAGAACTCAAAGTACTTTTATTCTTATGTGAGAAAAAAAAACTTCCTTGTATTAGTCAAGTGAAAATATGCAGGATAAATCTGGAAAATATTCTTGTGCACAGTGCTCAAGTTGATAATTAATTTATTACAAGTCAGGAACTCCCAGTCTAGTCCTGTTTGCACGTTTACTCAGAGTTGAGCCATAGAATTCAAACAAACTGCACTTTGTTCTTAGGTAAGTATTATAGGAATATGGTTTCAGTGAGCATATAGAAAACAAAATACAGGATTTTGTAATGCCACTTGCAGAAAATGGAGTCTGACTTTGTTGGACTTTGTTGCATGTTTGGGACTGACACTGACATTTTAAGTTTCAGTTTAAATAATGACATAAAAGTACCTGTAGAGTGATTGTCTAATACACAGATGAAATGTATGGCAATTCTATGGGTGAGAGTCCTCCAGGATCACTGGTTATCAACAGTTTTGTTCAGGTCTTGCAAAATGTGGCCTGATGTTTCCTTTATCAAATCAGTCCATCTGTAATGGACTTCATCTTCCTATTGCCTTCCACTTTACTTACCTGATTAAATGTACAGACTACTTTGTGGTTAAGAGGGTTTTGTAGAATGTCTAGGGACCTCCCAGTAGAGTTGGACAGCTGTATTAATTGTTACCTCTCATGTTGTGCCACCTGAGGAAGATACTTCATCCTGCCTCATGCAATATACACAAACACAAACAAAGGAACTGATTCTTCACCCACAAAATAGAAAATATCACTGTATCTCACAGCCAATGCTACCTAAGCCATATTGCTGAAACAACTGAAGTAAAGCAATAACTCAAAATGGTATTGGGAAAAATATTATTATTTTGTAAGATAATAATAGTCATTACACTGGGCCCTTGGTATCCAATGAGATGTGGTTTCAGGACCACCACCCCACTGTGAATTCCAAAATCTGTGAATGCTCAGGTCCCATTAAATAAGATGTAACTGTAAAATGGTGTCCCTTAAATAAAATGACAAAATCAAGGTTGGCTTTTTGAAATTAATATTTTTCTAACATTTTCAAGCCATGAACGCTTGACTCCATGGATAAAGAATTCATGGATATAGAGGGCTGACTGCATTATTATAAAACAATAACATTATCCAACATGTTTTGGTTGTTGGCAAGCTTCTTCAGGGGATTTGACTAAGCTATTTCTGTGGAGGTACTGTCTTTCAATTGAATACCAAATTGGACCTTCATTATCTCCTTATTTGTTTTAGGACCAGTTCAGGGGTTAACTGCACAAAACAGTGCATGTTAAGCCATGTAACTATGTGCCAGCTAAATAAAGCTGGGACCTTTATTTTAGATGTGTGGGACTGAGGATAGGAGTATGCGTTTAGGCCTCTCTCTTACTGTTGTTACTTCCAACATTTTCCCTCAGTTGTATTTTCTTCAGGAGTTTCAGAATATGTTTACACAGTATTTGCAGCACTATCTGACTCTTTGAAGGGTAATGTTGAAGGGCCATCACTTTCCCTTGATGATGATGGACATCGAGGCCATGATGATGGCTGAGCTCAAGCAGGATCAAATCAGCTTGTCTTGGAATATTTCAGTCTACTCCCCAAAATCTAGAAATCTGACTTGCTTCCTCAGATCAGAAAGTATCTTATCTTGCTTCAAACTAATCCAAAACAGATCAGAAGATATATCCTAAAACAGGAACACAAGGGGGTCCAGCCTCTATGAGATTTGTTTTATCAGATAAAACATATTAGCCATAGCAACATGTTTCATATATCCTCCCTTCTAAAAAAGAACTTTGGCCAGGTACTTCATTCCCCTTCCAATTTATTCTCACAGCTATCCTGAAAGATAGGTTAGATCAGGGGTAGGCAACCTAAGGCCCATGGGCCAGATGCACCCCCCCCCCGAGGCCTTTGGACCGAGTCCTGCAGCCACAGCCGCCGCCGCCGCCCCCCACCATGATGGTATTGATTATTGTTGTTATTACTTGTTCTTAGGGTTTTCTTGGCAAAATCTCCACAGGGATTTTGCCATGGCTTTTCTGGGGCTGAGAGAGTGTGCATGCATTTTTAATATTTTTTTTAATTTATTTATTTATTTATTTATTTATTTATTTATTTTTGGTGCTTCGGCCCCCCAATTGTCTGAGGGACAGCAACCCGGCCCCTGGCTCAAAAAGGTTGCCTACCCCTGGGTTAGATTGAGAAAAATAATTGTCCCAAGGTCACTCAGTGGGCCTCATGAGGATATGAAGATGAGTCTCTCCAGTTCTTTGTCTGACACCATTATAACACCACATTAGCCATTATCTCCCTCTGATTACTTATTTATCTTCTGGTAGATAAATGCTGAACTTTACCAAAGCAATTCCATGTAGGTGCTGCCTGCTGAACAGTGCAAATATTCTGTTTACCTCCATTAAACTTCTTTTTAAAAAAACACCCAGGAAAAGGTTAACTGTTAGATTTCCTCCTGTTGCTAAACAACATCTGATCCATTTACTTCCCTGACATCATTGTTATCAGCACCTAATCTCTAACTCAACTTTGTCTAAATAATAAAAGATGTTTAGTACAAACTCAGAAAGAACTGCAATAAGACCCCCTAGGGACCCAGGGGCTCTGAAATTTAAAGGAGGTATCCAAGGTCCTGAACTTATTTTGGTTGTAGAGTACAGACCTTTGGATAACTTAGGGGCAAAGTAAACCCAAAGCAAGTTCACTGCCCCAGTGACATGGGATCCACTAGCTGCCACTGTGTAGACCAGGGGCCGGCAACCTACGGCCCGTGGGCCGGTTAAGGCCCAGGACCCCGTACTTACTGGCCCAGGCAGGCCGCCGCCGCTGCCATTTTGGAAATCAAAATGGCAGCCGCGACATGTGCGGAGGCGGCTGCACAGCGGCGGTGGCGGCAGCGGCGTGCACATGCAGGGGGCGCACATGACGGGGGGTGCACACGGTGGGGGGGTGCGCGCGCACACCGCCATTCCCCCCCTTGGCCCAGTGAAGGGGAGGACTTCGCAGGACCAGCCCCCGGTTTAAAAAGGTTGCCTACCCCTGGTGTAGACCAGTGGTACTCCAACTGGCAGTCTGTGAATTGCTGTCAGTCCATGAATTATTGGCTGCCGCTCTGCAACACATTTCTTGGAAAGAAAGAAGCAATTGTAAGTCAATAGTAGTGGCAAATATGTTGCTAGTCCCTGGCATATTGGGAAGGAATTCCTGCCTGTCCTCTATATCAGATAGCTTAAGAAGTCCTGATGTAAACCACAGAATATCACATAGTTCACCTTTTAAACATGAGCCAACAGGCTATCTACATTTTATGCCTAAATGTATATATTATTTAGTATAGAGCAGTGGTTTTAGACTTCCAAAAGCCCAAGCCAACTTGGCCAACAGTTAGGAATTATGGGAGTGGATGTCCAAAACATCTGGAGGACCAAAGGTTGGGAACCTCTGGTCAATGCCATTTTGTGTTTCAGAAAAGCAGCTGGGAGGTAGGGGCATTGAAACTTGCTTGTAGAAAGGAGAAAAGGATGTTTAATGCTCATCCTTTCAGCCACTTTTCCATGCCAAAGTGCTAAACCCTGATGACATGAACTTGTTCCAAGTTTAGGTTTTAGGTTCACTACCCCATAGACAGAATTAAAAACATATCATAAAATACTATAGAATGTAGCAGTAAACAGTAAGCCTTTATATTATGAAATATGTAGCACAATCATAGGCATGTCTACTAATAAGACTTGCTGAGCTTTCTAGTACCAAATACATCTAGGAATGCAAGCTTGCAAAAGCAAATGAGAAGTTCAAGTTTAAGAAGAACGAAGGGGAACACTATATACAAATGTGTGCACACAAACACACATACAATTGCTTTTCTGTTTAGAATGGTCCTCTCATGAATCTGTTTTCAAAAAACCAGCCCTAGAATCTAATGTACATGTTTTCACATACTATTTAAGGAGTTCCTGCATCTTTTCTTCAACATCACTTGCAAATTATGCTAGCTAGACAGAATGCTACCTTTATAAATCAAACGTTATGGTCAAATATTAAAATAAAAAGCCTATTGTTTTACAATTGCAGATACATTTTTATTAAGACTTTGGGAATGAGTATGAAAATCTGGTATTTTATTTTAAATGTCTTAACTATGTGTTGACTTCTCTTTAAAACTTTACTGTTACCAAACAGTATATCAATCTTTCTTTTGTGCACATATTTTATATTTTTTCTTCTTCATATTCTACAAATATAAAGAAGCACTGATACAGAGATTTTTTTAAAAAAAATGCTGAGAGTTGTGTACAATATTAAACTAAATATCAAAAAATCCCAATGAAAGCCTAAAAACATGCAACCATATGACAAAACAAAATGAAAATCACTAATAATGACATTTAAGAACACATGTAATAAAGTCAGCCCTTTAAAAACTATAAAAACAAGGAAAATGTTTTAAAAAATTAAAGAATATGTAATGATAAACTGTTGTTTTAACTTGCTGATTTGTCAGTCGCTCTGGGAACCATTCAAGCTTGAAATGTAGACTAAAAATGTATTAAACAAACCAGCTGAAAATGCCATCTGGAATTTTTTTGGCTGGTAGCTAAAAAGGGTGAGCAAGCAGACCTCGAATTTCATCACACAAGGAAAATAAATCACAATTACAGTAGGATAATAATGTCTTTGACAAGTACTTTCACATGAGGCTGTATTACTGCTATTGCTGTTTTGCATTTCAATCATTGGTAGAGAGCATCTTTTCATTGATTCACCTTAGGGTTGCTATAAATTGGAAACACCTTGAAGCTACAACAATAATAGTGATTATAATGAGCCTATCTTGTCTAAATACTCTAAAGCCATCAGATCCCATCTTGATCTAGGTGGAGTGCACCTTTTCACAGTTTCCATACTAAGGCTTTCATACTAAGTCAAAGTGGCTTTCATGCTAAGAAAAGATGTGGCAAAAGCAGACAGTGGATACAATGCAAAATCAGACTGAATCATTTCAGTAAGGCTCCATGGTAAATCTATGAATATCACCATAATTCAAATATATGCACCAACCACAGAGGCAGAACAGGAAGAAATTGATAGATTTTATGAAGGAGTACAGGAAGAAATTAGCATCACATCAACACAGGATGTTAAGCTGATCATTGGAGATTGGAATGCAAAAGTTGGAAGAAAAGAAGAATCAAAAACAGAGTGCAGATTTGGATTTGGCTAAAGAAATGAAGCAGGTGAGCGTCTGATAGATTTTTTTGAAGTCAACAACCTATTCATTGCAAACACATTTTTCATACAACCAGAAAGAAGGCTATACACATGGACATCACCAGAAGATCAACACAAAAATCAAATAGACTATATAATTGGAAGCAAAAGATGGTGGAACTCTATACTGATGGCCAAGACTAGACTAGGAGCCAACTGTGGCACAGATCACAAATTACTCATATCAAAAATAAGAGTAAGACTCAAGAAGAAAACAAAACCAGTGATCATACCAAAATATGATCTAAAAAATATTTCAACAGAATTTAATAGACCGAGAACCAGAAGAACTATGGTCTGAAGCCAGGGACATAATAAAAGAAGAATGCAGATACTTTCAACAAACAAAAAGAAAGAGAAAAAAAAACATGGATGACAGACACAACACTACAATCAATAAAGAAAAGAAGAGAAGAATAACAAAAGGGAGATAGGAACAGACTTGCTCTGACTGACATTCTACTCCAGGGGAAAGACAGGGGGAGTGCTACGATGTTGATCTTCCTGGATCTCTCAGCAGCTTTTGATACCACTGATCATGGTATCTTACTCGATCAGCTTTGCAGGATGGGAATAAGAGGCACTGTTCAGCAGTTGTTCTGCTCCTACCTGGAGGGGCCATTCCAGAGAACAGCACAGGGGAATTCTTGTTCATCCCATGGTGATTAAGCTGTGGAGTGCCACAGGGTTCCATCTTATCCCCATGCTATTCAATGTTTACATGAAGCTGCTGGGGAGGGTCATAAAGGGGTTTGGAGTGAAGTGCCTGTAGTATGATGAAGACACTCAGCTCTATTTCTCCATGTAATTGAATCAGCTGGGGCTGTGCAAATGCTGGACCAGTGCCTGGATGTTGTAATGGGCTGGATGAGGGCCAATAAAGTGAAGCTGAATACTGATAAGATGGAGGTTCTCTAGATTGGTGGTTCCAGAATCCAGAAATTGGGTAAACAGTCTGACCTGCATGGCATTGCAATGTATAGGAGCATGTATAGGAGCTTAGGAGTATTCTTAGATCCATCCCTGTTACTGAAAACCCAAGTGGACTCTGTGAATCAGAATGCTTGGTCCCAGCTTAGACCTATACCAGCTATGGCCTTTCCTGGTTAGAGATAACCAACCCAAAATAGTTCATGCACTGGTAACCTCCCAACTAGACTACTATAATGTCCTCTGTGTAGGGCTGCTCTTGAAGCTTCCGCTTGTGCAAAATGCAGCAGTTTAATGGCTAATTGGAGTCCTATATAGACAGCATTTCATGCCAATCTTAAAAGAATTGCACTGGCTGTCAATATGCTTCCAGTCTGCATTCAAAATGTTTGTGTTGTTTAAAACACTAAACAGCTTGGTGCCTCTATACTTGAGTGAGCTCCTTGCCTCATATGTGGCTGCCCAAGGATTAAGCTCTGTCTACTAGTAGCGGGGTTGCCTTAGTGTCTCACCAGTGAGATCAATACACTGTGTTGGGATATGGGAGAGCTGGCACCCCAACTGAATGTCTTCCCCATAGAGGCCCAGCTGGTACCAACACTCGTTGCATTTAGGGGTCAAGTTAAAACTTGGCTGTTCATCAAAGCCTTGGGCCTTATTAATTCAACCCAAATACTGATATGTATAGTTTTAAAAACTTCTGAATCTTTTAAATCTGTACACATAGGGAGTATCTGTTTCGTTCTCATCTTGCTATATAACTGGATTGTTATTTTTTGAGATCTGTTTTTAAAATATTTTTCTCTTTCCCAAGTTAAAATTGAAATGGTTGCCTAAGCATTACTATTATTTATATCTGTTTTACAAGATTTTAGACAGGTCTCATTTTATTATAATAATAATAATAATAATAATAATAATAATAATAATAATAATAATTTATTTGTATCCCACTTAATGACAGCAATCCAAGCGGCTTACAGTAAAAATCCCCACATCATTTCAATCAAACCGACCCATCCCCTTAAAACAGCATTAAATAACATATGATTAAAAGTTACAATAAACATAATATAAAAACATTTAAAAAAAACCCTAATAACATACTTAAGGAGGTTACGGTACCCTGGCCGATTTCTACTGCATTCCAAGTATTGCCAATGCTTTAAAACAAGTGGGACAATAGAGGAAATTTACTCCATTACTTAATACCCAATGACAATGCAGTATTTACCAAAAGATCAAAGTTGAAAAAAACATCTTTATTTAGCAACAAATGCCTCATAGTGACTCCTTTGTTCAGCACAGAACAGAAGTATGGTTGGGTGTATGTGAGAGATGAAATCCCCTTACCAAACAATATGATAGGTTTTTCTTTTTCTACAGGTGAGAGAAAAGAAAAATTCAGTCCAGATTCAGGTGTTATATAATAATAATAATAATAATAATAATAATAATTTATTTATTTATTTATTTACCCCGCCCAATGGAAGCCCAATCCGGGCGGCTTACAGATTAAAATACAAAAAATACATCAATAAAATACATAACAATAAATAGATAGACAAATACCCCCCTCCCCCCTTAAAAAATTATTAAATCAGAGATATTTTAAAACAAAGAATTTAAAACAATTCAGTTAAAAACCCAATACAAATAATTATGAGGAAGCCTGAACACTACAATCCTCACCATCAGATTGATGGGGCCACGAGAGGATCGGCTTGGTGGGGCTGTGTCCGAGGTGGGAGTCACTGGTCGGGAAAGGCCTGCCAGAAGAGATCCGTCTTGACAGCCTTTTTAAAGCTGTCCAAGGATGTTAAAAGATGGATCTCATCTGGCAGGTCATTCCAGAGTTTAGGGGCGACAATTGAAAAAGCCCTCCGGGAGGTAGCCCCGAACCTCGACTTTTGAGGTTGCAGTAAGTTCCTCCCGGAGGACCGAAGAGTGCGGGGAGGATTGTACGGGAGAAGGCGGTCCCTGAGATAGTTTGGACATTATAAATGTTCAGTTCCCTACCTCTATCTGACCCTTTATTTATTTGTTTGCAGCATTTATAGCAAGCAGACATGGCTCTCCTCCTTCCCTCTCTTCCTCATAACTACCCTGTGAAGTAGATCAGACTAAAGTAGGATGACTAGTAGTTGTATCGTCTGCACTGCAAAATTCATGCAGTTTGGCACCACTTTAAGAGCAATAGTTCAATGCTATGGAATTCTGGGATTTGTAGTTTTGTGATATATTTGGGGCCTTTGCAGACTGCCAGAAATAGTGCACATTAAATTGAGGCACTGCCCTGGCTCGGTGCTAGGGAATCATGGGAACTGTATTTTTTTCTGGGACATTGAGCCTTCTCTGTCAGAGAGCTCTGGTGCCACAATAAATTACAGTTCCCATGATTCCCTAGCACTGAGCCAGGGCAGTGCCTCAATTTAATGTGCACTATTTCTGGCAGTCTGCAAAGGCCTTTAGGGGCTAGGCAGATGGGCAAAAAGGGGTGCTTTGAGGGTGACTTGTAGGTGTGGCCTTTAGATGATGCACACCTAAAAATCTCCAGGAAAGCGCCCTCTAGCCATCATATGCTGAGAAAAGCCACTCTAAAAAGGAGCTGCTTTTTCCGCTCCTTCAGCGAAGGTGTGCATCTTTGTGTGTGTGTGTGTGTGTATGCAGCGACACTGATGCACCAGTAAACGGCCATATAAATACATCATTGCACATGCGGCGGAAATTGACAGCGATTCAGAGCATGTAACCTATGATGCAGGCTTTAATTTAAAGAGCCTATGGTTCCAGGTGTGCATGCACTGGTGCAAGTGCACTTGAATATTAGAACCCTAACCATAACCATAAACCTAATTGTAACCCTCCGCATGTGCCCTAGCAACTGTCCTCTGTTATGACAATACATGCATTCTGTTGGATGTACACTTGCTGTCAGCATGCACAGCAGTTTGCATGAAAGAGGCTTTTGTGACCTGCACACCACTTCCTGGCATGATGGGGGGGGGGCTCCTGGAGTAACGCTTGTCTGTGTGTCCTGTTGACCATGTCCCTTGCATGACTACCAACTGCATGTATCAAGTCTGTCCACACAAACCTCCCTTGCATGTACCTCTCCCTCCCCCTGATCTGTGCGGGACATGTTTTGTGGAGGACGATGGAGTAGGTGTCTTTTCAGTTGACAAACTTGTTCCTTCGCCACAAGGGTGGCACAATCAGACAGTGGCACCTGTCTACTGTAACCATTCCTTGGGGGGAAGCGGAGGTCAGCGAATCCTTGCATGATCTGCGGGTGTATGACAGGTCCTGTGCATGTGCACAGGGATGCTGAACTTTAGTCACCTTTGTACACAGAGAGTGACAGACTGTATACTAGCCTATGACAGGTCCTGTGCAGGTGCACAGGGATGTTTTTCTGTGCAGATGCGCAGGTGTGGAGACATGCATTTGAGAGAGAACAAAAACAATTAAAGCAGCTCCTGCTGGCCCATGCGGTTGCTCCGTCTCCCTTTGTGGCGTCCTTGGGGCTGGTGGTGCAGTTGCTGGGGCTTCAATACAGCCTTAGAAAAGCCCCAGTGTTGCTCCATCCCCATTTAGGGCATCCTCGAGACAGGCAGTGTGGTTTCTGCAGCTTAGGGAAAAGGCAGCTTCAGGTCACCTTTTCCTGCCCATCTGCATAGTCTTCTCTATCAGAGAGCTCTGGTGCCACAACAAACTTCAAATCCTAGGATTGCATAGGATGGTGCCATGACAGTTAAAGTGATGTCAAACTGCATTATTTCTGCAGTGCATATGGAACCTAAATTTAATGAATCCCAAGAGCTTGTTATAAGGGCTGGACATTCCATAAGAAACAAATAGACAGCTCCAAGGATTCAAGGCATTTTGAATATATCCTTATGGATTCTATGTGTGAAATTGTCACTCATACAAATTGCTCAAAAACATCTCTTCCAATTGTTGATCAGTTCAGTTGTTTTGGTGGTTTATTAGCTGGTTTTTAAGCTCATCACTTATGCCTGATGCAAGACAAATATAACACTCAGTGTAAGACTTGAAGGAACACAACAAAAACAAACAATAAACACCAGTTCTTTTCACACCTTTTACATTAACATGTGTTTTGCTGTTGTTTAGGATTGTCTCACCTGTAGTAAGAAAAAAAAACCTTCTGTTTCCCTACTGTTATGAAAAATATAGAGCTGGGAACCCAAATAATCATCCTAGCACTTTTCATGTAAGGATGTCTTCAGTGCATATAATCTTTCAGTTATATTCATTATTCTCAAAACTAACTTTCCAAGTTCTTAGAAATTAAACGTAAAATAAAAAAGAGGTGAGTACAATGAGCCTACAGGGATGCCATGGCTCAAGTGGTTAAGATGCTAATTCTGTTGATTGTAAGATCAGCAGGTTGGCAGCTCGAGGCCCAGGTGCCACATGATGGGGTGAGCTCCCATCACTAGTCCCAGCTTCTATCAAGCTAGAAGTTCAAAAGCATGAAAATGCAAGTAGATAAATAGGTACCACTTTGATGGGAAGGTAAACAGCATTCTGTGCAATCATACTGGCCACATGATCACAGAGTAGTCTCCGACAACGCTGCCTCTCCGGCTTAGTAACGGAGATGAGCACTGCCCCCTATGGTCGGACATGACTTGACAACCTTGTCAATGGGGAATACCTTTACCTTTACAATGAGCCTAGGTAGTTCATTTTGTTCCACTAACCCCCATTTTTCTCTCTGCGTGTTTTTAAAAAGTCATTTTCACAGACCTGGAACACCTACTAAAGAAGATCAAAGAAGAAAGTGCAGAGGCAGGCTTAATGCTGAACATAAAAAACCCCAAAAATAATGACCACCGATGGTCTTCACAAGTTCAATCTAGACAATGAAGAAATAGAAATAGTAAAAGAATTCCCATACCTGGGATCAAACATTGATAGAAATGGAGACTGCAGTCAGGAAATCAGAAGAAGACTAAGAATGGGGAGGGTGGCTATGAAAGAACTAGAAAAGATTTTAAAATTCAAAGATATACAACTCAGAACAAAAATTAGAATCATACATCCCCTATTACAATGTATGGATGTGAGAGCTGGACAGTTAAGAAAGATGATAGGAAGAAAATCAATTTGTTTGAGATGTGCTGCTGGAGAAGAGTGCTGAGGATCCCATAGACAGCCAAAAGGACAAACAAGTGGGTCCTAGAACAGATCAAACTGGAAACCTCCCTGGAAGCCAAGATGACCAAATTGAGACTGTCATACTTCAGACACATCATGAGAAGAAAGGACTCTTTGGAAAAAACAATAATGCTGGAGAAATAGGAAGAGAGGAAGGCCACATACTAGATGGATGGACTCTATTAAGGAGGTCATAAATATGGGGTTGCAGGAACTAAACAGAGTAATGGAGGACAGAGTCTTGGAGATTTCTCATCCATAGGGTTACCATGAGTTGAGATCAACTTGAGGGCAGTTAACAACAACAAAATTTTCATGAATGTATTTGAAATTCTGTAGGGTTTAATTCTGGATGTGAATTTTACAGGGTAAAAATCTACAAATTAGTTGCTTCCATGCTTCTATTATTTTATAATTGTATTTCACATCCCAGATAGTAGCCCTGTTCCAGAGTTTGACTGAATATGTGAGACAAGAAGTACACAAAGGGGCAGGACTCTGCACACTGGACCCCATCACCTGTGTACCTTCCCACTGAATTATAAAGAGATTTGGTACAGATAATACTATTGCATAATATTTGTGTTAATATGAGGGTCCACAGCCATTCTAGTGAACAAATGTACAACATCCTTTCACACCTTCCTCTGAGTCCAGGGAAAGTGGAAATGTCAGCGTGGGAACATAGGCTCTACGGCCCATCTCTCTACCCATCTAGAACTCTTTTGTGCTCAGGCAAACATCTGAACAGTGCATGTGTATTATATGTTATGTCACATAATACATATGTTGCTATGCTCTGTCACAATACACCAGCATGCAACTCCAGTGTAAGGTTCTCCCAGGGAAGGAGGAGCAAGGGGAGGGTCAAGGAAAGAGAAACATAACCAGGACCAAGGCCTTCAATCAGCCCAAATACTGACAACTCCAAAAGGATGCCAAATAATGTAGAGCATCTCTTGCAGTTGTAAGGTGCAGCAGCATCTCTGAATGTTATTGGACACTAATTTTAATTGATCCTAGGTTGTTCAAGCTTTGTCAAGAGCAAGCTGTGCTGGTTTAAGGTTGCCTTCTTCTGTGATGGTTTGTAAAACCATTTGCTAGAAAAATGCATGGAACTAGGAGGAGTCTAACAGCCTAGGACACTAACATGAATCCCAATTCCGAGTTTTATCCTGTGAAGTTCCTGACATACAGCATATGTTTTGTCACTAAAGTATAAGGTCTTTTGGTACAGATAATACCATTATATGTTTATGTATGTGAAAGTCTGTGATGTCAAATCTTGCATATCAAAAAGAAGCACAAATCACAGAGGAATGTTTTGTCTTTTCATGCTGTCCTCACTCTTCTGCCACTTGAACTAGCCCCAATGAGCATTCTGTGGCTATTGCAGTGATGATCCCAGAGAACTCTAACCTTTGGACTTTTTGTAATTTGCTCTGAACTTTTTAAACCGTTTGCCTCAGCTGCTTTCCCAGGGACTATTTAAAGGCAGGTCCAAGTAAGAACGGTCAATCTCTCTTTGACACTGGGTGAGGAGGAGGAGGAAAGAGCAGAGCAGAGCAGGCAAAGGGTCCCCCACTCAACATGGGCCCCTCGCAGCTCTGGCTGCTCCTGCTGCTGAGCAGCGGTGCCTGGACACGTAAGTTGCACCTCACCTTATTGTATGTTTTGGGATGCAGGGAGAAGGTCCATAGGAAAGACTCCCCCATTACCCAAGTAAAGTCTCTAGTATATTATATTGTTCAAGCTAAATCAATTATAGAAGGAAGAGAATGTGACTAATAAGAAGTGTTTCATTGGGTGATAATGATGGTAGTGATTGTCATGAAGTTCTGTGTTACCTATTAAATCAAGAATGGATCTACTCAGCTCATACACACACACACTGCACCGATTCATGGTTATCTATTTCACATCCTCTGTTTGCTTAATTGTGTGCTTCACATCCTCTGTGTGTCTTTTGTCTACCTGGAGGGTGGCTGCATCTTGAATGAGAAGACTGAGGTTATATGGCTAATGTGGTTAGCTGTGATGAGGTTTGATCAGCTGTAAGAGAGCAGTTTTTCAGATAGTGTTTGATGATTTGTCTGCAGAAGAGCATATATATATATATATATATATATATATATATATATGGTGTCCTGTTGTGTGTATTTTTTCAAACCCTGGGGTCTCTTATTATTTGTGGTATGCATTTTTTTTTAAAAAAAATAATGATGGGTCAATAAAACATTTTAAAATCTAGGACTTCACTGTAATGTATTATTTCTTGTACCATGAAGCTACCCTGTACCATAGGGATGATCCTGTGGACAATACATTAGGAATACAGCCTTTTGCAGTCAGTGAGATTTAGTCCAGAGTTAAACAGTCAGTAATGGGCAAAAAAGCTGATGCCAGTTGCAAAGAGTCAAGATGCACTGCAGTCAAAGGGTAGTAAAAGGTGCATGAAATCTGTAGAATCAGTGTCAGTTCAGTTTAAGTCAATGATTTCCAGCAAATTTTATTGGGGTTCAGAATACTCTAATTTTCCATATTGGTTGTTGTGTGCCTTTAAGTCATTTCTGACTTATGGCGACCCTAAAGTGAACCTATCACAGAATTGCTTGACAAGATTTGTTCAGAGAGAGTTTGTCTTTGCCTTTCTCTGAGGCTGAGAGTGTGTGACTTGCCCATAGAGGATTTTCATACTATGAGAATTTACCCAAAATACTTAGTGCGGTTTACTTCTGAACATAAATGTATAGGATTATTTTGTTAGTATCAGGATGCAAGTGTGTTTCTGTTGAGGCCTATTATTTGCAACAAAATAGGCTTAGTTTAGTTGCCTCTGGCTTTAGTGTAATTTTATGCTTATGATGATGGTTAATTGACATAAGCTGCTTCCAATGGACATCTCCTAGCACTGATCCAATTAAATATCAAATGGCCTTGTGCAGTTCTTATATGTATATCTTTATCTGTTATTTATATACTACTGAACAAATAGATACTTTTAACAATTTGGTCAGAGAAGCATCTGGTGAATTACATACAACTACTTGTTAGAGCAACATTTCCCCAAAGACAAATATTTTAGCAACCCTCTCATCCTTTATAAGCAATATTTTTAGCTAGCCTGAAACAGAATGTTGTGCCTTTGAAGTAATACATATATTGGCTAAGATGCTCTGTAATAAATTCATTTACCAATCATGCATAAAGTTGCTCTTCTTGCTTGTCTGTGCCTCTCTGTGTTGTATTATCATTCACAAACACAAGAGATTATCCAGTTGTTAATAAAACACCATAAAAACCAGACTCAAAAGCAGCCTTACCTCAACACACAAATTATGTAAACTAACATTCTGACTCAAATGGATCATTGCAGTAGGACTCTAAAGTCTAATAAATTGTGTATTGACAAAAGAGCCACTGTTAATCCAGTGGAACAGAAACTGGAACTGTAGTTTACTTTTTTGGATTTCATTATTAGCACCAGCTATGTCAAAAGATTTATTGGATGTTTGATTATGTACAATATACTCTCTGGGAATATTTTTTTAACCCAGTGTAGCCCAGTTTGGGAAAACACCTATCACTTATGATTATTCTTTTCTGTCATCAACCAGTATAAAAAAAGAAGCTGAAAATATCCATATATTATTGTGGTGAATTCTCAAAATCTGTCCTAAGTCCAAAATGTAGTATTGCCATAACTATATTTATGGTTATGTTGTTTCTTGATATGTTCCCTAATTATTTCTGAATAGCATTTGTTTATAGGCATGCTAGAAAATGTGAAGCTAATTCCATTTCAATTTTATTTTACAGATGATGATGGTGCTGAAAATTCAAATCCCCTTTGTTCAAGTAAGTCTTTCCATCTGTTTTCTTTTTCAGTTCTTTACAATTCCTTAAACCATTTTGTCAGTGACTTCGTAGTGCCAGATTTCAATGTGTCCTTACAAATGCCCATCACTGTATAATCAATCCACTGTGTAAACACATGCATTGCATTTTACTTGTGATCGAACCTGGAGAGATTGTGTCGACAAAAGAAGTTATCTTTGTATAGGGTTAACTGGATGGAAACTAGTGATATTAAACCACACAACCCCCCCCCTTTAATCAGTATTCTAAGGTTGAAGAAAGGTTTTGCATTTTTTTTTAAAAAATGGCAGGAGACAACACATTTTGTATTTATTATTTGATTTCCTTAGAGAGGCAGAGTGACCATTCCCTGCTCAGCCATGAAACCCACTGAGTGGCCTTGGGCAAGTCACATACTCTAAGCTTCAGGGGAAAGGCAAACCTCCTCTGAACCAATCTTGCCAAGGAAAACCCATGATAGGGTTGCCTTAGGGTCACCATAAGTCAGAAATGACTTGAAGGCACACAACAACAACAAAGTTATTTTATCTCCCAAAGGCCTATAACCTATAATAAATGTAGGCATTTGGATTTAACAATGAAGAGCTGGATGATCAACAGAAGCATGGAGAAGGTCAGGATTGATTCTCAAGCAGGGTTTCTAATCACCAAGCTACTGGGTGTCCTAAATGCATTGTGAAGCTGGTGCATGATAAGGAGTTCATTTTCCCCAGGCTGCTGAGTGGGGAAAATACAATCCTGTATAAGTATCTGTTTGAACTCCTGATCCCTTCTTCCAAGAGATGATGAAAAATGATGGGATTCCAACTCAATCAAAAATGCTTTATGTTTATGAACTACAAGATGAACTGAAGCTTCATACATGGTTGTGAAGGGCAGTGATTCTGGTGCTGGTATTCACTTTGGTGTTCTGGTATTCTGGTTCACTTTGTCTTGCATTACTTATTAATGCTCTACATTTTCAAAGCTATTTCTGTGTGAAAGGAATGATTTTTTTTATTGAAAATTATATTTGTAAAAAAATGGAGGGGTAAAACAAGCCATTTTCTGCATTAAAATGGTTTAGAATAACAACAAAAATATCCAACCCAACAGTGTCCTTTACACAAATTTATTTTTCATTTGAGTCCCCAAATGTGAAAAAAAAAATCTCACAGTGGGTGATATTTTTGAAATGGGGTGCCTTCATATACCCAAGCACCCTTTGCCATTGAGGATTAGAAAAAAACATTGAGTAACTTTTACATAAAACATTGCTGAGTCTGGATCCATCCCAATGTATGAAACTCAGTTTGTTGTTGACAGTTTCATGTGAATGCTGTCAATCTCGAACCGGTTTTTAAATGACTGAAAATGCAGTCAGAATTTTGATTTTCTTTATTTATTTTTATCTTCTTTCTTTCTTTCTTTCTTATTTGCTATCCTGCCTTTGTCCCAAAATGGGACTCAAAGTGATCTACAATACAAGATAAGACAAAATACCTAAAACATTATGTGGTACAAAACTTTTTAAAAAGAATTAAATGTCCAATCCAATACTTTAAAGACATTAATTTAATTATCAGCATCAACTTCACTGGTTGCAAACACACTGCAGAAATAATCCAGTTTGACACCATTTTAACTGTCATGGCTCAATGCTATGGAATTCAGGAATTTGTAGTTCTGTGAGGCATTTAATCATCTCTGTCAGAGAGCTGTGGTGTCAAACTGGATTATTTCTGCAGATGCAGCCTATGGGTTCAAATTATGCAGTCGAGTTTCCTGCATTCTCAAAAAGTGAGAATCTCTCTCTCTCCCCCCTTCCTTGCTTACTTCCAAGCAAGCCAACATTTACAGTAATACTTCCCTCTGCACCCACTCTCCCCTCTCTCCCTTTCACACACACACACACACACACACACACACATTTAAAGTGCCACAGGATTCATTGCTGTTTTTGCTGCAACAGTCTGGAATGGTTTGGATCTCCTCTGGAAATCATTAATATCTGTATGTATAGAATTGGCTTCAAAATAAAATACTGGTGGGATGACCTATTAACATAGCAGAGAAAAGGATCAGGAAGTGTTTTTGAGCAATCTTTGCAAAATGGTTTGTTTGTTCTTGATTGCTCAGCTGGATACATGATGTTCATAAGGAGGGTCAAAGTATCCAGTGAGTTGGTGTTTTGCTCTCTGTCCCCTGATAAGCAATATTTCCCTAAATACAGAGCTTTAGCACCATCTACAGACAAACCTGACTATATTGCTTTTTTTTTTTTTTTTTGATAGACAATAGTTGTGGGGAAACAATGGACTGATGAATATAGGAAACAAATGTTATCCGATAAGATTCACACAGTGTTTTGTTCTCAAGACATTTGATCCTATAGACATCTATGACTGGAAATCTATGGAAGTGTTTAAGCAGCAATTTGGCAGTTGAAACACTAATGCTCGTAAATTGATTTGGTTCATGTAGGTTTATATATGCACCAAGAAACTTAAAGATCAGCCATCTCCAAGGTGATGCTCCTAGTAACTTATTTTACTTATTTAAGGAATTTCTGTATCACCTCTCAGCCCATAAAGGGTACTGGGGGAATGAGCAAATTAAAAAAACTGTATGCTTGTGTGAGCATTGTAATATCTGGCTGTGAATGGATCCAGACGTGAATGGAGCCATCTATGCCAGTGAGGTGGGTGAATCCAGATTTTAAAAGAACTTTCTAGGATGCTAAAGCCCATAGTCAAAATAGGATTATCACTTTTGATAACTCCTTCAGAGTTTGGATTAAAACCTGAAGCAGATTGATCACCCATTGACATGGAAGCCACCAGCTGCCATTGATGGGACCCAAGTTCAAACCCTCACTCAGAACCGATTCACATCTTACCAGGAGAAGCTGAGATTGGCCATGTACAAAACATATAAAATGTGAAGAGAATATCTAGCATTTCATATTTGGAAGGAGTGCACCCAGGAGCTGCAGGATAGGGCTGCAATTGTTTGATGCACTCCAGCATGTATTCACTGTTTATTTCCCATTTACATGTTATTACAAGGGCATAAAGATGAAAAATTGTTACCTCATGAAATGTAATTTTAATATTTATTCTATGCCTTCTCCAAGGAGTTCCCCTTTGTTTCCCTCTCCATTTTATTGTTACAACAACACTGTGGGGTAGACTAGGCAGAAATGTTCACTGGTCCAAGATGAGCCAATGATTTTCATGGTTGAGTGGTGTCTGGATCTGGATCTAACCAAATCTGGTCCAACATATTAGCCTCTACACTTGGAAAGGTGAAAACTGGCCTTGCAGAAGTTGGTAAAGAACAGCTCCCAGCATCCTGCCCCATTGGCCATGATGAATGGGACTGATGGGAATTGATGTTCAACATCTGGAAGACAGCAAATTCCCTATCCTTTGTGCTGTCTTCCTGCTTCATCTGTAATATAGATTCTATATGAAAGAGTCATTGTGAGGTCAAAGAAATCAAGGACAAGTGTGCAGTAAGGATAATTCTGTTGTTCTCTAATGCAGCCACCATTTGTTGTTATTCTGTGCCTTCAAGTCTTTTCCAACTTATGGCGACCCTAAGGTCATGGGACTTTTTTGGCAAATTTCTTCAGAGTGACTTTACCATTGACATCCTATGAGGCTGAGAGAGTGTGACTTGGCCAATGTCACCCAGTGAGTTTTATGGCTAAGCAAGGATTTGAACTCTGTTCTTCAGAGTCATAGTCCAACACTCAAGCCACTGCACCAACATACAATTCCCAAAATTAGCTTCAGAGGTCTGGGAAAACCTTCAGAGCCACAATTTGGTCATCATGGAAGGCTGGGACAGGGAGGGAGGTGTTTTATCCCAGTAACAGCTGTGTGTTAGTATAACATTGGCTTTAGACCAAGAATAGTAAAATATGCTACTACTACTGTGGGTACTTTGCTTTATAAAATATGATTTTACTACTACAAAGTCAAATTTATATACAACCAAAATACAAAGACACAATTTGAAAATAACCTAGCCCATTGTTAACATTCATAACGCCCCCCCCCCCAGCATATTGAACTGTAAAACAGCAAGAAGTCTCCCTGTTAAACACCATTCCATTCACACAGTGGGGTTCTGTTTGACAGCTTGCAGACCCCATGGCATTCAGACTAAAATGAAATATCAGCTTTGTTTCTGCACTCCCTGTCTATAGATGTGCTTGTGTTAACTGAAGTTTTTTTGCAATAACTGAGCATTGTTTGGGTCACTACCTTGGCATCAGGGAGCAACTATTAGGATTCTTCTCTAAATATCTTGTATAGATGGCCACCCCTCTAGGGAACGGAGTAAGAAATCTATAGATATAACAGAGACAAAAACATCAGATTCAAAATATGGAGTAAACTGCATCATGCAAATTAAAAATGTTAAACCCCACCCAAAAAAGATGCAGTAAAGGAAATCACAATCAAATGTAAATTAATTCTCTATCCTTTCAATCATTATGTTTAAAATAAATTTTTACTCTCTGTGTATGTGATTTGTCCTTTTTCTATGAAAGCAGTTCAAGCGTTGTTGTTCTTAGTGGCACTATTTTACTCTGGGCTTACCTTACAGTTCATGGGTGTAGTTCTACTGATAATGAACAAAGGGGTTGGTTTAGGTCCATATGCATGTAAACAAACAGTCTGCAAAGAGTGACATTCCAACTGGCACTGTTATAATTTTTTTTTCTTTAAAAATTCTTTGACAATTATTCTGACTGGAATAATTGGCATCTGGCACTGATGGGAAAGATCAGGATGCCATTCATACTACAAAAATATAATGCTATTATTGCACTTTTAACTGTCATGGTTCCTTCCTATTAAATTCTGGGATTTAGAGAGGGGCTTGTAGAATTGTCAGCTAGAGAGCTCCTCTAGTGCCTCACCAAACCTCAAATCCCATGATTGTGTGGGATGTAACCATGGCAGTTGAACTAGCACTATAATTATGTAGTGTAAATGGACCCTGGAACAGGGATGATAAGCATGATGTGGTTTAGGATAGTTGCTTTTCAGTATTGCAATTTGGGTAATTCATATATTTCCGATCATGCTTAATGCAGGACGTATAGGGCTGAATGAATTCAAAGATTGTCAAGAAGACTATCACACATTTAAATATATTATTGTGCCAGTACCTAAGTGTCTGAGATAGGACTCTAGTGGTAAGTATTAAACTAATTCAGAGATGCAAATCATATGGACTGCAAATCTGAGCACTCCTAGCCAGTGGTAAGAAGCGCTGGGACCTGCAATCTAACATCATATTTTGATTGGTAGCATGAAATATCCTGCAAACAAACATAATTTTAAAATGGAAACAATCTAAAAAGGGGGGAAAAAACCTATTATTTTCTTCTTCAGACTTCTGTCTGCCTTGAGTGTTAAGAAGGATATCAACTAGATATTTATATGTAGAGATGTATCCAGTCCATTAAAAGTATATGTACACAATCTGATGGGCAAAGTCCCTAAGGACAGAGATTTACTTGTCGGCATCCCTATGGGTCTCACCAGTGGAGCCAACACACATGTGAGAATGTGGGAAAGAGCTTTCTATGTTGTGGTACTCCAGTTGTGGAATCACCTCCCTTTGGAGACCTGCCTGGTGCTGATGTTGACTTCATGAACCTTGGTGGTGCAGTGGTTAAATGCCTGTCCTGCAGCCACTCACTCATAAACCACAAGGTTGCGAGTTCAATACTAGCCAGGGCTCAGGCTTGACTCAGGCCTGCATCCTTCCGAGGCCGCTAAAATGAGTACCCAGCTGTTGGGGGGCAATAAGCTTACAGTTGTAAACCGCTTAGACATCCCATAGTGCGATATGAAGCAGTATATAAATGAAGCTGCTTTGCTTTGCTTCATTTCAGTCTCATTTTTTTTAAAAATGACTTTATAGTAAAGCCTTTAGTGTCTAAGTAGTACTCATACAAAATGTTTGAACTGTTTTAACTTATTTTGACTTGTTCTATTCTTTAATATGTTTTAAACTGTAAATAATATTTTATTGTTTCAAAATTTAAATCCTTTTAAATAGTTATAATTGATTTTTATTATATACTGCCCTAAGATCTTTGAGAGAGTCAGTGTGGTGTAGTGGTTTGACCATTCGACTATAACCCTGTAGATCAAGGTTCAATTCTCTGCTCACCCATGGAAACCCACTGAGTGACCTTCAATGAGTCACAGCTCCAGACACCCATGATAGATTGCCTTAGAATTGCTGTAAGTCAGAAACAACATGAAGCCACAGAACAACAACAAAGGTCTTTGGACATAGGATGGACATAAAAAATTTAATGAATAAAAAAAATTAAAACTTTGCATTCAGTCATGATTCTGGGTGATACTTTATTTTCACATTCAAGGGAATTTATGCCAGGGAAATAGCAGCCCTGCCCATAGAAAAGTATCTATGGATTTAGAAATAACTATAGTACACAAAGTTCCTCTCTAATATTGTGGTGTTTAAAACTCAAACCAAATTATGTTTTTAAAAGATATTTCCCGGTTTATATCTTGTAGGAGACACAGCCAGGTTTAAGCATCTCAGAAAATATGTTTATCACTATGAAGCAGAAACCACAAGTGGGGTGACAGGAACAGCAGATACACGCAGTGGCTCCAAAATTATCTGCAAGGTAAGAAAAGGGAAGGAACATAGCCATTTTGAATATCAAGTGATCACTTGAACAAAGGCACAGGGGCAGTTCCTTATTATAGTACCACATTTCATTTGTTTCTGTTCTGCAGCTACATCATTGTTGTAAAATATATGCAAATAGTACTGTAGTGAGTAGAGAGTTAAAATCTGAATCTGGTTCAACTGTCTCTGAGAAGCATGGGAAGAAGTGCCATATGTGTGTATGTGTGTGTATTTTCTGTGTGAGATTGCTGACTGTCTTGCAGTTGATGAATCCCCCTATACTAGTGGGGCTGGTAGCTTTCATTGTGGAATGGGGAATCCATGCCAGGTTTTAATATGCACTTTACAGAACTCTCCTAGATGTTAAAGCTAATTTGGGGATAGGATTCAGAACTTTGGATGATTGCTTTAAACTTCAGGCTGAAGCCTTGAGTAGATTTACCATCCTACCAATGTGGAAGCTATCATCCACTACTGGATGACTTCAGTTAGTTCTGGGGCCCATGGAGTTTTGATTATAAAATAAACAGTTACATTTTTTTTTCACATGAAGCTATGTATCTGTTGCGGAGAAGTTAGAAAACACTTGTGAATCTATTAAATCTTAATTTAGCATGTAAATTCCTTTACATCATTTATTTCCTTGGTCAAGCCATGTTTCACACAATTTATCAGTGGCTGCTTCTTTCCTTCTCTGTGTCTGTCCTTTCCCACTGTAATGCAATATTTTCTATGTTGGGGTGTTGCATTTACTCTTTTGGGGTAATTAGTAAGTGGAATGTGCAGTCCACCCTTTCAGAATTGCAAGCTTCTGGTTTATTTGCTAATTAATTTGTCTTGGGCTACATTTGTCTGAGACACACTTCCCAAGGCCCAGCTAATACACATGATAAGATAGTCCCTTATGGATCACGCTAAAATAAAAAAGAAGGGATGCTTCCCCCACCCTACATAGGGCAGAAGAAAGAACACACAAATCTTTAGGTGTGTCTCAGAATCTTTTGGTCTTTATTTTGAAGGCCTTCAAAGATGGATTGTTCAAGGGAAAAGGCTCTTGCATAATATGCTGTAATTTTCTTTTCTTTTTAACAGTTATGTTTTAAATGGTTTTACTTTAGTTGAGAAATCAATTACATTTTTAATGTTTCTATGCAGAAACTGGCTAGTCATCTTTGTTTTTGTAAGACAGCTTGAGAAAAGGTGGGGTATAAATAAATATAATATCAACTACTACAACAACAGGGTTATGAGACTGAGAATATTATGTTTTAACCAATAGTTAATATGTCCCCCTGATTCAGCTTCAGATTTAATTTCATTTATAGTAAAAAATCTAAGGACTGAACACTAATATGTGAATTAATTTTTGTCTGTTTGTTTCAGGTTGAGCTGGAAGTCCCTCAGCTGTGCAATTTCATCCTAAAGACAAGCCAGTGTATCCTCCGAGAGGTGTCTGGGATTAATCCTGAGGGAGAGACTTTACTGAAGAAATCAAGGAGCTCAGATGACTTTGCCATGGCCATGTCCAAGTAAAGAAAACTAACCCAAACCAAATTTTCCCCGAGATACTTGTTGTTAGTTGGATGACTTCATAATTCATGCCACCTACAGACAATGATAGTAATGACAGAAGATACTAAATACTGGTCTCCAAAAATATTCTAAATGTTAATTCCTTAGTGTTCTTAAGGATTTTCCCTCCCACACCCATGGCATATATGCTACATTAAGGGTGCATTGGTTTCACCTTACTATATAAAATTTGCCAACACAAATTGTTGTGTAATTCTCAAATGTTAGTTTCATGCCTAACATGAAAAGGGATTAGGGATTTAGATACAAGCAGACCAAACGAGAGCATTTGCTCCCAAAAAAAGAATCCCTCCCCATGAAGTTTCCTTTCAGCTCCTATATTTCTAGCATTGCAGAAAAGGAGACAATGAAAGTTATACATTTCTAGAACTCTCCTATTTATGTGTTCCCATTCCCTTGATCACTTTGCCTACCCCTTTTCTTTGGATGCCTGAACTGTATTAATAAATGCTCAACTGAAGTTGTGTTACTGAAATGCTAGAAATTTGAGGACTGAAGGAAAATCGGTTATTTTAGGAACATAATTCATGGGGGGGGGGGACAAATTTGACCCCACATAGATGCAGTCCTGGACAAAGCACACCTGGCAAATGGGTGCTGGAAACTGGTGAACAAGCCATGTGCATGAAATCATATGTATGCCTCAAAGATGTGCATGATTTGAAGTCCACAGAAAACACACATAAACATGCTTTGCCCAACAGGGGGGAAAAGGCATAAAAGTGTGTATGTTAGTAAAAGTGAATTTAAAAAAATCATAGTGTTATTACAACTGTTAAGAAGAGATCCTTAACTGACTTTACCAGAATACAAAAAGCTAATATCCTGAAATCTGGAAATCATTCTTTTGTAATGTTTATGTACTACTACTACTACTACTAATAATAATAATAAAATTTATTTATACCCCACTCCTCTGTTAAAAACAGTCGGGGCGGCTTACAATGGTTAAAATTGCACCAAGAATACAGAATAAAAGCCCCAAAACCCCACCCTCCCCCTTTAAAAAAATATTAAACAGTACATCTTAAAAAATGACATAAAATCACAGAAAGAATTAAGAGTATTTAAAATGATTACAAACAAACAAAAACTGAAAGAGGTAGGGTAGCGCAACTCCTGAGACCGGAAATCTAATCAGGAAAGGCCTGCTGGAAGAGATCCATCTTCACAGCCTTTTTAAAGCTGCTTAGGCTCGTAATCTGACAGATCTCATCCAGCAAGCCATTCCATAATCTGAGGGCGATTACTGAGAATGTCCTCTGGAAGGTTGCAGACAGCCTAGATTTTAATGGCTGGAGCAAATTCCTCCCAGAGGACCGGAGTGCACGAGGAGGATTGTATGAGAGGAGGCAGTCCCAAAGATAGGTTGGACCCAAGCCATTTAAGGGCTTTAAAGGTCATAACCAACACCTTATACTGGGCCTGGAAACTGATAGGCAGCCAGTAGAGGGACTTTAATACCGGAGTTATGTTTCTGAGACCACTCTGGCTTCCATATTTTGAACTAACTGAACTTTCCAGACCAAGCACGAGGGTAATCCCATGTAGAGCGCATTATAGAAATCCAGATGGGAGGTTACCAGCACATGCACCACAGTCTCTTACTTCCAGGAAAGAGCACAGCTGGCGTATCAGTCAGAGCTGATAACAGGCACTATCTGATTAGTTATCAGGAGCGATGAATCAAGGAGCACCCCCAGACTGCGAACACAGTCCTTGACAGAGAGTGTGACCCTGTCCAGGACTGGAGGTTGCAACCCAGTTCCTGGATTCGGGGCCACTACTGTTAGCACCTCTGTTTTGTCTGGATTCACTCTCTATCTATTTTTTCCCATCCAGCCCATTGCTGCCTTAAGACATTCATTGAGAGGAGAGATGCCATCGGGAGTCAAGGCCGACAATCAAGACATGGAGAGATAGATCTGGGTGTCATCAGTGTACTGATAATACCCAGCCCCATGACTCTGAATAATCTCACCCAGCAGCTTCATATAGATGTTAAACAGCATTGGGGACAGAATGGTGCCCTCAGGGACTCCAAAAGTGAGCTCCTTTTTTGTGGAGCAACTGTCCCAGAGCAACACCCTCTGGGACCTGCATGAGAGGAAGGAATGGAACCACTGCAACGCAGTGCCTCCAATTCCTAACCCCCTCAGGCGATCCAAGAGGATGCTATGATCTATCGTATTAAAAGCCGTTGACAGGTCTAGAAGCATCAACAGGGTCACACTACCCCTGTCGATGCTCAGAAGCAGGTCGTCGGCGTCGGCCAAGGAAACCATGGCAGTCTCAACTCCAAATCCCATCCTAAAGCCAGTTTGAAATGGGTCTAGATAATTGGTTTCATCCAAGACAGCTTGGAGTTGAAGAGCAACCACCTTCTAGATTATCTTGCTCAAAAATGGTAACAGAGAGACTGGCTTATAGTTGTTCACATCCAGGGGGTCCAGGGAAGGTTTTTTCAGAAGCGGCCTAACAGCAGCTTCCTTCAAACAGGATGGAATATGACCTTCCCTGAGGGATGCATTGATGATGTCCGTAAGGAATATCCTCAATGCATCCCCCCCCCCCGGACGGCCAGCCATGATGGGCAAGGGTCGAGATGGCAGGTCGTTTTCTTCACTCTAGCAAGGACCTTGTCCACATCATTGGTACTCACAGATTGGAACTGATCTAGAATGATGTCATTAACGGAGTTGCTGGACACCTCGTCAATTGTTTCTGTCAAAACGCTGGCATCTAGGTCCACTCTTATCTGTGAGATTTTATTTGCAAAGAAGTTGTTAAACACATCACAGCAGGCCATTGTCAGGTTAAGCAACGGGTTCTGTGCAGGTGAGACCTGCGTCAGCTCCCTTAACACCCTAAACAGCTCTGCTGGACGGGAGTCTGCAGATGCACTATGTGCAGAACAGATCTCTGTGCTGCATGTGTTGCCTCTCAATAGGACCAAAGAAAGTTCCTATGACAAGTCTTGTCAGATAAGAGTCCAGTTTTCTACCAGGTGTGCTCTAGTCATTGTCCAACCCGCTTCATTTTCCTCAGCTCTGCAGTATACCATAGCTTACGATTTGGAATGGGTTGGAAAGGATGCTTGGGAGTGATCGTGTTGATAGCCTTGGTAAGATCGGTGTTCCAGGTATTAACCAAAGCTTCGACAGGGTCACCTGCATTACCAACCATTAAACCCTCCAAGGCTTTCTGGAATCTGCTTGGTTCCATTAGCCTTTGAGGGCAGACCACTCTAATGGGTCTGCCACCCCTGATGGCGTGAGAAGTGGTACTAAGCAAGGTTATAAACCTTTTCTGAGATGCATAAAACTGCTTAACTTGCCTTTAGCTTTATGTATATTGCTGAAATGTTTCTTCCTTGGTTTTCACAATGAAAAAACATACCACATTTCTCACAGCAATGCTTGAAGTCCAAATGTAATTTTGGAAAGGAAAATAATTTTCTTACAGCACTAAGTGACTTTTCCTCAACTTCCATGAAAGTTATGGAGAAGGAAGATGGTAGGGAGCTATAGTTCATGGCTATCAAATCTCAGATTTTTTTTTTCCTTTCTGTTCTTTCTGTAAATCCCATCTTTCTTTGTTTGGGGCAGATATGAGCTGAAATTCAGTCTTAAGGATGGGAATGAAGTCCAACTGTATCCTGAGGATGGTGAACCTACACACATCCTCAACATCAAAAGAGGCATCATCTCTGCTCTTATAGTGCCAACAGAGCCAGAAGTGGATGCCCAGACATTAACTATGGTAAGCAGTGTGGTCATCATTTTTTCTTCCTTCATTGTTGTAATGAAGGCCACTTGAGTGATCAAGTAAAAGTGCTTGTTCCCAGTGAGAAAACTAAGCTTTAGATAACCAAGATAACCCTTTTAGCTATATGTCCATTGATTTTAAGGACACAGACACTTATATTTTGTTCTTTCTAGGATACTGTGTATGGAAAATGTGAAAGTGAAGTTGAAGTCAAAAATAGAAAGAGTGGTTCTGTCACTGCAGGAGAAATTGAGATCAGGAGAGACCTGAAATCCTGTGATAACTTTATGCCCATCAGAGATTATGTCAGCCCTATTGCCCTTATTAAAGGCTTGGTAAGTAGATAAGAACATTGCATAAGAAATAGACTGTGTGTATTGTGTAACTCTGATGCCCTCCATTTTCCAGTATCTTCATCACTATAGGTAAAACTTGACTGCTGACTTCAATGTACTCTGATAAGTACTCTTTCCAAAATGGTAAAACAATACCTTTATTATGATGATTAAACAAGAATCACAGTGTGATATGCAAGCATTGAAGGTACACGTAACTCCTCCTCAGGTCTTTGAAGAATGTTACTTTTAAAATGAAAGCATATACAGAAAAGGGTATTTCTGGTAGAAGGTACTGTATATTGTAGCATGTTTCATTCTTCAGATGATAATGGGAAAGGTCCCCCTTAAACTTATCAGGTGACATTTGTGCTTGTACAGAGAATTTTAGGCCTAGTGAAAAAAAAATCTCTATCAAAAATTACAAAATACAGCATTATCTGATTGCTATTGCATCTCTGGTGTGGTATTCTAGATTAGTTGTTGAAAATACAGGTTAAATATAAATAATACTTTACCAAGGGTTAACTTGCTACTGTATTCCAGTAACCTTTACTATCATGACAAGCAATGAGAAGAATTTGTGTGTTTGATGAGAAATGCAGGGGAGCTGATAAGATAAACATTTGTCTCCCCACTAGACAGGCTAGTAAAGAAGACCCACATAATTAGTGGTTATAGTTAACCTTTATTTAAGAATTTAGCTGGTAGTCAAATGCAAAAGAAGCTGCCTGCAGGTGAGTATGTGGGTTGAAGAAAGGAGAGACTCAGTGAAAATTTGGATTTGGTTCATTCAAAAAGAATACCCCAAATTAACAAACATATACAAATTTTGAATGAAAAGAACTTGAAATTTTAAGAAACAAAGGATGTTGCTAATAACAGAACAGGTAGATTCATCCAAGCTCAGGGTTGAGTGTTTTAATACTTCAAAATCTGTTTTTGAACCCTTGCCTCTTCAAACATGTTTCTGGTATTGAATTAAGGTTGCCATCCTTTCCCCCCCCCAAGAGGTGTTCATCTGTATGGTCCTCTCCATGCTGGGAACAGCTATTCCTACTGTTTGGGTTTTTTTTTGCAAATACAAATGCGAATACAATTTAATTTTAGCTCATTTTTCATGAATTTGAAAAAAAAAAGCATTTCTTTTTATATATGAGATGGAAAGTGCTTCAAGCTTTTTTTAAAAAGCAATCTGACTGCAACAGAAATAAAAAGGTACAATTTTTCACAGTTCGAGCTTCTTTCCAGGGTTGGCCTGCAGTGCATTTTGTTTCACTATTACTGACTGTAAAATTAACTCAACCACAACTATGTTTACAGAATACACCATTATCCACCCTGATAAGTAGCAAGCAGCATTGTCAGTATACAATTGACCCAAAGAAAAGGCATGTCTCTGCAGCAGCCTGCACTGAGAAACACTTGTTCCTGCCTTCTTCATACAAGTAGGTTGCATGTCATCAAACTTCTACCATTTCCAATGTTAAGGGTGACAGCTATGTCTGAAATTAGCGCTACATAGTTACAGTTCAAACATACATACATATATATATATATATTTGCTTGGTTTTTCTAACTAGGAATCAGTATGGCATGATGGCCACGGTCAAACAGATTCTGAGAATTGAAGATACCCCCAGAATCAACAACAGAGAAATGGATGGTGAGGCTTGAAGATTTTTTTACAGCTCTTATATTTAAAAATAAATTTAGGCATCTTATGTAAAGGGAAGCATAATGGGGTATGTACCTAGTTGGCTGTCTAAGGCAACCCTTAGCAGGGGACTCAATGTTTGGTAGGACATGCACTGGAGATGAGACCATGGATCCATTACAAAGACAGGAGCATTCCAGCTGGGAATCATAATGTAAACCTTCATTTATTCCACTATTGAATTGAATCCACTATTTAGCAATGAATTTCAAAATTCTGCTTCCCATTGGGTGAGATTACAAGAGATTAGATTAATTTTAAATAATTTTTTTTTTGTATTTCAGCACTTTTGTGATTTTTTTGTTTAAAAAAACAAAACCAAAGCCATTGCTGTGAAAACATTTCTAGACAGAGAAGTGTATTTTGCAGAAATACCCCATTAAAATAGCCATTTGCTGCAAGATTTGCATTTTTGGACACGTTTACAGATTTTTAGTTTGTCTGTATAAACACAAAATTATATATAATTTCTAGTTCTGACAGGGAGAAAGCTTCTCTGGAGTTAAGACATGTTAGAGAGGTTAAAAACATGGTGGAAATGTTCCCTGTGCCATCTAGAGGGCGTAAGCCCCCTTTAAAATCAAAACTGAGGGGAGGTGATCACGAGTGCTGGTGGCTGTATGTGGTCTGATGGGAAGTACTTTGCCCAAACTTGTCTTGAACAAATCTCTGACCTCAGAGTGGGAAATCTAATATTGGCATTAACAAACACAGATAAACTTCTTCAGTAACTCTCACTTTAAAACTGGAAGTCCAACCTTATAAGTGGTTGGTGGGGTGGAACAAAGAGATTAGTAGGAGTCTGGCAGTGGGCAGGGAGGGAGACAGCATAGAGCTCCTACATCCATAATTCTTCCAGCCCCCAAACATACCCCAATATGGCATAACATATTGCACATCTTGGTACAATAGAATGACTGCATGCCATTCAATTATATTTCAGAAGTGATGGATTTATTGGGTGTGTGTGTGTTTGGAACACCCAGAAGTATAAATGTATCATTTTAAGAATATGTATTGCTTTACAGTCAATGGCCTGATGCAGAGAAGTCTATCCTTGGAAGGTGTTGAGACCAAGTCCTCCAAACATGGTGATGCTGTTCTGAAAGTCCTCCAGGAACTGCAGAAACTGTCAGTCACCCAGCAGAACCAGAAAAGAGCCAGTCTCTTCTACAGATTAGTAACAGGACTGAGGGCCTTGCACAATGAAACTCTGGGTCCACTGGTGCCAAAGTTGATGGAAACTTCCAGGTAATTTATCAATCAGAGGTTGTGTAAATATGGTAGAATTCACTGGCAAATGAATCCAAAACAAATAAACTGCACACAGGGTGTTCAGCTCTTTAACATACAAGCCAGCTGACATGTTACAACAGAAAGTCATATGATGCAAGTTTGGATTAGAGGGAACAGCAGGAAACAGAAGGGTTTTTCCTAAATAGATCATAGACAAAAATGAAAGATTTCTTTTTGCCTTATCAAAAACTCTTTAACCTCCATCAGATAAGCTAATCTATTTTGTATCTTCTAAGCTGGAAACTATCTATTTATCGCTAAATGTATTCCCATTAGTACTGACATTCAGACCATATTTCACTAAGTTCAAATGTTCAAATTAGGGATTTGTCACTCAGCTTCTTGGCCAAAGCTAACATTTCTTAGCCAGAGCTTGCCTATTCTGGCTGTGAGATTCTAGAATTTGTAATCCAAAAGAAGTAACTTTTCCCAGCTCTGCTCTTAGCTACTACATCTATGCCTGTGTTGAAGTTGTAGAGAGCTGCTTGAACTTTCTTGTGTGGATTATAAATTGGAATGAATCTTTATGGACTCTTTCAATGACCAAAGAAAGTCTTGTTTGGGTCCCATCTCACTGGGAAATTAGAACAACTGTTGCAACTGGAAAAAAGGTTGATACACTTTCCAAAAATAACTAAATACTTATTTTATTTTATTTTATTTTATTTCTATGCTGCCTTTTCCCCCAGAAAGGGACCTAAGGCAGCTCACAGATAAATGCTAACAAGAGCAGAATGTTCAGTTTAATTGTTCATGTCCATAACTTTGGATAATAGATTTCCAAAGGATTTGTATGACAATATAGGTTGCCCCTTTAACTTCTCAAATTTCTTCTCTTCAATTTTTAAATTGTAATTTTTATTAGGGTATTAGAGAACATACAACTTAGAATTGTTCCCAGGTCTATCCAATGAGAGCTCATTGCCACCGCCTCCTCTTCCTCTTCCTCTTATATTTTAGTTTTGATTTTAATTGGGTTTTTCATGCAGAAATCTTGCTTCAGTGAGATTATTTTAAATATGTTTTAACATGTTTATTTAATGCTTTTTTAAGGGGTGGGTGGGTCTCAGGATTTTGGCTTGTTTTTATTGTATTATGGTTTATTTGTATGGAATTTTTAACACTGTAAGCCACACCGATTGCTCAGCAGAGGGACGGGGTATAAATAATAATAATAAATAATAATAATTAATTAATTTTTAAATGTTACTGTATCTGAAGGACACAACCAATCATTTCTTCTTAAGTTATTTTAAGGAGTATTGAACATGATATCCAAATCTATATATTTCTACTCTTTGTAATTTTCTTTTGCATCTTCAGTGCTATTATTCAAATAGCAAGTTAACTGTAAATAATTGAATTTGATCTAAAAAAAAGAGAAATATCAGAAATCATCACCATGAGCAGAAAATAATAAATAAAGGAATGGTTGTAAAATGGATTCCATATTGATGATAAAAGGCAAGTGCCAGCAGTTGTATGCCTTCAAATCAATGTTGTTCTCTATTTATGTGTTTTCTCTTTAGTTCCATCACAGTGCAGGCTCTGGCTCAGTGTGGTACCCCTGAATGCTTTGGAGCTATCCTCCAAATACTGAGGACTGGCAATGTTGATCCTCTTATAACAGATGCCATCACATACAGCTTGGGATTACTGTCTCCTTCATCCACCATAAGGATACAAGAACTCCTTAACATGGCCCAGTATCACCAAAGTCGAGCAACTTTTTATGCCTTGAGCCATGCAGTGAATAGGTACATCTCCAGTTGGTACATTTTTGAAAGGAAAATGCTAGTCTGGCATGCTTTCAGGGATAATCTGTGGGGAGCAATTTTGCCATGTTTTGCAGGTGAGGTGGGCATTTTATGTTTAGGGGAGCCCTTTTCCAATCAGGACGTAACTTGAAGTAACTTTTGGTTTTGGGAAAATCTCTACTAGTCAGTCTAAAACAGTCCATGCCTTATGACATTTTGTACAAAATTTTTGCTCACAGACCTACTAGAGGAGTGGGAGGTTAGTAATTGGTTTTTAAAAGAGATTTAGATTTCATAGGGTAGAAGATGATGTGGGATTTTTTGTGAGGGTGGGGCATACTTTATACACTCTGGTTTGCTGTGTAACATAATGCCTTTATGGATGGCCAATCTCTATGATATTTAAAACTAATGAATAGTGGAAGTTTCTTAACTGTGGAGCACAAGCACTTCAATATGAATGTGATATACAACCTGGTCCAAATAAATATTAACATTAAACTGTGAGCATTTTGGAAATAATTCTCTGTAAGAATATATGGGCTAACGATTTTAGCTGAAAGACTTAAACAGGTTTTAATAGATACTATTAAAGAAGAACAAGCAGGATTTCTCCCTGGAAGGAAATTAAAGGATAACATAAGAATGGTCATCAACACTATTGAATATTACGAAAAAAACAATGACAAAAAGATGGCACTTATTTTTTGGGATGCCGAGAAAGCGTTCAGTAATGTTAATTGGTTATTCATGAAGGAAACATTGAGAAAAATGGAAATGGGAAATAAATTTTGTAGCTGGATAGAAGAGATATACTCAAAACAAACTGCTAATTTGATAATAAATGGAAATATAACAGAACAGATCAATATTGAAAAAGGGACGCGCCAAGGATGCCCACTCTCACCGCTTCTTTTTATAACAATACTGGAAATATTGTTAAATAAGATAAGACAAGATAAGAACATAAAGGGAATAAAAATAAGAGGTAAAGATTATAAACTAAGAGCATTCGCAGACGATCTTGTATTAACATTGGAAGATCCGTTAACACAAATTGAGAATGTGTTACAGAACTTGAAAGACTTTAGAAAGGCGGCTGGATTTAAGGTTAATTATGAGAAGACAACCCCCCTCTGCAGACCAGGGCGTCGGGGACGCCCTGGTCTGGAACGCCGGCGGAGCTCAGCCTCCACACCATGGCGCTCCTCCGGCGACTCTAAAAGGAGCACCAAATTGGCGCTCCTTTTAGATGTCAGGGAAAGTGTGCCCTAAAAGCGGCGGGCGCACTTTCCCTGACTCAAACTCCGCGGCGCGTCCTGTCGCCGCGGCGTGAGGTCATCCCCGGAGCGCCGGCCGTGCAGACGGCCGGCGATTCCGAGGGCGACCTCAGGAAGAGGAAGGGGCGCCGCTCGTGCGGCTGCCCTTCTTCTTCCGGGCCCAGAAGACGGCTCAATTAGCCGTCTGCCAAGGCCTAATGATTATAACAAAGAACATGACAAACATAGAGAAAAAGGAATTAGAAACAAAAAGAAAATGTATGATAACCAAAAAAGTTAAATATTTAGGAGTATGGATAACCAATAGGAATACAGACTTATTTGATAACAACTACAAGGAAAAGTGGAAAGAAATAAAAGAAGAGCTGGCAAAATGGGGTAAATTGAAACTTTCTTTAACAGGAAGAATAGAAATGATTAAGATGATGGTTCTTCCTAAAATGAACTTTTTATTTCAATGTATCCCAATAATCCATAATAAAAAACCATTTAAAGATTGGCACAAAGATATAAGAAACTTCATTTGGAACAATAATAAAGCAAGAGTTAATTGGTTAACAATGACAAGAAAGAAAAAGGATGGAGGTATGAATTTACCAGATTTGGAGTTATACCATAAAGCAAATGCATTAGATTGGTTATCTGATTGGGTGATGTTGAAAAGAGAAGAAATTTTAAATTTGGAAGGATTCAACAACAGATGTGGGTGGCACAGTTACCTATGGTATGAAAAAGATTCGATTCACAAAGATTTTAAGCACCATATAATAAGAAAAGCGCTTTTAAATACATGGAAGGAAATTAAGGGGAAAATATACAGGAAAATACCGTTATGGATTTCACCGCATGAAGCCTTCTATGGGAGATGGACAGCAGTAAAAACATGGCTGAAATATAAAGATATATTTAAAAAAGGAGTTGATCAAAAATTGGATTTAAAATCAATTGAAGAAATAGCACAATTGGACTCCAAAATGCATTGGTTGCTATACATACAACTAAAAGAAAGATTTAAAATGGACGTAAAACTTCAAGGATTTGAAGAAGAAACATTTGAAATAGACAAGGTGCTGCAACAATCACCCAAACATAGGATAAGTAATTTTTATACAATTTTAATGGAAATTAAACAAGAATCAGAGAAAATATCAGACAACATGATAAAATGGGCAATGGATATAGGAAGGACAATAGAATCGGAACATTGGGAAAAAGCAAGAAGAAAGACAGATAAATTTACAAAATCGCAAGATCTAAAAGAAAATTTTTGGAAAATGGAACAAAGATGGTATTTGACTCCAGCTAGAATAGCTAAGATATACAAAATAAAAGAGAAAGAATGCTGGAAGTGAAACAGAATGTAGGTACTTGGTTCCATACATGGTGGAATTGTTCAAAAATAAAAAATTATTGGAAAAAGATACACATAAATATACAAAATATGTTGAATATTAAATTTGAAATACGTCTGGAATTTTATTTGTTGAATATGTTAAATTGCTTGGATCAGGTTATTGAGAGAAAATATTGGAGAATCCTCCTCTATATGGTGACAGCTGCCAGAATATTAGTCGCCCAAAAATGGAAAAAACAGGACATACCTACTGTAGATGAATGGTTTTTAAAATTAGCAGAAATGAAAGAAATGGACAAATTAACAAATATACTGAATAATAAAGACTCGGAATTTATTGAAGAAGAATGGGCTCCAATGGAGAAATATATTAAAATAACTGGAAGTAAACAAGCTAAGATATTAAAAGAAAAGTAACGTAAATGGTTTATTAATAAGAATTGTAAGAAAAAAATAATCTAAGATAGAAACTTAAGAACAATTGAAAATATATAAGTACTCATTGTGGAAGAACTAAAGGAAGGTTGTATATATGTATTGTAAATAGAACTTTTGTACTAAAAGTATGTATTGTACAAATTGTTTTAATTATGTAATAAAAATTCTAAAAAAAATAAAAAAGAATATATGGGCTAATCTGCACTACAGAAACAATGCAGTTTGGCACCATTTTAAGTGCCATGGCTCAATGCTATGGAGTTATGGGACTTGTAGTTGCATGAGATATTCAGCCATCTCTGTCAGAGGCTCTGATGCCACAACAAATTACAGATCCCAGGATTATGTGAGATGGCTCCATAACAGTTAAAGTGGTGTCAAACTGCATCTTTTCTGCAGTACAGATGCAGCCTATGAGGATGCCTATGGCCTTTGGGTCTACTGCTTATTCCTTCTTTGCTATACATAGTCCCTGAATTTTTCTTGTAGATTTGTGATATATTTTCCTACCTTCCAGGTTCTACTATGAAGTAGACTCTCAGGCAAAAGAAATAAATGATGTTGCAAATTTTATGTTATCACTGATTGGCAATGAATGTTCCAAGGATGATGAACTCACCTACCTGACCCTGAAGGTAATTTATTTAAAAAAAAAAAAAGAAAGAACCTGTGCATTATTTGTCCTTGATTACATGAGTCTTCAGAAACATTTTTTTTTTGGGGGGGGGAGGGGGCATTGGCCATGCTAGCCAAGGAACCTTGGAGTGTCAGCCACCCAAAAGCAACATTTCCAGACTTTGGTTACCTGTTATTATTCTTTGTTGGAAAGAACTGATTTGTACCTTTTGTGTGTGATTAACAGGCTATTGGCAATATGGGGAAAGCACTGAATGAGAATGGGAATGTGAAACATTATCTAAAAATATGCATTAGAAGTAATGTTGCATCTTCTGAAGTCCAGAAAGCAGCTATTCAGGCACTGAGAAAAATGAGTATTACTGAGGAGGTAAACAGAATAAGTTTTGACTTTATTGTCGTGTTTGTTTGTTTTTCCCCTCTTTCTATATACTAAAACTACATTTTAATATATAATATAAAATGTTATTTAATAATAAGTCTCTCTCTCTCTCTCTCTCTCTCTCTCTCTCTCTCTCTGTATAGGTACATGCCTGCCTATCTGTTTATCTCCCTTTATTGTGGGATCTCAATGCAGTATACAATATAAACAATTTAAAACACTTTCAGATTAAAAACTCAAAACCAAAAATGTGACCTAATCACATTGGTGCTGTAGATGGATCTCCAGCATATTGATTTACAATAAGGACTGAATTAAAAGAATATACTGGAGATTAAAATACCTTAGGCTTCATGTGTGGAGAGTTAAATATTTATTTGAATAGCAATATTCATTAATTGTTTACTATTTTCATACTGTAATATCCCACTCTTCCCATTGTTATAGGACCAAGCACTCCTTGTTAAGGTCTTCCAAGAAGCCTCCTCTCCAGTCAATAAACGACTGGCAGCTTATCTGATGTTGATGAGGAATCCTTCCTCCTCAGACATTTCCAAGGTCCTTAAAACTCTTCAGAGGGACAAGAATGAACAAGTGAAAAGCTTCATAGCCTCCCACATTGCCAATATCTTAGATTCTGAAGACCCAAATACTGAACTGTAAGTAAAGTTGTTATAGAATCTACTGGTGTGCCTTTAGATTTGTACCTTTACTTGAAATTCATCCAATGTGTTAGGGGCTATGCAGACGGGCAGAAAAAAAGTGACCTGGAGTTGCCTTTTACCTAAGCTGCAGCAACCGCACTGCCTGCCCTGAGGTTGCCCTAAATGGGGACAGAGCAAGCGCACTGGAGGGAGTCAATGCAGCTTTTCCAAGGCTGTATTGAAGCCCCAGCAACTGCACTGCCAGCCCCAAGGATGCTGCAAAGGGAGACGGAGCAACTGCATGGGCCAGCAGCGGCTGCTTTAATTATTTTTGTTCTCAAATGCACATGCACATGTACAGTAACATCTCTCCACACCTGCACATCTATGCAGGAAAACATCCCTGCACACCTGCACATGACCTGTCTTAGGGGGGATGCAGACAGGAGGTCCTGGGCCGCCCCAGGAAATGGAGGATTGAGGCCGAGGCTGCCGGATGCATTGGCCCCAATTCTCCCATTTGCTGCCTCAGAAAGGAGCACCAAAATGGTGTTCATTTCAGAGGCGGCAAATAGGCCACCCCAAGAGCTGCTGCGTGGCTCTTCTGTGTCCCTTCTGGTGCAGCATGTCAAGACGCTGCGCCAGGAGGATGTTCTGACAGTGCACACTGTGTGTAACAGCATGCGCTGTCAGAACGTCCTCGGGGAGGAGTTGGGGCGGTCGGCATGTGGCTGCCCCTCCCCTTCCCTGCCTCCAAGACAGCGCAAAGTGTAGTCTGTAGAGGCCCATAGGCTAGTATACAGTCTGTCACTCTCTGTGTACCAAGGTGACTAAAGTTCAGCATCCCTGTGCACCTGCACAGGACCTGTTATAGGGTGGTATACAGTCTGTCATTTTGTCTGTACAAAGGTGACTGAAGTTTGGCATCTCTGTGCATCTCCACAGGATCTGTCATACACCCAAATATCATGCAAGGATTCACTGACCTCCACTTCTCCCCAAGGAGTGGGTGCAGTAGACAGGTGCCACTGTCTGATTGTGCCACCCTTGGGGCGAAGGAATGAGTTTGTCAACTGAAAAGACACTCCATCCTCCTCCACAAAATATGTCCCACACAGATCAGAGGGGAGAGGAGAGGTACATGCAAGGGAGGTTTGTGTGGACAGACTGGATACATGCAGCTGGTGGAGATCCAAGGGATGTGGTCAACAGGACACACAGACAAATGTTACTCCAGGAGCCCTCCCCCCCCCCATCATGTCAGGAAATGGTGTGCAGGTCTTAGGCACACCTGCACACCTGCACAGAAGAGGTCACAAAAGCCCCTTTCATGTAAACTGTTGTGCATGCTGACAGCAAGCGTACATCCAACAGAATGCATTTATTGTCATAACAGAGGACAGTTGCTAGGGCACATGCGTAGGATTACAATTAGGGTTAGGGTTACAATTAGGATTAGGTTTCTAATATTCAAGCGCACCTGCACCAGTGCATCCACACTTGGAAGCATAGGGTGTTTTAAATTAAAGCTTGCATCATAAGGCACATGCTCTGGATCGCTGAGTCAATTTCTGCCACATATGCAACAGTGCATTTATACAGCTATTTTCTGGTACATCAGTGTCGCTGCATACATACACACATGTGAAGGTGCACATCTTCACCAAAGGAGCAGAAAAAAACAGCTCCTCTTTGGAGTGGTTTTTCCTGGCATATGACAGCTAGAGGGCGCTTTCCTGGAGACTTAGGTGTGCATCATCTAAAGGCCACACCTACAAGTCACCCTCAAAGCACCCCTTTTTGCCTGTCTGCATTGCCCCTTACTAAATATTTTGAAGGATTTTTTTTAAAGCCAGAATCCATAGGGTCCACTGTCTCCCAATCCTTCTTCAGCAAGGGTGACATGCATACTCCGACTATGTCTATAGGATGTCTATAATCAACTATGACACAATGAAAGGGATAGTAATATGTACATCAAAAGCACACCTGACAGGTGCCCATTCTCTACCAAATGAGAGAAGTATCAGGGATCTCTACATCATGTGGGAAATGCAAAGGGTTGTGAGCACATCCCCACCATGAAGTAAAGTGGGTGGCTACCTTGGAAAAGGCATTATCAGAGGTGGCACCCTAATGGTAACATCCCCACCCAGAGAGGCTTGCATTTATGTATTTCCTGCTAGTCCTAGTGCCTTTTTCTGAGTTTAGCCAACATGCATCTAAGCCACTAAGGGCCTTTGCAGACTGCCAGAAATAGTGCAAATTGAATCCACTTTAACTGCCCTGACTCAGTGCTAGGGAATCATGGGAACTGTAGTTTATTGTGGCACCAGAGCTGTCTGACAGAGAAGGCTCAAAATCTCAGAAAAAAAAAACAATTCCCATGATTCCCTAGCACTGAGCCAGGGCAGTTAAAGTGGACTCAATTTGCACTATTTCTAGCAGTCTGCAAAGGCCCTAAGTAAGGATGTCTCTCATAAGACACCAATAATGTCATATTAAACCAGGGTTGGAGAAAATGCAGACCATGGGTCTGCAGTCCCCAGCATCTTTTTGTGGTGTCCAGGATTAAAGTTTCTTTGATTTTTTAAAACATATTTTGCTCCCCACCTCCTGATGGATGGGGAGGACATTGCCACTTTTGTGCTCCCAAGGCCCTTTCAGGACCAGGAGAGTTTTTCTCACACAAGAAGTGATCTAGAGGTTGACCTCTGGTTCACTTCCTTAGTGGTCTTTAGCTAGTTAAAATGACAAATTACCTTCATGCCCCCTGGAAAGTGTTTAGGACCTTTGGGGGCAAAACCTGATTTCCTCCCCCCCCCCAAGGGGTGTGGACCTTTGACGTCTCTTGGAGAGGTCATTTGGTTTCCAATCCCACAACAGTCACCAACCCTTTTTTTAAGCAGATCCAAAAATTTAGCTTAAATATTTTCAAAAGAAAAAAATTGTTGTTAACTATGACAGTCTGTTTCCATGTTATCAGGCTCAGAAACAACATTCAAGAAGCTATCAAAAGAGACCAGCTTCCAATAGCCAGAGACTTCCAAAAATTTTCACGAAACTACCAAGCATTCAAGAGTCTTTTGATGCCCTGGTCCCATGATCCTATTTCCGGAAAATTGGTGGGAAATCTGATTTTTGAGCCAAATAGCTATTTACCTAGGGAATCTATGCTAAAACTAACACTACAGGCTTTTGGAGTGAACGCTGTGGATCTGTTTGAGGTACAAAAAAACCTTTCTCAACTTTAATGTTTATTTGCCTTCTTTTTTTTCTATATGTGTTATGCAATTCATATTATGCTTTTTTGCCTTTGGAGTCATGCATAAAAGTTAAAACACAAAATAAAAACAATATAATGCACACACCTCCCAAAAGTGTATGCTGATAGCATGCCCATTATCAAAACTTAGGGCCTTTGCAGACTGCTAGAAATAGTGCAAATTGAGTCCACTTTAAGGGTTAGGGTTAGTGCTAGGGAATCATGGGAATTTTTTCTGAGACATTGAGCCTTCTCTGTCAGAGAGCTCTGATGCCACAATAAAATACAGTTCCCATGATTCCCTAACCCTAACCCTTAATGTGAACTCAATTTGCACTATTTCTAACAGTCTGCAAAAGCCCTTAGGAAACAAGCAGGCATTTCAGCCATCAATTGGACTACAGGTAAAACTGCTAAAATGGCATCTGTTCTTATCCTATTAAAAATCTGATCCAAAAGTTCCATCAATATAGTAGCCAAGCTTAAAAGCATGGCATGTTACCTTCACAGTTGAAATCTTTCTATAGAGATGGAGGGAGCAGTACAAATAGGGACTTCAGTGTGTTTCTATACTTATCTGGGATAAGCCAAGTTGAACTCTACGACATATTCTATGACATATTCTATGACATATTCCCCATAGTATAGGATATGTGGTTAGGACTTTGGGCATGTCACACTTTCTTATCCTCAAAGGAAGGCAAAATCAAATTCCCTCTGAACAAATTCTGCCAAGCAAACCTTTAGGGCAGGGGTAGGCAACCTTTCCCCTTTAAGGGACGAGGGACTTCAGCTCCCAGAAGCCTCAGCCATGTTGGCCAATAGTCCCATGTTGGCCAATAACTCCTGGGATTCTGGGAGCTGAAGTCCCTCGGCCCTTAAAGCGGAAAGGTTGCCTACCCCTGCTTTAGGGTCTCCATAGGTGAGAAATGACTAGAAGGTAGGCAACAACAACAAGCCATTCAAGCACTATTGTAAAGTGCATCATGTTAACTGTAAGACAAATTCCAAGATCTGTACTGTGGCAAATAATACTTTTAGTATATAATAGTATATTTATTGAATACAAAAATATATTTATTATTGTATTACCACAATATGGGATCTGGAATTACTCTGCTATGTCCCTTGAGGCAGGCAGACATTTTTGTATAGTTTAACTGCATCTTTAAAAGTTATTTTGAAAAAGTAACACATTAGTAACACCCTTTTACTCTTTAAGTGTCAAACAAGATGTTACTTTTTTAAAATAGTGAGTAACATCTGACAGGTTACTTTTAAAAACAGACTCTGAAGTTGTAGGGTATTACCAGAACTGAAGTCTGTTGGTTCTGAAGGTGAAGAGACTTCTCTGTTTGTAGTGTATAGTTGCCTCTTTTAGTTAATGTGGAAATTCAAGTGAAAAAAACTTATATGCTCACCTCTTCTTCTCCCATCTCCCCATATTAGATCGGTTTGGATGGGAAAAACTTTGAGCCTACACTGGAAGCCATGTTTGGACCAAAAGGGTTCTTTCCTGACAGTGCCACCAAAGCTTTGTACTGGGTTGATGGCAAAGTACCAGAACAAGTTTCTCAAGTGCTCTCTAAATATTTTGCATATACCAAGGATGGAAAACAAGACCAGGTATGCTGCCATTTTCTAGAGAATACTGTACTCCTGATTTTTCAAAACCAATATGAGAATGTCTGTATGTAGAGAGAGCTTGAGCACCTTTTAGACTAATTGAAAGAAAGATGTTGACAGTATGAGCTTGGGCCTGTACAGCCAGCCAGAAATAATGCAGCTTGAGAGACCTTTAACTATCCTGGCTAAGTGTTATGGAATCATGGGAACTGTAGTTCATTGTGGCACCAGAGCTCTCTGACAGAGAAGGCTCAATGTCTCAGAAAAACTACAGTTCCCATGATTCCTTAGCACTAAGTCAGGACATTTAAAGTGGTCTCAAACTGCATTATTTCTGACAGTCTGTAGGGGGGAAGCAGATGGGAGCTTCCCGTGCGCCGCGGGACGGAGCGCCGCTGGAGCGCGGCAGCCACACCGCGGCACACTGTCGGCGACTCTAAAAGGAGCACCAAATTGGCGCTCCTTTTAGATTTCAGGGAAAGTGCGCCCTAAAAGCGGCGGGCGCACTTTCCCTGACTCAAACGCCGCAGCGCGTGCGGTCGCCGTGGCGTGAGGTCATCCTCGGAGCGCCGGCCGTGCGGAGGGCCGGCGACTCCGAGGGCGACCTCAGGAAGAGGAAGGGGCGCTGCTCGTGCGGCTGCCCCTCCTCTTCCCTGCCCAGAAGACGACTCTATTAGTCGTCTGCCGAGGCCGTGTAGTCTCAAGTCTTACTTCCTCAGATGCATTTGGATGAGAATGTCTGAACGGGTTTAGGTTTTACATACTGAATAATGTATTTTTAATCTGTAATGCTAAGCATGCTGCCCAGCCATGAAAGTACCTAAGAATTCTGTTGAACAATGTTTTGAGTATGCTTAGGATTACAGCTTTTGAAGACTAAGGAGGGTTGCAGACTGCCAGAAATAGTGCAAATTGAGTCCACTTTAAGGGTTAGGGTTAGGGAATCATGGGAACTGTATTTTATTGTGGCACCAGAGCTCTCTGACAGAGAAGGCTCAATGTCTCAGAAAAAAAAAAACAATTCCCATGATCCCCTAGCACTAACCCTAACCCTTAAAGTGGACTCAGTTTGCACTATTTCTGGTAGTCTGCAACCCCCCTTGGTTTATCACGCTTTCATACTACTTTTAAATGCTTCCTATAACTGAGAAAATCAACAAGGGCCTGAAAAATCTGAGGCTCTCTAAGAGTAGTTAGGGGCCTTTGCAGACTGCCAGAAATAGTGCAAATTGAGTTCATTTTAACTGCCCTGACTCAGTACTAGGGAATCATGGGAATTGTAGTTTACTGTGGCACCAGAGCTATCTGACAGAGAAGGCTCAATATCTCAGAAAACAATATAATTCCCATGATTTCTTAGCACTGAGCCAGGGCAGTGAGTCATTGGCTGGAAACAGATGGCCAAATAGAGCAGCTTCTTGCTGTTTCAAGGGCATTGTGTTAAATGACCATGCCCTCAATGATGCCAGCAAAAGGAGCAGATTTAATCTGCTCCTTCCAGCAGCTCATTTGGGACCATGATAGTGGCTTGCTTCAGAAGTGGACCATCCGGTCGCTGTGGTGTCAGAGAAATCACAGTTGGAGCGGCTATAGATTGCTCCTTCTGGGCTATCTGTTTTGGCCCATAACCAGTTCTTGTTTTCTAACATTCTCAGTTCCCCACACATAAATTTGCCATTGTGGTATATTTATCTTGTGTACACCACTGCCACTTCACTTACAAATATCCCAAATATGCCCTAACAGGTTTTTATAGATATGTAAGTATCAAACATAAAGAAATAAAACAAAATTGGCAGATTGAAAGTATAAAACTCAGTAGCTTAGATCCTCTAACCAACATAATTTTTATCAATTTTGAGACTGGTCAATGTGTAGCCAAAAAGTCTAGTATGGGGAATTTTATTTAGCTCAAACTGAGAGGGCGTCGGCTACAAGGACCCTGAAAGATTTTTTCTCATTTGTATACCAAGAGGCCGATGGATCTAAGAATTGATGCAGATGCAGAATTCTCCAATTAAAGTATTATTTTATTAAAGGGACAATCACACAGTAATTCACACTCATATGCTTGTTCATTCAAGGCTCAGGAAATCAGGAGTTAGCTTGGAAAAGATCTTGAGGCAATACTTACTACAGATGAGGCTTTCTTCAGGATCCAGTTGGGTGAAGTGGCATGGAACACATTTGTTCTGAGAGCGTTGGTTTGAACGGAAGTGCCAGTAACTGGACTAGAGACCACAGTGACGTAGTATCCCCATGAACTCCAAATCAGCACACTGAGAGGAAAAAATCCAGTTTTTTTTTTTTTTTAAGAGCTAAAACTAGTTGCAGGGCAAAGGTGTGAGATTGTATGGGTGAGGTAATCCAGTCTGGCAATATTCAAGGTGAATGGGATTAAGTCATTAGCTGGCCCATCAGGTGAGACATCTAGGCAATTATCACCCATTCTTTCTGATTATGGAGGTGATGATGGTCCATTTGCAATTCCCACACTACCTGCCTGTCTTTGAGATAGTTTCTGTCATTCTTCCAAGTAATCTTGGTATGAGCTGCCTGTCATCACCCAGATGGCACTTGGGGTCAACTACAGGGTACATGTGGGGTCATGTGGAATGCCACACATACACACCAAAATTCAGAAAAATGCACTTTGGCTAACAAATGCTCCTGTCCTCTTTAGCAGCAATATCATGTAAATATCATGTTTGAATATGTCAGGCTTTGTCATGAGGTTATAAAAAAACCCTACTCATTGATAATTTGAACCATTGTTGCAGGTAAAAGGCTTTATTTTTCGGATTAGTTGACTGCTGTAGACCAGCGGGAAAATCGGGGGGCGGGGGAAACAAGAATAGTGAAACACTGAAATCTGGAAGTGGACAGAGGTTTCTTCTAAATTATTTTTGAAGCAGTTCAGAAAGGCCCTGCAACTTATTTAAGAGGTAAAATGAAGTGTAAAGAGATATAATTGAATACTAAAGTTAGGATTATCCATGCCATCATATTTTCTATTTCTATTTATGTTTGTGAAAGCTAGACAGTAAAGAAACCAGATAGGAAGCAAATCAACTCAGTTGAAATGTGGTGCTGGAGAAGAGTTCTATAGATAGCATAGACTGCTAAAAAGACAAATAAATGTGTCCTAGAGCAAATCTAACCTGAACACTCCCTAGAAGGGAAGATGACTAAACTGAGACTGTAACACTTTGGCCATATCATGAGAAGACATGATTCACTTAAAAAAACAGCAACACTATAATTCTTAGCAAAGTAGAAGGCAGTAAGAAAAGAGAAAGATGCACTCCAGATGGATAAATTCAATGAAAGACACAGTGGTCATGAGTCTGCAAGACCTGAATGGGACAGTTGATGACAGGGTGATTTGTAGGTCTCTCATTCATAGGGTCACCATAAGTTGGAGTGAACTTATACAATGTGGCTTGGAGGACCAAGAGAAGGTTAAGAAGTGATATGATAGCCCTGTTTAAATATTTGAAGGGATGTCATGAGGATGGAGAAAGCTTGTTTTCTGCTGCTCCAGAGACTAGGGGCCTGAACAGACTGCCAGAAATAATCCAGCTTGAGACCACTTCACCTGTCCTGGCTCAATGCTAGGGAGTCATGATGATTGTAGTTTTTTCTGAGACACTGAATCTTCTCTGTCAGAGAGGTCTGGTGCCACAATAAACTACAGTTCCCAGGGCAATTAAAGTGGTCTCAAACTGGATTATTTCTGCCAGTCTGTTCAGGCCCTAGGGCATGGAGCAATGGATTCAAACTGCAGGAAAAGAGATTCCACCTCAATGTTAGGAGGAACTTCCATACAGTAAGAACTGTTCAACAGTGGAACATGCTCCCTTGGAGAGTGGTGGAGTCTCCTCCTTTCGAGGTTTTTAAACAGAGGCTGAATGATCATCTGTTGGGGGTGCTTTTATTGTGTATTCCTGTATGGCAAGGGGTTGGACTTGAGGTCCTTGAGGTCTCTTGCATAATTCCATGGTCCAAAACACACTGCAGAAATAATCCAATTCAAGACCGCTTTTACTGCCCTGGCTCAGTCCTAGGGAATCCTGGGAATTGTAATTTATTGTAGCATCAGTGCTCTCTGACAGAGAAGGATAAATGTGTCAAAAAAACTACAGTTCCCAGAATTCCCTAGAATTGAACCAGGACAATAAAGCAGTCTCAAACTGTATTATTTCTGCATGTTTTGGACCCATGATTATATGACCATAAGCACCTGCAAGCTCAATTTTCCAGGGGCTAATTCCTCCTCCTAAAGCAAGCTACTACACTATCTGAAAAACCTTTTCCAAAAGTCAAAGACATCTTTTTTGACTGCCACCTTGAGCAATAACATATGGAGCTGGAGTCAGAAATAATCATTACAGGAACCTGTGTGTGTTTGTGTGTATATGTATCTTGCCTGACATAATACACAACATGTACATCAGGGGTAGGCAACCTTTTTGAGCTGGGGGCCGGGTTGCTGTCCCTCAGACAATTGGGGGGCCGAAGCACCAAAAATAAATAAATAAATAAATAAATTAAAATTAAAATTATTTCTTTTTAAAAAAAATAAAATTAAATATATATATATGCATGCACACTCTCTCAGCCCCAGAAAAGCCATGGCAAAATCCCTGTGGAGATTTGGCCAAGAAAACCCCAAGAACAAGTAATAACAACAATAATCAACATCATCATGGCGGGCGGCGGCGGCAGGACTGGCCTGGGGCCGGTCCAAAGGCCTCAGGGGGCTGCAGCTGGCCCCCGGGCCTTAGGTTGCCTACCCCTGATGTACATGATATTAAGGAAACATGATCCTAGTTCAACACTGATATAGATCATTTTACCATATTACAAAGCATTTTTAGTAAATAGGTAATACCAAAACTCATGTGCATGTATACATGGGTTTACAAGCCAACACTGCCTTGTTTAAACTCAGAGTTTAGGCACAATGGTCTATTATTTCTGAACTTTTATTTACATTCTCAGGATGCTATGAAAGGAATCATGCTTAATTTTGAGAAGCTGGTCAAGGAAATCACCAGCAAAGAATCACCTGAAGCTAAAGCCTATCTTCGAATCCTTGGGGAAGAGTTGGGCTACTTGAAACTCAGTGACATTAAGCTACTGGGAAATCTGATTCTGAGAAGCATTAAAACTCTGCAGACTGTGCCTGAGAAGGTAAGTCTTCAAACTGACAGTGGGCATGACCATGAAGTGTAATTTACCAAACATATTCCTGTCTCCATCTGCAAACAGAAATAGCCATTTGACAACAAGGTCATATTTGGCAGAACCTGGAAATAACTGGTTTAAAACAATGTATTCTTGCAATAATAATTGAGTTCTACTTCTTTTGTGGTATAACTACAACTATTTCAAGTTACTTATTGTTAAAGGGAACAGCCTCAGGAATAACCTAATAGTCTCACAGTCCTGTGGTTCCAATGTGTGTATCTTCTTTTTTAAAAACCCTAAAGTATTTACTTTCATTTGAATAACAAGAAAGGATAGAGTATTTTTATTACGTTTTAAAAAACTATAATGGCAATGAAAGGTAGTGGTGGCTTGGAGCTATAATGATCTAGTTAAGCCATGAAACTCTCTGGATGACTTCAGCTCAATTACTTTCTCAGGCTGAACTAGCTAACAAGGTTGTTGTGATAATAAAATGGGAAGAAGAACCAAATACGTTGCCTTGAGTTCACTGGAGGAAAAGTTAAAAACAAAAAATCCAAAACCAAAATTACAACAAATAAATACTTTTTTTTAAAAAAAAATGCTTATATTAAGACAGAGCTTAGATGTAACATTAGATATAACATTGTTTCCCATTACTTTTTAGAGAAAGGAGTCAACATCATTGTTTTCAATCATTCTAATGTCAACAATGTTCAGATTACAATTTTCTTGAGCAACATGTAGCATTTACTCAAACATTAATTTACTTTAAAAACCCTTTTAGAGGTTATTTTAGGAAATATTGACATTTTTGTATTTTAAATTGATATTCTAAGAACAAACAAAAGACATGAAGCATTACTATTACATTGCTAATCAATAATGTAGTCCAGTTCTTTTGAAACTGCAATTAAATAGTGAATAAAACTGATTAACTGTGTTCTTAGAGAAGAACAGCAACACCTTTGATTTTAACACAATATTTCTAAGTTCTCCAGCAAAGTATCCACAGTGGGCCCTTCGTTTCCTCTGTAGTTTGGTTCCAGGATTCCCCATGGATACCAAAATATGTGGATACTCATCCCATTAAATACAACCGGACAGTCAAATGGTGTCCCTTATATAATATGGTAAAACCAAGGTTTGCTTTTTGAAATTTATATTTTTAAAAATATTTTCAAGCTGTGGATGGTTGAATCTGTGGATAAGGAGTCCATGAATATGGAGGGCCAACTGTACTTGCATAAATATTGTGCGATCCAGAAAGGCTAAAAAAAAAAAAAAAAGCCATGCTCCATTTCTGAGGGAAGGAAGGCAGTGCTTGGTACATTTGTATGGATTTTATTTTCTTTCTGTATTCTTGCAGATTGCCCAGGTAGTGTCAAAGGGGACAGAGAATGATCTCTTTGCACACTATATCTTCATGGACAATGAATTTGAGTTGCCAACTGGGGCAGGATTACAGCTACAGTTTGCTCTGTCTGGAGTAGCCACTCCAGGAATGAAGGCTGGAGTGAAACTTTCGCAGAGGAATGTGAGTCCTTGATGTCTTCTAAATTTAAATATTATTGCACAAGCAAAGAAGTGATGGGGTGAGGAACAGGGATGTAATTCTTAAATTTCCTCTGAAAGGAAAGAACAAGTAATTTTAGCAATTTTCTTCCCACTGCTAGTAAAACTTTGAAAACCACTGTTTTTGAAGACCATTCACAATTAAGGACTTATTCTGAGCAAAATTCACATGTGGTAGTTTTTCACAGAAACAGCAGGAAACAGTTGCAGAGAAGCAGCTATTCTGCAGAGAAAATTATATTTATATGCAGAAATGATATTTTCTGCACAGAAGAACCACATAAAAATTCATATTGAATAAGTCCTGAACTGTGAAGCATCTCATCAGTCCAGGATTCTTCTCATCCGTGTTTCTCATCATTTGAAAAACATGCTTTTTGACAATTTAAAAATATTTTTGGACATTCTGAGTCCATGGAAGGCAGAGTTATGAATTATGAGAAGGAGCAGAAGAGGCTCATTCAGAGGGTAGGCTCTGGAGATTTCAGAGACAAATTTGTGCTCCTGAATCACTCTATGGGTGGCACACAGTGCCATTAAAAAGAAAAAACACACCAGAAGTAGATGGAAGTCCATTTCTGATTTTGAAGGGGGCTCCACAATGTATTTAAAGGAAGATTCACTCCTCCCACAAGTGTTCACAAGAGACGATTCACTTTCCCCCTCCCCTTTTGGGCCAGAGGAAGAGTAGTCCAGGGAATCTAGAGGAGTTAAAATCCTTGGAATACAATTGGTAAATGCTGGATTAAGGAGACAGAATGATAGTCCCAAAATGTATTTGAACTAATATATATGAAAAATAGACATACAGAGAGATAGAATAACAAAGTTAATAATAAATAATGGAGTTAAATTATGCTGGAATCAAATCATTACAATTAAAGTGTCCAATAAATTATTGCCCATGCAGATGTTCCTTTGCTTCAACAGTTCACTTCAGTATCCCAAAATGGTTGTTTAACTCCACAACTTGATCTAACAATTTGATGCAGGTAGTTCATATACAGCATTAAATACAGTTGCTGTTGGACTAGAAGAGATTTCACTATATCAGCCTGAACTTTTGTGATGGTTCTGGTTTTGATAATGCCCTGTCAAAAATTTCTTCTCATTGAAAGATTATGTTGTGAAGTTATTTTATATTCTGGTCCTAAACACTATCCACCTCATTGACATGGGGAGGGGGGGGAATCCATCTGTCCATGAAAAAATGCATCCTCTGCCTGAATAATGAAACAACATAAGATTGTCCAAAGGTATGAATATGCAAAACTAATTCTGGGACCAAGGAATCTTCTTTTCACCTACTCAAAAATGTATTGACTTATCAAATCAGATAGGTTAGGATAGCAGCTAGTGCTGATGGGAGCTCCAGTCCAATGACATCTGCAAAGGCACCACTTATAGTGGGTTATTACAAATCTAGTTACCCCTAGTCTGACAAAATCAATAGAACTAAATCAATAAAAAATGTGCTTTATATCTGTCCCATAGATGCAAGCAGAACTGATTGCTAAGCCATCTATGGCAGTTGAGTTTGTAACTCATCTAGGAGTGAACATCCCTGAATTTGCTAGAAGTGGTGTAGAGATGAATACCAACATGTACCATGAGTCTGGAATTGAAGCTCATGTTGGGTTGAGAACTGGACAGCTTAAACTCACTATTCCTGCACCAAAAACTCCAACCAAGCTCTTCAGCCTCAGGTATTTGTTTGAGAACATGAGAGCTGTAAGCAGCTCTTTTTTTGTTAGTTTCTGATTTGTAAAATCTATGCTGTATTTTCCATATTCATACAGAACAACATAACATGCTTAGGCTCATTATGAAGACATTTGGCAACCATTTCTTCAGTTGCCATTGCCTTCCCCCCCCCCTGCAAAAATTGCCCCTGACTATAACTTTGGCTGCATCCTCACAGCAGAAATAATGCAGTTTGACACCACTTTAATTGCCATGGTTCAATGCTATGGAATCCTGGGATTTATAGTTTTGAGAGCTATTTAGCCTTCCCTGTCACAGAAGTCTGGTGTCACAACAAACTACAAATCCCAGGATTCCACTGCATTGAGCCATAGCAGTTCAAGTGGTGTTAAACTGCATTATTTATGTAGTGTGAATGCAGCCCATGATGCTGATTTATACTTAAGACTTTCTTTCTTCATCTAAGGTTATTCCTAAGATGTAATGTGCTTAGTGAAACAACGTAATATTGTGGAGGGCACTAAGTTGGGGAAGGCTAATCTTGTGAGTAGACAAAGAAATAACAATACATTTCCTCTCTATTCTCACCACCTTTTACCTCAGCAATGTCTTGCACTTGGTCACCCCAACCCGGACAGAAGTGATTCCCCCTCTGATTGAGAACAGAGAGTCCCGGACATCTTGTGCACGTTACTTTGCTGGCCTTGACATGTGTATCAGAGTAGAATATTCCAATGCAAGTTCCATAGAGGCAGCACCCTATTATCCACTTACTGGAGAAACCAGGTGAGTTTGCCCTTGCGGCTTTCTCTACACAAATAGCCTACATTTTCTGTTATGGCTTCTCCATTGCCTCAAGCTAACAAAAATTCTGTTCTGTTAAAAGATGGATTCTGTGGTTGTGCAGAGTATGCAAATATTCACATACATTTTTATTTTCCATTGTTTATTGCATGCATAACTTATTTCTGTAGTTTCCTTTCAAATGTTGTTTCCAATCAGAGGAAAAGGAATGGAGAAAATCTGTCACTTATATATTCTCATGCTTTAATTAAGACAACAATGTCAACAACAACCTTGCATTTTTTCCATCTCAAATATGAAGACACTTGGTGAATTCTGACAAATTCTTATCAGAAACTGTTAAAATCTCCCTCACCCATATTCTCAAGTACTAATACATCCTAAGGCCTGTGAAGATCATACATACATCACAATGAACACTAGAAAAATCATTTTTAAAAACTGGAAACTAAAACTCACAGTCAGATTTTTGATCTGTATCAAATAGTTACAGTGTTTGAACAGGCAAAAATTATTTGACCTGTATTAATTTTGTATAATGCAATTAGACAGTGCATATACATTCCTGATGATGAATATGTTATACTTTAGAGGTGGGGAGTGAGGCAAGCAGAGAGACATTTCACATGTAAACACATTGAATGGGAAATAGGCTCAAGGGTTAGGCACAACAGAAATTAATGTCAGAGATCATTATATGCCCTGATCCCACCTGGTACTATCAACAATATTACAGTTTCATTTTTAGCCATTGTCAAATACTTCTTTAGGCTTTCAAAATGAATGCTCCAATCCTAAATCAGGTTCTACTGGTTTATCCTGATAGCTGATTATCAAAGAGCAGTCTGAAATAAACTGTGTATTTAGTTGTTTTTTGTGGGTTTTTCAGGCTGTGTGGCCATGTTCTAGAAGAGTTTCTTTCTGACATTTCGCCAGCATCTGTGGCTGGCATCTTCTCTGAAACGTCAGAAAGAAAGGCTTTCATGGCCGGCATGCATAGTTTTGCGTGGGTTTTTCAGGCCACACAGCCTGAAAAACCCACAAAAAGCTATGCATGCCTGCCATGAAAGCCTTTGACTTCACATTGTGTATTTAGTTATTCACAGTGACAGATTAACCTTCCATTTTGATGTCATTAGATATGAAGTGGAACTCCAGCCAACAGGAGAAGTAAAAGAATATACTGCAACTGCTAACTATGAACTAAAGAAAGAGGAGGAGGACTTGGTGGACACCATGAAATTCATTGCTCAAGCTGAAGGTAAGATACTGCACTATTATTTTTGGAGGTAAAAGTTGCAAAGTTAAAATCTGCATAAGACTAGAAACCAATTTTTGCACCAAATTTCTTTTTCAGTTCCTAGCTGCAGCATCCTTGAAAGGTCAGGATATAAATTATTGGAAAATTCAGTTCTTCACATATTAAACCAGGGGTATTGGAGACAGAGAATTGGCTCATGCATGCATACTTATCACTTCAGGACTGTATAACTAATTTTAGATATAAAATTACATCTCAAATTTGGCCTGGCAACAGTGCTTTTCCGGGATGCACATGCATGTGTGATTCTAGAAATAGGTTAAAAGGTGAGCTTTTTAGAGCCAAGATCCAAAACAAACAAACAAACAAACAAACAACCCCCCCCCCACTAATTTACTTTCCTGCCTTTCTTTTAGTTCTTTGAACAATTACTTTCATTTGCTATATATATGGCAAACTATACCAGCCTTTCCGAAACTGATATTCTTCAGATTTGTTAGCATGTTTTAGCTATGGTATAGTAGTTGCAGTCCATCACATTTGGACTATATTATATTAGTTAACGTATACTAATGCTGCTTGCAAACCATTCATTTCCATTGTATTTTCAGGTGTAAAGAAAACTGAAGCTACATTGACCTTCAGATACAACCGAGGCAAACAGATTTTTACCAGTGATCTTCAGATTCCCAGTTTTGACATTGATTTTGGTACCAACTTCAGAATTATTGATTCTTCTATTGACCAGAGGAAAGCATATACTTTTATCTTAGACATCAACAACAAGAAGATTCCTGAAGTTACTCTTACAGGACGTGTAGGGTAATGCCACAACCTTTTCCAGATATCACCATCAAAATTCTTCTATGTATTCCACGTTTGGTGGAATACCCTGCCCCTTTTGAATCCAGGGTTGTTTTTGCCAAAATAAGAGAGGGAGTCCATTGGGTTCTTGAGCCACTTGAGACCTTGCTCCTCAGGCCTGTACTTGGAGGAAAATCCTAATATCTTAAAAGACTATTGTAAAGGTTGCAAATTGTATGGCTTGGAGTGACCCCTCTGAAATGCTAACATCCTTGACATAGATGTATCTCTGTGAAGTTCAACAGTGACATGAGGACTAGCATTATACTATATATGTGCCTAGGCAAGGACTGCAAATATTTTGACTATTTTAATTTTGGAACTGAAACTATTGCTGGTGGGTGTGGGGCAATAGTTATGAATGCATAAGTATTAATGGAGGTTACTCTGTTCTCAGTTCTCAGAAATAGTGATGTGATTCACAAAATAAAATGAAACAAAATGTGTTAGAAAAAATACATCCGAAAATGCAAATTGATGCATACATTTGAAAAGCATGTGCACAAGCATACTGTAGTCAGTGGGAAATATGAACAAAAATGTATCCACTTTGAAAAATACATCTGGAAGCATACAAATTTCTACATAGAAAATTAAAAGGCTCAGAAAGTGAAAAGACCCAAGCTGGAATAAATTTTATATCCTGCCTTTTCCTCAAAAGACAACTCAGGGCAGCAGTGGGGAAGACTAGCTTAAACAATTCCTGTAAAACCTTAATTCTTAATTTACTATTTATAGCTAATATAATTTTAGCTGCTCCAAAAGTGAATAAATGAACAACAGATAACAATTCACACACATTAATAATAGCCACCTTGACATATATGAACTTAAAGCACTCTTTCTGTCACACACATTTCAGCCATTTTTAAAATGGAAAGTAAAGCCCTAAATGCAGTTTTTAAAAAAAGAAAGAAAAGATAGTTATATTTGTGTTCTTCTTTGCCCCCCCCCCCCAGATATCATGCTGAGAGAGAGTCATCAATGGAAGCTTCAATCTCTATTCCTCGCTTGCAGACTCAGGCTAAAACAGATGTAACGCTGCTGCAACAGCCTAATGGAATGATGTTTCAGATTGACTCTTCAGCTACAGCTCATGGCTCCTCAGTTTCAGAGAGAATTGTTTTGAGATACGGTAAGCTCTTTGTTCAATATGAAAGACCATCATCAGCATCCAGTGAGGCCTGCACAGGCATTTGATCCAATGTGCAATGAAGGATCAGAATTGTGAGTATCACACCACAACCCTGGGACCCTTTATTATCTAATCATTGGATCTCATCACTGCATAGCAACTGACACATGCAGGATGCAAGTGTGAACTATACAACCTGTATATCATAACATTAGAGAGTACAGATAACAGTCATACTGTTGAAGGCTACAGCTCAGTGATAGAGCTGTTGTTTGTAAAGCTGTTTGATTTTGGAACTGAAAATTATAAAAAGTCTCAGATACAGTCTTGGCAGTGAAAGTCTCCTGTGTGAAACTCCTATCAGGGTAAACCAGGAGTGAGCAAAAGACAAGTCTTGATTGCTTGGTAGATCTCTGAGGAATTTGCAGTAGATTGAACAAAAAAATCTGATTCTCAATTCTTCAACCAGACCAGCAACAAGATGTCTGTGCATCAATTTCTCTGTAGAAACTGAAATGAAGAAAATTTGGGATAGTCAAAGAGTTGATTTTGTGTGACAGAATTATGAGCTCTGTTTGATTCAGGTTGTTGTATGCCTTCAAGTCTTTTCTGACTTATGGTGACCCTAAGGCAAACCTATCCCAGGGTTTCCTTGCCAAGATTAATTCAGAAGGGGTTTGCATCTGCCTTTCTCTCAGGCTGAAAAAGTGTAAATTGCCCAAAGTCACCTAGTGGGCTTCCATGGCACAGTGGGCATTTGAACTCTGGTCTCCAGAATTCAAATATTCAAACTGCTACACCAAACTGGCTGTGAAAATCAAACTCACTGGCCCAGATGTGTTTAATTCAAAGTACACATCTTTGGAAGCAGCATCTATTGGATGAATCCTGGTTCTAGCTGCTCCAAAACAAACCACTACCAAAACAAAATTGTTCTCTGCATGCCTTTGCCCTATTCCAGTCTTCCCATTTACTCCTTGCTCTCTCTGTTTGAGCATCTGTATAAGGCTTATGTGCGCTTTTTGGATTTGCCAGACTGTGTGGATACTAATATTGAATGAATTTTTAAAATGAATTTTAGATAATGAAAAAATTGAAGTACAGTGGAATTCCGACACAAGTGCTGCTCTGAAGAAAATGTCTGGCAAACTGCCCATAGATTTAGATGACTATTCCAAGGTTTTGCAGAAGCATGTCAGTGAACTGCTGGACCACAAAGTTGCCAATACAGACATGACAATCCGACATATCATTTCACATTTTATAACAGTAAGTGGGCATATTTGTCATATCCACCATACTTTGTCAATCCAGTGTTAATTCTCCTTATAAGGGATTCTCATGATTATTATAAATACCAAGTATAGTAAGAATTAGCAAATATGAGTAAAATGTCCATAAAACCCAGGAAGAACTGGTGAGATATGATAGAGAGAAATAAACTTCCCAGCATAAATTAGCAATGATTAAGGAGAAGATAGGCCCAATTTAATTTATTTATTTATTTTACTAGAAGTCATCACTAGGTACCTGCAGATGCATGAGGAAGAGACAGCACTGTGCAAATACATTACTAGTGAATGGAACTAGTCAGCACTAGTTACAGCTTTTATTGTCTGAGGAACTGGGTATTTCTATTAAAACAATTTAAGTTTTTAAATAGATGAAACTACATCAAAACAAAAACACTCTAATAACTAATAAGTAGGGAATGTTATGCAGCTAGGTTTTTAAGATGTACTTGTCAATCACTTTACATGTTACCTAAAATGCAATGTGTTTGTGTGTCTGATACAGCATTGACCTAAAATATCCAGATAGGCATCTGCCATGAGTTAGGATGGTGGTTGTGGATTCATTAAAGTGGGGAAGGAAAAAGCCTAGTAATGCCAGAAGCATAGCCAGCAATGTAGGAGCTAGTGCAACATGATTCTTTACTAAGATGCCAGAGTAACAAGAAGTCACAATAGAAACTCTCTTTTCTAAAAATTCCTGTGTGGGGATATCTGCAATAGAGGGTCCTTCCACATATAGTCTGAAGTTTCTCAAATGGCCCTGGTGTGGGGAGGGATAGGGATTAATGTTATTCTACTTAACAAGGTCACTTAGCCAAAAATGGATGCATATGAATTAAACTGCTTAGACCTACTTCCTATGTTCTTGAGAGCTTTACTCTACACAGATGGCATGGCAGAACTGACTGAATCATAAATTATAAACTTCTTGTACTGTGATACCTTACTCTGCACTTGTAGGCAACTAATACTTGGCTACATCAAGCATCCAGAGATGTTCCTTATGCCCTACATATAAAGGATAAATTAAGTGGACTTCAGGAGCTAAATCTTCAGAACATGGACCTCATTGCCATTCCTGAACAGCTTTTCTTGAGAAGGTAAAGGAAAATATGATTTATAATACAAAAAAAATACATTTTATTCAATGTTTCTGTGAGCCTTTTGTTTTCTTGAAGGTAAATGGCACTACTCATTGTTCTGTTGCAAATTCTAATTTAATAGAAGAGGAAACCAGCTAGTTCTTAACCACATATGCTTAAAGACACATGAGTCTTAACAGTACAAAAATAAAAAGACATTGTGGAATGATTCTATTTTTTCCTCCTTAACAGGTGTGTGTGTGTGTGTGTGTAGGTGTAGTAAGAAAAGGGACAGAAAAACCAATGGGTAAATGAAGGAAGATCACAAATTCACAACATAAACTTGCCTTAATGAGACAAAGTGATACCACAATCAAGAGTTTTCTGGAGCATCATATATTTTTAGAGGGAAAGAAATGCATTCTGCTGAACTTTATAATATGATACCTTTGGGTTGCTGTAAGTCAGAAATGACTTGAAGGCACATAATAACAACAAACTCTATAGAAGGTCCAAGATTTGTTTGTTTGTTTGTTTGTTTCAATTGTATGTCACCCTTCTCCTCAGAAGGACCCAAGGTGGTTCACAGACAAAAGATTTAAAAATCTTAGTAAAATCAAAACAATAAAAACATCCACACACACAACATAAAATCACATAAAAATATACAAAAGACATAACTAAAAGCCAGTCTGTGTCAATCTGTGGCATAGTTAAAATGATCTTGGATAACCACTTATGGGAAACGCCCTTCTCTGACAGAGATCCTAGAGTGATACCCACTTCCCCACCATAAATAAGCCAGTCTAGGCTAAATGAATGAAATTGAATCCTTTGAATCCTGCCTTGATTCCCATTGTGGAAGAAAGGAGGGATATAAATCCTTGAAATTAATTAATTAAATAAATAAACTGAATTGTTATAGGTCTGCTTCTTAAGCAAAGTGCACAATTTTTTCTTTTCACTCTGATTTACTTTGCATTGCAGTGATGGCCAGATTAAGTACATTTGGAACAAAGAAAGTGCTGTTTTCACCATCCCAGTGCCTTTTGGTGGTCGATCATCCTATGACCTAAGAATGCCCCAGACTGTAAAAACACCTCCATTGGTGATGGAATCATTGGGAGTGAAGATGCCTTCACAAGAGTACAGGGTTCCGCCATTCACCATCCCAGAATACTACACAATGAGGGTCCCTTTGCTAGGCACTTTTGAGATCTCTTCTAATGTGTACAGCAATTATTACAACTGGTCAGGCTCCTACTCTTTGGCTAACACCACAAAGGATGCCTATAGCCTGAAAACAAGCTACTTCATGAGAGCTGATTCTGTCTTGGATCTACTTTCATATAATACACAAGGTAAGAAAGTGTTTGATGGGGAAACCAGTCCTGGCAAAGTATATTAAGTAACTAAATGCTATCTATTCAGTGCTTTAATTTACAATCCCTTTCCTCTATGCATCAAATTATGTAAGAAACTTAACATTATTTCATGTTTGCCCAAAATCTAATCTTGCACAGCTTTCTTTAACTTTGGTAATACATGTAGGATGCATCTACACTGTAGAAGTAATGCAGTTTGGCACTACATTAATCCTGGGATTTGTAGCTTTACAAGGTCTTTAGCCTTCTCTGTCAAAGAGTCTTGATGCCTCACAAAATTACAAATCCCAGGATTCTATAGGATAGACATGGGGTGCCAAACTGCATTATTTCTGCATTGTAGATGCACACATGATCACAGAACTCCATTTGAGTATGTGATTCTAGGAACTTGCTCAGAATGTATTCTTGTGATGTTTTATGCAGGATATTGTGACAACTTGATCATATTCTCATATATATACTGACTTGTTCCTTTTAGTGTACAGACCATGGAACAACAATTTTAATATTTACATAACAACTTCATTGTCATTGTATTTTTCATGTATACTTTCTCTTTCATTTATAGTTTCATTTATTTGTTTCTCTCTTTGGAGCCAGGCTATTAGAGAATGGAGGTTGGAGAATAGCCCACCCAAAGCCAACTAAAGACTAGATTCAGACATTGCATAAAATGACAGAGTAGTGTTATAGGCCCAGACCTAGGGCTTGCATGCTCCCAAACCCTGGGAGCATGGTAGCAATAAGGAAATAGGAAGTGTTTCCTTCTATTTTAAAGTAATCATAATTTTTAAAAAATAAACCAACTGTAATAAGTATACAGGTTAATAGTATCTCTGGCTTGAGGCAAGGGTGAGCTATATGTAGTCCTTTACATGTTGGACTCACATCAGGATTAGAGAAATTACAGTAGTTGAAGTCCAACAATATTGGATAGGCTACATGTTTTCTATACCATTGTAAAGACTAATTAGAGTTTGCCTAGGTTTGCCTGTTGCAATGAACTGTGGTCAGACATATGAACTAAAGAGTTAAAAATCAATGAAGTTTCAATCATGAGGGGGGGAGCAATTAACAAAAAGAGGCTATCTAAGCAAAATTGATTTTAACTGAATTGATTTAATTCATGCTCCTCCTCCCAATCTTAAAAGAAGGATGGGGAGGAGGAAGAGAATAAAATAATAGGTGGAATATATCAGTTGCAATCTGTCAAGGGTTTTATTGTGCACATTTAACATAAATTTAAATGGCAAATTAACAAAAACCTAATAGTTAACATTTTTACCTTCTAATGTAAATGCAACTGAGTTAGATTTTTAAAGTGTATTAATGATTAACTAAATGTATTATTTTTTCTGTTAACTTTTCTATCTTAGACTAGGCTTGCCAGAGTGAAAATTGGAGAATGCTCCTGTATCTTTAATGGCTGTGCAGAAGAGTGAATTTCAGCAGGTGTTTGTCATGAACCCAGGGAACTAGCAACATCTGCTGAAATTCCCTCTTCCACACAACCATCAAAGGCACGGGAGCTCTCCCCAGGAGCTCTTTCACTCTGGCACTCCTATCTCTGACTGTAGTTAGGCCTCATTCCCACTTACTTTTTAACTGGTTTGTGAATTGCAGCAACACCAGGTCATAAATTTGATTGCGGCCGATGCGTTGTTCCCATTATGGACACAAATCATGTGCTTTTTCTATGTCATTCCCACTAGTGCCTTTATGCCCCAGTGTTATGCAGGAGGAGAAGGAGGAGGATGGGGTGCCCAGGGCCCTTAAAATGGTGCCCTAATAACAGCCAGTGACCAAGGTCCAGCACAACCTCCTGAGCCAGGAAAAGAATTGGGGCCTTAATAAGACCCGTCACAATGGGCCTGGCTAGGCTGCACACTGCCAGGAGATTGGCTGCGGCCAGGGGAAGGCCCGATGCACCCTCTGACAGTGCAAAGAACCAACAGGGCTGAAGGGCAACACGGCATGCACACATGCCACTGAGAGAGTGGTTGGGGCCAGAAGAGCCTGCACTGAGCCACCATGAGAAAAGACTTAGTGCAGGCTCCCTGCAAACTTGTCGGGAGCCTCAGACTACAGGTGGGGCAAAAGAGCCTGCTGGAGCCCAGAGAAGCTTGCTGCAAGCGCGTGCCACAGGGAAGAATAACCAAGGCTGGGATTCTCGGAGCACCAGAGAACAGGAGCCTGGGGAGACAGCTGAAGCCAGAAGCAGTGGGGAAAAGGCTGCAAGGGAAGGCTCAGTGGTACAAGAAGTGGCAGCCAAGGCAGCCATATCAGAGAGGTGGCCAAAATAAGGTGACCTGAGCCACAAGTGGGCTGCACAGGCAATGGAGGCCGAGCAGCTGAGTGCCCCTTCAGAGCAATGCAATTTAGGTCTGTCATTCACATTTGTTGAACACATTTCTGAATGGATTTTTTCAAAAGAACCACCAGAAAACTACTCTTTGAAAGTGCATTGTTTTTTATTTGTCACAGTCCAAAGTTAGTCCGAAAGATTACAGTCACTTCTGAAACCGTTCCCAGTGAGGACGAGGCACATATATAGTGATCAGCAATTTGCTGTAAATCATAGTGGGAATGAGCCCTTAGTTGAAAATGGAAGCAAAAGATTCTGACTGCCTCCTTGCAGGTGCATGGGAGGAGCAGGTAACAAATTGGTCCAAAGCGTGAAGCGAGATGATGGTTTTAGCATTACAGTTGAATATAGCCAATGAGAAAGGACCAAACAGAATCAGCAGTAGGATTTACCTCCTCTTCATTAACCACTGTACAGCAGAGGTTAAGTTCTCCAATGAAATTTACTCCTGCTGTCCCCTCACTCCTGTTGTTCATTATACGTTTGATAAGTTTCCTTCTTTCTCTATGGTAAAATACCTTCATAAAAATATTTTTATGATAATGGTTCATGTAAATGGCATAAGCATGTCTGTTTCACAATCATGCATAGCCTAGATCTGAAAGCTCCCTCCATTATTAAAAGAAGGATCTTGCAAGGAAGTGCTATAGTTTGAAACAAGGCAACAGAGTTTAGTGTAAATTGAGTAACATTATGGTTCATTATTTATTGGTATATTAATTGCACTTTTTAGGGTTCAAGGGGCTTCTAGCGAAATCAACTAGATTTACTCAACCATAAGCTCCATTATGTTCAATGAGACATTGGCCCAAAGCAGACAGGCTTAAAAAGCCAGCTTCCACACAGCTTGAGAGCTTGGTGATTACATGACACATGCCCCCAATCCACGTGGAAGTCACCCTGAAGCAGCTCCAGGGCCACCTAAGGCAGCCCAAAAAAGGTGCAGATCTTTGCTACTTCTTGTCATGGCCCATTTGGGACCATAGCATCAGGCACCCTCAAGGCTGCTATATCTGGACATCACACCCCCAGGACGATAAGGCTGACTCTTCCCACTCATCTTTTTTACCCCTTACCCTTACCCTGACTGCAGCCTCAGTTCTCTAAAATATGAACCCTTGGCTTCTAGATGCAGTGAATTTTCTGTCCCATTCAAATCCATCCTATGGATGCTTACTTGGGAGAAGGTTCCAAATAGGGCTGAGCTTCATGAAACTGCACAGAGATTCAAGCTGTATATTTCTTGAAATTTCTCTGAAATTAAAGAAATGTGTGAATAGTTATCCCAAAGAAACAGCTTCTCCAATTATCTAACTTTTTTTACACAAAAAACAAACAAAAACATTCTAATGTTTTTTCTCTTGTTCTTTTTATTCCAGGTCAGGGAGAGGCCATATATGATAAGGATGTATTCACCTGTGATTATGAAAACCTATTGCAACACAGACTCCTCAATTCAAATTTTAAATTCAGCAAGGCAGACAAAAATGGACTCAGTCCCTCTTCCAGATATATCATTGGATTTAGGGCTTCCAGCCCACTAGGTGCTCAGCTTTCTCTATCTTACAATGCAGATATCAAATACAGCAACATGTTGCTTATTGGAGAGGCAAACCTGGAAAGCCAACTGAATGTTGCTTCAGCCGTTGCAAAAGTCACCCAAACAGAGTCAATCAGCTATGATGTAAATAGCCATGTGGCAGCATGGGAATGCAGCCTCAAGTTTGATTCTTCATTCCTTCAGGCTACTAATCAGATGACTGCGAGATATTCTGAAGATGAATGGGCAATGACCTCAGTTTCTAATATTCAGAATGGGTTTTTGACTAACACTGCTTCCTTGAAGTATCAAAACAGCCAGTTGATGTTGTCATCTGAGACAGCAGGAAAGCACAGGGACTATACAGCTTTCAATAAATTTGACTTAACTCTACAGAAACGGGGGGTTGCACTAAGCTCTGAGTATCAGGCTGCTTCCACACAAGGCCAAGGCTATGCCCTGATTTCTGGCTCTGTTAATAACCGAGGAGCTGAATTGATTAGCCACATGTTGGCAAGAGGGGAAAGAAACAAAGCAGAGCACAAGTCTACACTGAGTATCAACCAAGATGGATTAGCCAGTAGTGCAACAACAACACTGCAGTTTAGTCCACTGACACTGGAGAATGAAATTAATGCCCGTATTGCCACCTCTGGGGCCTCCATGAAGATCAATACTAATGGACGTTTTGGGAAACACCATGCAAAATTTGATTTGGATGGGAAAGCATCTCTCACAGAAATAGGGATTGCAAGTGTCTGCCAGGGCAGCATTTCAGATGTGGACAGCAAGAACACTTTAAACTTTAGGGTGAATAAAGGAGGGCTGAAGTTCTCAAACAGCTTGATTGGATCTTACAAACAAATGAAGCTTGAACACACTCATGACCTAAACATTGTGGGTTTGGCTTTGACATACACTTCAAATTTAGACCACACCATCAGCCCAGACAAGTCCCACAAACACCATTTGGATGTACAGCTGCAACCCTTTTCTCTCACAGCCAATGTAAACAGTGACCTGAAATATGGCAGTGCTAATGCAAACAACAAAGCCCGGCTACAACTCGAGTCTCTCAAGGTAAATCTGGATGGCAATGTGAAAGCTGCTTATGGTGGTGATGAAATGAAACATTCCTACACCTTCACCTATGCAGATCTGGCAGCACATCTGAAGACTGACACAGTAGCAAAGATTCAAGGGGCAGCTCTTATGCACAGAGTTAACATGGATGTTGCAGGACTCTCCGCTTCAGTCACTGTCAATAGTAACTGTAATTCAAAATTCTTAACTTTTTCTAATGAAATGCGATCTGTTGTCGCTCCGTTTACTGTCACTGTTGACATACATACTAATGGGGATGGAAGACTCTTGGTCTTTGGGGAACAGTCAGGGCAGCTGTACAGCAAATTCCTACTAAAAGTGGAACCTCTTGCTTTCACCTTTTCCCACTTCTATAAGGGATCCACTGACCACAACTTAAGTTCTGGGAAAAGATACAATACATTACTTGATAACAAAGTTGTTGTCCTTTTTACTCCATCAGAGCAAAGCAGCACCTGGAAAATGAAGAGCCAACTGAACAATAACGTGTACACTCAAGAGCTTAATGCTTTTAACAATGCTGAAAAAATTGGGGTGGAACTGAGTGGACAAACTTTAGGAGACCTTTCTGTACTGGACTTTCCTATAAATATACCATTCACAACAACTGGAGGAATCAATCTGATTGACACTTTTGATTTAAGAGAAAATACAGGGCAACCTCAAGAGTTTGGCCTCTCTCTTTCTGTGAAGTATGATAAGAATTCAGATGTCCATGTCATCAATCTACCCTTCTTGGAAAATTTGCCAGCTTATTATGAACAGTGGAGGCATTTCATCCTAGCTGCACTGAAATCTGTTCAGAGGAACCTGAGGAGCATAAATATGGACCAGTTCATGAGAAAATACAGAGCAACATTAGATAAGCTTCCCCAGCAAGTGAATGACTATGTGAATACTGTAAATTTGGAAAGCACAGTGAATAACCTAAAAGAGAAATTGGATGCTTTCACAAAAGATTATAGAATAACCATAGATGACCTTCAATTGGCTTTGGAAAGTGCTAAAAGGAGTCTTCAGGAAGCTTTGTCCCAGCTGCAAACATTTCTGACAAAAGCTGAGAACTATATTATGGAGAATTATGACTTGAAGGCAGCTATTGTACAACTTATTGAACAGATTATTGAAAAAATGAAAGTTATAGACCAACAATACAAAATCAGCACACAAATAATGGACACTATTCAACAACTACAATCTGCTCTCTCTCAATATGACCCCAGTCAGATAGGAAGCAGTGCTGCAGCTTGGATTCAAAATATAGACACTAAGTACAAGATCAAAGCTCAACTGCAAGAGATACTAGACCAACTGAAAAGACAGATTCAAAGTATAGATGCCCAACGTATTGCAGAAAGTTTGAAGCAGCAGGTGGAGGCAATTGACATCAGAAACCTTATAGAAAAGCTGAAAGTGTCCTTTCCACTTCAAAGAATTAATGACGTTCTTGAACAAATCAAAGATATGATTCTCAATTTTTTGGAGGACTATGAAGTGTCTGAGAAGATAAATATCATTCGAGCTAAAATGCATGAACTTATTGTAAAATATAAAGTTGATCAACAAATGAAAGTTTTAATAGAGAAGTTTATTGAATTCTGTAACCAACAGAAAATCAAAGAAACCATCCAGAAATTAACCCTCTCACTGAGAAAAATAGACATGAAATCCTTCTTCAATCAAGTACTGAAATTCATTGATGACACAGTTAAGCAGCTCCAAACATTTGATTACAAAAATCTAGTAGAGGAAGTCAACAATTTTCTTGATGTTCTTATAAAGAAACTGAGGGCCTTTGACTACAATAAATTTGTTGATGAAACAAACATTAAAATACGAGAAGCAACCCAGAAAATAAATGATGAAATCAGGGCGTTAGAGTTACCACAGAAAGTGGAAGCTGCAAAACGCTACATTAGAGAGATCAATACTGTGGTTTCTCAGTATACTGAAGAATTAAAAGAAGCTAGACTTTCTGGAATTGTTAACTGGTTCAACAATCTCCTAAGCTCTACTGTAATAAACGAACTGAGGGTTAAGGTGTGTGATTATCTGAAAGATGTGCGTGACCGAATTTATCAAATGGACATTGCAATGGAATGTCAGAGATACCTTGAAAAAGCAAGTCAGTTGTACAATACCATAATTACCTACATAGCTGATCAGTGGAATACTGCCTCAAAGAAGATTACTCATTTAGCTGAGCAGTACAATATCAAAAATATGGCTGACAGTCTGAACCAGTTTGTTGAAACTGGTTTTAAAGTTCCTGAAATCAGGACAGGTGTAATTAACATACCTACTTTTGAAGTCAGCCTTCGTGCTCTGCGGGAAGCAACATTTCATACTCCAGATTTTATTATTCCATTAACTGACCTACGTGTTCCTTCTTATCATATAAACCTCAGGAAATTAAAAGAAATCAGAATTCCAACAAGATTTACAACTCCTGAGTTTACCATTCTAAATACTTTTAAGATTCCCTCCTATACAGTTGATTTGAATGAAATCAAATTGAAGTTTGTGAAGACAATAGACCAAATAATAACAAGTGACTTTCGGCTGCCAGCAACTGATATATATTTCCATGATCTGAGGATGCAAGATATGCCCTTTTCTGACTTTTCTTTCCCAGAGATGAATTTGCCTGAACTACAGATACCTGAATTTGTGATTCCAAAGCTGAATTTGAATGAATTCCAGTTCTCAGATGTGCAGATTCCAGAATTCCAGTTGCCACGTATTCCACACTCTGTGACTGCTCCTACTTTTGGAAAACTATCTGGTGCCTTCAGTCTTGCTTCTCCTTTATTCACATTAACCACTAATGCTGCTTTCCAGAATGTAACAGTTTTTGACCACAGCCCAGAATTTGTGGCTTCTATCTCAGCAACAGCAACATCCAAAATCAACTCCCTTGCTTTCACCATAACTGCAGATACACAGCTCTTGGCTCCAGAAATGCAGCGGTTAATCCTAAGAGACAATTTCAAGTTCTCCCATGTCTACCTTAAAGCTGATCATACTGGTGAAATAATATTTTCAGGGACTTCTGTTGATGGTAATGCTGAAACAACAGCAAACCTCCGTAGTGCACGAAATGCTGTAGACCTTCACAACAAGTTGACACTCAATGTGCAGAAGAAAATTTCCATGGAGAGCAAGACAACATACACACACAGACTAAATGTTCCAAATGCCCTGTTCACCAGCCAAGCTGAATTAAGCAATGAAATTAAAACAGCCTTGGAAGCAGGGCGCATATCACTTACTTCCACTGGCAAAGGAAACTGGAAATGGGCTACTTATGATTATTCTGATGAAGGAACCCATGAATCAAGTGTCAGTTTCACCATAGGGGGATCTGTAGCTGCATTAGTGGCAGAAAACAGGATAAATGATAAATACTTGAAAGTCAACCAAAGACTGGCATATGAATATAATTTACCTAGTTCTGTGAGGTTGCAGATTGAGTCTACAGTGGAATCTCCACAAGTGGGGCGTAGTGTCCTAAACATACAAGGCACAGGGAATCTCGCAGAAATGAAAATGGAAGTAACTGGCTTACACAATGCTAAGATGAATGGACGCATCTCCGGGACTCTGAATAATGATGTGGCTTTATTGGTACAGCCCTTTGAAATGAGTGCATCAACAAATAATGATGCAAATGTAAAAGTTAGTTTCCCACTGAAAATTGTTGGCAAAATTGAGTTTCTGAATAACTATGGCCTGATGCTGAGTCCCTCCACTCAACAAGTCAGTTGGGTAGCTGAGGGCAGATTTAACCAATACAGGTATGCCCACAACATATCTGCTAACAACAATGAAGATAGCATTGGAGCATTCCTATCTATGAATGGTGACGCTAACTTGGAATTCCTAAAAATTCCCATCTCATTTCCTGAACAATCTGTCCCCTATGTTGGCTTCAGAACACCCCAAGTACAAGAATACTCTCTGTGGGAGGAAACAGGGCTGAAAAATTTACTGAAAACCACAAAGCAATCATTTGATTTAAATGTAAAAGCTCAGTACAAAAAAAACAAAGATACACACTCATTTCAAATTCCTTTAGATGGAGTGCATAGAGCTATCAATGACTACATTATGATGTTCAACAAGCATTTTGAGAGTGGTCGGGACAACACCTTAGCTTTCCTTACAGAATCATATAACCAAGCCAAGATCAAGTTTGACAAATACAAAGTGGATACTTCAGTGAGTCAAGTCCCACAGATCTTCAGGATTCCAGGATACACTATTCCAGTAGTCAATATTGAGGTCTCTCCCTTCACAGCTGAGCTCCCAGCCTTTGGCTATGTGATCCCAAAAGAAATGAGTACTCCAAGTTTCACTGTTCCACTTGTTGGCTTTTCAGTGCCATCATATACATTAGTCCTTCCATCATTGGAGCTGCCAGTCCTTCATGTTCCCCAAGGTCTGCAAACTCTTAAGCTTCCCAGCTATCGAACACATACACCATCCAACAGAATCTACATTCCAGCCTTAGGAAATATTACTTATGAATTTTCATTTAAATCTAGTGTGATTACCCTGAACACAAATGCAGGATTTTTTAACCAATCCGACATTGTTGCTCGCTTGAGCTCATCTTCTACCTCTGTGATTGATGCCCTGCAGTATAAATTGGATGGAACAACAAGTCTTACAAGGAAGAGAGGGTTGAAACTAGCGACTGCATTATCCCTGAATCATAAATTCATAGAAGGCAACCATGACAGCACTATCAGTCTCACAAAGAGAAACATAGAAGCATCAGTGATAACCACAGCAAAAATTGATATGCCTGGCCTAAAATTAAATTTTGGACAGGAGCTTAAGGGAAATGCTAAATCAAAACCAATAGTTACATCAGCTATTAATTTAAATTATGATTTTGATACTACTGGTGCCAATGCTAAAGGAGCAGTTGTCCACAAAGTCACTCTGGAAAGTATTATATCTTACATATCTGTGGATACTTCAACCAATGGTTTCATCAATGGAGCATTTTATACAGGCACTCCATTTTCTGGAAAGCTGGTTCATGAGGCAAATGCCTACCTCAACGCTAAAGCTGCTCGATCCGCAGTCAGGTTTGAGACTAATTCTAATATTGATGGAATGTGGAATTTTGATATGAGAGAAAATGTTGCCATTGAAGCATCTAGTCATCGTCTTTATGCATTATGGGACCATAATGGAGAAAATAATCTACATTACCATCCAATTTTTTCAACTAAAGGAAATCAGAATTGCAAAGTAACATTAGAATTAGGTTCAGCAGGTGTGTCAGCAGTTGTTCAGATACAAGCTGCCCAACCAAATGATTTCTTTGGTGCAGCTTCAGCTAATCAAGGCTTTTTAATGACCCTCAATAATGGAAATCAGAGGATTAGCTGGACAAGTGAAAACCAATTCCACTCTCTGTTCCTTGGACATGACTTACAGTTAACAAATAACAACACAGTTGCCCAATTCACCACGTCAGGATCTTTGGGAGGGCACATGGATTTCCTCAAACACCTTATGTTGCCAGTTTATGACAAAAGTTTATGGCACATCTTGAAATTAGATCTCACTACTAGTGATGAAGGTAGGCAATACCTCAATATATCAACAGCCATAGTATATACAAAAAATGAAGATGGATATTTTATACCCATAAATGTGAACCAATTGCCTACTCTGAAAGTTCCATCTTATACCATTGACCTACGTCAAATTGAAGTCCCCAAAACACTGTTCACCATGCCATTTGACATCAGATTACCTTCTCTGCCAAAAATACAGTTACCTCAATTAGATGTCATAACAAGCTATGTTAATTTAGAAGATTATAAAATTCCCTACTTTGAGTTAAATGTACCAGAGTATCTATTAACAGTGTCCCAATTTACTCTTCCAAAGACATTGTCCTTTGGTGATATCACTGCGGACCTTAATGCTGTAGCCAATAAGATAGCTGACTTTGATCTGCCTACAATTACAATTCCCGAGCAGCAAATTGTAATCCCAGCCTTCAAAATTGCTTTGCCTGCTGGAATTTACATCCCCAAATTTGGAGCTTTAGCTGGTTCTTTGGAGATTGCTTCTCCATTATACAGTACCACCTGGAAAATGGATTTCAAGAACCAAGAGAACTCTTTTGAGCATTCCATTGATTTTACTGCAAATTCACCACTGCAATTTCTGGAGTATGATCTAGATGGTAAGATTATTATTTGATGCTTCAATTTTATTATGTTATTTTGATGTTGAATAATAGCTTGGATCCTGAAGTAAATTAATGGAAGGAAGTTCATGCCTTCAGTTCTTCCTGCCTTACTCTTTCCGATGAAATGAAGTTGTTGCTGCCTAATTTAGATGATTTCTTCTTATGCAGTTATCCTTACATCAAATCATACATTGTTCAATATTTCCTTCACAACTCTCAAGAGGATACATGCAGTTATAAAGAAAGTAGGAGATGGGATACTTTCTTTCTATGAACTTTCTTCCATTTATTCACCTAAGGATCCAATCCACTGTACTGCAATAAAATGGAATACAGGGTATTAAACCAGTGGAAAAAATAGTTATAATGTAGGAAGAAAAGTGTGTGAGTTTGTATTTAGTCTGTTGTTTAATCATAATAATACTCAGGTTGCATCTGCACTGCAGAAATAATGCTGGTTGACACTGCTTTAACTGCCATGGCTCAATGCTATGGAATTCTGGGATTTTTAGTTTTGTAAGATATTTAGGAAAAGGTAAAGGTATTCTCCGTTGACAAGGTTGTCAAGTAGTGTCCAACCGTAGGGGGCGGTGCTCATCTCCGTTACTAAGCCAAAGAGCTAGGGTTGTCATAGACTACTCTGTGATCATGTGGCCAGCATGATTTCACAGAACACTGTTTACCTTCCCACCAAACTGGTACTTATTTATGTACTTGCATTTGCATGCTTTCAAACTGCTAGGTTGACAGAAGTTGGGAATAGTGACAGGAGCTAACCCCATCATGCAGATGGGATGCAGTAGTTCAAATGGTTAAGGTGCTGACTCTGTTGATTGCAAGATCGACAGGTTGGTAGTTCGAGGCCCAGGTGCTGCATGATGGGGTGAGCTCCTGTCACTAGTCCCAGCTTCTGTCAGCCTAGCAGTTCAAAAACATGCAAATGCAAGTAGATAAATAGGTTCCACTTTGGTGGGAAGGTAAACTGTTCTGTACAATCATGCTGGCCACATGATCACAGAGTAGCCTCTGACAATGCTGGTTCTTCGGCTTAGTAACAGAGATGAGCACCACCCTCTATGGTCAGACACAACTTGACAACCTTGTCGACAGCGAATAACTTTACCTACGTAAGATATTTAGTCTTCTCTGTCAGAGAGCTCTGGTTCCACAACAAACGACAAAATGCCTTAAAGAATGTACTTTTAAAATGAATTTGAATTTTAAAAGTAGAGTGTGATTAAAAGTAATGTCAGACTTGAGCAAATTTAGGAACTCTGAACAATAAAAACCTGATAGAATCCATGCACGTAGGCATGGTTCTGACAAGTAACTACAATAGCCAGTATCGTGTAATAGTTTGAACTTTAGATTACAACTCTGGAGACCAGGATTTCACTAATGGAAACCCACTGGGTGAGCTTGGGTGAGTCTCACACTCTCAGCCTCAGGAAAAAAACCAAACAAACCTCATGATAGGTTTGCCTTAGGGTTATCATAAGTTGGAATTGACTGGAAGGCATATAACAAAATCAGAATATGAGGACCAAGATCTTGCATTGGAGAATAATCATAAAGCTCCACTATGACAGAACTACAAAATGTCTCCCTCCCACCTCTCCTGAAGACACCTTCTGGCTGAAGCCACTCTCATCTATGGCCAGGAGCAAGTGGGGGTAGCTGAAGAGATTCTGGCTGTGACTGTAACCAGATGCACAATAATGTCATCTTCCAGGACAGTTGAAGGACCCAGGTGGTCCTGGAAGATGTCTTCATTGTTATATATCTATTGCCACATAAACAGACAGTTCTCAGATGTCATCTGTTCTCCATGGCCTCATATATGGCCGTTAAGGAGGTGGCCATAGAAGGAAAGTGGCTTGAGAGGGGTTTGGGGCACTGCATGCAGTAGGAAGAGAATTCCACCCTCTGCAACAGCAGCAACAACAACAGCAACACTTATGTGTAAGTTGAACTTACACTTGCATATGTCACTAACAGAATGCTAAACATTATTCATTACATCAGCATACCTAGTGCCATTCTCTCCCACTCCTTTGCTTTTGAAGTGTAACTTCATTACACCCTTCCTTGTTGCCAAAAGATGTAGCACATTACAGATAGTTGTTTTAATTTCACTGGTTACTTCAAGTCTCTGGTGTAGAAGATATGGGGGTACATATGCTCTAGTCATACCCCCAACTTCCCAGTGTGTATGCATAGCATCATACCCTCGACGAATTGTGCCAAGATATATCCTTCTTTTGAATGTTTGCATAGGTCTATAAGATCAGTATTGTTATTATGACATGACTAATAGAAAGGAACAAGGGCCCAAGGATGAAAGAGTGAGCAGCTTAATAGTCTATGGCTGTGAATGGAAATTTGAACTAGAGGCTGCTGGTTCACACTTTGGTCTTTACACTATACCTCTCTTATTAATAGAAATAGTGGTTGTACCAGCAGCTGCAAATGTTTTAAAATTTGAGAAACCTATAGCACGTTTTGAGCCATATAGCACAATACAAAGGAAGAATTTCAGAAGATTTATGTCAGAGAAAGACAATATTTCATTATTTTCTCATGCCACCTGTGTGAAATCTTTCCTTTCTAGTTTTGTCTACCTACATCTATCAAGGGAATATCTTTAAAGGAAATACTCAAGGCACCTTTGCTCATCGTGACCTGAGTGCAGATTATAAAGAAGTGTTAATTACAAAAGGATACAGGTAAATATTTTCTTTGTCAGCATAGATACACATCCAATGACAAGCTATGTGCCACATACAGGAAACCCTGTTTAACTAGCTAAGCTATGAAAGAGTGCTCAGCCACCTAGTATGTTTCTAAGGGCCAACACAAAACAAATGAGCATAAGGGGAGGGATGTCTTCTTCCCTATGTGTCTCTCTGTACTTTGAGACATAAATGAGGCCTATATGTGGGTTCCTTTACCAACCAAGATACAACTGCATCATGACTGTCAACAGCTGCCAGAATCCTAGATCAACATCATAGTTACATCTACATAACTGCTCCATCCCTCAGACCAACCCCTACCCAGCCAACTTAAAGAGCAAGGGTCACACAAAGGAAGTCTGTTCAACTTCCAATAGGGATGTAACAAGGATGACATTTCCACCAACCTCCTACCAGTGAGTGAGGCTGCAACAAAGACTTTCAATGGAGGTCCTAGTTCTGATTGTGGCAGGCTCACTTGCTGGCAGCAGAAGGGGAGTGATGAGGAGGATGAGGATGAGGATGTATATACGATCTTCCTTTTACTACAATTGGAAGCTGAATGGACCTCCTTGAGCCATCTGGCTTCTGGTATCAAGGTGGGCTGGGGTGGCATCTGTCTAGGATAACTGTCCAAACCCTTTTTTCCCTGAAAAAGCATTTTGATTGTAGGTTAATAGACTTTTTTTAATATATATATATATATATATATATATATATATATATATATATATATATATCACATTGCCTATGCTGACTTTTTCCTAACTTTGCTATCATTTTAAATGTTAAACTTCAAAAGTTAATATAGCAAAGATAACTTCGTTGAGAGTTTATTAGAGACTTCAGTTACAAACTGGGTTATAAATATATAAATAAATTCAATATTTAAAAAATATAAAAAACTTTTACTTGTGCAGTTATTAAAGGTCAAGCACTGCATGAATAAAAGCTGCAGAATAGCCTGGGAACAACCAGAAAGGAAACACTGGTGAGAGTCATATTTATTCCAGTTCATATTAGTTAATGTTTCATTATTCATCATTATTTTTAATTAAACATGGAATGTTTGCTTCTGTATTTCTTTAACGGCTTCAAATTAATGGGAAGATACTTGCTTCAGTCTTCTGTTTAGTATTTGTGAAAAGTATCCTCTTTTTTGTTTATACATTTATACATCACTTACACCAGAGATTATTGCACATCTTGGTTCCCACTGCAGCTTTCTGGCCATATCCCTTCTCATGACAGCAGTGTTTAGTGTTTCCCCAGCTCATTTACAGGTGCTGGTACAGCTTTTATACAGAAATATGGTGGTATTTTTAGTTCCACTCTTTTGCCTTTTACCCCTCTCATGCTGGAACATGATCCCTAAGAAATAAAATTTGAGATTTTATTTGGCCTTCAGAGGTTTTCCATCCTGCTCTTATCCAGAATATTTCCCCATGCAACTAACAATAAGACTTAAACCAAATTAACTGGAATTAAATAAAAAAGTAAAGGCAAACAATGGTCTGTAGGTAATTGTGGACACTTTTCTCTTTGCTCAAGCTGGAACACCCAGTTTTTATCCATCTAGTCTCCCTGCTGAAGTGCTCCCTGAAAAGCCACTCCTGAATGTAAGAGAGGCCCTTTGCCACAGGAGGTTGCACTTGGTAGAAGGGATTAGTGAAAATTTGGTGCCTCAGATTGTGTGAGTGGAATTCCTTCTTACTAATGCAAAGACACTATTGGGTACACCCCAAGAATATTAAAAATGGCAGGACATCCAGTGAATGTTAAAAACAACAAAGTAAACCCAGCAGCATATACACACAAATATAAATGATATTAAATTGGCAGTGGAAAGTCATGGGTGAATAAAAATGTCTTTCCACTGACAAAATCACATTAAGGTACAATGAGGACTTTTTTGTATCTATAAGGCTTTCATTATACTTATCTATAATCTGATCAATCTGTGGCTTCTTTAGAATCCTACAACACAAAGCATCTCTGGATATTGCCAGTCCAACATTCACTGATCTTCAAGTGCATTACCAGGGAGATGAATCAAAAATTGCTACATCAGTATCTTCTTCATCAGCTGGCACCCTTGGCCTCCTTATTGATCAGGACAGTGATATACTCAGGAGCAGGATTTTCTATCGATCTCAGGTAAGTCAGGCTCAAATCAGACTGTGTGCCTTTGTTTAAATTATTATGTGTTGAATCCAGATCAATTCAACTGAACTTCCCCCTGATATCAATGGGATTTAAGTCATGGCCAAACTCATTTAACTTATTCTGGATCCACCCACATGAATTTATTACTAGCACCGGCCTTTCTATTTTCTATAGCCTGTTTATGGAGCTTTGCTCAAGTGTTTCTACCTACACTTCTGTTTCACTGTCATCTCTTGGATAATGTGGCTGAGTACAAGGGGAAAGGAAGATTCAGAGAGGTGTTCCCCCCCCCCCCCATTGCCACTTTTGTCCCATTCTTATATATTGACCTAATATATGGTCATTTCAGAACCTCTATGAACATTTACAGGCCAGTAGAGCCAAAGTAGTGTAGTGGTTTGAGTATTGGGAAATTATTGCACATCATTTTTAGCCCGACCCAAGCACGGGCTGGGAATGGGCTTGAACAAGTGAAAATGGGTGTTACTGCATACCAAAATGCCGCTGATGCCGCTTGGCAACTACATTCCATCTCCCAGCTGGACTTAGTCCAAACTTAGCCTGCCAATTTTGAAGTATGGAAAGCTTCTATCCTTGAAAATCAGCGGACTGAGCACGGCTGGGAGACAAGATGTAGTTGCTCAGTGGCATCGGTGGCATTTTGGTGTACTATAACACCAGTTTTTACCTATTCCCAGCCCATGCTCGGATCTGGTGAAAAATGATGTGTGATAATCTCCTTGAACTACAACCCTGGAATTAGCTGTGGAAACCCACTGAGTTACCATGTGCAAGTCACACTCTCCCAGCCTCAGAGGAAGGCAAAGGCAAAACCCCTCTGAACAAATCTTGCCAAGAAAACTCCATGAAAAGTTTGCCTTTGGGTTGCTAAAAGTTGGAAATAACTTAAAGGCAAACAACAACAATGTAAAGCGATTCCCACATATTCAGTCCATGAATTATTTGAAATATTTACTATATTAAAAAAGCTTAGCTGGATGTGAACAAGCAAATATAGGTAGATGTGTTCCCAAGCATTATTCCTTTAACAGAAAATATGATACCTGAGGCATAAATAACACGGAAATAACAGTAACAAGTTCTTACATCACAAAAAAGAAGAGCACTTTAACCTGTTTTGGCAAAGTTTTCATTCAAACTAACAATACATGCAGATGAAATGAAGCAGCTAGATTAGTAATCCTTGCAGAAGTAAACAAAAATGTTTTGAACCTTCTAGAATCCACTTGAAATTAAAGCTTTGTCAAAAATGCATCCAAGGGTGATGTCTAAAATTTCACCAGCCTGTACTTTTCTTATGATTTTCACTTTGACGGCCACATTTACAGAGCTATGTTTCTTTAATGTGCTGGAGGTAACTGGTGAAGCTGCTTATCTGCTTTTCCTTTTTTTTTTTTTTTTTTTTTTTTTTGTCTGTTTTGCTTTTCACACATGCTCAATAAAGGATTCTGGAGGCAGCTGCTGTTTATTTTGCATGTTGTTGTCAGGCATAAACAGAAACAGTAGGACTGGCTAGAGCAGAATCCCATTCTTCCTAACTTGTGCATTGTATTGTCTACTGTGGACACACTCTCGCAAACTGACACAGGAAGTCTTTGTTTCTCCAGCCTTCTTTTACCATTCTCTCAGAGTCAATGCTGCTAAAAAAACCCTTACATCTAGACAGAGAACAAGGAGGAAAAACAGGGGCTGATGGCATAAAACATTTTGAAAAACAGGAGCTTCTTTGTCAGGGGCTTTGTTAACTGAGTTATACCTGTATATACTATTTAAGAGCATATATTTGTGTAGGTTTAAATCCAATTGTTTGTCCCAACTGTAGTCCTACTGAATCAGTCAGACTTGTCAAATCAATATTTATGTAAGCCCTGTAGATTCAATAGGCCTACTCTATTGGGGGTGAACAACTGGATTTAGCTGATACAGTTTTTTCTAAAACATTTTAACGTGTTTTAAACTGTAGCTGTAACTTGCTAAATTGTTCAATTTGTTTTTAGTCTTATGGACCAAATTTAAACTAACCACTCCATCCCTACTTTAGATTTTCAATTATTTTTGTATGATCTGAGCAGGAGAAACACAGGTTAAATTCTTCCTATCCATCTGCTACAGTTTTGATAATCATCAATATCACCTTTGCCTGGTGCTTAATTTCATATGTAAAACAATGAAATAACAATAATAATAACAGTGTACAATACTGAGCAAACAATTGCTGAGAGAACAGTGCCTAGGACATACCATACACACACTTTAATTAACACTTTTTTTAATGTGGTCGTCTTCTGGCAGACTGAAAAATCAGGGCAATTAATATAATGTAATAGTAAATTAGTGTCTTGTTTTTATAACAAAATAGAAAATGACTCTCCTTAAAAATATACTTTGTATTTACAGTCAAACCCTAAGAATGACATTGATGTCTTAAAAAGTGAGATATCATTCAAAAATCCTGAACTGATCCAAATCAAGGCCAACTGGAAGGAGGATGGTGTGAATGACTTGCTCCAAGGTTTGAAAGAGAGAGTTCCTAAAATGGCCAATGCTTTGTACCATGCTGTGGACAAGTACCACCAGGAGCATACAGGAATGGAGATCCGTGCTGCAGCCTTAAAGCTAAAGGATAACATGAGACATAATGTAGATACAGCTTATAAAAACACTTTAAATGGCATTAATGAACTGGAACAACAGCTTCATGTAGCAACTAACCAGGCCACTGGGAAATATGAAACTATGAGGAAAAAAGCCAAAAGGTTCTATGATGATGCTGCAGATCAAGCCCACCAGATGGACTATGAACAAATCAGAGCCAAAATTTTCGATGCTACAATGGAGACAATAGCAGAATACAATAAGAGAGTAAAGCGTCTTATTGACTCTGCCATTGAATTCTTAAAGGTAACAAGATTCCAGATACCAGGAGTGGCTGGGAAGCATACTGGTGAAGAACTTTTTGTCATGGCCACTGGAAAGTTAAGAGAAGTTGTAGATGTCTGTATTGCAAGAGTACAAGAATATTTTGATGCTTTCATTGCATTTGTCAATGAGCTGGAGGTTAAAATTCCAGCTTCTAGCCAGATCATTAAAGGTAGTTTTATACTTGATGAAATCAGAGGATTTTTAACACATGTGCAAAAGAAACTCAGTCAGTTATTTTTGGGGCTCCAGGAGATAGACTTTGCACAACACCTAAGAGACCTAAAAGAGGTAGTTCAGCAAGTCTTCCAAAAAGTGGAAGAGATCATCAGAAATTTACAAGAACAAAACTATGAATATGTAAACATCCAGACAAAACAACTGTTCACAAAGGTTTTACAAGCAGTGAAAAGCTTAGCAGAAGACAGAAAGTATTTGGCTCCTCATGCTGAAAACTTCATCCAAAACATTGTACAGCCTTGTTTCAGTAGGGCAGAAGAATTTCTGGAAAGTATGAAATACCTGCGGGAGGAATATTTTGACCCAAGCATAGTTGGATGGTCTGTTAAATATTATGAAGTGGAAGAGAAAGTATTGGCTTGGCTGAAGAGTTTTATCAATGCTGTAATAGAGTGGCACACAAAATATGTTAGTGATTCAGCTGACTTGATTGCACGTCTGGCCGATCAAGCAAAAGAATTTGTAGAGAACCATGGAAAGATCACTGAGCTCTCCAAGTCTGCTCATGACAAAATCCTGTATTGGTCTGAAACTGCAAAGAAGAGTGCTGCTGAACAAAACAAACAAGTCAAGGAAAAGCTGCAGGAGGCATACGAACACCTTTCTGATTCCTATGAGAGGCTCATTACTGAGACCAAAAAATTGATCGACCTGGCAATAGAGAAATATATTGCATTCTTCCAGTATTTCCAACAGCTTTTTAATCAGTTTGAGGAAGCAACAGCTGATACCCTGAGGCCTTATGTAATTGTTCGCCAAGGAGAGCTCAGAATAGACATACCAAAACCATTTGACTTGCTCTCTGTTAACTCCCTTTATCAGCCCCCCCAGTTAAGAGAGGACAATCTCCACAAGAAATGAACTGATTCAGCAAGGCATTGATTCAAACTCACACACACAAAAAATGGGAAGAGCACCTGAGTTTCATTGATCTGCAGATTTGTGGTGGGCAACTGACCTTGCAACAGATAAACAAGATGTACAAAACCCTGTACAATCTTGAATGGGCAACCAGAAGGAAAGATTTGAACAATTTTTTTAAAAAACAACAACAACCAACAACAACAACATACCCTATTTAAAGTCAGCAATCTAGCAACTACAGTATTGTTTTTGGGATATTAGGAAGTTATTCACTTGAATTTGGTATTTGTAAAAAAAAAGAAAGAAAGAAAGAAAGAAAGAGAAAGAAAGAAAGAAAGAAAGAAAGAAAGAAAGATTAATAATCTGCGAGTTAGTTTAATGCTCTGCAAAAGCCAATAAATGAATTCTTCATGGCATGTCAGTGTCCTTTATTAAAACCAGTTTCTTTGTAGGATATGGTTTACAATTCAGTTTTTGTCAGTGGAAGTCCTGAAGGTGGCTTTGTTTAAAAGGTTATAGGGCCAGCTCCACATGGTGCAATGCAGTTTGCAAATAACCTGAATGATGGAATGAGAAACATCTTATATGGTAATGGTCAGAATAAGCTAAAGAACATAAACTATGAACAATTTTTAATTGGCAAGACAAACCAACATAGGTGTACATACTTATAAAAGGAAGCAAGAGGGGAAATGGGCTAGAGGGTATGTTTTGGGTTAGAAACTATACATTCTACAAAAAACAGAAAAAGTAAAAGAGATATTGAGATTATGCAAACAGTGATGGTCAAATCAATCTGTCTACAAGTAAAATAGAGTGCTTGTTATTCTGCCCTAAATATCCCTTTTGCCAACCAATGTTCAAGCCCTATAGCTGTAAAAACAATTTCTTTTTTCCTTATCAAATATGTTACTATTTTCTGCACTTCATAGATATTGTTTTTATATTTCTGGTTGTGAAACATTTCATTGATTTAAATCAAGGTCAGCTGTTGTTCAACCATGCTTCAGATTAATCCAAGCTTGGCTGCTCCTTGTTCTGAGGCATATTTTGCTGACTGTTCTTTACTATGACAATGCTACACAGCTGAGAAAAGATTCCAATACAGTATTTCAGGAGTTGAGTACTTTCTGCTGCTCAGCTTTTTAAGAGTCAGGAACCCTCTTTGGGCAGCCCTGCAGGAGGCTTCATCAAAATTATTTCTAAAATAGAAATTACAATATTCTGCAAGCAAAGCATCTGGACAAAATCATTTGTGTGGTATTATGTTTTGCTGCTAGACTATTATGTACATAATAGAGCTCAAAGTAATGGGCTTCACTCCCTTTCCCCTTCCCTTCTTGCTTCTATCAGAATAAACTCATTTTTTGCACTGTTAGTAGAAACATTGTATGTGTCTTTTAATTAAATGGTGACAGTCTGCAATTTTCCTTTTTTTAAAAATGTTCCTCCCAATCATTCTGGGGGGCTTTGCATGTGTGTGAAATATATGTTCCCTCCACTATGTTCTCCTAGCATGCTACCAGGAGGAGGAGTCAAAATAATTTATTTATTTTATTTATATCTCGCCTTTCTCCTAAGTCAGCTTACAACAAGATAAAACTAAACACAAACACACATGTATTCGTTCACTTTAAAGATTCCTGATTTATGACTATGTATGAACTAGGAATTGTGCTTTAAGAGATAGTTTGCTAACAAACCTAAACAAGCAATCCAAGATTTGGGACTAGTTTGTTTAGCAATTGATTAAAGCTTCTTTTAAAATATTATTCCTACTCTGCATGTAAGGGCATGCCAAGAATGTGCTAAAATGAAATGAAATTCTTTTTTCTCCCCTATCCATAAAGTACAGGGAAAAGCTCAATCCCAGTGCTTCATCATGATACATTGTTATGCACACAAATAACCCTAAGGCCTGTGAAGAGAAATTGCTTCCCTCTGTAACCTTAGGGGAAAAAATTAGGTCATTCTTACAAATCAAGAATCCAACTTTATTGAAAGAAATGCATTTTTGCCCCACATCCTTACCAACCAGAATCTGAACAGAATGGCAGCCCTGAGTTTAGCACTCATATACACATATATTGCATCTTAAAAGTTGCCAGATCACTCATGCAACACATGTGTGTTCAGGTAATGTTCCATCCAACCAAAATTTCTAGCAGAAGTTTTGGTTATCTTTCCAGATTGGGTGTCTAAACTAGCCTTCTACATCTGTCAGGATTAGTCAGCTCTGTTCCAAGGATTCAGATAATAGTCTTGGTGAAAGAACAAGACTTTATTGCAAACCAAGGACAGTAGTGATCAGCCAGCGTTTAGGTTGATACTGCCCTTCTCTGCCTTATTGTCCCTCTTGGACCTCTCAGCGGCCTTTGACACTATAGATCATGCCATCCTCTTAGACCGCCTGAGAGAGTTAGGAATTGGAGGCACTGCTTTGCAGTGGTTCCATTCCTTCCTCTCTGGCAGATCTCAGAGGGTGAGGCTCGGGGACAGTTGCTCATCCAAAATCGAGCTTAATTGTGGCGTCCCTCAGGGCGCCATCCTGTCCCCGATGTTGTTTAATATTATATGAAGCTGCTGGGGGAGATCATTCGGAGGCATGGAGCTCGGTGTCTTCAGTACGCTGATGACACCCAGATATATCTGTCCATGACCAGATCATCGTCTCAGACCTCAGATGGCATCTCTCCTCTTAATGACTGTCTCAGAGCGGTAATGGGTTGGATGAGGAAAAACAGATTGAAGTTGAATCCTGACAAAACAGAGGTACTCGCAGTGACAGGCCCGAAACCAGATCTGGGAATACAGTCTCCAGTCCTGGATGGAGTCACACTCTCCTCTAAGGACTGTGTTCGCAGTCTGGGGGCACTCCTTGATTCGTCGCTGCACATGACTAGTCAGGTGAATGCGACGGTCAGGAGTGCCTGTTATCAGCTTCGGCTGATACGTCAGCTGCGCCCTTATCTGGATATGAGGGACTTGGAAACTGTGGTACATGCCCTGGTAACCTCACGTCTGGATTACTGCAACACACTCTACATGGGGCTACCCTTGTGCCTAACTCGGAAACTAAAACTGGTTCAGAATATGGCAGCCAGGTTAATTACAGGAACATCACGGAGGGAGCACATAACACCGGTGCTTAAATCCCTCCACTGGCTGCCGATTAGTTTCCGGGTGCAGTACAAGGTGTTGGTTTTAACCTTTAGAGCCCTACATGGCTTGGGTCCATCTTATTTCAGGGACCGCCTCTCCCCATATGATCCCCCCAGCGCTCTGTGGTCCTCTGGGAGGAATCTGTTACAGCCAATAAAAACTAGGCTGTCTCAGACCTCCCAGAGGACTTTTTCCGCAACCACTCCCAGACTTTGGAATGGCCTGCCAGACGAGATCCGTCTTATCACTACTCTCGCTGCTTTCAAGAAAGCAGTAAAGACGGATCTCTTTCGGCAGGCCTTCCCGGAATAATTCTCAGCTAAGAGATGAGTTTTTTTAATCTTGTTGCCTGTGACTCCAGTATTACTGTTATTGTATGTTTTTAACTAATTTTAATTTTAATGTAATGTGGCATTTTAATTTGACTGTGGTTTAATTCCATTTTAAGGCGATGGGAGGGTGGGATTATGGGGTGAGGGATTGATTTTTAACTCAGTTTTGTTTTAAACTGTTGTACCCCGCTCCGATTGCCACGCAGAGGGGCGGGTTATAAATAAAAATTATTATTATTATTATTATTATTATTATTATTATTATTATTATATAGATTGAAGTTACCTAGCCCCACCTGTCTGCAATGTAACAATTTGACTTCTGCCTGGTAACTACAATGTAACCCTTTTCATTTCTGCCTGGTGACTTCTATGTAACCACTTGATTTCTGCCTGGTGACTCTACTACAACCTTTTGTTTTTTTCTGCCTAGTAACTGTGCTGTAACCATTTGATTTCTTCTCTGCAACTGCAGTTATACTCCTCCCAAGTGTTCTTTGAAATCTGCACCAAAATTTAAACTCACCTAATATGGATAACACATTCTATATGTATATATACATACAGCACAAACCAATACAGGATTTATATACACATTTCCCAACTTCATACATGATGGCAGAACCAAAACCTTTTTGGGTTCTTACATCCCACCACCTTAGGCTTAGCCTTCCCCATTATTCCCAGGTTTGTCCAGGTGGGCTTGGTAGTGTCAACATGGTGGGTGTACACCCATTTGTTCTCAGACTCAGTGAGGCATTTCCAACAAATTAAATATTGCAGCTCATTTCTGTGGATTTGGGAGCCCAAGATTTTAGCCACCTCAAAATGTTCACCTTCAACCACCAAGGGTGGGGGTAGGTCCAGTTCAGTCCATCATGGGTCTGTTGACAGGGCTGGTTTCAGTAGATTAGAAAGAAAAAAAATGGATGCAAATGTCTGTAGGACTTGTGCACATCCAATTCAGCAGTTACATCATTAATCAGTCTCTTTACAGTAAAAGATCCAACAAATTTGGGTACCAGCTTTTTGGCTGGCTGTCGAATCTTTAGATGTTTGGCAGATAGGTAGACTTTGCTCCCAGGAGTTAAGTCCAATTCCTTGCTGCACTTGTCATCAGCAGACTTTTTGTATTCCCGCTTAGCCTCATCCAAAGCAGTCACTATCTGAGGCCAAGCCTCCTTTATTTTTGTAATCTACTGTTTCAGTGGCACAGGGTCCATAGGCTCTACAGTTAATGAGGGCAGAATCCTTGGTTCATACCCATAGACTATTTCAAAAGGAGAATGCCCTGTACTCTAATTAATCACCCAATTAAAAGCAACCTCTGCATGTGGCAATAAATCAAACTAGTCATCTTGTAAGTAACTGCTGTAACACCTTAAGTATTGTTTCAGGGTTGAATTTGCTCTCTCCGTTGTCCATCCAATTGGGGGTGATGAGAGGTACTCAGCACAAGTTTGACCCCCAGCTTTTTCTGAAATAACTTCCAAAGTTGGGAGGTGAACTGGCTACCTCAATCACTCATAATTCTAGAAGGTAAACCATGGAGCTGGTATACATAGAAGATTAATAGATCAGCTAATTTGGCCACAGTTGGCAAGCCTTTGCAGCCTACAAAATGCACCTGTTTGGAGAATAGATATGTTACCACCCAAATGGTGTTTCTCCCATGGCTAATGGGTAAATTGGGGATGATATCCATTGTTATGTGTTTCCAGGGGCTACCAAGTGTGGACAAAGGTTGCAATAGTCCTCTGGGTTTTCCTCCAACTGGCATGGCTCTGGCACACACTGGATGCCCCTCTACATATGTTTCAGCATCTTGTCTGATACCATCCCACCAGTACTGTCTGAGTATCATGTGCCAGGTTCTCAGGAAACCCCAGTGACCCACTGCCTTGGTGTCATGACACAATTGAAGAATTGTCAGTCTTAGTTCCTCAGGAACATAGATTCTGTCCCCTTTGTACCTTAGCCCCTCCTTTGATACCAGTGTACCTGAGTGCTCTTTAAGCCACTGGTTCTTCACAGCTGCCTTGATAAACCTTTTGTGTATTGGTCTCGAGTTGAGATCTCATCCATTCCCTTCCCATGGGACTGGCTTCAGGTCATTACAGCTAGACCCAATTGTTATGGGGTGAACATCTCTATAGGGGCTTACTGTCATGCTGTGGGAGCCTCAATAAGGCATCAGCTAAAACATGTTGCTTTGCTGGAAAGAATTTCAGCTTGAATTTGAACTGGTAAAAGAATTTAGCCCACCTGCTTTGCTTGGGGCTTAACTTTCTCAGGGTCTTCAAAGCCTCTAGATTACAGTGGTCCATCCAGATCTTGAAAGGGTGGGGTGCACCTTCCAAAAACTGGTGCCAAGTTTGCAAAGCCCTCTTTATAGCAAAAGCCTCCTGCTCCCATGTAGGCCAGTCTAGTTCTGTCTCTTGAAACTTTAGACAGATAGGTACTGGGCCTCAATGTTCCCTCTGAATCTTTCTGCAGTAACATGGCTGTCAAAGCAAAATCGCTAGCATCAACTTGCACAACAAAGGGTAAATCTGGATCTGGATATTTCAAAATTGGTTCAGTGCTAAACAGGTGTTTCAGGTTTTGGAATGCATCTTGACATTCAGGAGTCCATCGCATTTTAGCAGAGGGCTTGGGCTTGAAGCCCTGCTTGTGGGGGTTCTGTTTTGGGTGGCTTTTTTGTTTTTAACAAGCCTGTTATGGAAAGGGCTATCTTGGTGAAATCAGGGATGAATTGCCTGTAAAAATTTGCAAATCCCAAAAACCTTTGTACTTGTTTTCGAGTCTTAGGCAGGACCCAGTCTAACACTGTTTGGACCTTGGCAGGACCCATCTCTATTCCCTTTTGGATATACTATACCCCAAAAAGTCCAGTTTATCTGCATAGAAACTGCATTTAGACAATTTGACATATAACTGATTGTCCAGGAGATGTTTCAACATTTCCCATGCTAACTGAACATGTGAGCCTAGGTCTTGGGAGTAAATTAATATGTCAACTAAATATACCAACACCCGGTCAAACAACAAATGGTGCATTATTTCATTGACCAGTCTCATGAACACCTCTGACAATCCAGCTAGCCCAAAAGGCATCACCAAATATTCAAATGCCCCCATATCCCATTCAGATTATGATAATCTGTGACTAGTCTCAATGAGCCATCTTTCTTCTCCCTGAAGAACACCGGGGCTGCAAACGTGGAGGCTGATGGGCAAATGAAACCCCTGGCTAAATTTTTCTTTATAAATTCCTTGAGGGTCCTTTGCTCCAGTGGGGTTATCGAATACAATTCGGACTTAGGGGTTGGACCCCTTGCTCTAATTCAATTGCAAAGTCAGTCTCTTGCTGGGGGTGGGGGAGGTGGTCACTCTCCTTCTCAGCAAACCCTCAGTCAAGTCTCTATAAACAGAGGGATAGCACAATTGATCCTCCTGAACAGTTTTTCCCATTCGCTCATGCAAAGGGACCGACTAGATGGCAACAGCCACTACCTCACACCCCCCCCAGGTGAAATTTGGGAGTTCTGATGTGTTCTCTGCATTGTGAATCATCAAACATCAGTTCTCCTGGCCTCCACCTGATCCTGGGGTTGTGAAACTGCAACCAGTCTATGCCCAGGATCAGCTGATAATTTGAAGTGGGCCCAGCAGTAACCTGATTTTTTCCCAGTGGTCCTCTACCCTGAGCCATGGTACTTCATTTGCTCTGTAGTAGCAGCCCCTCTCATGGGTGAACCATCCATTTACTTTAAGATAACATGGAAGTCAAATTTTCTAACCCCTAAATTAAGCTCCTTGGCTATAGTTGGGTTTATAAAACACTGGGTGCAGCCACAATCTATTGCTGTCATCAAGTCCACTCTTCTTCCTCCTTTTGGATTTACTAATTTGACTTGCAGAGTGTATAGATGAACTCTGCCACTCATCATAGGGCTGCGGCTGTTTGGAACTACCAACTGCCTTCTGCCACTGTCTAAGGCAGACTTCAGAGGTTTTCTGCCACCTCTATGTCGTCCTCCGAACTTGTGTCCTCTGATGTTTCCACTGGCAGAGCTGTCTTATGGTTTGCCACCTTGAGGGCCCAACTGATTGTAGCTCCCTTGCTTGGTTGCCACTTGGTTTTTGACAGGGTGGTGTTAGATGGCTCTTTGAAGGTCATTCTGCTTACATTGTCTTCCTGATTGGGGCAATCAGCTATGCAGTGTCCCTTCTTGCCACATGCCAGACAGAGAGGTTCATGCATTGTTCCCTCTCTGAATCTCGGACGGGTGTCCCTTTGGTTCTTCCACTGGTAGTACAGCCCCTTTGCTGGCTCCACTCCTGCATTGTCTGGTCAATCGGATCTCTTCTTTGACCAATTTGCCTTCCCTGGTCAGATTAATTCAATCCCTCACGGTGCGTGATTGTCCCTTGAGAGGGACCACTCCAAAAGGTCCAGCCACAAGCCTTCTTTGAAGTATTGTTCTGTCACCCATTCATGCCACTCAGGAACTTGTGCCTTCAGACTGCAAAATTCCACAGCATATTCTGACACAAAGTGGTTGTCTTGCCTTTGCAGACTGCCAGAAATAGTGCACATTAAATTGAGGCACTGCCCTGGCTCAGTGCTAGGGAGTCATGGGAATTGTATTTTTTTCTGGGACATTGAGCCTTCTCTGTCAGAGACCACTGGTGCCACAATAAATTACAGTTCCCAGCACTGATTCCCTAGCACTGAGCCAGGGCAGTGCCTCAATTTAATGTACACTATTTCTGGCAGTCTGCAAAGGCCCTTGCTCTAATGCCATCAGTTTAGTGCAGGCTTTCTCTGCTCAAAACAGATTCTGAAACTGGGTTCGCAGGGCCACCATAAAGGCCTGCAGGTCTCGCAGCTCCGTGGCTCTGCTGTCATTCAATTGCACCAGCCAGTCTGCTGCTTCACCTTCCAGATGGGCCACCACACACCTCACTTTGGCCCCTTCATTTGGAAAAGTTTGACCCCATTAATTCATGTGACCAGCTACTTGGGCCAAGAAATAGGGCAACTAACTTGCCCTTCCATTGAATTTCACTTCCAAGTGCTGCACCACCAGTTCTTGTTTCCTTGGCGCTGGGACCACCAGATTTTCTGGTCTGGGTGAAGTTGCAACTGTCATTGTCCCAGTAGTTCCCATCTTACTGTGGATGGGTTGTTCAGTGGTCAGTCTGGCCAGTGCATTCACCACCTCCGTTAAGGCAGCACACATTGATTTCAGCTCTTTTTGCATCTGCTGCATCTGCATCCTGTGGTCTTCCCCCTACTGGGGGTTCTGGCCCAGTGGACTGTTATGGTCACATCCCAAGCTGACATTCTTCCAGCTTGGTGTCACTCCTGGACTCTAGTAGGGGCTACAGTTCGAAACCATCTATCTTCTTCCTCCAGGGCATCATCTCCCTGGTCGTCTTTTTGTTTCTATTCCATAAGCATTTTTGTGATGGGTTCATCTTGGTTCAAATGCTGTTGCATTGCACAAGATGATATTTATAAGTATCAACCTACTGTTAGGATTAGTCAGCTCGGTTCCAAGGATTCAGACAATAGAAAGAACAAGACTTTGGGCCTTTACAGAGGGCCTTTACAGGCTGCCAGAAATAATGCAACTTGAGTCCACTTTAACTGCCCTGGCTCAGTGCTAGGGAATCATGGGAACTGTAGTTTATTGTGGCACCAGAGCTCTCTGGCAGAGAAGGCTCAATGTCTCAGAAAAAAACTACAGTTCCCATGATTCCCTAGCACTGAGCCAGGGCAGTTAAAGTGGACTCAAGCTGCATTATTTCTGGCAGTCTGTGAAGGAACTTTGTTGCAAACCAAGGACAGTAATGATCAGCCAGCGTTTAGGTTGATACTGCCCTTCTTTGCCTTGTTGTCCCTATATATAGACTAAAGTTACCTAGCCTCACCTGTCTGCAGTGTAACAATTTGACTTCTGTCTGGTAACTACAATGTAACCCTTTTCATTTCTGCCCGGTGACTTCTATGTAACCACTTGATTTCTGCTTGGTGACTCTACTACAACTTTTTGTTTTTCTGCCTAGTAACTGTGCTGTAACCATTTGATTTCTTCTCCGCAACTGCAGTAAAACTCCTCCCAAGTGTTCTTTGAAATCTGCACCAAAATTTAAACTCACCTAATACAGATAACACATTCTGTATGTATATATACATACAACACAAACCAACACAGGATTTATATACACATTTCCCAACTTCATACATAATGGCAGAACCAAAACCCTTTTCGGTTTTGAGAACATTCTCCTTCCATGTCCTCATTCCCTGCTATCAGAAAAACTTCATACTTACTTGTCATAGAAGAACTAAATTTGCTAAATGTAACCTTCACTGTATCAGCTTGTTTTTCTGAAGGGAAGTCCCCAATATTGTTTTTCAGAGGGGGGTTGCAGACTGCCAGAAATAGTGCAAATTGAGTCCACTTTTAGGGTTAGGGTTAGGGAATCATGGGAACTGTAGTTTATTGTGGCACCAGAGCTCTCTGACAGAGAAGGCTCAATGTCTCAGAAAAAAAAAGTTCCCATGATTCCCTAACCCTAACCCTTAAAGTGGACTCAATTTGCACTATTTCTGGCAGTCTGCAACCCCCCTAAGTTAGCCCAAACAAAGCCATGTTAGCATATAACTGAAGTGAAGCAATATTATTGTTCTCCTTTGCAGACTGAAGTTATCTGTAAATCAGGCCATTTTGGTCTTTTTTCAGACCCTTTTTAAAGGAATTGGTATTTGCCTACAGCAGGGGTAGGCAACCTTTCCCCTTTAAGGGCCGAGGGACTTCAGCTGCCAGAAGCCTCAGCCATGTTGGCCAATAGTCCCATGTTGGCCAATAGCTCCTGGGATTCTGGGAGCTGAAGTCCCTCGGCCCTTAAAGGGGAAAGGTTGCCTACCCCTGGCCTACAGATTAGATTCTTCTCAAAGCAGTTTACAAATATATTTAAATTTATTCAAGGAATACCTTGGGTCCCATTGGATCACAAATGATTCAATGTTTGGAAAATATTTGTTAACAGCTAAAGATTTGACAGCATAGCCAAGAGAAGCTCAGGAACATCCAAATGGACTAGCATTTTCTTAACTCTGTTTTTGAGAAATAGAGCCTGAGTTCTACTCATAACAAATTCTGCTCACAGAATGCTCCCATTGGAAAGCAGAAAGGAAGTTATTTTTTCCTCATTTCCCCTATCTTCTATAAACATTGCTCTGATGTTGCCCCAGAATAGCATGGGAAATAGGGCAGCCAGAGGTCTGGAAGGGGAGAGAGGAATCAAAGAAGAAGAAAAAATTCCTCTACACCCACTTCATCCAGTAGGTGCCTACTAGACCTCATTCCCTTCCAGAAATGGAAGGCATTCTCCATTTATGAAGGGAGTGGTAATACTTCTGTTCTTGCAGCGCACTGAAGGTCATAACAGCCAGTTTCTAATTACACTAGGATCTTTTATGTTGAGGTCTTCTTATTTGGCTGGATTATTTGTGCAGATTCAGGGTGACCAGATGTTCTAACCGCAAAGGAAAGCAAGACATCAGAAAATGTAGGACATTCGATAAAATGTAGGACATTACAAAATAAAAGCTCAAACATGTTAAAATGTTAGTTTGTATTTTCATCCATACGTTTTACAAGCTTCAGATATGAAATTAAGAGCTACATAAAAAATTAAATTATATTTGTTATAAATGGTATTTTATACACATGGTTCCAACAAAATCACCCACAAAGAATAGAATAAATCTGCCTTTACATGTCATACCTGGTCATGACAGAGTGCTTCCATTCGCAGAAGGAGTGTTTTCCAATTTGTGCTAATCTATGAACACACAGAGTACATCACAAAGCAAACCTTCTCAGCTAGAGCAAAAGTCATTTGAACCTTATCCTTCCCCTCCTCCCATTGCTCAAACTAGTCAGCACACATAAGCAATACTGAGTAATAAACATGCAACCTATTGCAGTTCCACTGAAAAGTAGTGGGTTATGCTTGTTAACAAAAAAAGTTAACTCTGTTCCACCTTGTTAAGTAGTTGATGATTCAAAAACATCTGGAAGAAAAGAGCCTGACTTATTTCCTATATTTATCAGCTTCTGTGTGAGATGTGTGTGAGAGAAAGGCAAAGGAAATAATGGAATATGGATGAAGGAGGTGAGTGCACTTTTTTGTATGTGTGCATGTTTAAATGGATGTAGTGCTATGTATGAATGAGAGGATAAATGGATGAAAAGGAAGGGAAATCAAGAGAGAGAGAAATGGGGTGGCAGAAAGAGGAAAGAGTATTTCCGCTCTCTTTTGATTAAGGGTATAAAGAATATTCATATCTTTGCTCACTCCTGAGAATGTGTGTACACTTCCCATTTAAAAACCATTGTCAACTTCTGTTGGAATTTTTCCTCCATGTGTAAAAATGATAAGACCTGTGGGTTTGTTTGTTTTTTCTGAAAAAGCAGAAGCAATAGAAATAAAATAAAATAAAATGCAATACAATAAAAAATTGGGGGGATTGCAAAAATAAAACCACCGCATTTTTTAAGGGACAAGACTCTCAAAATTTTGCCCCAAAACAAGAACCAAAATGTTGTTTTAAAAGACATTGGAAAATGAACTAAATTTCATAATCTCACACACTGAGGAGAAACATTTTCTTCATTCATGTGAAGGAATGAAATGAATATTGACATTACAATATTTTTCTTTGGCTCTCCACACCAATGCTATGCCATCTGACCACTAGATCCCCACATCAAATAGGTTGCCCACCCAAGGTTTCATTGACAAATTAGTCATCACCATCTTACAAGAAATGTCTGTTCTGTGATGGAGAAATAGAATCCCTTTTTCAAAACAATGACTGCTTCATGCATGCATGTATAGTCTAATAACAAAGAAAATGTTTTGTGAAATCAGGGATGAGGGACCTATGGTCCTCTGTGATGCAGTTGGGTCTATTCTCATCTGACTCAGGGCCTAAGCAGACTGCCAGAAATAGTGCACATTAAATTGAGGCACTACCCTGGCTCAGTGCTAGGGAATCATGGGAACTGTAATTTATTGTGGCACCAGAGCTCTCTCACAGAGAAGGCTCAATGTCCCAGAAAAAAATACAGTTCCCATGATTCCCTAGCACTGAGCCAGGGCAGTGCCTCAATTTAATGTGCACTATTTCTGGCAGTCTGCTTAGGCCTTCAGTTAGGATGACTAGAAATGGTAGAAGCTGTAGTCCAGCAGCATCTGGCAAACCACAGTTTTCTACCTCTGTTTTGCAGATATATGCAGATTATTTATGCAATGAATAGCTGCAATGAATATACTCATTTTGCCCTTTTCTAATCTAGCCTTGGTTAGCAAAAGCTGATATTAGTAACATTGCTTTCAGATGATGTGGCTTTGGGCAAGCCTTCAAGGGGACAAGAATTGAGAAGCAGTGACCAAGACTAGCCTCTCTGTGCACCCCTTCAGGTTCTGATGGAATACAGATTGTAATTCAATGAGAGTTTTACTCCATTTAGCCTGTTGTCCCAATCCTGATAGAAAAGCAAGAAATAAATGTATAAATAAATTTATAAATTAAGTAAATGAGAAAATCTGGATCTCTGTCACAGCATCTGAAAAAATAAAGGCTAGAAAAAAATAGTTCAGACACTGGAGCATCCATGTCACACGTTCCTGATAATTTTGCTAGTTTGTTTATTACATGCTTCTCTCACATGAACATGAGTGAGCTCAGTGAGCATGTGTGGCATGCCTCTGGCCCACTTTATTTTCCCATCACTACCAAGAGTTCCAAGAGAGAATAAATGGTCCAAGGCCATCCTTTGAATTTCATGGGAAAGGACTTTGAGGGGATTTGAATATGAATGTCAGATCTGGCCACAGTGATTTATGCCTTAGTTATAAAGCAAAAGCAAAGCAGCTTCATTTATATACCACTTCATATCACGCTATGGGATGTCTAAGCGGTTTACAACTGTGAGCTGATTGCCACCCAACAAGCTGGGTACTCATTTTAGCAGCCTTGGAAGGATGCAGGCCTGAGTCGAGCCTCAGCCCTGACTGGTATTGAACTCGTAACCTTGTGGTCTATGAGTGAGTGGCTGCAGTACAGGCATTTAACCACTGTGCCACCAGGGCTGATTATCTCTCGATTAGACTACTGTGAAGTGCTTTATGTGGGGCTGCCCTGGAAAAGTGCTTAGAAGCTGCAGCTAGTGCAAAATGCAGTGGCCAGATGGATGTCAGGTGTTATTGTTAGAAACCATATAATACCAGTCCTGCAAGAACTGCACTGGCTTCCAATTTATTTCTGAGCTCAATACAAGTTACTGGTGTTGACCTACAAAGCTATAAATGATTTGGGGCCAAGATATCTGAAAGACTGCCTCCTCCCATATGAGCCAGCCAGAAATTTGAGACCTTCAGAAAAGGTTCTGTTGCATGTCCCAATTTTTTCTGTAGCAGTGCCTCAACTGTGGAACTCCCTACTCAAGGAAACTAGGCTGGCCCAATCTCTTTTAAACTTCCAGAGGGCAATCAAAACATTACTGTTCTACATGATATTCAGTGTTTGAAACTGCTGTTTTAATTGTTTAAAACTGGACTCTGAGGTATTTTTAGATTGCTTTTAGGAGTTTTAAGAGTGTTTAAAGGCCTAAGCAGACTGCCAGAAATAGTGCACATTAAATTGAGGCACTGCCCTGGCTCAGTGCTAGGGAATCATGGGAAGTATATTTTTTTCTGGGACATTGAGCCTTCTCTGTTAGAGAGCTCTGGTGCCACAATAAATCACAGTTCCCATGATTCCCTAGCGCTGAGCCAGGGCACTGCCTCAATTTAATGTGCACTATTTCTGGCAGTCTGCGTAGGCCCTTAATGTGTTTTTTTTTTAAAATGTTTATATCTTTGTTTTGTTTTAATTGGTTTTTATTTGCTCATCACCTTGGGAGCCCTTGTAGGCTAGGAGGTGATACAGAAATACTTTAAATAAAAAATAAATTGTGTGATGTTCTTATCAGGCTAAGCGTTCTCCACCAAAAAGCAGGACACAGTACTTTGCAGTCTTCACTCATTGTTGCTTACAAATCATTATCAATGGTCATATCCATTGCAGAGTGCAAAGATGTCCCCCATGGTATCACCAGAGTTTTGACTTTACTTTCCATAACATACGTTAACTGAAGGCACCTTCCTGGATGAGAACAAAAGCTTTCTAAGGTGAAATGCTCCCCTCTGGTCAGATGGTGGCACTGTGTACAAAGTTCCATGGGGTCCATTTGAGCTCATTAAGATGTGTCTTATACTATTCATTGTCCTGTTTTCATTTTTTGTTCTGATTTCCCCTTGGTTACCTTGTTGGAAACTGTACCCCCCTGATAATTCACACACACACACACACACACACACACATACACAGTCTCTAACAAATGTTGCTAAGTGAGGAACTTCCACCTGTTAAGAATCTATGGTTTGGGGATTCACTGAAGTGTGCGGTTTTCCCACACTAGTATTTTAAAAGGTTATAGATCATGTGTGCATAATAGGCAGAACATTAGGTCACTTGTCTCACTTACAACAATAATCCATTTTGATATGGGTCAGGTTGACACAAAGAATCTACCCATACCAGGTCTATTGATGAAACTGATCCCCTTTCCCCTCAAACTAATGAAATTTTCAACTAATGGGTACTTAAGTTAATAAAGTGTGCCACACATCTGTTAGGAGCCATTTGTACGAGAAACCTTTGGGAGTTCAGCTCTGAGATCACTGATATAATGTATGAATAGCATCCCATTGGGACACAGCATGATATCAAATTAAGGAAAGCAACACAATAAATGTGTGAGAAATAGTGTAAGTGCATAAACAGTGAGCAATCAAGGGGGCTTCTTTATAATAATAGAAAAAAGAGCAAGAAGCATAACTGCTACTTATTGTCCTAAATCCCCATGAATGAATTTTCAGGCAAAATCCCTATCCCTCACTGAAACTGAGGGTAGCTTTGGCACTGACTGGGCTGAATCTAGGAATGAATTTAGGAACCCAGAAAGAATATTCAGTAGAAAAGTTACTCTAAGAATGTCACCACCACCACCAACAATAACATCATCTGTTAGATTCCTTTTATATGTTGGCAGGATTTTCACTATTAATTTCTTCTTTTTTATTAAATATTTTTCTTTAGACTTAACAATGATCTAACTAATTAACAGGTAATCAGACAAACATAACATACAAAAGACATAAAACAAACTTTCAAACATTTAACTATAGTATATACATCAATACAATACCATGTATTTTAACGAAAAATAATAAAAAGACTTCCTAATCTCTATTCTCCATCTGTCACTTTATTCTTTATCTACTTTACTTCTATCACGTTTCATATCTCAATTTTCTCATATATCAGTTTTCTCATATTTCAATTTTCACTATTCATTTTGTAAGAGATAAAAATAGTTCTAGTAAAAAATAAAGTGTATATATTTGTTTTAAAGCTTATTGATAGCTGTTAAATCATATTCAAGATGTGCATGACCTGATAACAATAAGTTAATTACTTATTTGCAAGCCACTTGTGGATCATTTTTGGCTGAAGGGTAAGGTTTAAATGCTCTAGACAAACAAACAGAACAAAGCAAGAACTACCCATGGTGATTTACATGAATTTTATTTGATTGTGTTGGGATTAGAAGAGAATGGAAGAGTTAGCCATACAATTTAACTCATTGTGTTTCTATAACCACAAGTCAAAATACATCTGAACCCAAAGACCAGTCTAAACAACTCTCCACAACCCAGAAAAGAATTACTATTTGAATATCTTCAGCCAGTGCATAACTATTTTCCATGTTTTTGTGACATATAGGGCCTTTGCAGACTGCCAGAAATAGTGCAAATTGAGGCCACTTTAACTGTCTGGCTCAGTGCTAGGGAATCATGGGAACTGTAGTTTATTGTGGCACCAGAGCTCTCTGACAGAGAAGGCTCGATGTCTCAGAAAAAAATACAGTTCCCATGATTCCCTAGCATTGAGCCAGGGCAGTTAAAGTGGACTCAATTTGCACTATTTCTAGCAATCTGCAAAGGCCAATAGATTACCCCATTGCTCCTGTATCCCAAAATGCCACCCAAAAACTTTGCTGTTCCAATTCCACCTCTCTCATCCTTCTGAAGGTCTCCTGCTTCCTTGAATGATTCTAACCAAGACTTTTGCTCTTGCTAACTCATACATTTGGAATGCCTGCCCAATACAACTGCCTATAACCCTCAAAACACACCTGTTTCATGAAGCACTGCTACTACCCACATGTTCCCATGCCCTACTGTAACTCAGTCTGTAGTCAAACATTGAACAGGAGGTTGTACTAGATTGCTATAAGTAAACCCCCAGTTCTAACCCCCTTCACATGTTACTTACATGAAGGGGAAATATCAAAAGTTACTATGGTCTGGGGCTACACTCCTTGCCTCACACTACTGATCTTCTTTGCTGTTCCGATGTGGTTATCTAAGCTAACTATGCATGGATATTCATGCAGTGTGGTGACCCAACTGCTCCACTGACTTGATGATGCGGAAGCCTACACATGAGGGCCATGGTAAGATATGGACATCCAGAAGAAACTCATGAGCATGCTGGGTGGCAAGAGAAACACCAGTAATGCCATTCCAATTCCCACTCCAGCAATCATGTGATAGTCCCTATATGTTAGTAACACATGTACTACTCAGAAATAATTACCACTGAATTCACTAGGATTTAGGAGTTATTCACAAAATGAAAATAATCCAAAATGAATTCAGGATTAATCTTTGTTGTTCACATGCATCAGAAATGCACTCAATGAAATTTGGAGGGGGTTGCCAAAAAACTCACCCTGAGATAATCAACATTGGGCATTTTCCTGAGTTTTTACAAAAGATTTGCATAAGCTGCTGTGTGAACAATGATGCAAACAGACCAAATAGACTTGGAATGAAACTCTCCATGCCTTTAACTGGCTTTGAATGCATTTGCATCATTGGCAGCCCACACGGTTGAGAAAGCACCACACCTTCCCCAATGGAATAGCTGCTGTTGTGGGGAAAAGAGAAAAGAGAGAGGGAAAAAGAGAAGAAAGAAAGCATGCAGGAAGTTCCACCTAATTACTGCGCGCTTGGCCAATCGGGTGTTGCATGAGTTATGTTTAGGCACGCTGGGAAATCTCATGGTGCTCATCCCATCACAAGATTTCCTGCGGGAGTTTGGGCTATATAGCCCTACGCTGCCACATGGCAGCAGCCATTTTAGAGCCATTTTAGTCACTTCGCTTGGCTGTGTTCTTTGGTTCTTTGCTCGGCCTTGGCCTTGCTATTCCTTTGGCTTTGGCTCATTGCTTTTATTGATATTAATTGTTGATTGCACGGTGGGAGTGATTAATTCGAATCTCCTGTGCTTTTTGGTGGTAATAGCCCAGGCGAGGCCTTCGGGCCAGTCGCCTTGGGCCTGGAGGGCGGCCTGTGACATCTCCAACACCCGGCTTGATTAACATAGGCCGAGGCGGGTGCTGTGACAGGCAGTTCTCCTCCGGGTGCATGGACCCTGCGGTCAAACCCAGGCCCAGTGGTGCCCCGGTCACTCCAGATTGGCAAGGTCAGGATCCCATTGCTGGGGGGTGTTGGGCTAGGGCGCAGCTCACTCGGGCTCTACCCTTCCCCGGCAGTGGGTTGGTTGGAGGCAATTGTCTTCTGGTGGGGTGCCTAATTCAGGACCCTTGTGGACACCTTTCCCTTTGGATGGTGCCAGTGACACTTCCTGGCTGTTTGGCATCTCTACTGAGAATTGGGAAGGGTGGCCCTCGGGCCTGGTGGTAGTCATCCGTGTTTCAAGGACCTGTGTTTTACATTTGCACAGGACAATGCCCCGCAGCAAGGCCCAATCTAAAAGGCGCGCAGCTCTAGTCACTCTGCCCCGAAGAGGCCTTCACAAACAGCAAGCAGGGATGACAAGATTGTCGCTCAGCTAACACAACTGGGCAAGACGATATAGGCCTGTGTTGCAATCTGCAATCAGCTTGCCCAGAAGGGGCTTCAGGCTACAGCTGCCAGCCCCTCTGCCAGCACTTCTGCTATTCAGGACACAGGAGTGCTGCCCCATCAATCTGCACCTGACTCTCAGGTAATGGATGCCGCACGCGGTCCTACGGTGGTTCCAGCTATGGAGGTTGGGCAACCAACTTTAGCTGATGTGTGGGAACTCCTAAAAAAGGTTCCTGGTGTGGGGATTCAGGGTGCTGCTGCCCCTGTTTCCGAGCAGCCCACGGTGGCAGATTTATATAACCTCCTGCAAGGAGTGGTTCTTCCAGGTGGCGGTGCAATGGAGCAAAGCTCTGAGGGGGAGAGGAGAGAACAGGCAGGTGCCGCTGCATCTCAGCCTGACACCCGAGCTGTTGCAGGGCCACACTTCGGGGGACCTATGCTGTCAGCTGGTGATGCTTACCAGCAAGCCTCAACATCAAGTTTGTCTCCCTCTAATCCTTCACAGGAAAGTTGGCTCACCTTGGTATGGGCTCCAGGTGGCCAAGTTGAACAGGGTTTAGGGGTGGAATGCCCCATCCCTGTAATTTTAGGTGCGCCAGCAATGGCACCTGAGGTTTCACAGGTGCCAGACTAGGGTGCAGGCTGGTCAGCCAACAACTTTGGCTAGTGACACATCAAGGGTGTCTTCGTTGGGTATTCCCATGCTATTGGGAGTTAATGGTTCTACTGAATGTAATCCATATGCTGGAATGTCTACTCCCCTTGGCTCACACCTTCCGCTTTCTACTAAAGAAAGAATTTGGAAGGGGGATTATATTAATTTATTTTCTCTTACTTTTAGGGATCCTGAACCAAGAATCATGGTAAAGGATGGGATAGTGTTTAGCCTCCCTAAAGAGTTTCACGTGCTCAAACGCCCTAAGCTAGAGCACAATTTTGTTAATTGGATCATGGGTTTCACTATTTACAGGGGAGTTATCAAAGAAAAAGAACCACATAGGTCTCCTGATTTTTCGAAATATCAGGAGATCATGATAAAATCTTATACCAACTGCCATCATAATTCCAGGGATGCAGTGTGGTTGCAATATGATGAGCAGTTTAGAATGAGGGCTGCTCAAGACTGCTCTCTGTCCTGGAGACATGTACAGTCCGAGCTGTGGGCTGATGTCATGGTAGGGGCCTTCCCTTCGAGGAGGGTTCGTCCCCATGGTTACACAGCTGAAAAGGCAGAATGTGAGGCCTAGTATGGGAGAAAGAAAACAATTTGGCCTATGCTGGGACTTCAACACAGGTAAGTGCAGGAGACAACTCTGCAGGTTTGAACATAAGTGTAACACTTGCGGGGGGAGTCATCCCAGCACTTCCTGTAGTAGAGGTAAGCGGTCAGAAGTGGGAGGTGAACCCCAGCCATCGTCACCAGGAGGAAAAAGCTCTGTCACCAATTAAATTGGATGCACTGGTGGCATGGCTTCAGACCTACCCCAGCAAGGAGGCTGCCTCTTATATATTCCATGGTTTTTCTAAGGGTTTTCACATCCCTTATTCAGGTTCTAGGGTATATCGGTATGTGCCCAATGCTCGGTCCGTGCAAGATTTGTCTGCTATTGTAAGGGACAAGCTGGCAGAATTTCAGGACCCCATGATCAACTGCCAATTCCCACCCTTCATTTATCCCCTTTGGGTGTTGTCCCCAAGAAAACTCCTGGGGAATTTAGGTTAATTCATAATCTATTTTACCCGAAGGGTGATTCTGTTAATGATGCCATAGATCCTAAGCTTACATCTGTTAAGTATGCATCCTTTGACTCAGCGGTCAAGATGGTTAGGGCTTTAGGTAAGGGAGTGCTATTAGCAAAGTGCAACGTAAAATCAGCCTTCAGGTTGCTCCCTATACACCCAGATGATTTTGAACTTTTAGGTTTTCAGTTTGAAGGGAAGTATTATTTTGATAAAGCCATGCCAATGGGGTGCTGGATCTCTTGTTCTGCTTTTGAGATGTTTAGCACCTTTCTTCATTGGTGTGCAGTCAAGAGGACAGGTAATATGGCAATAACCCATTATTTAGATGATTTTTTGATTGCTGGAAATCCCAATTCCTCAGAATGTAGGGACACCTTAGCTGGCTTCCAGGAATTGATGTCTGAGTTGGGAGTTCCTTTAGCTGAGGAAAAAAACAGAGGGTCTGGACACATGGCTTACCTTTTTGGGAATCAAGATGGACACAATTGCCGGAATTTCTCGTTTGCCAAACGACAAGCTCGTGGCTATGAGAGAGCAGGTTAGATTGATGTTGGGGAAGAATAAAGCTACACTTCATGATTTTCAATCCCTTACAAGCTTGTTAAATTTTGCTTGTAAGGTAATAGTTCCAGGATGAGCATTCTGTGCATGATTGTATAGGGCTACTAAGGGGTATCAGCTCCACATCATCATATAAGGATCACCAAGGGGATTTGCAAGGACTTGAAGGTCTGGGAGTCCTTTTTGGAACAATTCAATGGTATTTCATTTTGGAGAAATGAAATGCTGCTCAGGGCAAATTTTCAGGTACACTCTGATGCAGCTGGTGCCCACGGATTTGGAGTTTATTGGAGTCGCCAGTGGGCTGCGGAGGCATGAGTTCCTGCTTGGACAGAATGCGGTCTCACTAGAGACCTGACGTTTTTGGAACTTTTTCCTATAGTTGTGGCAGGGCACCTTTGGGTAAACCAATTTGCAAATAAGACTATCTGATTTTGGTGTGGCAACCAGGCAGTTGTTCAGGTGATAAAATCACAGTCCTCCAAGTCCTCTAGGGTGATGTGCTTCATGAGGGCTATGGTAACGCAATGTTTGAAGTTTAATGTTTTGTTCCAGGCTCACCACATTCCTGGTTTGCTTAACCCTTTGGCGGACACCCTTTCTCGTTTTCAGTTCTCCAGGTTCTGGCAGCTGGCTCCTGAGGTGTCGACACACCCACTGGAGGTACCAGCACTTCTCTGGAGCCTTGGAGACTAGAAATTGACAGGGCGATCCTACATTCTGTCACTCCATCTACATGCAAGCCCTATCAGATAGCTCTGAATGCATTTAGACACTTTTTGTCAAAAATTGGGGAGGAAAAAGGCTAGCCTATTAAGGTAGACCTGGTGCTGCATTTCATAGTTCATCTCAGGCAAGCTGGTTTGTCGCCTGTTACCATTAGGGGCTGGTTAACCACCCTGGCATTTTACTCCAGGGTGAGAGGATCCTTTGATCCTACCACTGATTTTAGGGTTAGGAGAGCTTTAGAAGGTTGGTCCAGAGAATCTCCTGTGGCAAAGGACTCGCAATTGCCAATAACTGGCCCGGTCCTGATTAAGTTATGGCAGCACTTAGCCAAGACTTGTTTTTCTCTCGAGGAATTGGCTTTGTTCAAGGCAGTATTTGCCATTGCTTTCTTTGCAGCTTTGAGAATTAGCGAGATTGTTCCTGGCTCTCGCAATGATCAGTCTGGTAGGGCACTTCTCCTTTCGGATGTCACATTATCAGATCAGGGGATTCAGATTTCCGTCAGGCACTTGAAGACTGACCAGTTAGTGAGAGGTCAGATTATTACTTTAGCTAAAGCACCTGATGGACAGATTTGGCCTGTGCTTGCACTGGCAGATTATATGAAGATTAGGCTGAAAGTGTCAGGTTATTTGTTTCTGCATGTGTCAGGCATGCCTCTAACTCAGTTTCAATTTAGGGCAGTCTTGAAGGAGACTTTGAAGTGAGCCAACTTGCCTCCTGCTCAGTTTTCCTCTCACTCATTTCATATTGGTGCAGCAACAGCCGCAGTTACACATGGTCTAAGTCAGGGGTAGGCAACCTTTCCCCTTTAAGGGCCAAGGGACTTCAACTCCCAGAATCCCAGGAGCTATTGGTCAATATGGGACTATTGGTCAACATGGCTGAGGCTTCTGGGAGCTGAAGTCCCTCGGCCCTTAAAGGGGAAAGGTTGCCTACCCCTGGTCTAAGTGATGCCGGTATTCGCCGAATTGGCCGGTGGCGTTCTAAGGCATTTAAAGCTTACATATGTCCTTCAAGGAACACCAATTGTGATTAATTATACTAATAGCTCTATTTACATTTCAGCTGTTTTTTTCCATGGCAAGATTTGGATTGTGGGCCATAGCTTAGTGTTTTGGGCAGAACTCCATTTACTAGAGCAGGGGTAGGCAACCTTTCCCCTTTAAGGGCCAAGGAACTTCAGCTCCCAGAATCCCAGGAGCTATTGGCCAACATGGGACTATTGGCCAACATAGCTGAGGCTTCTGGGAGCTGAAGTCCCTCGGCCCTTAAAGGGGAAAGGTTGCCTACCCCTGTACTAGAGCATTGATGTGATCCCACCCTGGGACTGATGAACATCGGCACCCTGCAATGGTTCAGTTGCAGGGGAATGCTTTGGGGAGCTTTGCTTCCCTTGATTATCCAGCTGTCAAGGTCACATCCACACCCCCGGGTTTTAGTCATACACCTGGGGGAGAATGATTTGGTGAAGGTCCTGTGTCTTCAGTTAGCGAAACAGATGGTAAAGGACCTTCAGGAGATAAGGAAGCACATCCCTGGAGCTGTTTTGCTATGGACCAAACTGCTACCAAGGTGTAGCTGGCTTGGAGCACGTAAAGATGCCGCCATTAATGGCGCTTGACGGTGGCTTAATCGTTCTGTTGCTAAACAGCTAAGAAGATTGGGCATTTTTATAATTGAACATGTTGGAATTAAGTTGGATATGCCTCAGCTGTACAGGGGGGATGGGGTGCACCTCTCCTCAGAGGGTTCGGAGATTTTCGTAAAGGCACTTTCCGAACATATCAGGAGAGCAGAAGTGGGGGGAGAGGGGATGCCTAGCTAGGCTGGCCCCCTCTTGTGGCAGGTAACGACCCCCACCCCACAGGGAAATTAATTGGCTAATTAAATTTAATTTGGGTGAATTTGGCTAAAATAAATTAACGGAAGTGACGTAAGCAGCTAAGTGCATGACATCATTAAGTTAGTGATGTCATATGATGTAATATGATGTCATTTCTGGTTGGGAGGGGTTAAAATTGTTTGTTGTTAATTATTTACATGCTTTGTCACATGATGTGAAGGACCACCCACTTGGTCGGTTACACCTTCACATACACATGTGACAAAGTATTGCATGTTTAATTGTAAATGTTTGTAAATAGACCCTGTACAGCAAAATAAAAGTTGTGGCCTGTTTAAACCCAAAAAGAGGCATCTCTTGTCCTTTGTGCTGGTGCAAAGACACCTCCCCGACTCGTCAGGAGGGGCTTCTTGTTGCGACAGCCATTTTAGGACATGAGACGCCTGATTTGCTAAGTGCACAGGAAGTTCCACCTAACTCCTGCGAGCTTGGCCAATCAGGTGTTGTATGAGTTATGTTTAGGCACTCTGGGAAATCTTGTGGTGCTCATCCCATCGCAAGATTTCCTGTGGGAGTTTGGGCTATATAGCCCTGCGCTGTCATGTGGTGGCAGCCATTTTAGAGCTTTAGCCAAGCGACCCAACCCACCCACCCTAATTTAAGATTTAATGTTAGGTTACTCTCAGGCTCAGGCTGGTCACCTTCAGGGGCCAGGAGGGGGTTTTTTCCCAGGGCTGTTACCCTGGGTTTTTTGCCCTCCCTGAGATTAATGTGTATTAGATTGTTGGGTATGGGTCATGGCACAAATTTGTTATCTGTGTAACTTTTGGCTATTGTTATTGTTAGCTTCGTCACAACTTGGGGGATACGGGGTCTAATTTGGAGTATATGGTTGTAATTGTAGTGGGGCAGGTAACAACCCCCACCCCACAGGGAAATTAATTGGCTAATTAAATTTAATTTGGGTAAATTTGGCTAAAATAAATTAACGGAAGTGACGTAAGCAGCTAAGTGCATGACGTCATTAAGTTAGTGACGTCATATGATGTAATGATGTAACTAAGTGCATGACGTCATAAGTTAGTGATGTCATATGATGTAACCCCTCCGGTTGGGAGGGGTTAAAATTGTTTGTTATTAATTATTTACATGCTTTGTCACATGATGTGAAGGACCACCCACTTGGGTTGGTTACACCTTCACATACACATGTGACAAAGTATTGTGTGTTTAATTGTAAATGTTTGTAAATAGACCCTGTTGTGGCCTGTTTAAACCCCAAAAGAGGTGTCTCTTGTCCTTTGTGCCGGTGCAACAAAGCACTGTTGTTACCATGCTACTGAGTTTCCCATAGTAAGTAGCTAGCTGTTGGTTGATAGGGTTTTCAGATCTGTAAATTTCCTGATCAGTGTTCACTCTAGGCCTTAACACACACTATCAACATTCAAGGGGGAGGTAAGATCACACCTATGGGACAAACCACCAAAATTTCATCTCTACATGTTATCAAACTTGCTACAAGACTGAGAAACCAAGATATTGTTGCAAGCAAAAACTTAGCCACCATTTCTCAAAGGATTGATAATCATTACTGAACATCTCTCTTTCTTCTTACCTAAAGTTGGGGGTATGATATCCTTCCATCCAAAAGGTCTTGGGTGTGCATATGCATGTACTGGTGTACATGCCTGTATGTACATGCATTTTTTCTGCATTTGCACATATGCCTCCTTTTACAAAATGGAAAACTGAATATCATAGCATTTTTTTTTCAAATTTAGTAACTTTAAAAAAATCATTGTACAACATGCACTTGATAGCTGAGCAGTTTCTGACATGTATGAAAAATTTATTTCCCTGCATGCTAAGCTTTAAAGTACATGTTAATTCCACTTTATTACCCTTTCACTCCTCATGCATTTCACTATAGTACCTGTACTTAACTTTTGAATGCTCTTATAATACATTTACAGTGATCTTGCTAGACATTTCACCAAAGTACAGGTTTTAAAACATGATGGCCTGAACACTATTGTTAGATTAAACCAACAAGATTTATCTATGGCTCACCATTCAACAATTGATTTAGGCAGGTACCTCCAATCTTAAATAATCAGTGGGATTCAGACCAATGTCTTATGCTAAAATGTGTTATCATAAAAGCACAATTTTTAAACAAAAACAATAACATTCTAAATGCACATTTTTGCCACAATTGAACACACAAGGTATTCTAGCACATATTTAGGGAACTACAGACCAGATTTCTTAGGTTAAAACCAATATCTTGGACTGTTGTTGTTTTTTCCAAAAACTAAATATGACAGTAACACTGAAGTTCTGTTGTATGTCTACACAGTATTGATACCCTGCTCTTTCAGTGCAGCTATAGGACAATAAAAATAGGAGAGCCCATTACCTCAGGCTTACAATCTGTAATGACAGCAACAGAACAAAGGGTTGTGAATAGGAAAAGGGAAGAAGAAGAAACATTCAGGAACCTGGTCTTAGTGCTGGAATGGCCTCCTACCTAAAATAAAGAGTAGAGTGCTTTGTTGCCAGAGATTCAAAGACATTTTGCTGCCTGAAACAAAATAAACATCATCCTGATGTCAAGGTGCCTTAGACCAGTTAATTTATTTTGACATGTGAAGCAAAGCAAAACAAAATAGAACAAAACAAAATACTCTTCCTCCTATTTGTTGCCATGATACCCCAAAATTGCTGCATCCTGTTTAATTGTGATAACAGTCCTGGAAGTAACTGTACGTAAGATCTATCCTGAAATGTAAATTAATTTAGGAAATTAGGTTGGCAGCATAAGGAAAATTAAGTCAGTCCTAGATAATGATCTTCCTTGCTGATTTAGTTTAAAAAGTATAGAATCATAGAGAAGGTGGAATGGGAGAACAGACAGGATTAATGGACCTCTGATGTGTGATCCTTCCACTAATCCCTATCATTTGCATGAGCCAAGCCTCAAAGAAGACATGTGGCAATGATAGAGGACTCCCTGATGAAGTACAGAATCAGTAGTTTGTGGGCCTGACAAGATATCTTGAGAAGAGTGCTTCCTGAGGCAAAAAAAAAAACCATGATGTAACAGAGAGGCTGACAACACTAGTCAAACCACTGACCATTATCCCTTCATTTTGGTCATGTGGCAGCCAATGATACTGCAAGGCACAACATTCAGAATATCACAGTGGATTATGGGGCTCTAGGTAGAAAGCTAAAGGGTCTGAATGCACAGGTAGTTATTTCATCTGTTCTTCCAGTGGAATAGCACAAGAAACCAACAGTGGGATGGAAAAAAAGCTTTAAAAAGCAGACAGGGGATCTTAGATGTATCTATACTAATGCACAGAATATGGGAAATTGAACTCTTAGGACAGTAAAGCAAATACAATACAATAGGCATCACTGAAACTTGGTGGGACGAGTCTTGTGACTGGAATGATTTCAGTAAACTGTGTTATTTCAGTAGGGAAATACTGGTGGTGATTCCATGGTCAGGAATATTAATAGAGAAGAGGGTGCATGAAGGATGGGAATTTCTTAAAAGTGAGACATTGAAGGCACAATTTCAAACAGTTCCAGCCAGCAGGAAAAATGGGAGGCATCTAACAAGACCAGGATGGATGTCTAAAGAACTTTCAACTGAGCTAAGACTCAAAGGGGATGTGTATGAGAAATGGAAAAGGGGGGAAATCACCAAAGAAGAATTCAAACAAATAGCCAAATTGTGTAGGGAGAAAGACAGAAAGGCTAAAGCACAAAACAAGCTCAGGATTGCTAGAGAAGTTAAAACAATCAAAAGAGGTTTGTTTGTTTGTTTGTTTGTTATTCCCATAGCAAAAGGAAGTATAAGGAAATGGTTGGGCTGATGTGTGGAGAAGATGGCAAAATGTTAACGGGAAACAGAGAAAAGGCACAACTACTCAACATTTTCTTTGCTTCAGTCTTCTCTGAAAAGGAGAACAATGCTCAACCTGGGGAAAATGGAGCAATGATGCAGGGGAGAGGCAGCACAGAACAGATAAAGAATAGGTACAGGAATACCTGTCTAATCTAAAAGAATTCAAAATGACTTTAACAGATTAGAAAGCTGGGGCAAAACTCTATTCTAAAAGAATCTAAATCTTGAGGGCCAGATGAACTGTATCCAAGGTATTGTAAGAAATCGTAGAAGTAATCTCAGAACCAATTCCTGGAGAACAGGAGAGGTCCCATTAGACTGGAGGAGGCAAATGTTATCCCCATCTTTAAAAAAGTGGAAATTACCCAAATAATTATTGCCCAATCAGCCTGACATCCATACCAAGGAAAAGTCTAGAGCAAATTATTAAACAGACAATCTGAAAGGACTTGGGAAGGAATGCCGTGATTACTAACAGTCAGCATGTGCTTCTCAAAAACAAATCATGCCAAACTAATCTTATGTCTTTTATTTGATACAATCACAAGCTTGGTAGATGAAAGGAATGCTGTGGATGTAGCGTATTTTGATTTTAGTGAGGCCTTTGACAAGGTTCCCCCATAATATATTTGCAAACAAACTAGTAAAATGAGGGCTAGGCAATTTGACTGTTAGATGGATTTGTAATTGCCTGACCAATCAAACCCAAAGAGTACTCAACAGTGGCTACTCTTCATCCGGGAAAGAAGTGACTAGAAGAGTGGCACAGGGTTCTGTCCTGCGCCCAGTGTTATTCAACGTCTTTATCAATGACTTGGATAATAGAATTGATGCAATACTTATCAAACTTGTGATGACATTAAATTAGGAGAGGTTACTAATGCTCCAGAGGACAGAATCAGAATTCAAAGTGAACTTAATGGATTAGAAAGTGGGGCTAAAACTAACAAAATGAATTTCAACAAGGAAGAATGTAGACAACTACACTTGGGCAGTAAAAATGAAATGCACAAATGGAAGATGGAGGACACCTGGCTTGATAACAGTACATGTGGAAAGGATCTAGGCGTTCTAGTAGAACATGAGTCAGCAATGTGATTTGGCAGCTAATAAAGCCAATACAATTCTAGGCTTCATCAATAAGAGTATAGGGTATAGATTGAGGGAAGTAAAAGTGCCACTCTATTCTTCATTGGTCATGCCTAATCTAGAATACTGTGGCCAGATCTGGGCACCACAATTCAAGAAGGATGTTGACAAGCTGGAGTGTCTCCAGAGCAGGATGACCAAAATGGTGAAGGGTCTGGAAACCATGCCCTATGATGAGTGATGTAGGGAGCTGGGATGTTTAGCCTGGAGAAGAGAATGTTAAGATGTGATATGATAGACCTCTTTAAATATTTGAAGGGATGTCAAAGTGAGGATAGAGAAAGTTTGTTTTCTGCTGATACAGAGACTAGAACACAGAGCAATGGATGCAAACTACAGGAAGAGATTCCATCTCAACATTAGGAAGAACTTCCCAACAGTAAGGACGTTATCACACAGGGCCCAATCCAAACAAAATCCACACGAAATCCTGAACGATACCAGATTATTGGCCCATGTTTTCACACGACGTCGCACAGAACCCCGACAGAACCCCGACAGAAAGTGGAACGATCCGAGATCTTTTGAATTTTGGTTTCTTCAGGAAATGCAATTGCGCTATGAGGGTGATTCCGCATTTACCGCAAATGTGATCGCCAAATAAGTATTGGGGAGCATTTCCCCGTCATTACCCATGGTTCCCGTGAGCATTCCTCTATCTGTGCATGTGCAAGAGGCTCATTTCTACTACATTTACGGGATATTTTCGCTTGTGTGTGGACGTTCTTTGCACTTGCTGTAAATTCGCAATTAAGGTAATGATGTTTGAGGAAACAAGTTTATTTTCGGTTTATTTTCGCAATGCCTCATTTCCACTTTTATTTTTGCTTTCTGGCCCATGTGTGATAACGTCCTAAGAGCTGTTTGACAGTGGAACACACTTCCTCGGAGTGTGGTGGAGTATCCTTCTTTTGAGGTCTTTAAACAGAAGCTGGATGGCCATCTATCAGAGGTGCTTTGATTGTGAGTTCCTGCATGGCAGAATGGGATTGGACTGGGTGGCTCATGTAATCTCTTCCAGCTTTTTGATTCTATGATTCCTCTGCTCTCCAATGACACAGAAATGGCTGAGATAATTAACATTATGAAATATAAACTACACTAGTTAAACTGATGGGCAAAGCAACTGGCAAAAAACCACCAGTTTCGGGGTGGCGTGGGGGCATCGCGCATGCATGCCATGTGCCCCACCACCCCCAAGTCGGTGTCACACCACCCCGCTGACCACACAGTGGGTGGTGTCATGGCATTTCTGTGGTATGGCATTTACACACGCCATGCCACAGAAATGTGGAAAACTCACCGCGGTGAAAAAGCTGGCTTTTACGGTGGCTCAGAAATAAGTGGCTTTCTGCAGCTTCTTTTTGATCCAGAAAATAGCTGAATTGGGGCTGCAGCATATGGTTGCCACGGCTCTGATCAGGTGCTCAAATGGGCAGTGGCAAGCCGCTACTTTAGGACAGTCTGTTTCAGCCCTAAGTTAGGTAATTTTCTTCTTGACCTACCACTCCCAAACTGCATCACTTACAATATGGGGAAGTATAATCCTTGCATGTCTGGTAAAAAATTCCAAGCTACACGCACAATTTGCATTATTGCATCTGACTAGCGGGATGTCGGTCATTCTAATGAGCAATGGAACAGATTACTTTTGAAACTTATTTTTCTAAGCTTTGATGGAGACAGGTTGCTGCCTGAGATAAAAGAGGGACTTTCTCCATTTCACCTACCACTATTATCAATTAATAGGATTGTTACTTAAATCAAATATTTGGTGAGGATGATGAGTTTCTGCCCATCTCAACACTGTAAGAGCAGTTTAATTTGCCTCTATTGGGAAAATGGTAATATTTACAATTGAAATATTGGCTACAATCCACGTTTGGCCCTGCAGCCCCAAGTGCCTCTGGGGTTCCTTTAATATTAGAAATATTAATAGAAGCTGACAAAGTATCTATACCAATGATACGTATCTGTATGTGTGTCTGTAAATTTTGGGTTTTTGGGGAGTTTGGAATACCTTTATTTGCATATATATATACTACTACTACTACTACTAATAATAATAATAATAATAATTTATTTTTACCCCGCCCCTCTGTCGAACAATTGAGGCAGCTTACAACAATTAAAGCAGCTTCATTTATATACCGCTTCATATCATGCTATGGGATGTCTAAGCAGTTTACAACTGTAAGTTCATTGCCCCCCAACAGCTGGGTACTCATTTTAGTGACCTCGGAAGGATGCAGGCCTGAGTCTAACCTGAGCCCTGGCTAGTATTGAACTCGCAACCTTGTGGTCTATGAGTGAGTGGCTGCAGTACAGGCATTTAACCACTGCGCCACCAGGATTCCTTACAAATCCAAAATAAACATCCCGCACCCCTCCCCCATTAAAACAGTATTAAGCTACACATCCATTAAAAGCCTTAACATAAAATATCAAAAGATAGAATAAAACAAAGACAGTAAAATAATTGACAAGACTACAACAACCAGCAACAAACAGTGTGAGAGCTGAAAACTAAGATGGTAAAAACACACAGACTCCTGAGGCTGGAAATCTAATCAGGAAAGGCCTGCCAAAAGAGATCCATCTTCACCGCCTTTTTAAAGCTGCTTAGAATCATGATCTGATAGCAGGCCATTCCATAATCTGGGGGCAATTACCGAGAATGCCCCCTGGGAAGTTGCAGACAGCCTTGATTTCATCGGCAGCAGAGGGGAGGATTGTATAGGAGGATGTTGTCCCGGAGATAGGTTGGACCTAAGCCATTTAGGGCTTTAAAGGTGATAACCAACACCTTATACTGGGCCCGGAAACTAGTAGGCAGGCAGTGGAGAGATTTTAATACCGGAGTTATGTGGTCTCTCCTAGATGTTCCTGAGACCACTCTGGCTGCCATATTTTGTACTAACTGAAGTTTCTGGACCAAGCACAAGGGTAGCACCATGTAGAGTGCATTACAGATATCTTGGAGATGAGACCCAAGTCTAAAGAGGAAATTCATGTATGTTTCATGTACACCTTCTTCACATAGCCTGAAGGTAATTTTATACAATATTTTTAGACATTTTGTGAATGAAACAAAGTTTGTGTATATTGAACTATCAAAAAGCAAAGGTGTCACTATCTCAGCTGCCCAAATGAATAATTTTTGGATTTGTTTTATTTTGGATTTTAGAATTCCAGACTCACACACACTCACACATGTATAAACTATGCAAATCTATGTTCTCATTTCAAGATGGTACACAAGTGAGCAGTCTACTCCTAATAGATAGTGAGAACACCAAAGATAGTTGAAGAGACCCAGGGCTACAGAAAAAACATCACAGTGATTAGTGAACTCAGTGTATTTATTCCTACATAAAAAATAGGCTTGTAGCTTTAATTATTCCATTTCACAAATATATCTCCCTTTCTTTGAAGTGGGGAATAGAAAGAAGTTGGCTTTCATTGCGAAATATTTATAATATTATGAACAAGAGCCAATGGGGGGGATAAACATAATTTGTAGCCAACAAAAATGTATCCTTATTACCATCCATCTCACCGCTACCATTTTTATTAGAAAGTTAAATATTCCATCCTTATTCTCAGATTTTTCTCCAGCATCTCCTTTCCCACCTCTGTTCCTCTTGCCAAGCAGGTATGCCTCATGATTATTCATTGGCATCCTGACACAGTGTGCAGTCAACAAATATACACATGTAAATCAATGTTCAGATGGTCAGTAATAATGCAGCCCCACATTCTCAGTGTGCCACCACTGACTAGGAAGTTCAAAGGAATGTCTGCACTTCAAAGAATGTTTCTGGGTTGTAATACCACAAAAGGGTATGAGCAGAATCCAGCAGGGAAGCACTGAAGAAAGAGAAAGAAAGTGTTCCCCACTACACAGCCTGCTTTGTGTGCTCATCATAGTTGAGAGAGCATGAGGATTCTCTAAAAAAACCAAGATGGGAATGAAACATAACTGCCTGTAACCCACCTATCCATTTTAAGACCAGGCATGCCCCATTTATATGACCCACTTAAAGCAGCATTAGGAGGTAAGAGAGCTTGGGAAAGAGGTGTTTGTGTGTTTTTGAACTGCAGCTCCCTGAAACCCACATTGGATATGGCCACTGACCTTGTTGGCTAGAGGAATCTGGGAGTTTTAGTTTTAAAAAAAGTAACTTTCCCAAGCTCTGGATGATACCTTTTTCTGCAACAGCAGTGAATGCTATCATTTTTGTATAAGCTTCTATTTTCAAAGTGACTAATTTTATAGTAAGTCTCATTAAGTGTCTAACATCAGATTTACTAATACAAGTATGATCACAGACATTTGTATATTTGAAAATCCTTACTGGAGAATGTTTGTTTATTTGTTTGTTTTGGCACTCCCCTCAGGTAGAGTGAAGGCTGATAGGAACTGCAAGCAGGAAAGAGATAGGTGATAAATTCATTAGATTCATCTTTAAAAATAAGAGTTTATACAAATTCACACATTTTTTGAGAAAGGAGGAATTTCTTGAGAATGTGACTTTAAAAAATGAATATGGGGAAAAAATATGAATACATTTATCCATCCAGGCAGAGGGATCTGAGCACAGCTGGCCCTATTGTTATTTATTTATTTGATTGATTGATACTCTACCTTTCTCCTAAAATGGGATGCAAATAGGCTTTCAAGTATGCTAAAATGAAATAGATACAGCAAAACGTAATACAAAAGTTTTAAAAGCATTTTAAAACCCAGTCTCACTAAAATATGACTTTTAAGTTTTAAAAAATAATTTAAAAACATGAAACATATTTTATATATTAAGAACTGTACACTTGTTGCATGTCCCTCTACCTGAACCAGTTAAGGATCAAGACTTGTTGAAATAAAGAGGCCTTTGGCCTTCCAGCAAAAAGAAAGCATAAAGGAGCTCATTTGACAGGTCCTGGTGGATGGTGGCAGGAAAGTATTAGAGACTAACAGATAGGCTGAAGTCTAGTGTCCTCTAATGTAGACCCATTGAACCAAGGGGAAGTGCATTGCTATTGACTTAAATTCAACAGTTGATTCAATGAGTTTACTTCTGCTGGGATCAAGGATAAGATTGAATGTGGCATAGTCAAGGATGCATGTGTTTTGATAAGAGGGAAAAGATCCACTTCCTCAAAATCAGTACAGGCACCCCAGAGAAGCAGAAGAAGGGATTGCCAAAACCATAGAGGAGTTATTGAAAAGGAATGTCACAATTTTGATGCAGTCTATTTGCAATTTGCCTCTATGGCCCATTTTGAAATCAGATGGGGTCACATGGAGAATGACTGTAGATTTCAGAGCCTTCAATTCAGTCACACCCCCAGTAGCTCCAGTGGTGGCAAAATACAATGAAATCTTGGCAGCAATCATAGCCGGGCCAAATACTATAGTGTCATAGATTTGGCCAATGCATTTCATTCTATTCTGCTACATGAGAGTTGCTATTACAAATTTGCATTTGAGTTCAGGGGTATTCAGCATTGTTTCACCAGATGCACCCAGGGTTTTCACTCCAGCCCTTCTATATGCCATACCCATGTGGTGAAAAGGTGGACTAAGTTGTGCCCCACATCACATCCCCATGTACTATCATATGTGGATGACATATTGGTGCATTCTGACTCAGAAGAGAAAACTGCAGACATCACTAGAGAAGTCCTGAGCTTTATCTGAGACACAGGATTCAAGGCAAACAGGGAAAAGGAACAACTAGTCCAGACTCAGTCAAATACTTGGAATTAAACCTCCAAACACACTACAGGATACTGGACGCCCAGAGAATTGAAACTACTGGAAAGCTTCCAACCCCAATTAATATAGCATCACTAAGAGCCCTGCTAGGAACCTTTAATTTCTCTAGAGAATTCATTGAGGCTTTTGCTATCAAAACCAAGCCTTTATACACACTGCTAAAGAAAGGAGTCACTTGGAAATGTGGACCTGAACAGCAAGAAGTGTTAGGATATGGATGGGATATACAGTCAAAGGTGAAATGTAAAGATGTGTGTGTGTCTGTAATTTTCCACTTGAGAACAGTTTTTTGGACAAGGCACAAACAACATTTTGAAAAACAGGGTGAATCAACGCCAGGTGGTAACAGAGACATCAACAATGTATTTTCCCAAAGATACAAGTCTGGGACAGAGACTTTGTTATGGTTAACAAGTGATAACAATTATACGTAAGCATCGTTAGCTTGGGAAAGATAGTCACGTGGTGGATGATGGACAACAAGAGGCTGGGATAGCATACATCATACAGACATTATCCAATTAAAATAAGGTTAACACCTAGAAGGTGGAGTATGGGAAGGGCCTAGAAAATCCTTTGTCTAAGAATTGTTTATTGTTCAAGATGTGAGCGTGTGTGGCTGACAACAGTGGTTTTAACTGCAACAAGTTGGATCTAATGTTTTTTGGATTGTTAAAGATGTAATCTTATATGGCTGAACTGGACAAGTTCATCACAATGGATTTTACTTAGTTATCTTATTTTAACTTTTTATATGCATTAATAAAGCTATGCTTTTGGACTTTACAATGTGTCTTCTTGACTGAGGAAGACAGTTTTGCTGAAGAAGAGAAGCTGAGCCAGTTGATGGCAAATCTACACAGTGGCTGTGGATCACAGCAGCCAGCTTGTCCTGCAGACTCTGCTGGGTGCCAAAGAGCATCACTACAACACTCATCATCCACACACCAACAAGAAGGTTTTGCCACATTGAAAAGAGATTTATCTCAAGCACCAACTCTTGCCCTTTCAGATACAAGCAAACCATTTTATATTCAGCTAGCAGTCTCTGACAACAACATAGGAGCAGTCCTCTCAACTCCAAAATGAGACACAGAGAGCTGTTGCCTATGCCTCCCAAAACCTGTCCCCCACTGAAATAAAATACAGTCCATGTGAGAAGAATTGTCTTGCCCTGGTGTGGGCATTGACCAGATGATAGGAGGAGCAAAAGTTATAGTCCAAGCTCCATACACTCCCTTAAAGTTCATACTGTCATGAAAGATCCAGGATGGACAAGTCCACAACTTTAGAATAGCTAAATGGCCCCTACAACTGATCAAGAGAGGTGTAAGCTATTGCAAGCAAGCAAGTGAGCCTTCCACTCCATATGGCTTAATTGTCACAGGAGCTGCCCATGAGTGCCCACTCCCTCCTATCATGGAGGACAAATGGCCAATAAGAACAGGGGAATCTCTCTGAGAGGCACTTTTGCAAGGGTTTGTTTGTTGGTTCTTGACAGGTCATCATCATGCCCTGAGGGAACCCACCTAATGGTATATGGTGAAATCCATGTGAATGATGCTCACATGCTTCAAGGAGCCATCTAGCTTCATTCCAGCCAAGCCTCCGAGGTAGAAGCCCTCCATGCAGTGTTAGAATTTGAGTGCCCTGATATGCCTTTGGCTATTTACACTGATTCTCAGTGGATAATAAATGCAGCCATAGATTAGCTCCCTATTTGGCTGGAAAGAAGATGGAAGGCCAGTTATGATAAGCCCACAGCCCATGCAGGCAAGTGGAAAATAGTAGCATAGCTGTTGCAAGATAGAACTGCTATAATTTGGGTTTCTTTTGTCAAAGTCATCAAAAGGGAAATAGTGGAGAGGCTCTGTGGAATAATCACGCAGATGAGTTAGCCAAAGAAGCCACTTTAGCACTCGAACCAGAGAAGCCTGTACACCCTATCAATGTCAAACCCAAGGAAGCTCTGATACCCTCAACTTTAGATTTAGCACAGCTACAAAGGGGAGACTCAGAGATCAAAGGACTCATAGAAGCAGAAGAGATTCTACTGGAAAATACAAAATAGAACAGAGAGGAGGAATTTGGTGGGCTATAGATGATGAAGGCAACCACAGCTGGATTGTTCCCAAGGAACTTCAGGGAGATTCAATCTAGTTAATTAATGAAGTAGGACACAGGGGAAGGCATTCCACATTTGAGAGAGTCAGGGAAACCAGATGGTGGCCTCAGATGTGACAGGAGGTTGAACAATGGGTAGACAATTGCTTGTCTGGCCTCAGAGTAGTTGGTAGGGGGCCAATGAAGTCTATCTGGAGACATGCCCATAGATCTTCAACGCGTTCTCAGATTGGGGCATTGGAGGGTTCTGTCACACTGCAGCTGTGATCCTACAGATTATCCCCAGCTAGGTCTGACCCAAAAATGGCTTGATCCAGTGATCCTTGTCACTAGGGAGTTCTAGCATGACAGTCTCACTGGAGCCCTCAGTGGAAAGCTGAATCAATGGAGAATTTTGTCCCCTACCTAGGCCCAACAATGATCACAGTGCTCAAAAACAAGGCCTTCTGTCTCCCTTATCAAATGATTCAGAAAGACAAACAGGGCTTCCCCAATTCCTTGCATGGGTCTTACAACTGGCAGGGATAGGGCCCTATCCACTGTATTATGGCTTTACCACCACCCAATGACCAATGATTCCTCCACCTTGAAAAGGGGTGCATGAAGCATACTTTTTCTTTTCTTTCATTTGTGGCCACACCATGGACCCTTTTTGTCCTAGCTGCCACCACCCTATACAAAGAGCCACTACTTCACCAACTTTCTGTTCTAAAACTCTTTAGTATAACCCAGGGGTAGGCAACCTTTTCCCTTTAAGGGCTGAGGGACTTCAGCTCCCAGAAGCCTCAGGCATGTTGGCCAATAGTCCCATGTTGGCCAATAGCTCCTGGGATTCTGGGAGCTGAAGTCCCTCGGCCCTTAAAGGGGAAAGGTTGCCTACCCCTGGTATAATCTATATTTTATAAGGTTTAGTAGCATGGATATTCATTCACACTGTAGACAAGCGTTCCATAAAGTGACAACAAAATTGTTGGGAATTGAGGTTGTGAGGGAGAAGGGAAGGTATGGCGGCAACAGATTGAAAAGCTGTTACAAAGGAAGGCGGGATCACTGTTTGAAAGCTATCCCACCTTCAGTTCACTCTGTTCCCCGGAATGGTTTGGAGAGCACACCAACCATTCCAAAAAACCTTACCTTCCTCCTTTGCAATGCCGGGTCGGTTAAAAATAAAACCCATATTATATATGATCTCCTCATAGATGAGGATACCGACCTGGCCTCCTTTACAGAGACCTGGCTGGCAGAGGATAGCGCCATTAAGTATCATTTATTTGTATCACTTCTTTGTGCTCTTCTGAGCTATGTTTCTGAGGTGCAGTCATTACTACTAAGCAAATTCTTGGTAACTGTGAATTTGCAGAGTCAGTCACTCTCTCAACTGTCATTTTCATGGCAATTGCAGGCTCAGAACTCTCCTTGTGGCAACATTCTTTCTCTATAGACTTAACTGATTTTACATAATATGGTGCTTTGACATTTGACTTTTTTTCTCTGTTATGTAACTTTGGACAATTATATTTCAAATGTCCTTGTTTACCACGTTTTATAACTTATATCTGGGTGACTTTCTCTAGTCCAGTTACTTCTATTTTTTGCTTCAGAGTTACACTCTCTCGACCCAAAACTTTTCCTTTCAGCCTCATTTGTTTGTTCTTGTTGCCAGGGCTTAAAACCTCTCCCATCACTAAATCTATCCTTTGATGCTTGCCAGTTTTTGTAATTCTTTTTGTCATTCCCCTGAGATTTTACATCAGGTTTCGACATGTTTCTGGACCCTTCTCTTATTAAAACTAAATTACCCATCATCTTGGCTGCTTCAGCCACTGTATGAGGCTTCCAATCTTGTACCAACCATTTATATTCTTGAGGGATGATATTGTAAAATTGCTCCAACCCAATTAAAATCTGTAATTCCTCTTTTGAAGTAACTTTTGATCCAGCTATCCAACTCTTTAATAGATAGTCCAATCGACATCCTAGCTGAGCATATGTTTCATCCCCTTTTCTTTTTAAATCTCTAAATTCCTTTCTATGGTGTTCTGGGATCAATACAAATCTCTATTTTACCATATCGTTAAACAAATTATAGTCCTGTGCCTCTTCTGCCCTCATTTCAGCATATATTTTGGATAATCCTCCACAAATTTGTGATCTTAAATAACCCATTCTTTCCTCATCCTTTATCTTTAATTCTTCACAAGTTCTCTCAAAATTTGTGAAGAAGGAGTCAATGTTATCTAATGTCTTGGGAGTCTCTTCATGTCAATTTGAGGCAACCTATTTACCTCAGTAACAGTTTGCATTTGAGGTTGCCTATCCATCGGTCTCATTCTCAACTGAAAATCCATCTCTGCTTGTCTTAAACTTATTCTATTATTTTCAAGTTTTTGTTCCCTTTCTCTTAAAAGCCTTTCATTTTCAAGTCTGGCTAATACCATTTCCTTCTTATTTTTCCAAATCTCCACACTCTCCTGAGATTCAGATACTGAGGCGTCCAAACTTGCTACCAATTCTTCTCCCACCACTTCTGTTTCTGTTCCAGTGGGTTTTACTTTCTTAGGAGGCATTTTAATAGTATTTTCTTGACATTACCCAAAATGTTTACCTCAGGAAATACTCTTGACTATGTTTTAACCAGTTGTTTACTAAGGTAACACTTGGATCTTAATAGCAAACCAGTGATTTCCTACTTTACTCCAAATTTTTACCTCAGAAATCACATTCAAAAAATATCTTCAGTGTGCTCTTGCATTGGTACTTTTACAGATGTGGAGTGCTTTTCCACTCTCACTATGTTTTCTGAACTTTTTCTTCTCAGTCCCCTACAATTACCTCAGTAAATTACCTCAGGGATTGGTACCAACACTTTCCCCAGCGTGGTCAGTTTCCAAGAATCTCCTACAAATTACCCTTGACAATTCCCTCAGAAATCACTCCTACTGTCACTAATGCCTTTACTTTAACCTCAAACCTCCGAACTTTTCCCTCTGAAGTTCAGATCAAATTTTGGCTTTCTGGTAACTCAAACTCAGAACCCGCTCACACCGATGTTTAAGCAGCCTTTTCAGCACACTTCCAGCCATCAGATTTCTTCATATCCCAGCCTCTAAAATACTTTTAGCCACTGGATCTTTTTGTATCCCACCACCTGCCAACAATTTATGTGAAGCGCACTTATTCCTTTCTTTCATTTGTGGACACACCATGGACCCTTTTTATCCCACAGCTGCCATCACCCTATGCAAAGAGGCACTACTTCACCAACCTGCTCTTCTAAAACTCTTTGGTATAACCTATTTTGTATAAAGTGTAGTAGAAGATATTCATTCACACTGTAGACAAGTGTTCTGTAAAGTAACAACAAAACTTTATTTACAATACAAGTAACAATGTTTCACTTGGTCTTGCTGCACTTGCTTTGATTGGTTACAGTTACAAATAATAATACTCTAAAACACTCCTTTCCTTGGAACACTTTCAATTACCCCCACAGGACACTCTTAGCCCCTCTTTGGGTACTTTTACCACTATTTCTTAACCAGCCTCTAAGGCTATCAATACCCATAGAATCATAGAATCATAGAATTGGAAGAGACCACAAGGGCCATCCAGTCCAATCCCCTGCCATGCAGGAACTCCCAATCAAAGCATCCCTGACAGATGGCCATCCAGCCTCTGCTTAAAGACCTCCAAGGAAGGAGACTCCACTACTCTCCGAGGGAGTGTGTTCCACTGTCGAACCGCCCTTACTGTCAGGAAGTTCCTCCTAATGTTGAGGTGGAATCTCTTTTCTTGCAGCTTGCATCCATTGTTTCGGGTCCTAGTCTCTGGAGCAGCAGAAAACAAGCTTGTTCCCTCCTCAATATGACATCCCTTCAAATATTTAAACACGGCTATCATATCACCTCTTAACCTTCTCTTCTCCAGGCTAAACATTCCCAGCTCCCTAAGTTGTTCCTCATAGGGCTTAGTTTCCAGACCCTTCACCATTTTAGTTGCCCTCCTTTGGACATGCTCCAGTTTCTCCACATCCTTTCTGAATTGTGGTGCCCAGAACTGGACACAGTATTCCAGGTGAGGCCTGACCAAGGCAGAATAGAGTGGCACTATTACTTCTCTTGATCTAGACACTATACTTCTATTGATGCAGCCTAAAATTGCATTGGCCTTTTTAGCTGCTGCATCGCACTGTTGACTCATGTTCAACTTATGGTCCACCTGGATTCCTAGATCCCTTTCAGACATAGTCTCATTCAGCCAGGTGTCCCCCATCATATATCTGTACTTTTCGTTTTTCCACCCTAAGTGCAGTACCTTACATTTCTCCATGTTGAATTTCATTTTGTTAGCTTTGGCCCAGCTTTCTAGTCTGTTCAAGTCATTTTGAATTTTGATCCTGTCCTCTGGGGTATTAGCTACTCCTCCTAATTTGGTGTCGTCTGCAAATTTGATAACTATGCCCCCAATACCGTCATCCAAGTCATTAATAAAGATATTGAATAGCACTGGGCCCAGGACAGAGCCCTGTGGCACCCCACTGGTCACTTCTTTCCAGGTTGAAAAGGAGCCATTGTTGAGCACCCTTTGGGTTTGGCCAGCCAACCAATTACAAATCCATGTAACAGTTACTTTGTCTAGCCCACATTTTACCAGCTTGTTTGCAAGAATGTCATGGGGAACCTTGTCAAAGGCCTTACTGAAATCAAGATATACTATATCCACAGCATTCCCTTCATCTACCAAGCTGGTAATTTTATCAAAAAAAAAAAAAAAAAAGAGATCAGATTTGTCTGGCATGACGTGTTTCTCTGAAACCCATGTTGACTTTTTGTGATTATGAAATTACCTTCCAGATGTTCACAGACTCTCTGTTTAATGATCTGCTCTAGAATCTTCCCTGGTATTGATGTCAGACTAACTGGACAATAATTGTTGGGATCCTCTTTTTTCCCCTTTTTGAAGATGGGGACAACATTTGCGCTCCTCCAGTCTGCTGGGACTTCTCCTGTTTTCCAGGAGTTCTCAAAGATTATTGCCAATGGTTCTGATATTACGTTTGCCAGTTCTTTTAATACCCTTGGATGTGATTCATCTGGTCCTGGAGACTTATATTCATTCAGATTAACCAGGTATTCCTGTACTATCTCTTTACTTATTCTATGCTGAAATTCTCCTATTCTGTCCTCTGCTCAATTATTCTCAGGTTGAGCACCCTTTGCCTTTTCTGAGAAGACTGAAGCAAAGAAGGTGTTGAGTAATTCTGCCTTTTCTCTGTCCCATGTTAACTTTTTGCCATCTTCTCCACACAGTGGCCCTACCATTTCCTTCTTCTTCCTTTTGCTGCTGACATACCCCAAAAAAGCTCTTTTTATTGTTCTTAACTTGTCTAGCAAGCCTCAGTTCATTCTGTGCTTTAGCTTTTCTGACTTTACCCCTACACATGCTAGCTATTTGTTTGAATTCCTCTTTGGTGATTTCCCCATTTTTCCATTTCTTATACATGTTCCGTTTAAAACATAGTTCAGTTGCAAGTTCCTTAGTCATCCATCCTGGTTTCTTGAGACACCTCCCATTTTTCCTCCTCATTGGCACGGTTTGAAATTGTGCCTTCAGTATCTCCCTTTTGAGAAACTCCCATCCATCTTGAACTCTCTTCTCTTTTAGTATTCCTGTCCATGAGATCACGCCCAGTATTTCTCTAAGTTTAGTAAAATCAGCTTTCCTAAAGTCTAGAATGCGTGTCTGACTATGCCTGGCTTCTCTTTCCATTATATAATAAACTCCAGGAGGACATGATCACTCCGGCCTATGGATCCAACCACTTGCACCCCATTAACTAAGTCTTCCCAGTTAGTTAGGATCAGATCCAAAATAGCTGATCCCCTTGTTGCCTCTTCCACCTTTTGGACAATGAAATTGTCTTCGAGGCAAGTGAGGAATTTGCTAGACCTTGAGGATTTTGCTGAGTTTGACTTCCAGCAAATATCAGGATAGTTGAAGTCACCCATCACAACTATATTTCTCCTTTCTGAATGTGTGGTCATCTGTTCTAGAAAGGCATCATCCAATTCTTCTGCTTGACTTGGGGGTCTGTAGTAGACTCCCACAATAACATCCCTGTTGTTTCTCTCCCCTTTAATTTTTATCCAGATGCTCTCCACCTGGCTTCCAGGATTAATGTCCTGGATTTCTTCACTGGTGTAAATATCCCTGACATATAATGCTATTCCTCCTCCTTTCCTGTTTGGCCTGTTTCTCTTGAAAAGGTTATACCCCTGTATTTCTACATTCCAGTCATGAGACTCATCCCACCAGGTTTCAGTGATGCCTATTATAACATATTTGCTTTGTTGTGCTAGGAGTTCAAGTTCATCTTGCTTATTTCCCATGCTCTGTGCATTAGTGTAGAGACATCTAAGACCATATGTCCCCCTTACTTGCTGCCTCAGGATATTCTCTTTAATAACTCCCTCACTTGGAGTTTAGTATGGGCATTAGGCCCCTCTCTTCTGTTCCACTCTGGAACCTTCACCACCAGACCCTCAGTGTCTTGAATCCAAACCCTAACTGACTTCCAACTGTTCCTAATGGAATTTCCCCCTTACAGCCCAACATTCTATTGGCTGTCGCCAGCTCAATTCTGATTGGTTGTCACCAGAGCTGGCTCTAACCTGCCTTCTCTCCCCAGTGTGCACACCAGGATGTTGACCAGCTTTACAGTCCTCAGATCAATGGAGCAGGGGTCACTAACTTAATAGGGAGACTTCTCTTCCTACTGCACTAACCACCTTTCAATCAAGACTGGCTATCACTTTATCACTCTTTTTACTGGGATTTTTGAACTTGAACCTGCGGTTTTGAACTATGGGGTGAGCTGAAAGGGAATCCTAGAACCTGGTCTCCCAACCCACAATAGCAAAAATAAAAACAGGGAGTCAGGAATCTATGCTGACACCACTCGCAGGGTTGATTGGAAGCCCACATCTGGGTGGCAAGCCAGAGCCAGCCTGCAGAACATCCAACCAAAATGAGGAAATGGGTTCAGCCAATTCACAATAGACCCAAGCCTTTGTGGCCAAACATACAAGAAGGAACACACAGAGAGATTTTTACTCTTGTATCTGCCAAATCTATGTTCCTTTTAGCCTTTATGTCTGAAATTTGAACAATCCCAATTGCATAGTTTGGAATATTCAAATTTCAGGGGATGCCCACATTCTACTCCACCAAATATTATGAATGAACTTGACTTTGGGGAATTATAATTAGCTCAGTTAATCAACTCTGGGGTCTTTATCCCTATTTTATGAAGGTGGCTAAAAACAAGATTGGCAGAGGCAAAGCTTTTCAAACTAATTGTTGAATTTATTGGGGAAATACACACACATGTTAAAGACAACCTTGTACTCACTCATATGCTCAAGAACTCAGAAATAAAGGTATTAGCTTTGTATATAGATAAGAGGCTTTCTAATGGATGATAATTACCTGAATGAGGCTGCTCCTGTGATGAATTGTTACCTTGTAGACCCAAGCCATGTGGAACAGGATGGAGAAAAAGGCTGAGGGGTGGAGCTAAGTCAAAACTCAGCGTAACATGAGAGACACCTGAATTTCAAACTAGCACACTATAGAAAGGGATTTCCGGTTTTTAAATATACCTGATCTAAAGCTAAAGCGAAGGTTGTTACTGTATTATAAATGGTTCTCTGATTTCCATAAAGATTACTTTGATATAGATAGATTGGGGGGGAGTGTTGATGGTCTTCGCTTTGAACCTTGCCAAAAGAAATCCTGTGACTGTTAATCACCTTAGGGGGGTTGCAGACTGCCAGAAATAGTGTGAATTCAGTCCACTTTTAGGGTTAGGGTTAGAGTTAGGGAACCATGGGAACTGTATTTTATTGTGGCATCAGAGTTGTCTGACAGAGAAGGCTCAATGTCTCAGAAAAATAACAGTTCCCATGATTCCCTAGCACTAACCCTAACCCTAAAAGTGGACTGAATTCACACTATTTCTGGCAGTCTGCAACCCCCCTTAGTCTCCCATGTAAGGTGTGAATCTTTGCTGTTTGCAACTAGATGCTTTGATCTGCCAATTGGCTGTCTCTACATGATGGCCTTGCTTTGACTCAATGGCGAAGTCAGCATTTCCACTTAAGAGTCATATCAGAGAATATACACACCCAGAACTATGGGAAACAATCCATTTTTCACAGCATTTCTCATAACAATTTGATTTGGGTCCCAATAATGCATGCACAATTTTCTAGACTAATCAAGGCTGTGGTGCAAACTGGTTTGCAAGCAGATGTTACTGGAACACTTGTCCACCAGGTGTTTTTGTACTATGATGGGTTTCCCAAAGACTGTCAGTATTCATCAGAAGTCACTTAGTTCCTATTTCTCACACAGGGACTGTCTCCCAGGGAGAGTGAAAAGGGATAAAATTGTATTGGAAAACAGCTATATTATAACTTTTGTAAAGGAAGGGATTTTGTAATAAAGAGAGAATATTAAGAACAAATGAGAAATAAAAAAAGTGAAGGCCTCCCCTGCAGTGTCACTCCTTAAGTGATTAATGAGACTTAAGGAATTCACCAGTGGATTCTCCAAGCAACTGAGCATGGCCTCTTTGGAATGCAGTCAAGGGTTGCATTGTGTTGTGAAATCCCAGCTGTTTGGGAGCACCCAAGATTTGTAGCTTCAGACCTGTGAGAGAAATTATGCACCATTTTGTTGAAAATGAATGAGGGCATAGTGTCTTGCATTTTCAAGGATCAACTTTGACAGTGACTTTCCAGCTTTTTCAATGTATTCAGTGTCAATGCCAGTCCTTCTGATATGATCCACGTGGATTTAGTTCTGTGTCATTTAAAAAAACAACAACACTTTCATCTTCTTTTTTGGAACATAATCCTGACAACTAGTCCATGTAAAAAGGGGCACAAGGACAGTGGGCAGTGTTTAGTGAACAGAGTTTAAGACTTGATTGGGGGCATCTAAGCTCAAATATCATTTTTTTCTTATTTTCTAAATGGAAAAAGTAAAAGGAAGCAAGGGGAGGGTGGTAGTAATAGATAGAAGAGAGAAAAGGAATGGAAAAAAAACATTAAGAGAAAATAGAGAAAGAGGAAGAGGTGAGAAAGGAGGGAAAAAGAAAATTAATGTAGTAGAGAAATGGAGGGGAGAAGAATGGGGTGAAGAAGAGTGTTAAGCACCCCTGCATATCCCACACTGTATTTTGGGGTCTTCATATTTTTTAACTCATATCTGTAGATATCATATTTTTGAGAGATCAATGACCTTTCAGGAACACTAGGTCAGGCTCCCAGGAAAAAAGGATCATTCCCCCCCCCCCGCCCCAATATGTGTACATTCATGTAAACAAAACCATTAAATCCAAATGCTCCTTCTTTTCCCCAGGTAAGGTGCATTTCCTCTCAAAACTTTACACAAAGGATCTCTTTACATCCAAAGGAGTAAGCTCATCTCTCTTTCTGCCTGTCCCTTGTTGTGTCCCCAGACAAACTTCTCCATCCATCCATCTATCCATCTCAGGGATATCCCAATCCAATCACTGTTTGTGTTACCCTAAAGTTAAAACCATCAACCAGTCCAGAATCCCATTGTTGATTCCTGGGACAAGTCATTCAGCCTTTGTTACCTGGCCAGATAGATAGTTGATGGGGACCTCCAGTCTCCTGCCTGTTCTTTGAGTAACAAGGGAGAGGGGAGATGAGATGAGAGGGAAAAGAGAAGGAGAAAGGGAAGGCTAAGAGAAAAACAGAAGAAGAGGGACAGGATTGGGAAAAGGAGAAGAGACAAAAGAAGGGATAAAGAGGCAAGGAAAATAAGAAAAACACAGACATAAACAACAGGGATGAAATAAAAGTGGATTGTAAATTTCAAGGCTGTAGGTGTTCCTAGGCAAATGACTTTACTTTCTTAAATTTGGAATGCTTAGTGCCATCCAGCTCAGTTCTGACAAGCATCCCATGGGAAAGTCAAAATAATGAGGTGATTGTTGCCTTATTCATTGAAAAAAGTGATATTCCTCTGTCTTGCAGAGAAAGTCCATTGCAAGCTCAAGCCAAAAATGATAGCCCAGATAAACTAGATGAGAATTTAAACTGGGGATTCCCAAGTCTTTGCTACTTGGTCTGATTGCTGCAGTCCAATGGATTTCTGCTGCTGACTTTAGAAAGATTCTTAAGCAAATCTCAATCCTGAAGAAAGATATCTTACATATGTTGAAATAACTCTCACATTTAAGTCTATGTGTCTCCTTTACACATTTGTATCCTCAACATGTGGATAGTTGAGCTTGTATAAAACTAATATTGCAAGATGGCAATTTCTTAATAAGCACAAAAATAACACAAGAGTTGTAACTTAACATGCAGGAATCCACTTCATATAAACAACTCTGGGATGCCTGTCCTACGATATGTATGGCTGGGGGGCGGGTATTGAATGTTCTAGAAGAAAAACTGTTTAGGCCAGCAAATATCTTACTTAAAGAGTATCCTCATAACTGTATACAAAATAATGAAGACTGAAATCTGGACAGAAGACAGAAGTAGTGGAGAAAATCATTTCTTCAGATAATGTAAGACGAATAAACTAAAAACAAAAACAAACCCCACAACTACATATCCCTCTAATGGAGAGCTACTGACCTGGTATTGCTTTCCAACCCTTACAAAAGAACCATGAGAACAGAAGAACAATTAGCAGAGCAAATATTTATTCTTACCAAAAAAAAAAAAAAAGAGGGGGAAGCATATTGAATAGATTTGTGCACAGGAAGCAAATAATTATTAGGATCAAAATTGTCTAATGTTCTCTTGATGCCATTTCAAAAACAATTTGAATTTTGTTATTAGTGTGCATGCTATAATGTATTGGTTTGAATCTTGTTAAATGCTGTGTGGGCTAAATTTAATGAGTCTATTATTGTTGGCATACATAGTTGTGCTATTTCTATCAACAGTATTTCTGAATCCTTCCATAACAGCAGCAAACATATGGTACCAAGGGCTGAACCAATTGTTCTCTGTATTTTTAAAGGTTTTGTACCCATATCATAATTTTCCTATGATTTCTGACTGAAATGTATCACTTCTTGCACAAATATTCTGTTCAATTGTCTCTTTACTGGCCATTACACAAGTTCCAATTTAAAAATGAATAAATACATTCTGAGGAGTCTTCCATTGCTGCCTGAGGATGGTTGTACATGACCTGTTAACAATCTGGTTGCATAGAAAGCAGGTGCACCAACTTCCAGGCATTCCAGGAACTGTATAAACTGTATAAATTTCTTTTCTTTTCTTTTCTTTCATTTTGTTTTACTAAATCATATTGCCATAATTGATAAACTGTGTTACAAATAAAAATATAAATTAAAATTTAAAAACTGAAAGTTGCACAGTGTAGGGCATAGGGGAGAAAGATGGGATTAAGAAGTGTGGAAGAGAACACGAGGGACCACTGATGGCAGAAACAACCCCAATCGTGCTATTGAAGGGGCATGTGATAAGGAAAGCTCCCAAACCATTATGTACCCATTTCATTTTACTAACATGATTGTGGCAAGGATGAGGTTCATGTGATAATATCCTCAGACACTATCTAAGAATCTAGGAATTAGTGAGGTATTATTGCACAATGTGGCACATTCTAACTAGAGTTACTTTTTGTAATGGTACTATTCCAATCCTATCTATGGTGCTTTCATTTAGGTGCTTTGTCAATCCATTTGGAAGTGCTCTCAGTGCACCTGTTACCACTGGAACTACGGTTGTTTTTCTTTACCCAGAGGTGGTGAACCACATAGACTCACAGAATCTTAAAGCTGGAAGGGATATAGTCCAATCCCATGCAAGGTAAGAAAACACAACTAAAACACTTCTGAAAGTTTCTAATCCAACCTCTGGTTTCTTCAGACACCCCCTCCCACAGACACACTTTTCTTTCTCACTGGAACTGTCCACAACCATACCTTCAATGTTTCACTTTTAAGAAACCCCCATGCATCATGAACATCTTTCTCTTAGAGTATTTCTGGCCATGGGATCTCATCCAGTATCTTCCTAAGCTTACTGAATCAGCTTTCTTGAAGACTTTGTGTCTTACAACATTGGCTTCCCCTTTCCTCTGTATAACAAATTAAAGAGGACATGGTTGCCCCCTCACTCAAGGATTCCACTGTTTCCACCCAGTTTATCTCTGTTTGTTAGGATCAATTTGTAGGTCTCAATATTTCATAATCTTTCCTTCTCTTTGTCTTTGAGTCTGTTGTCCCCACAAGTTTGTCACATTTATAATCTAAAATTTGTGTTCCTCAGCCACATGTTATGTCTGACATATTAGGTTCTAATTATGTTCATATTATGTTCTAAATTGTTTATCAGTTTGAATCTTAAATTCCCATAGGATTTTTGCTTCCCCATTTTATCTTAAATAAATCAGATCTCATCTGAATTTGGAAGCTAAGGAGGCTCAGCCTTGGTTAGTACTTGGATGGGAGACCGTAAATGAATACTGGGTACTGTAGAAACTATATTTCAGAGGATAGAACTGGGAAGCTCACCTCTGAGTATTCTTTACTAAGAAAACCATATGAAATTCATGGGGTCAACAGGCAAATTGAAAGCACATACAAACACACACACACAAATTTTCAACATGTTTTTCAGGCTTATGTAATAACCCACCTATTAGCACTAGGTTTCCATGGTGGTGGGATTGCATGATCCTATGAGGCAGGAGGGTATGCTAAAAGTAGCTATGCTGAAAGTAGCAATGTTCAGGAAAAGCATTTCTGTTTTGTTCTGAGTAGGGATGTAAATTTTCACATAATTTATTCTTGCATGAAAGAATGAATAATGTCAAAATTTTATCCTCACTGGGAGAAGATTGTGAGAATTTTTGCTAATTTTGCCATTTTTTGAACAGGGGAACTTTAAAGAAAAATAAAAATGTTTAGCAGAGAAAATAGTGTCTTTTGTGTGAAATAATTATTGTGCACAAAATGTCTTTACATCCTGCCTCCTGGCCAAGAATGTATAGATGAGAGGTGATCTTTTTGCTAGTGAGAAAAAAACCCCTAATTTATAAGATCTCACATGATTATGCCCTTTTCTTTGCTCAAGCCTACTCTGTTCTCGGTTTTATCCCATACTCTTACCCTTATCCCCTCCTGGAATATGCTTTTTAGACTTTCCATATTGGATTTCAACCACCAAGCTGAGAAGACTCTTCACTGTGCTCAAACCTAACCTGCATTTCTCAAATGTAGTAGGAGATGCTATTATGCTGGCAGTAACTCTTAGCAATATTAAGAAGATTCTTTACCTAATTTCTGATTCCCCTGCTGCCACAGACACATATAATCCCTATTGTCTATCCCTAGCCCTATATAACCTCAGCTCCAGACTGTATTTTATCTTTTTCTGCCACTTTTTAGAAACATCCCAACTACCATCCCACCCTTAGCCCATTTGGGGACAGAGTAATGTGATATAGGACAGTTACACCAAACCACCTCAATTTGGAAGACTCTATCATACTTTTCCAAATGAATTCTTCAAAAGCAGACCAGATTTATTTGTCTTCTCTGAATATGTTCATAACGTATTGAGGTAGCATAGACTGCCACCTCAACAGTCATCTTTTCTTTCAGTTTTATTTATTTTTTCCATTTATAACTAGCTTTTCCTTCCAACAGCAGCTTATGACAAAAGTTTTCATAATAAAACCATAGAACAATTAAGGCTTACAGGGGCAAGAACCATTAACATCTTAAGCATTTAAGTTTATACAAGCATGTGAAGTATAGAATAGCTCACTAGACAGACAAGCATTTATTTTATGTATATATTTGAATCTACTTTTTGGCTCATTCCAAGGATTAAAGCCAAGTATTAGCTACTACAACTGACAGATATTGAAACAACTAATCTGATTTAGAGTAATGTTTCAGGAGACATTTTAGGGATGTTGTGGGGTGGGAGATGGAATCTGAACCAAGACTTGGGTTGAAAAAGGACATCTCAGCATGGGAAGGTAAGCTGATGAAGATTCTCAAAAGTTTGCAGAAGATTTTATCTACAGCATGATAGCAAGCAGATTTTTCACCTCACTCTCCCCCCTGCTTAGTTTAAACCAGGGGTCGGCAACCTTTTTTTACCTGGGGCCGGTCCCTTCTGGCGGTCCCTTCCGGTGGGCCAGGGGGGGAATAGTGGTGTGCGCGCTCGTGCCCCACCACCGCGCTCGCTGCCACCGCCGGCGCTGCTGCCTCTGTGCATGTTGTGGCCACCATTTTGGAAAACAAAATGGCAGCCGTGATTCATTTGCGCATGCAAGGTACTTCTGCGCATGCGCAAATGAGTTGCAGTTGCCATTTTGTTTTCCAAAATGGTGGCCGCAACATGCACGGCCACGTGAACACCAAAACACGCGGCGGGGACTGATAAGGGGCGGTCCACGGGCCGGAACCGGCCCGTGGCCCATAGGTTGCCAACCCCTGGTTTAAGCAAAAGATCACTATACAAAAGTAGTGCCTTTTCTTTTGTTCAGCTAGGAGTACAGACACAGCAAGCAAAAAGAACATGAACATCTGATCTAATGCAGACTTTTATAAGTTTGTGGGCCAATTTGCAACATACAATTCTACTTTAACTGCCACATCCTATGGAATCCTGCTTTTTTATTTTGGGGAGCTCTCTGGCTGACAATTCCAAATAACTTTCCCTAAATGGAAAATACCAAGATTCTATAGGATGTTGCCATGGCAATTAAAGTGCAATCATAGTGCAAAAATTGTGTGTTGTGAAAGGGCTCTGTGTAACAACGCAACAGCTATTTCATTTCTCAAAATTTTTCACATTTTACATAGATGGTTGAAAACCAGTCTCAACAAAGTACAAAATCTTTCTGAAAGTGACCCAAAGAAATCTTGCTGTTTCACAATGAGGTGTGTGTGTGTGTGTGTTGCCTCTTTATTGTATAAGGATTAACCAAGTCAGAATTTTCGTCCCACTATAGAACCATTTCACATTGCAATTCATCCTCATGCTGTGATGTCAGAAGCAAATGTGTATACTTTTTTAAAAAAATGTACATATGTATGAACCCATCCCTGTATTCAGGAAATGTGTGGAGGAGTTCTCAGGGATGTACATGGGTTTATTCACATGCAATTGAAACTGCACACTTCTTCCTCTCCACGGAAAAACATCTAATGGACACTCATGAAAATGGATTCTCTGTGCATAGTAATAAGTAATGAGCTCCTGTATCTCAGGAACCACTTTGATTGGGCAGTTATTTGCTACATGCAGAAAACATGTTTTCATGGACATCTGATGGACATTTTTCAGGTAAGAGAGAATGCAACAGTTGGTTCAAATAGTGGGGGAAAGAAAGTTCTTCAATTCATGGAAGAGGTGTACAATTGTGGTCATGAGTGAGAATGTAATTGCATGTGTAATGTGCATACTCTTTCAGAGACACCAGATAATTAAATTAGAACATAAAGATGGCTGCTAAGAATTATATCTAACAGTTATCTATTGTATATTCTAATTTTCTCTCTGCTCTGGACTCTTGAGCACAAGCTGATGCAGAAGTTGGTGATTCATGAGAGTGAAGAAGCTGAGAGATTCTCCACAAGCAGAAAATCAAGAGAGAACATTTATCTATTCACTGCATATCACTGTCATAAAGAAAAGGACTACTTGAAGACTGGGCTGCCATACAGCTTCAAAAATTCCTGCTGGGGGTAGAGAGGGGGGGGAAGACAACTGCACTATTAAAGGGGGAAATAATTCATTAAGAAAAATATGTTTTTCTGAATGAAGTTCAGGGATCGTATATATTCTGTGATATTAATGTTCAATGCATCTATCTTTGCTATTGTTGTGTGCCTTCAAGTAATTTCTGGCTCATGTGACTCTATCACAGGGTTTTCCTGGCAGGTTTTGTTCAGAGGGGGTTTGCCACTGCCTTCCTCTGAGGCTAAGAGAGTGTACTTGCCCAAGGTCACTCAGTGGCAAGCAGGAATTCAACCCCTGGTCTCCAGAGTTGTAGCCAAACACTCAAACTACTACACCACACTGGCTTGCCTATCTATCTATCTATCTATCTATCTATCTGCTATTAGTTAGCTATTTGCAGCCTTTGTTTCGTTTTTTTTCTAATGAACAATGGAGCTTTCTAAGTTAAACAAGGCATATGTGCAGGGAAAGGGGGGCATGTCTATGTGTAGCACTCATATCACATAGATTACAATACCTATTTGATGCTCTCTGTCATGAACAATAATAAAACAAGATTAAAATTAAAGCTGTGGAAGCAAAATGACTGTAGTTTCAACATCCCACAGAGATGTAATTAAGTGTAACTACCACCAGGCTTAAGTCACAGACATCTAAAGGAATTCCATCCTAACTGCTACAAAACAACAAAGGGAACTGCTTGTTTGGCATGTAAGGGGTATGCTGGTGTGAATGGATATTTTGGCAAAGACATGTATTTCAGGGATGAAGTCTAAGAAGCTGATACAGTAAGCACTGCCAAGGTATTGCCTGACTGAAATAGAGCAAAAATGCCCTCTGCCTTTTCTCCACTTCCCTGTCTTGCTGCGTCATCAAAATGTTAGTTCCTACTCCACTTTCTTTATGTTGTTGCCTCAAAAACCTAAGTTGGAAGTAAAGTTTTACAAATAACAGTTTTGCCTTTAATTTGCTACCTTCGAGAGTAATGAGGACACAGTGGTGGTGTTTTCATTTCAATATTGTTGTTAACACATCACAATTTTTCTGTCATAAGTAAAACTTCATGTTTCAAAAATATCATTTGAGGGGATTGGGGGTTATCTTTTCTATTTTTACAAGGATTTTTTTTTTTGGGAAGTATCATATCATTAAAATACCAAAACCAGAATCAGCCATCATTCCCGATCTGAAACAGATACCCAATTTTTTTTAGTTCCAGCTGTTAACAATGACAAGAACAAAATGGCTTTACCTTCCTAGATTGGGGAGGCTGCTAAAATGAAGAAACTTGGATGAAGGACTCAGTTCAGCTTTTTAGACAACGACCACAACCTTTTTGATTGCGAAAGTGCTCAAAGGCATCCTTCCTTTTAATTCAGCTTGTACATCTTTTACATTAGGATTTGGCTGGTGGATCTTGATCTAGGAAGTCAATCCTGCAAGCCTCAATTCTGCTCCCATTCATCACAAATTAGTGCCCATCATGCCAGAAGTACAATGAGAGAGCATCTGTCCCAGCAGTGCTTATCATGGCATCATAATACAGCCTACCAATCTTTGAAAAGTTATGTTATTAAGCAGTTTTACACCACACCAAGTCACCACATTGTCACAACTTCACCAGAAGTTACAAGAGAAAGACATAGATTTGCACTGTCTTCAGTCACAGATGGCTCCCTCCAGGAACACAGAAATTCTCTCATGTTGGTGGAACCTGACACAGCATTGCCTGTGGGGCCAAAAGACTCCCCAATGGACAGTAAGCAGGTGCAGGTGCTGCAAGATGCAGCAGCAGAGCTGACAGTAGAGCCAATAAGTCCTACTTTGCCCAGCAAAATAAGAGAGTTGTAAATCCTGACTAATTGCTCAGACTCAACAGGGGCCAGGGGGGAAATACTGAGGGCACACACACTGAAGTCTCAGAGGAAGAGAACTCTAAGGGAAGTCCAGGAGCAGTTTGTCAGAACCAGGAGGACTTCCAGTCTACTCTGCTCAACAGCCTACACCTGAAACCCACTGCTCTGTGTGTTCAACCTAACTGACTCAACACAATCCAGGTGGGTGGGTGGGACAGTTTGTGGTGGGAAATGAGCAGGTTCAGGTTCAAGACACCATTGCTGAACTGCAACAAGAGGCTAACACAGCAAAGGAAATACCAGCACTGAAGACTTTCAAATCACCCAGGGAAGAAACAACAATGTAAAACCCACCAGACACTCCATTGCCAGCATGGAGGAAGCAGAAACTGTGTCAAGGAAGAAGAAACTGGGAAGATACTTGATGATGGGCCCAGAGCAAAGGAGGAGCAATTTCAGACACCAACCAACCTCTGCTCTGAGCCATTGCCTTTTGCAATAGCTTTTCTTTACTGAAATCAGGACCATTTTGGATCTAGCTTTTATGGTATCCTTGCCATTCACTTCTGACAACTTCAACAATGCATCAGCATTGGAAAAGCAATGCCACATGGATGGTCAGATGTAGCATTGGAGCCTCCAGAACCACCATGAGGAGCTTTCCATGTTCCTGATTAACTATTTTATTTTATTATTTTATTCTATTCTATTTATATGCCACCTTTCTCAGAGTTTCTTGTGTCCTTACCGAGCAAGACTGTGATGGTGGCAGGACTGTAAGAAAGCCTTCCCCCAATGATCTTATAACTCTTGAAGGTTTGTATTGGGGGGGGGGGGGGGGGATATAGTCTTTCTATAAATTTTAGAACAAGTTATCAATGTCACATGGAAGCCAGTAGAAGTGTGAACCATGCTGGAAAAGTGTTTGCATGGGAATAATGTATATGTTGTGTGACTCATCTGACAAAACAAATTTTCTTAAAGTGTAGGTATTTCTTAAAATGAATCACAAGCTTAGCCTTTAGTACACACAATAAAACAAGACAAATCCACAGGTGTTTGTTTTTATGGATGCTGGCATTATACTCCAACTAATAAATATAAATAAAATAATAAATACAATGTGGGAGAAGTGGGGAGTAAGACTTTATAAAAGCAATCCAGTCCTACATTTAGATGTGATTGTCATGAACAAGCTGTTTTTCCCCTCTGGAGAAGCTTTTTCCTTTGAGCCAAACACCTCCATAGTTACACCAGAATAAACTGAAAAACATGCATTGATCCAATGGATAGCAGAGGTATTTAACAAGTAGAGATTACAGAAACAAAGCTATAGCCACCACTGCCGCCTCCTCCATTAGGTGGTTACCAACCTGTGTTCCTCTACTGATAAAAAAATAATCCATTGACCAAATGGAGATAGAGTGATTCTTAATTATTCCTCTCTCCACATAACCTCACATAGGGGGGATGCAGACCAGGGCGTCGGGGACGCCCTAGGACGGTGCACCACTGGAGCGAGGCACTCGCACGGCGGCGCACCTGCGGCATCCCTGAAAGGAGTGCCAAATTGGTGCTCCTTTCAGAAGTCAGGGAAAGTGCGCCCTAAACGCGTCGGGTGCACTTTCCCTGGCTTTTCCTCTGCAGCGTGTGCGGACGCTGCGGCGGGAGGTTGCCCCCGGAGCACCGGCCGTGCGGAGGGCTGGCAGCTCCGAGGGCAACGTCGGGATGAGGAAGGGGCGCTGCTTGTGCGGCTGCCCCTCCTCTTCCTTGCCTCGGAGACGACTCAATTAGTCGTCTGCCAAGGCCCATAGTTTCCCAGAATATGTTCAATCATCAAGAACATTTTTTCCAATGTCATAGTATACTTGATGAGGAGGAATGACCTAAAATAGCTTTTTTAAAAAGTGGCAATGAGGGATATAATAGATGGTGAAAGGATAATATGTGCACATATAGTTCTACATACATGAGGACATGAATGACAGAAGATCTTTGCTGGATCAGACTAACAGCTTGTTTGGTCCTGCATCCTGTTATTTGTTTTTGTTTGTTTGTTTGTTCATTTACATAAGCCAACCAAATGCCACTGGGAAGATCATGAACATGAGCTTTGAAAAGCTCCTTTTTTGGTCTACAAGACTTAGATGTCCCCAACCAACATGTCAAAATGGCCATGCTATTTAGTTCTCCACTCAGTCATGAAACCTGCTTGGTAATCTTGGACCAATTGCTCTCTGAGAACCCTAGGTACTTCAGAGATTTGTTCAAAGGTATTTTGGAAAGTTACATTCAAAAAAAGTATTTCTTCCAAACTCTGGGAAAATAAAGGCAATAGCCACTGTTGATGAAGAGATGAAGTCATGGAAAAGGTAGGTAGGGTGGAGAAGGCAAATATTATTGCTAAGCATGCATGTTCAGTACGTTTTAAAACAAGCCCATCCACCCAATTCTCAATTGTTCCATTTATATCCTGCCTTTCCTCCAGTTAACTCAACACTTAATTCTCAAAACAAATCATTGAAGTAGATAGGCTTTTCAGAGAGCAATTGGTCCAAGGTCACCAAGCATGTTTTATCATTGAGTGGGGAACTTGGATGTCCCAAAACTAGTTCCAGTACTGTAAAAATCATACCACACACTAATTTTTAAATACACATAGAGTGATCTTATTGATCAACACCAGTTAAATCAGTACATTTATCCATCCTTTCTCTACATTTCAGCTTCAAGCTTCAAAATGTGTTCTAAAAAAAAGACATCATAAATTACAAAGAAAGGTGTGTGCTTTTTTAAAGGAAACAAAAATTAAAATAAAACAGCCCCTGTTGAGACCAGGCTCACTCTCAAGCACAGGGGAATGCTCAGCCTTGCTGACTGAGGCAGTTTTTAGCTAGCTTCTGCTTATACTAGTCCAGAATCTGAGGAATACCCTATTCATTACACAAGGTTTGCTTTTACAAGACCTGGCAAGACACAAGAGAGCTATCTCGGCTTTAAAGTAGATACCTTCTGCATCTTTAGTATATGTTGTCATCAGTTGAGAAAGAAACACTAGTCAGTAGTTTTCAAATGAACCTACTAATCCCCAGGGACTGACTTGAGTTTTTATAAGCTTCCAAGCAGGGCATATGATTCGCTTCAGTTTGGTTTTCAGTATCCACTCTCTGTGGCCTATGTTCTTTTATGTTTACATAAACCACCACCACCACCCTTTAATGAGCAGTGAGAGGAACAGCACAGCAGAGTCAAAATCTCTAGTACCCCAATGTTCATAATTTTAAAGGACAAGCACATCCAATTCAGAAGGGAGTCACACAAGGCTGCATATTATCACCCTACTTTGTTCAGCTTGTATGTAGAAAATATCATACAAAAAGCAGGTTTAGATTCAGAAAGAGGAGGAAGTAAGATAGGAAGAAGGAGCATTAACAATCTAACATACACAGATAACACCATACTACTAGTGGAAAACATAATGGAGTTATGGAATAATCACTAAGGAAGATCAAAGAAGAAAGTGTAAAGGCAAGCTTAATGATGGACATAAAGAAAACAAAAATAATGATCACAGAGGATCTACATGAATTCAACCTAGACAATGGGGAAACAGAAATAAAGATTTCCCATATTTTGAATCAAACATTGATCAGAACAGAGACTGCAATCAAAAAATCAGAAATAGACTAGGAATGGGAAAGGCAGCTATGAAATTACTAGACAAGACCTTAAAGAGTAAATATACATAACTAAGCACTAAAGTTAGAATCATCTAAGACAGGGGTCAGCATACCTTTTGCCGGTGGGGCTGGTTCCGCTGTCCCCCGATCATCGATGGGCCGAAGGGGGGAGTGTGCATGCGCGTGCATGTGCACTACTCCTGCCGTCATGCGCATGCATGCGTGAGTGCGTGTGCAATTTTGGAAAGCAAAATGGCGCCCCACGTCGTGCACGGCAGCGGCGGCAGGACCGGCCATGGTTTGAGATGTGATGCTGAAGAAGACGGCACCACAGAAGAAGACGGGCTGGGTTCGGCCCACGGGCACGGTTTGAGATGTGGTGCTGAAGAAGACGGGCTGGGTTAGGCCCGCGGGCCGTAGTTTGCTGACCGCTGATCTAAGCCATTGTATTCCCCATCACCATGTATGGATGTGAGACCTAGGCAGTGAAGAAAGTGGAAATAAGGACTAATTTGAGATGTGGTGCTGAAGAAGAGTGCTGACAAGACTTTTTGGATAGCCAAAAAGACAAAAAAATGGGTCTTTGAAAAGATCAAGCCTGAACTCTCCCTGGAAGCCAAGATGATTAAATTAAGGCTGTCATACTTTGACCACATCATGAATCACTGGAAAAGACAATAATGCTAGGAAATGAAGTAGGCAGCAGAAAGAGAGAAGGATCTCAAGTCGTATGGATAGACTCAGTCATGGAAGTCATGGGCCTGAATCTACAAGACCTAAGCAGAGCAATAGTCATCAGGACATGTCTCATCTGCAGGGTATCCATGAGTCAAGGTTGACTCAAGGGCAGCTAACAACAACATATCAGCAGCATTCATTTAAAAACAAAAACAAAAACACCCCAGTGATTCTGGAGGAAAGACTGGTCGCAAGCTAGGGAGTTCCTTTCCATGGGAGGCTCAGCTGGCTCCTCCTCTACTGGCATACACAAATACTGTTTACTATTGACTATTTACTACTGCTTTTGACTATTAACTAGTCATTGCATGGTGGTCTTGCAGTTGAGGTGTGTTTTTATTTTTATCATTATTACCATGTTTTAGCTGACTTTTAAATGGTTTTAAATAATTGTTTACTATTGACTATTGTTTTTGACTATTAGCTAGTCACTGCAGGGTGGTCTTGCAATTGAGGTGTGTTTTTATTTTTATCATAATTACTATGTTTTAACTGACTTTTAAATGGATTTAAATTATTGTTTTCAATATGATTGTTTATTATATTGGTTTTTACATTTTATATTATCCCTTATTCTATTCTATTTTATTTTAATTTATATTGTGAGTTGCTTTGGGTCCCATACACGTAGAAAGGTGGGATATAATTCTTAAAAAAATAAGTAAATGAATAAGAACAAAAATCAAAAGGACACTAACACATTTCCCCTCTGTAAGGCATCAAAGTGATTGCTAAAGGCACATATTTATCAGGTCATAAGGAGTTTTTTGTTTGTTTTTGCAACTTATGACACATAGCTAATCAAAGCATACTTCAAACATTTAGTGGTGAAAATTGGGACATGTTTGGTCAATCCTCATCAAAGTATGGCCAAGTTATTCCAAAAGTTATTAATGAGGAAGAACAGACAAGCTAGAGGAGGCTGCAGCAATTTGCCTTTTCCTGAGCCAACTGGAAGTGGCAAGAGTCTGCTCCCTCTTCTTCTCTCTCTTCTGCTGAGTTAATTGTATTTGTACTTTGAACTGAATTTGCAGCAACTGAAGTACATGGAGGACAAATGGGGAGAGGAGGAGGAGGAGGAGGAGAGAGAGAGAAATCAGGACATTTTAAAAGAAGCTGAAAAATGGAGTAACAGAAGATTAATCAGGACTGTCCTTGCCAAATCGGGACAGCTGGAGGGTATGTCAGAGTTCATATTGCAGACAATCCATGCTTCCTACTTGCACTATATAACACACTTCATGGTTTAGTCAGCTTTATCAAATTATCTCACATCTCGGTTTTTCAATACAATATCTATTTTCCATTAGACACTAGGCCATTGGAATATTTAAACAAAGTCATGGATGTAAATTCCCAAAATGATATTGAGGTATCTGCGAACACCAGATCACTGAAATGGTTGACCCACAATAGAAAATCTTTTCAATTAGAAAAAATATCTGATATGGGCTTGACCAAATCCCATAGAACAGCTTTAACCAGAGCAAGATTTGAGCAGGTAGAGATTCCATGGTTAAATATGGAAGATTCCACCAAATGCCATACATCGAGACAACAGGTGTCTGTGGAGCATCTGAAATAGAAGATATTGAGCATGTCCTATTTAACTGCCAATTATATGCCATAGTAAAGACCCGGTACCTACAGACAATACTTGATACTACATACTGTGAATGTAACAAACTTATGTTATGAAGATTTTACACTTTAGTCACTTCTGGCACAATCTGTCACAAAAATAAAGGACACAATGAGTTGATTTTCTCAACATTATGCACTTAAGGACCAATGATGACACTGACACAATTTCATCAATATACCATAATAACTTCCAGTGTCAGTGTCATCATTGGTCATTAAGTGCATAATGTTGAGAAAATCAGCTCATTATTACTTTAAGATACCCCCCTCAGAAGGCGCAATCTATAGATTTCTACAATATCAGATATTTGGAGGGTCAAGAAACACTGGGGAAAATGTGTACATCTGGATAGTGACTATTCAGAGAAAGGTAACAACTAAAAATCAAAACAAACTTTCTGTCAAAAAATTTTAAAGGTGATAATTAAAACTTTACAATACCCCCTCATACACAACACTAACTAAACCTGGATGGAGAACACCAATACACCCAGACAGAGGGGTAGGTGAGAATTTTATTTCAGGTTGTTTTTGTTAAGAATTTTGTTAATCTTGAGCTTCAATCACAGTTTCACTGCTATTTCACAGCAGAAATTCTGCTAGGAAGTGAAACAGGGATGCTAGATCTATTTTGTTTCTAAGAGACCCTTCTTCAACAGCTACATGGGAGGCATCTACCACATAGTCCGGACTGGGAAAATCTGTAGCTATTGAATTTAGCTGGCACAGGTGACGAGAGAATTTTGTTTCATTTCCTTTTCAAAAAATGCACCAAAATTCACAAAATCCCTCATATTTAGGACAGAAAGAAGTTGAGATTTAAAATTTAAAAAACTGAAAGAAAAAAATGACATTTGCCCATCACAAGACCAATGCTGTAAGATTTCAGTTAGCATTTCACCAGATCAGGTGTGAACATATGTTTTATGGGAAAGGGGGAGGTATACGTCTTTGTGGGATAGCCAGTTAGCTCAGGAAGTTTTAATACAGTAAAGCAAAACATCATAGACCTGATGACTAATAAACACATGTGTAAAGCCTGTGGGTAACAGAGAGGTAATTGCAGGAGGGGAGCAGTTCATGGCCACAAGGAGACCACGAAGAAAGGTCAGCAGTTTACATCCAGGGCTGTTAGAAGCCTCTCCAAAGCAGTAGGCTGCTTTCTATTCCCATTAGGAGTGTTTGCTTTTTCACACAAGCAAAATGTGGTTCACCTCAAGAGAAAAAGAAAACAGATCATTTGGTCCCATGCAGTAGGCCTGCATACCATGTCACTATATTCATAAAGCAATCATGGAAATACATCAGAGGTAAAAGGCACCACCATTGCAGCCCAGCCAGACTTTCTTTGGAGCAGTCCCCTAGAGGCTGAGGATTGAGCTCCATAGAAAATAATAAAAACTTGAAGAGAGAAAAAATACCAACACATGCACAAGTGCAAAAAGAAAAAAGAAAAAAAAAGGAAAAAAAGATTAATTAAAGTGAGGGCTCCCTTCCAACTCTGTGAAATGCCTTTTCAGCACCACAATGCACATTTTCTGTTTTGTTTCATAGCAAAATCATTAGATGCAAGTATTGCCTTTGAAATGGGAAAGAAAGCCACTGATGAATGTTACATTGTGGACTGAAGGTTGCCAAGACTAACAGATTGCTGTTTAAAGACTCTGGAGTGAAATCCCCATTGAAGAACAAAGCTTGAAGAGTAATTAGGCACAAGGCTAACAAAACGGTATGCTACTCATTGCTGAAATTGTTTCAACATCTTTGCTATTTAAACTACAGTTATTTTTGTTCTGCATTTGAAAAGATTGTCCTTGAGGGATCATTGTCTGGCTTCTCTTTCTCTTAAATTGTCCAGGAAAAGGAGAAATTTGTTATCACAAGTATGGTATATTGGTTAGATTATTAGACACTACTTATTAAATCCAGGTTGGAGTCCCTACCGAGACCTGAAATTGACTGGGTGACCTTGAAATAGTCATTCTCTCTGACTTACCTCACAGGGTATTATGAGGATAAATAAGGAGAAAGAGGAGGTAATTCATGTTCATCAGCTCAATGGATGCAACATGTAATGAAGCATGTAATGAAGAACAAATAAATAAATATAGAAAATTCAAATGTTGCTGCCACACTACATTAGTTGGAGGTGGGGAGAGAAAGGATATATTCCACAGTGCTGTAGCATTAGATCTAAAACTAAAGCACCATGGATTTTTAAAAAAATTGTTTGAAAGTTCTGGAAGAGGAATTTGCAGGCTGCTGAAAAAAACACATTATAGTAAGTACCAGGGTAGCTGCTCTGTGAAGGATATTCCAACATGCCAATGTGGTGATGATACTGGAAAGACCCTCTCTGTTGTGACCATGCTTCAAGATTCAAATAGTGTGGGATTCAAAGGTGCTCATCAATGAAAACTCTCAGAGTAAGAACTACACAATTCAGGATACAGGCAGCATCTCTTCCATAATGTGTATCTTCGGTATATCTCCTTTGATGTTGTGTGCCTTCAAGTTGTTTACAAATTTTAGAGACCATTTTGTCAGCAGGATTTGTCCAGAGGAGGTTTGCCATTACCTTCCCCTGAGGCTGAGAACATGTGACTTGTCCAAGCTTACCCAATGGGTTTCATAGCTGAGCTGGAAATTGAACCCTGGCCTCCAAAGTTATAGTCCAACACTCAAACCACTATGCCATTTTGGATCTCCCTATATAGGCACAAAGAACTTACAGGGCTGGTATAAATATTCAGTCTTGTCATATGTGAGCTAAAAGTGCTCTCTCAGGGCTCCTGATCACATGAAGGCATTCAAGTGAGCAGGAGTAGAATACCCACCCAGACATGTATCAGATGTTATTGTTCCATGCAGGAAAATCTAAATCTGAGACACAAATGTAGACCTCCACTCCCCTCTACCTCAATACTGTGCTACCTTATGCAGATGGACAAATGTCCACTCCCAGTCCCCAAACTCAACTAAGTCAAAATGCATAATACAAAAAAACTGGTAGAGAAGGCAAACAAAATTTCACAAAGGTACTTCCCATCCTTAGCAATGAAAACACAGTAACAAGAGACTTTAAAAGAAATGTTTTTTTAAAAACAACAACAACAACACTGTCAGCCTTTCATGACAATCCCAGATCTAGTGCCTGATCTCTCTCTCTCTCTCTCACACACACACACTCTTTTAGCCCTCACATGAGCCAGGGTAAATACCTATATACTGTTGTTTTCAATTGTCATCCAGTTAGCTTCAACATATGGTAATCCTCTGAATAAGAGGTCTCCAGGACACCCTAACATCGATATAGGGATGAAATTCTTCACTGTTTCCTCTCAAAGGCAGCAATGAATAATTTCAGCAATTTTCTTCCTGCTATGAGAAAATATTGGAAAACCACAGTTCTCCAAGGCTATTCACAGTTTGATTTATTCTGTGTAAAATCCACATATAGTTGCTTGGTTTCTGTGCAGGAAATAGCACTTTGTGTGCGGAAAATAATGTTACAATACAGAATGATTCATTCCTGTGCAGAATATGCTGTTTTCTGTGCAAATCAACCATGCATAGATTTTATGGAAAGCAAATTCCAAATTATAACCTTTTATCTGCACAGAAAACAACATTTTTATGATCCAGAATAAATAATTCTGCACTGAAATATTATTTTCTGCACAGAAAATGCTGTTTCTTACACAGAAAATGCTGTCTTCTGTGCAAAACAACTACATGCAAAATTTGTGCAGAATAAGTCCCAAAATGTGAAGATTCTTGTCAATCCATGATTCTACTGATCAGGGTTTCTTGAAACTTGAAAAGCATGCTTTTCAACCATTTTTCAAATATTTTGAAATATTCTTTCTATCCTGACATCAACAGCTTTGGTCAAGTATTGAAAACTCGGAGCTGTTGCTTCCTTGAGTCTATCCACAAGAAATATGGTATTCCTCTTTTCCTACTAGTTCCACTTTACCAAGTGTTGTATTTTCTGATGAGTCATATCTTCTCAAAGTATGACAAACTTAATTTAATCATTTGGGTTTCTACGGAGAATTCAGGCTTGATTTGTTCTAGGACCTATTTATTGGTCATTCCAGTCCAAGGTATATCTTCTGCAACACCTAATTTTGAAAGAGTTAATACTTTTCCTGTCAGCTCTCTTTACTGTCCAGCTTTCACAATAATACATAGAAATCAGAAATATAATTATTCTGATTTTGGAATCTGATTCCAAACTGAGGATCTTCTTTCAAGGGCATCATTAGAAGGTGGTGGTCACACCAGGTGACACCATTGCTCCCCAAACATCTGCCTTTTGGCAGATATGGGCTGTAGCATTCACCTACATCACTTTAAAACAATGAAACTTTAAACCCTCCCATAAAATTTGAGTTTAAGAGTTAAGGGTTAAGACATAAAGAGGGGGAAAGGAAAGAGGGTGGGATGTGTTGAAAGGATTTATAGATGGAAAGATATATATATATATATGTATATATATATATATATATATACCTGATATAATATTATGGAATTACTTTTTTGTATTGACAAAGTTAAGTTGTTGAAGAGTTAAGTTAGGAGAAATTGTAAGACATCTATTTGGGATCTAGATAACCTTTTTTTAAACCCTTTTTTCAAACCCTTTTTTCTACTTGGATAGCTTGATAAAGTGGGGAAAATGGCTACACTAAAGAAAAACATGATCCAATCTCAAATAACCACACAAAGAAGGGGTTCTACAGATGATACAATTAAAGTGCCAGATCCCATAATGCAGCTAAGCAAAAGGAGTCTCAAATTAAATTAAAGGAAAGGAAAAGGAAGAAAAAGAAGGAAAAAAGGGACAAGAAGAGAAGGAAAAGAAGGAGAAGAATTTATACACTTTCTTTTTAAATAAATAAATTAAGGGACAGAAGGGGTGGCACAAAAAATTAATAACAATATTTGTGACAACAAGACAAAACCATGGTGAAGATAATATCATGGAACGTGAAGGGAATTAATTCAAAATATAAGAGAAGTATTGTGTTCCACCAATTAGAAAGATTTAAAAGTGATATCTTGTGTATCCAAGAAATGAAAATAAAACAAAATGAAGTAAAATATGTTAGAAATCCAAAACTTGGTATAGCATATGTATCAGCTACAAACAGGGAAAAAAAGAGGGATAGTGGTGTATGTTAATAAAAAGTATTGTTCTAAACAGATATTCAATGACGAGGATGGAAGATATGTTGCAGTTGAAGTTAAGATAGAAAATCTTACAACTTTGGTTGTTGGAATATATGCTCCCAATGAAAAGAGGGATCAGTTTTACTAAGAAATATTGGAAAAGTTGAAACAAACGAATTATAGTTCTATAATAATGCTGGGAGACTTCAACGTGGTAGTAGAACCAAAAATAGATAGAAAAGTGATAGATGGGGGGGAAAATTAGACCTAATCAAGGTAAACTTCCATCATTCTTTTTTGAATTGATAGATGAATTTAAGTTAGTGGATATATGGTGACATAAGTATAAAAAATCAACAGGTTTTACATTTGCTTCAGAGGTACATAAGTCTCTTTCTAGGATTGACCTATATTTAATTTCTAAAAACTTAACTCCTATGGTAACAAAAATGGATATATTGGTCAGGTCTATTTCTGACCATAACCCTATAGAAATAAGTATTAAGACAAAGAAGAAAGACTACACGTGGAGATTAAATGTTGATTTATTGAGGAAGGAAGAAAACATAAATAGAATAAAGCAAACTCTGAAATATTACTTTAAAGAAAATATAACGGAGAATATGAGGATTATAGTAGTATGGGATGCCAGTAAGGCCGTTGTAAAAGGTGAATTTATCAAACTACAAGCGGAAATATAGAAGAAAGTGAAGAAAAAAGAACAAGAAATAAAAGAAGAGTTGGGAAAAAAAGAGAAGATGTGGAATGAATCTGGGAATAAGGTATTGAAAAATGAATTAGAGGATTTACATCATCAATTGAAAGAAATGACAATTAAGGAAATAGTTGGCAATGGTTCTGCTTGACACGGAAAAGGCTTTCGACAGGGTAAATTGGTGTTTTATGAAGAAATTGAGGAGATACATGGGCATGGGAACAACCTTTTGTCAATGGATTGAGGGAATATATAAAGAGCAATATGCTTATGTAATAGTGAATCAGGAAAAGACTGAGAGAATAAGGATTGGAGAGGTACAAGGCAGGGTTGCCCCCTTTTGCCTTTGCTATTTATAATAGTACTTGAATTACTAAATAATAAGATAAGAGAGGACCAAGAAATAAAAGGGGTTAAGGTTAAACAATTTACATATAAGCTGCAAGCAATCTATGTTCTAGAAGACCCAAAGAAAAGCCTAATGAGATTGATAAAAACTATAGAAGAATTTGGTGATTTAGCAGGATTTTCTATAAATAAAGATAAAACAGTAATATTAATTAAAAACATGATGGTAAAAGAAGAAGAGGAATTACAACAAATTTCTGGGTTTAAAATTGAAAAGAAAGTCAAATATTTAGGGATATACATCACCAAAAGGAATATAGTCTTGTTTAGAAATAATTACATTAAGTGTTCGGAAAACATCAAGAACGATATGATTGTATGGTCATCTAAACAGCTCTCCTTCTTAGGAAGGATCGAAGCTATAAAGATGAATGTACTGCCGAGAATAATGTACCTGTTCCAAAACTTAACAATTATAAATGATGAAAAATATAGATAATTGGCAACTAGAACTTTTAAAATTTGTATGGGATAGGAAAAAAGTGAGGATAGGGTGGAAACTCTTAACAGAGGAGAAATTAAAAGGTGGATGTGGCCTTCCAAATCTTAAAACATACTACAGAGCTGTATGTTTGAATTGGCTGGAGGACTGGGTCACTTTAAAGAACAATAGAGTTTTAGAACTGGAAAGATCAGGTTTGAAATACAGTTTTCATGCTTACATGTTATATGATAAGTTGAAAAACAATAAGGACTTCTCCCATCATTTTTTAAGAAATGCGTTGCTAAAATCATGGTTAAAAGTAAAAGATGTTTTCTATAGGCAAATACCTAGTTGGACCTCCACTCAGGAGGCTTTTTTTGGTAGGTGTAAAAATCAAGAGGCACCATGGGCAACTTATAAAGAATTGATTAACTGGAAAGGAGAAACAGGTGAATCAATGAAAGAACGGGTACAATTGAGTGAAGAAATTAGGGAAAATTGGTTTTTATATGGTCAATTGAAAGAATGATTTAGAAGTGATAGGAAAAATATAGAGATTACAAATAGAAATAATGAATTGGATGAAGTCTTTTGTGATAAGAATAAAGGGCATATTTCTAGATATTATAGAATATTACAGGAAATGATTTTAGAAAAGGAAAGAATAAAATGCACTATGATAAAATGGGCCCAGGATATTGGGAAGCCCATAGAACTAGAAATGTGGGGAAAGGCTTGGTACGATACCAATAAGTTTACTAGATGTCAAAACTATAAGGAGAATTTTATTAAAATGTCTTTTTGATGGTATTTGTCTCCAGATAGATTGAATAAGATGTATAAAACGGGTAAGGACCAACGCTGGAAATGTGGCAAACCCAAGGCCACGTTCTATCATTTGTGGTGGGGTTGCACTCAAGCCCAGCAATATTGGAGTCAAATAAGAAATATAATAGTGAAAATATACAAAAGAGATATACCTACAGACCCTATGTTTTTCTTACTCAATATGACTGGTGTACTTGAAAAAACTTTTGAAAAAGAAAACAGACGGGTGTTACTTTATATGGTGATCGTGGCTAGAGTATTGTATATTAGTTTTTGGAAGAAACCAACAGTCCCAAATGTGAATGAATGGAGAAGTAAAATATGGGAAGCCATGGAGTCTGATATTTTGACCGGTTTATTAAATGATAGAGATGAAGATAAGATTAAAAAAGATTGGATTAGTTTTAAAAAGTATTGGGAGGTTAAAAGTAAAGACTGTTAGGAATTGAACTTTAAGAGTTTGAGATGGGATTAGAATTGAAGTGATATAGAATGGGACTGGATAAAATATAACTAGATAAAATAAGGGAAATAAAAAAATTATGACTAAGAGATCTAGATTAAGAAGATAAATTTAATTTTTCCTTTTGATGATTCAAGTATGAAGATGTAGATAAAACTACCTTATTTTCTGGCATATAAGACTACTTTTTAACCTGCAAAATCTGGGGTTAAAGTGGGGGGGGGGGGTCGTCTTATACGCCGGGTATAAGGCGGTTCATGATAGGTTTGCCTTAGTGTCATCATCAGTTGGAAATGACTTGAAGGTGCACAGCAACAACAACAACAGTTTTGGAAGTCATACTCTTCCCAAACTCTATATTTTAACTGGAAAAGTGGGGGATTGTCTTATACGCCCAGTCGTCTTATACGCAGGAAAATACAGGTATGTATACATTGTATTTGGGGATAGAGATAGACGTGATTTAAAGGCAACAACACATTTATTTGGAAGGAACATCAAGAGTAAGTTAAGATAGAATTTATTTTTTTAATGTGTTTTTGTCTAGTTATGTGTTAAGTAGTTATATGTAATGTGTATATGTATTTGCGTGTCATCATAAGTTTTTGTATATTTGTGTTTATGTAATAAAGAAAAAAAATGAAGAGATGGTATGATGGGGGTGAAGCTCAGTGGGAGAAGAAACAAGAAGCCTTGGGTTTGTTTTTTAAAATAAATTTCTTTTTTTAGTTTTAGTTTTTTTAATTTTTAATTTTTTTATTGTTTTAAAATGTTATTTTAAATTACCACATTTGCCACATTTTCACATTAACCACATGAAACTATTCACATATATAGTTAGGCTGTGTATATGACATTGTAATTTGAAGGTATAGTTTCCATTTTGCTAGTTGTTTATGTCACAACTATTACTATTACATTCAGTGGTATATGGAAATTACAATTTATGAGTAAAATTTGTACAAAAACATTTACTAATTACTAAGGATTCTGTATGGTGTGGTACGAGAGGGGATAAATGGATGTGGTGGTGACACCATGTGTTATTGCACTGGGTGACACCAACCCTAGTGACACCACTGTCTTCTCTATTTCCTTCAAAGCCATCCTTCCATGTCCTAGTCTTTTTCTAATTTCTTGACCATAGTCTCCATTTTGATTTAGGACTGAGCCAAGGTGTAGAAAGTCCTTGACTATTCTGATTCTATCCCCTTAAATTATGTAAATCATCTGTGGTGATTAATTTTGTTTTCCTAATTTTCCATGAGTTTCTTTTGTAGTTGTTCCAAGTCTTTGCTGTTTTCTGCAGATAATATGTTGTCATTTGCATATCTTAAATTGTTGAAGTTCCTTCCCACCAATTTTAATGTCTGCTTCTTCTGAGTCTAATCCCAATTTCTGTATTATATGTTCTGAATATCAGTTAAACAAATAGGGTAATAAAATGGGGCCTTGTCTGACTCTCTTCCTGATGGAAACACAGTCTCTTTCTTCATATTCATTCTTGATATTGGCCTTTTGTCCTGAGGACAGCCAATACATCAGGACAATCAATTGTTGTGGCAAATCCATTTCTTTTAGCACAATCTATAGTTCTTCATGATCTGCACAAACAAAAACTTTGCTATAATCTATAAAGTACGGTCTGTTTTTCTTCTGAAATTCATTAGTGCTCTCCATCCATACCTGCACTATCAAAGCAAAGCAAAGCAGCTTCATTTATATACCACTTCATACCACACTATGCAGTGTCTAAGCGGTTTACAACTGTAAGCTCATTGCCCCCCAACAGCTGGGTACTCATTTTAGCAACCTCGGAAGGATGCAGGCCTGAGTCAAGCCTAAGCCCTGGCTAGTATTGAACTCACAACCTATCCATGTGAAAATCCTGTCTCCTGAAAAGTTGTGGTGTACCTTATAGGAATTCAAGAGAGACAGTGATATAGTCAGGGAAATATACAATTTCTGGAAACATTTTATGGAATGTTATTTTATTATTTAAAAAAAAAACTTAAAATGCTTACTTTAGTTTCCTTTTCAGTATAAAGTACACTATTTCTGAGTTTAGCACTTCACTGAAACATCTTATTCACTGCTTTGTTTGCAGAGAAAGATGAACCTGAAACCTTATTTCAGGGCAGCATTGTTGAAAGTGTGCTCTTTTTACAGCATTGATCTAAAGGGTTTGTTTAGATTTCTTGATAGAGGATATACAATATGTAAGATTCTCTACTTGCCAAGAGGGAGGCAGATTATCAAAGAAAGAGAACCACAGGAATATGAATATACAATTCCATGCCATTTGATTTAATTACATCCAGAGCTAGTTACCACAGTTGGACAATATAAAAGAATGGATCAGGGAACATGAGAACATTAGTCCTTTCTACTTTCCTCTTCTGGTAATCACAACTTGGTGTGTGCCTTCAAGTCATTTCTGGCTTCACCTTTGTCATTCTCTGAGACAGAGAGAGTCTGACTTGCCCAAGGTCACCCAGTGGGTTCCATGACTGAGTGGGGATTCAAACACTAGTCCCCAGAGTCCTAGTCAAACACCCAAATCAGTTCACCATGCTGACTCTCTGACAACTGTCCTCTTCATATATATTTCTGTATTGGACACTGTGGAAAGAGGAGGCTGCAGTTCTCTCTCAACTGTCTGGATTACATCGAGGGAGTGACTCATGGCTAATTCCTGACCTAGCCTTACAAGAGGGGTGGGCAAAATAGGGGGGTCCTTTGGCCTGTAATGCCCTCTACAGAAATGGGAGCTTTTTTCTCCATGGTTTTGAGATCCTTGGACCATTTCTGGCCCAAGAGAGCCCCCCTTTTTAAAATTGGAAGTGACTTCTGCTCCCCACTGAAGATTTTGTTGGCTCAATGTTGTATCATTAATGGCAATACAGAGCAGAGAAGCCATTCAATCTGAGACATATCTCTGGTGACAGTCAGGGGGAAATAGTGGAACAGAAATGCAAAGGCTGTTGAAGGCAGTGCCAGGGGAGGAAAAAAATGTAAACAACTTTGGAGAAGCAGAGAAAATTGCTATCTGGCTACTAGCCCAGGGTTAAAGAATTGAATAATAAAATACTCTGAAGAGAAGATGGAAAATAGGAAACAAATCTATACCAAGCAAGACCATTGCTCTATCCAGCCAGCTCAATACTGACTACATTGACTAGCAGCAGTCCCTAGGATTTCCATCAAGAGATTTCCCTATCCCCACTCGGAGATGCCAGAAACTGAATATAGGATGTACTAGAGGCACAACATAAGCTATACTGCTGACCTATGACTTTCCCCAAGCAAAACAGGAATATGATGCATTATTTTGATGATGGGTTAATTCAGGACTGGGAAACTTGGGTGGACCTAGAAGCCATATTTGTGTCCCCAGCACACACACATTAGGGTTCTATAAGGTGCTGAATTGCATATTACCAAAACAAACAAACAAAAAGCACAAAAATTAGCACCAAAATGTATTATTGCCACTTCCAGTTTTTATTCTGGAAATTTGGGGAAGATGCTTGCAGATATGACACCTGTAATGTACAAAAAAAATTAGAAGAAAATCTGATCTTAAAGGCAGTGTGGGAAAAGCTATTTCTAGCCAAACAACACATTTTTGGAATGGGAAGCCACAGAAATTATACCAGGGCTGCATAAGATCCACATACTCCACTTCACTCACCCTTAGATTAAATTATGAGACCTGTCTCAGATCTCCAGTGATGTAGGAAGGAATTTTTTTATAGTGTGTTCCCACATCACCGAGAAGTAATTAAAAAATACAGAGGAAATATAAGGAAATAGAAATAGTAAAAAAGTTATCATACCTAGGATCAAACATTGATCAGAACAGGGAATGCAGTAAAGAAATCATAAGACTAAAATGGGGAGGGCAGCTATGAAACAATTAGAAAATGCTAATACCCCGCAGAGAAAAATTATGAATCCATGGGTGCCAGTCCTTTTTGATTCTTTCATAATCCATTCCTCTAATCAGGCCCGTCAGTCTATCCATTTCCACAAATTCAAGAATTTTTGAGTACCAATTGCGTAATAAAGGGATCTCTTTCTTTTTCCAACTTGCTGCGTATAAAATTCTAGCGGCGGTGAGAGAATAGAAAATCAGTTTCCCAATTTTTTTTTCTGAAAAATTTTCTAAATTTATTAGAAACAGGACACCATGGACAGCCAAGAAGATAAACAAATGGGTCCTAGAGCAGATCAAACTAGAAATCTCCCTGAAAACCAAGATAACAAAACTGAAGCTGTCATAGTTTGGCCACATCATGACAAGGCATGACTCACTGGAAAAAAAACAACAATAATGCTATGAAAGGGTGGAAGGAAGTAGAAAGAGAGGAAGGCTGCATGCTAGATGGATGGACTCTATTAAAGACGTCACACATAGGAATTTATAGGAACCAAGCAGAGCAGTGGAGGACAGGGAGTCTTGGACATATCTCATCCACAGAATTGCCATGGGTCAAAATTGAAGTGAGAGTGGCTAACAACGACAACAAATTAAATAAGACAGCAAGTTTCCAGATATTGCTAAATCTTTGAAAATGTGAATAACTTTGAAATGAAAGTGATTGGCATCTGGTCAGTAATTTAAAATATAAATGAGGTTTTTTTTTCATAACGTACATTATGCAATTTTAAATCCATCACTGAGTTTGAAAACTGAAGAGGGATAATTCTTTAAGAAAATGATATTGTTAGGAAGGATCTAATTAGGGGAATTTATAATTAGCTCAAATATGCAAGAATGGGGCCCTAACAACACCCCATGGGACCGTGTACAGTTATGTATACCAGAGGACTAAGGAATCCCGCAATGGATGACACTGAGGCAGGCTTCTCCAAGTATTTATTATGGGGGGGGGGGGACTGCACACCCACAAATATAGCACACACACACACACACACTGCACACTTAGGATTGAGAGTGGGGATAGCTTCAGATGGGCCAGACTGAGGGAGCTACTCATTTCCGAAGGCTTCTCCTGGGATCTGCTGTGGATGTTAATGATAATGATGATGAAGCACGGCCACCGAAATGGGGGGGGGGGGGGGGGTAAGATGGCCAAAGGAGCTATGATCATAATACAGACCAATGTGGGGTCAGCATGCACTCTCAAGATAGCACATGGAGCCTAGAAATCCAAGGGTTCTTATAGGAAATTTCTGTCTTTTGGCTATAAGCTTAATGGCTTAGCCTGAGTTTGGACAAAGGCGTTGATAGTCTTAGCTTTGTTAACCTAGGTGTGAGCATAGTCTAAACAATGCATTTGGTTTTGAAACTATCAAGGAAGGGAGGCTAGAGTAAAGGGTGCAGTCAAATCTGATCACAGCCCCATCAAGTGTGAGACTAAAGACAAACAAGCCCTATTATGTGTCTTTTCCAATATAATGGTTTTTCCCTTTTGAAAACTCCCAAAACTGTCTGGTAGGGAATTTTCCAGTTGTCCTGGGCAGGTCTCTTGGTGTCTACATGACCTGCCATCTAGGGGATTATGGATGACATCCCTCAGAGGTCAGTTTGGGGTCATAGAGGGAACTCCACATGTGTCCAAAATTTTATGAAAAACCACTTATGCTAATAATATGGACATTCAAGCTACATGACTTATTTTTCATAGATTCCTCAAGCCAGTACCTTTTTCAGGAAGTCCTTATGCTGGTAGGTAGCACTGGTTGAGCACTAATGATACACACAAACACACAGGCACTTCCTGTCAAACAAAATTATATCTCTGTTTAAATGAGTTTTTGATATTTGGCACTGAATTAAAATGATTGTTCTTACAGATGCTGGCAAAGAAAATTCTTCGTAAAAGTATTCCAGCCTAGAAAAAAAATGTGGGGGGAGACTTATTCCTTCAGACATAATGGGTTTTTCCTGTTCTGCAGAGGTGTTATCTTATTAGTATCTTGGGTCAGATGATATCGAGTTCCAATCTCACTATGGCAGTCATAATAGCTTTGAATTTTTTCAGTGTTGATTTTCCTATTTGTGGCTTGATTTGGTTGGAAAAGATGTTTTTCCAAGCCTGTTTCTCTTGAAGTGTCATCATTTGGGGGAAACTATATTTTTAAAACCTAAGCCAGATAGACCTTAAAAAATACAGTTGGGAGAGGTAAGATGGTACATCCCCCATGTCAGTCTTGCCTTAGAAATCAAGGTTCCATTACTTTCATCATTCTTACTTTCTATTTTTCAAAGGCAAAGATTCACAGATGTAGATTCAGAGATGTATTCAGATGTTGGGCAATCATAATATAAGTTCCACCAGAAAATGTCACATAGGGATTAAAACACTGGGCTGTATCCAACAAGATGCTAGGGTGCTCATAAAGATAAGCCTTAAAGACACCAATAATGAGTCTTGTAACACCCTTAAAACTAACAGATTTAGGGCCTTTGCAGACTGCCAGAAGTAGTGCAAATTGAGTCCACTTTTAGGGTTAGGGTTAGTGCTAGGGAATCATGGGAACTGTATTTTATTGTGGCACCAGAGCTCTCTGACAGAGAAGGCTCAATGTCTCAGAAAAAAACAATTCCCATGATTCTCTAGCACTAACCCTAACCCTTAAAGTGGACTCAATTTGCCCTATTTCTGGCAGTCTGCAAAGGCCCTTAGTTTAGCATTAATTTTCATGGGTTACAATTCACTTCCTCAAGTGTATGAAATATAATATTGGGATATGTTTGAACAACAGGGTTGAACAACTTCAACAAGTCTAGAGGCATTTGCTTATCTTAGTCTAGGGTAATCACACTGACTCAATAGTAGAATGATGAGTGAACACAAAGAGCCTTATCACATGGAAAAACAAAGCAGAAACAGTATTGGAGAATAGTGGCTTTCTTTGTGCCTAACAGCATGACATCATAACACTTCAGTTCTCTTCCCACAGGAAATGGTTGTAAAAGCATGTCTTTGGCCAAATGGACTTTCAAGCTAGAAAAAAGAAGTGTTGTTACAACCATCTTCTATGGGAAGAGAACCATAGTGCTATCACATCATGTGGTAAGGCATGGATAAAGCTGCTACTTTCTGGCACAACTTCCACTTTGTTTACTCATGTGAGAAAGTTAACTATTGCCAAGTGAGTGGGTCTCCTCTAGTTGAAACTAAGAATAGGATAGAGGTCATGGACCATATGGTATAGTGGTTTGAGTGTTGGACTAAGTCTCTGGGAAACCAGGGTTCAAATCCCTGTTCCTCCCTGAAAACCTACTAGATTGCTAACTTTACACTCTCTTAGTGTGGCAACGACAAACTTAGGCAATGACAAGCTCCCTCTGAATAAATCTTGGCATGAAATTCCTATAATAGGGTCACCATAAATACGAGTCAACTTGAAGGCACACGAAGATGATATGGACAGCAAAAAATGCTGGGAAAAAACAACAGTCAAAATTTGAAGTGGCAGAAAGGCCACTTCTGGTTTTGAAAAATTTTCGTTTTCAAATATTAAGTAGCACATAGGGGGCCTGCACCCAGTTTTAAAAAGTGGTTCATTGATCCTGGAGTTTTCCAAGAGGGACAATTCAACTCTTACCCCCAATTTTGCAGAAAAGGAGTGGAGGTTTTGGTCTGGGCTTTTCCCTCTGATTTTTGTTTTTGTTTTCCCTCAAAACAGCCTCAAAACACATGCAATCCCAAGTCCACACTTTGCCTGACCCTGTTGTAGAGGCATGCCACTATCTTGCAGAGGAATTTTTCCTGTCCTTTCTAATGCTGCAACTGAGTTATTTTAATTTTTGATCACTGGGTGGGAAAGAATGTCAAATCACCATTTCATAGATTAGCATGTTTGAGCTTCTGTGTGATCCCTGTGCTTTGAAAGCTGTTTTATTCTGTATTTTGTTCAGAGGTCTATAATCAATATCCTGCTCAACAGATTATATAAATAAATAAGAATATTCTATAGTGTGTAAGCTAGGGTGCATACATCACCAAAGGAAATAGTACCACATGGAAAGTGAAATGCCCCAATGGTAATGTTTATTCAACCAGCAGCTTAATGACCATCTTTGTTTTCCAGCAGTAGTTTTGCTAAGGCTTATGTCTGTGGCCTGGAAACATTTGCACAATTTTGTACTGGTGCTGTCTGATTTAGGAATGTGTTGTGGTTTTGTCAGCTTGACATGCCTGTGGGGAAATGAACCCATGGTTGTTAGTGCTGCTGCTAAGCTTGCTACCAATTTGAAAATAATGTAAAATGGCAAACACATGTATCAGAAATTCAGTTCATCGTCATTTCCCAGCAATGACGGCTTCATTTTAGTAAGCAAGAGAAAATTTGGGAGTAATCGACAGGAGAAATTATTTGCCAAGGGTGAAAGGATTTTAACTCCTCTGTAAAGGCCACAAGTATATATGATGTGCTTGTTGCGAATAATGCCAATTAATCACCCCATTTTATTCTCTCTGTGTAGATGACTCTTCACCACCTACTTAATATGGAACCCTCGTGTATATGATGAAAAGGAAATATCTTTCTTCCTAGGCATTCCTTTTTTGAGGAGGAGCAAGTATCTTGAATTTGTAAGACCTTTGTTAGTAAGGAGAGCTTGTAAACTATTTCTATAAAATGCTTCAGAGAACTGTGGAAAATGTAATGCAGAGGAGCTTTATTCACTTGTTACTGTCATGAACCAGCCAGTAACAGAAATAGCAAACCAGCACCTGTGATAGCTCCATGTGAGTGATTTCCTCCAAACACTTACAAAATTCAATTAATTGTTGCATTCCTTTCAGACTGGACTACCTCTCACAAGTGCTACACCTTTTGACAAAGTATGATGTCTTAAAGTGAGAGACCTTTGATGTGGAGCTTTACACATTTTTCCAAGAAATCATGCTGGGTTTACTGCTGGCCTTTATATCTCAATATTATAGACTCTTAGAGGGTGTGCATGTTGTCCCAGTGCTAGACCTATGCTCAGGGACTGCCAGTTTTGGCCTAGATCCATTGGCTTCAAACTCAGAGCGTCTCTAGATCAGGGATCTCTAACATCAAATATCTCAGACCAAAGAAAGACTCTGTCTGTCCAATGGTATTTGGCCCTGGTACCTCCTCTGTTGACACCACTAATTCCTCAGTCTCTGGGTCTGTTGATGGTAGACTACTGCCCCCTAACAGCTTAATGGGCAGCAGATTTATACATTTATCCCTATCAGCAAGGTCTTGCCTCCTTTTTCATCCAAAAATTTGCAGTATTCTCAATTACAGATGCAGCATTTCTGGAACTTTTGAAGACACAAGAACACAAACCTGTTTTTTCCTGTTCCCACTTCCCCCTGGGGAAAAAAACAACAACAGACATTTTCACAAAAATGGATAGGGGGAACCCTGTAATATTAATAGATTTTACAGATTAAAGTCACTTTTATTATTTTAAATGTACTTGCTATATTGCTTTTTTAGGAGCACAAAATACAAAGACTAGGACATGGAGCAAAAGAGATTCCACCTAAATGTTAGGAAGAACTTGCTGATGGCAAGAGCTATTTAACAGCAGATAACACTCCCTTGGGATGTGGTCAAGTCTCCTTCTTTGGAGGTCTTTAAACAAAGGCTGGATGGCCATCTGTCAGAAGTGCTTTGATTGTGTATTCTTGCATGGCAGAAGGGTGTTGAACTGGATGGCCCTTGAGGTCTCTTCCAACTCTAGGACTATATGATTCTATAACTTGATTTGCCATTAATTTATCACATTAAAAGTAAGGTCTGTTGAGAATATAATTACAAATTGAACTTTTTTTTTAAATTACACATGGAGCTATAAGGTCTTGGATAGTAAAGAACATCAAAACTTAAAATGATTTTCTGTTGTTTTTGACAGATGTCAGTGTAGGCAAAAAATAATAATAATTAAACAATAAAAACAAGGGGAAAATATTAATATAAATAAAACAGAGAAAATTATTTAGGCCCCATTCATTCTCCATAATGTCAAGCAGACATAATGCACTCCTTTCCATAAAAAGAACCTAGAGAAGGAAATCAAAACCATGAGTTGTAATTATCTGATATTTAGAAATTATTTGGGGACAGTAAATATGTGAACACCTTGTCATAAACATTTTATTCATCACTATAAAAGAAAATATTCCATAATTCCATCAGATATAGCAAGGAGAATGCATGTACTATCAAAACTGCTATACCTGCATAGTGTGATGCACACCTCCAGGAGATCAAGAGACCAAATCAAGAACTGCCTACCTCAAGCCCACACCACAGGCCTTTCAATCTGCTACTAACAGCAAACTAACAAAGAGATATTTGACTACACAACTTCAGTGACCTCATACACTGTGGTTGGAAAGTGTTGGTGATTGGCTCAGACTGCATGTTAGAACTGTCAGCAGACAAAGCTCAGCGCCTCTCTTACCCTTCTGTAGCACATTTTCTAGGCATTTTCTTTATATGGCCATGTTGGAGACCTTTTCTGATTTCGTCCCACCTATAACTGACATCCAGATCACCAGATCCATCCAAATTGTTTCAGACTGTGCTGTTCTGTTCCAGAACCATATGAGACTGTCTGGTTCCTTTTGCAGCTGGTACAAATCAGTTCAAAATAGCTCACTTCACTTTATTATTCAGGATTCAGCCAAACACATTGCAAAGACTTAATAAAAATGTTCTCTTAACCCTCATCCTACAAAATGGAACATTTTGGTACTCCAGAAGCACACACAGTGGAAGCATTCATAATGTGGAAGCAGACATTTTATGATATTTTCACCAAGAAATATATGGTACAGAAGTGTGATGGTGCTGGGATACAGAGACTATCTTTTGATGGGAGAACTTTCCCTGGACAGGCAACTTGACACATCATGGGAAGCTCAACTTGGTTAAAGTTTGATGACAATATTAGTGGAAATCTTTCCCCACACTGGTCAAATGTGAAATGTGATAAGAGACTGCCACTTTGAAGTCCTTCACATATATTATCTGATAAACCTTTACCACACTCCTCTAATTACACATACACATCCATATTCATCCTTGGTTTCATGGCTAGTATTCCTTTGTTGACCATTCAGACTGTGGGAAGAAGGGGAAAAAAGGGTTACATACATCACCTTGAGTTCATTAGATGAAAAATGGGCTATAACAATAGCTTATAAAAGAAAGAAAAAGCAAATAGTCCAGAACAAGTGGGCATGCTAGCTCATGAATCTATGCTCAAGATCAGGGGTCGGCAACCTATGGCCTGCGGGCTGGCCCCAGCCCCGCAAGGCCTTTGGACCGGCCCTAGCCCGGTCCTGCCGCTGCCATCACAGCCGCACGCCACCCTGCCGCCGAGTCATGGCCGCCATTTTGTTTTCCAAAATGGCAGCTGTGACTAGTTCTCGCATGCGCTCGAGTACTGTGCATGTGCAAACGAGTCGCGGCCGCCATTTTGGAAAATAAAATGGTGGCTGCGACTCGTTCGCACATGCGCCAGAGTACCACACATGTGCAAATGAGTCACGGACGCCATTTTGTTTTCCACGACTCGCTCACGCATGCACAGTATGCTGGAAGTATTGTGCATGCACGTGCAAGTGTGTGCACGCATGTGCAGTACTTCCAACGTACTGCGCATTCATGAGCGAGCATGCACGCATGGTGCCATTCCCCCCCAGACCCGCGAAAGAGCTCCGGACCAGCAGACCTGCCCGAGGTGGGTAAAAGTTGCCTACCCCTGCTCAAGATTTTACAGTAAATTATGGCACTGCATGAAGAAGTACCATTCCAAGTGGGAAATAGCACAGGATATCCCAGCACATGTATGAAATCATTTAGTTGCGTGCACCTAAGGAGCCCTGGTGGCACAGTGGTTAAAAGCCTGTACTGCAGCCACTTACTCACTAAACACAAGGTTGTTAATTCAATACCAGCCAGGGGCTCTGGGTCAATTCAGCCTGGCATCCTTCCGAGGTCGCTAAAATGAGTACCCAGATTGTTTGGGGCAATTAGCTTACACATTGTAAACTGCTTAGGAGTGCTTAAGTGCACTGATAAGAGGTATAGAAATGTACTACTATTGCTATTGGGGGTAATTAGCTTACACTTTGTAAACTGCTTAGTACATCGGTAAGCAGTATAGAAATGTATTTGCTATTGTTATTGCTAAGCAAGATTTTTGAAATGCCTGCTATATGATGCTAAGAAGATTTTATAATTTTTAGCTCTAGGGAGTTATACTGATTATATTTGGTTATTTTGCTGCTGACTGTAATAGTTAACTACCTTCACCACTAACCCAACCACAAACTCTCATAGAAGGCTGACTTTGATTTCACTGATATCAAATCCTAAGTCAACAGGAGCTGTTGTTGCTAAAAACAAATGTCTTTAGATGTTGTTTGAGGTTTTAAATTACTTTGCATGCCGGATTTAAATCATTAAGTAGTATGCATCTTTCCCATTCCACTAGAAAATGAATATGCCAAAGGATACCTACTTAATTCTCACCACACAAAAATATATAGAATTGGAAACCATCACATGCAAAATTTAACAGTATAGGAAATTCTTTCACTGGCTTGGCTTTGCTGAAGAGGAAGACATTTTGTTATAAAATATTTTGTGGTCAGGACTATAAAATATATGTAGACATTTAATATATTTCTAGTGGATATGTGTTCAATTTTGCCCATTTTCTTAGGTTGGGGATACATTATCTCTGACAATTCTTTTTGAAAGGGGCTTCTATTACTCCCTAGATATTTAGTTTGCTTTCAGATTCTGTATGTTTTGATCTCATAAATATTCAAAGGGCTTTTTTTTATTCTGAAAGAAGCCAAGATGGGGAACTTGTGCTTGGTAACAAGTCCAGTTCTCAGTACTGGAAGAATTTCCTTGCTATGTTAGCATTATTTATTTATATCCTGTCTGCCTTCCATGGTATTCACATTCTACATTAATTGGGTTCCTAAGCAGTTTCCCATACTTACTGATCAAATCACATCTGCTCATCTAGAACAATTTTGTTGAGTTTACATCTTCAGACAATGTTCAAGGGAAGAAGCAGAGTTAGAAATATTAAACCCTTTCAGTCTCATTCAGAGCTTGGAAAAGTTACAGTTTTGGACTACATTTTCCAGAACTCCCCAGTCAAGTACTAAATATATCCCACATGCTAGCCTGGTAACTGAATGTCCTCTTAGGATAAGACTGAGGGACCTACCATGAAGCTGATTTACCTGGACATATATTTGACTCAGTCGAAGTACTCACCTCCGCAAAAGGAAGAAGATGGAACCCTTCAGACAGTAACATCTAAAGCTGTGGTACACAGCAAGTCCATACTCAAAGGCTCCTAGTACTCCTTGGTCACTTCATTTTTGTACACTAGTAATCCCACTTCATAAGATTTTATGTGCTCATTTGACTAGAAATACAGTGGTTGTTTGACCACTATACTATCATGTGCAAATCAAAAAGGACATGAAGGAGTACCTGTGGGTATTGTTGGACTTCTTCAGGAATTTTCATAGGAATTTTCTGGCAGGAAACTTTGAATGGAAGCTCAGTCCTCCAAGTACAATCAGATGCATCTGATAGCATTGGTTCTGGGATTTACTTCAAAGGTGCTGGTTCATTTGGCTCAGTAAAGAAGGTTCTGCATCTTCCAGGACAATAATCTTCTTAGGAGTGTTTCTCATTTTGGAGGCAGTCACTATCTACTAGGTCTTCTTTACTAACAAAAAAGATGAGGATGTGTGTGTGCAACAACCAGGCTATTGTCTCAGTTATCAACCCATAATCCTTGTGTTTTGATTGAGTCATGCTTTCATTCTAGAATCCCTCCCCCCCCATTGAATTTGTGATAAGAAATAACTGAATTTTGGAAAGTTCCTCTCTCTCTTTCTCTCTCTCTCTTTATATATATATATATATATATATATATGCCACAGAATTTCTCTCTCACCCATATGCATTCTGATGTCATATATTGCCAGGATGCATTGCATCACCTGGCATGATTTTCCCCCCAAAATAGAGATTGTCCCTGAATCTATGTATCTTTGTCTCTTTTTTTCCCCTTTCTGCTTTCATAAGTTAATACATATTGCAGTACAGAAACTAACCAAACTATGGCTGCCTTCAACAGATACCTCTGACCTTGAGTTCTATAAATTAGAGAATAGAAAAGGCCTGTTCTTACTCTTTTAATCAGACATAATTTTGACAAACTGCTTCCATATACTTGCTAATGCTTCTCTAAGCTACTCCACATCATTTCAGCACTTCTTTGTATGAAAGCTTTATTGTACTCTGTTAACCTATCTGCCACTCCCCTCCCCCTTTTCTTCATTTCTCATTTTTGCACACACTGCCAGCTTCTGTATGGAAGGCCCACCTGCAGAAGACTCTGGAACCACAAACATGAAGGTAGAGCAGATCCAGCTTAAACATGATCATTCAGAAAACTTATACATGTCCACAAAAACAAACTTCATTTCAGTTTCATTTCCTTTGTCAAATTCAGAAGCAATAGTTCCACAGAAGAAGAGCCAGTAAGTGTATTCTAGCATTCCCAGACATCTGAGCATAAATTTATTTACTGGATCAAGAATGAAATGCATTCATTTGTGACTGGCATGGTGGTGGGGGGCCAGGGGGAGGAAAGTATTGGAGAATGAATCAAAATTATGGAGACAGCTATGGAGATTTACAAAATATTGACTACAGCTGGGAGAACATGATATATGATGAGTGCTGAGGTCATGTCCAATGTGAGTTTTGCTCATTTACTTGTGCAGGTGGAGCACAAATAGTTTCCAGTTCATAAAATGAAATTTTGGGTTCTGACAATGTGGGGAAAACCCCATTAGATTTTGGACTATTAAATCAGAAGTGGAGGACTTGTCCAGATGTTATTAGGCTTCATCTCCTATCAGCCCCAGCCAGTATAGTCAATGGTGAGGGGTGAAAGGAGATGTGGTTCAGCATCTTGGAGGTCCACAGTTTCTTCCTCCTGTGTTTGCAGTTGTCATTCCCAAGAGCTATCAAATACCCACAATAGACCAACCAGCCCTGATGACCAGTGCTATCTTAGCATATCTAATTCAAATCATATGCATATAGCCAGGCTGGGTGATTCAGCAGAGGAACCAGACTCATCCATCAGCCTGGGTACATGGACAAAGCCTCAGCCAGGTGATCAAGGACCATCAGTAGGCTGTGTTTGGGGAATACAAACAACACCTCGGAGGAGGGTGAACACCTAGTGGAGTGGTCACTTTTATCTGACCCCCATGGTCACCCACCTCCAACAGTCAGGGTGCCTCTGCCATCCATCAGCTGTTGCCACTGAGAATGAGTGTTGCTGCCACTTGGCAGCTCCTTCCAGGTCTGCTGAGTTTGCTGGCCAAGTGAGAAAGCAAGTCACTTCCCTTTCCTTCCTGGCCACCAGCTCTGCCAGACCCAGAAAAGGCTGTTGAATAGTGGAGGGGGATAGTAAAATATGGTCCGCACCAGGTGTCAAATATACTAGGTACACCACTGAGGTACTCCATGTACAGCACCTATTTGTCAAAAGAGTTCCTCATCCAGCAGGCCAAATTGGATTGACTGTGTTTATAATATATGACATATATTATATATAATATACATATGTTTATAATATATATATAAATCAGAGGTAGAAATATAAAATTGGGTTCTTTGTTGCAAAAGAAGAAAGAAGGAAAAGAAAGCAAAGCAAAGCAATGCAGCTGGCTCTTTACTAAAACCAATGGCCATGTTAGGCTATTCTGTACCTTGTGGATCACATAGGGTTGCACTCTAATATCATAATTCTGAACCTGCATCAATAAAATATCCCTTAGTAGTAATAAAACACCCTGTATATACATCTCTGTCAGGCAAAGCAAAATCTTGGCATGACGACAATTTTGGAATTAATTCTTCGAAGAGGGAATGTGGGACAGGCACGGTAAGAAATTGGATTTAGTGAGCAACATTATTTATATGGAGTTTTGCACCTACAAAACACATTATCACAGCTGAAATATACATTTCATATATACCCTTTGTTGTTGTTTTAAGTGTTATGGCAAAGTGCACAAAATTCCCTATATTTCTAATAGAGAATCAAATTTATTTCGCTCTCTCTTTTCCATCTCTCCCTCTCCTGCTAAAATACTCAAAGTGATGCTTCAAATCCCTAAATCACATAAGGCATATTTTTAATATCTTGTACTAGGGATAACCTTTTCAATAGCACTGGAAATTCCTATGTATGCTATCTAGGTGAATCCAGATGGATGGCTTCCATATGAATAATTTTTCTTCATTGTTTTTTTTTTCATTCTGGTGTATATAGCAGAAATGTGTGCTGTTTATAATGAAGGACTTCACTTAATAACCTTTCATTTATTTTGTTTTATTTATTATTATTTTTAGAAAGCAGATGTGATGAAGTGCATGAGAGCTTGCAGTTTAATAAAACACACTTGTCTTCCCTCAGATCTCACAAAAAACCCCAGATCAGATAATATTCTAGTGGTGAAAGTTCTGTTCTTTCTTCTTCAGTTGATAAATGGGAAGAAATGACATTTTTCCCATCCTAGTATATATGTTGCATATATGTCACTGATTCAAGCATAGCTTTGTTAATATATAAGCTGAAAAGGATCTTTAGTTTTAAGATGGCAGGACAGGCTGTTGTTGTGTTGTGTGCCTTCAAGTCATTTCCACATTTTGGCAAACCTAAGATGAACCTATCATGGGGTTTTCTAGGCAAGATTTGTTCAGAGAAGGTTTGCCCTTGCCTTTCTCTGAGGCTGAAAGAGTGTGACTTGTCCAAAACCACTCAGTAGGTTTCCATGGATGAGTGAGGATTCAAATCCTGGTCTTCCAGAGTCCTTGTCCAAAATAATAATAATAATAATAATAATAATAATAATAAAATTTTATTTATAGTCTGCCCCTCTGCACAGCAATCGAGGCGGGTTACAGCATTGTAAACATACAAATTTAAAACCTTCCTTATCCCATATCTAACCCTCCCACCCCTTAAAACAGGATTAAACTATTGAAAATTAAAACATAATACAGTATAATAAAACACAACAAAACAATAACAAACAGCAATAAAGCGGGCTACAAGAAAGGGACAGGTAGAACCATCCCCTCAAGCCAGAGAGGGTTATTCCGGGAAGGCCTGCCAGAAGAGATCCGTTTTTACTGCTTTTTTAATGCAACATAAGTCCACTACACCATAAGCTGGCTCTCATATGGCAAGATGGGAGTATGATCCAATAAATATTTATATAAAATAATAAAACCCTTTTCAGTGGGACTTCAAATATTTTCCCTATTAGATTTGAACTAGGATCCATCATGTGAGTAGTACACCCACCAGTATCAATGAGATAAGTTAGTACTCAAAATTGGCTTTAGTCCCATTGATTTCAATAATCAATGAGGCTGAGACTGACTTTTCACTTTCATTTTCATGTAATCACAGCCAACCTTATGAGTCCTGAGGCAAAAAAAATATTTTCTAAAAAAAATCTTTGTACCCCATGGAGAAGGTCAAATCAAATAAGAAATGAAATCACACACACACATACACATTTTATGTCATTTTATAGTATTCCACACCTTGCCAACACTGTCAGTCTTCTTTCTGGCCTAGGGTTGCCATAGTTCTCTAACACCAAACTGGGACAAAATGTAAAAATAAAAAAATAAAAATAGGACACAATTTATGCCAAAATGTAGGACATTCAAGAAAAAAGGAGGACATGACCAACTAAAAGCCAAAAAACATTAATAATATTTTTTAAAAAAATTAATATAAATGCATGCTTCTTAGTCATGCTAAAAATGGAGGAGATTTTGACATTCTTCCTGGACAGAATGCAGAAACGTAGCTCCTCTTTTCTGGCCAACAAGCAACTATCAAAAACCCACCCACTCAACCCAAAACACACACACACACACACACACACACACACACCACATTTTGGCATTTAACATGGCTTTATTGTATATTTCAGTTTTGTTTGCTTGCTACTTTAAAAACCAAACACACACATCACATTTTGACACTTAACATGGCTTATTGCATATTTAAGTTGCTTATTCCATAAAAAACCCTTTGGGTTTAACATTTAATGTGGTTTAACATTTAACATGTCTATATTGCATATTAAAGTGGTTTAACACGTGGTTTTGGCCTTGGTTTAAGGTTTCTTGCACCAACTGTACTTCTCAGAAGTGTGTACTTGGTCAAGATACTTTTATTTTTCTTCACTGCACATCAGTTTGTAAAAATCATAGCAATTTACATTGGTCATGTTGTAGTGTATGTCCAGAATGGCCCAAAAGACAACAAAGCTGATCTATTTATCTCATCAGTCCACTGGACATTCATCAGTGAAAAAAACTCTCTCTACATTGGCATTATGTCCTGGAAGAGAGAAGTAAGGGCCTTTGCAGACTGCTAGAAATAGTGCAAATTGAGTCCACTTTAATTGCCCTGACTCAGTGCTAGGGAATCATGGGAATTGTATTTTTTTTCTGAGACATTGAGCCTTCTCTGTCAGAGAGCTCTGGTGCCACAATAAACTACAGTTCCCATGATTCCCTAGCACCGAGGGCCTTTGCAGACTGCTAGAAATAGTGCAAATTGAGTCCACTTTAACTGCCCTGGCTCAGTGCTAGGGAATTATGGGAACTGTATTTTTTTCTGAGACATTGAGCCTTCTCTGTCAGAGAGCTCTGGTGCCACAATAAACTACAGTTCCCATGATTCCTTAGCACTGAGTCAGGGCAGTTAAAGTGGACTCAATTTGCACTATTTCTGGCAGTCTCCAAAGGCTCTAAATCTGTGCTATATTCAGAAGCTCAGAATATTGTACTTCTGAAACACAGCTTTTAAAAAATAAAACCCATCTCTTGTTTGCCAACAGTCTATCAAAATCAGAATCTGTTTGATTTTCAGTTAGAAATGACTTTAGTTTTGTCAACTGATCAAACAACCTTGCTTCATTGATCTCACAATAGCTATTTTTCTGTACCCACAAAAAAGTACATTCTGCCTCTTCTTCCCATGAAACCAAAAAGTAGCCAATCAAAATGTTAGAGTTCAGAGAGAAACTTGCTCCATTGTGACCGGTAACTTATGGTTTCTTCATTAAATGACATGCATTCATTTCTAATTTTTACAGATCTTATTTCAGGTAGATCAGCTAACAGAGCCTTTACCTTCATCACAACAAAAGCTGGAGATTATTGGCTCTTTTTACAATGTACTTAATTTTCTGTTAGAGATTTTTTCTCTCTCTCTCCACTACAGTTGGATGCTGATTTTTCTGTCTTTTTTTTTTAAATAGCATTGTTTCAATGCTGCTGAATTATTATTTGTTTGTTTTTTGCTTCCCCCATTTGGATATTTATCTTATCAAATCTTAATTTTCTGTTTGATGGTTTGATAGTTTGTGAATTGGAATGATAAGGAACTTTTAAAATGCATTTTTATAAACTGCATAATTGATCAATATGCTCTTCTGTGATTCATATTATCATATTGTTGCAGATATTCTTTAAATTGTATTATTTAATTGAACTATAAGTGTACCAGTTACCATATATAAAACAATATCTCAGAACATTGAACATCTGTGTTATGTATATGTTAATATGCTTCTCTCTCTAAATGGCATTACCATTCTCTTTTGTGAACTGTAGTTTGTGTTTGCCTTACATGCAGGAAAGCACTGAATAATAAAATTAAATTACAACTTTCTACTATATCTGGTCCATCACGCAGATAGCTGGAGGTTGTAACACAGATGGTAATATTACATATATGTACTTTGGATGTAATATGTTTTAATCATTTTTAGATTAATGCTTTATATCTGATCATAACAAACATAACATAACCCCATTACATATCCTCCCCTAACAACATAACAAACATAATATATAAAGCACACATCAACTTCCTACCTAACAGTTCTTGGTTTTCTTGTTTCATTGACTGTCCATCTCATCAGGTTTGTTTTTATGCTCTTCTGCAATCACTGAAATTTTCTTCTACAAGCCTCTACTGTTTGTATTCTCCTCTTATCACATACCTATTTGTTTTAACCTGCAGAGTAAGGAGGGATGCAGACGGGCAGCCCTGGGCTGCCCTGGGAAGCAAAGGATCGAGGCTGAAGCTGCCACATGGGTCTTTGGCACCCCTTCTGGAGCAGTGTCTTCAGGGAGGGGTTGAGGCAGCTGGCATGTGACTGCCCCTCCTGTCCCTGCCTCCAGGATGGCCCAAAGGGCCCGTCTGTAGAGGCCCTAAGCCATTTCAAGTCCCATATTGGCAGTGATGTATTCCAATCTTTTACTCCAAGTTTCAAGTCAAGTCTGAAGTCCCTATCTTGATGTCACAAAAGGAATCTCAAGATATTTTCAAGTTGAGTCTCAAGCCTGGGAATCAACTTTAACAGAAAAGTTAGTCAAAGGACTGAACATCCTGGCTGATTATTTGGGGAGGGGACTTGGAAATCTGGAGAGGAAGCTGACAAAGAGTTGGTGAGGTAAAGGAAAGGGAGAAGAGGAGTCAGCGAGGTTGCAGGGTGGCTAAGAAAACACTAACTTGAGCAGCACAATCTGAGGTCAGGAGAAGGGAAGAGGAGAGAAGACTATCACGGACTGTGTGGCCACTGTGTATGTTTGTGTGTGTGTGTGTTTCCACTGGAGGTGAGGGAAAGAAAGAAGGGATCCAGGTTGTTGAAGTAGATCAGTGGCACCGAGGAGACTGGAGGGTGCAAAAGTGTGCAAATATTTTATTTGGGTTGAGGAAGAAACAGGAGGGATAGCAATAGCAAGTACATTTCTATACCACTTATCAGTGCACTTAAGCACCCCCTAAGTGTGTTTTTTGTGGGTTTTTTTGGGCAGTGTGGTCATGCTCTGGAAGATTTTATTCCTGATATTTTGTCAGCATCTGTGGCTGGCATCTTCAGAGAATGCTGGCATGCAAGTGAGTGTGATATATATATATATATATATATATATGTTGAGAGAAGGTGATTTACATGTTAATCTGTGTATGGTTCTGTTGTTGAATGGCAAGGCCTCAGGGTGGGAGGATATGCACGGAGGCATTGTGTCTATTTAATTAGTGATCCATTGTCTGCTGGGAAAACTCCTGACCCTGGGTGGTTTTCATTTGCAGATACTGGGTCTTGATTTTGGTGTTTTTCAGGGCTGGCAGCTAGACTTTGCTTACTTTAAGGGTTTCTTCTTTCCTGTTAAAATAGTCTAGGTGTTTGTGGATTTCAGTGGCTTCCCTGTGCATTCTGACCCAATAGTTGTTGGCATAGTCCAAAATTTCAGTGTTTTCCAATGGCATTTTATGCCCAGGATAGTTTATAAGGTGTTCTGCTAATGCTGATTTTTCTGACTAACCCAATCTGCAGTGTCTCTCATGTTCCTTGATTCATGTTTGAACACTGCATTTGGTGGTCCCTATGTAGACTTGTCCACAGCTTCATGGTATGCAATAAATTTCTGTGTCTGTGAGATGGTCTTTCCTGTCCTTCACTGAGTGCAGCATTTGCTGGATTTTCTTGGTAAGTTTGTATATCCCTAAGCAGTTTACAATGTGTAATCTAATTTCCCCCAAGAAGCTGGGTATTCATTTTAGCAACCTTGGAAGGATGTTAGACTGAGTCAACCCTGAGCCCCTGGCTGGTATTGGACTCACAACCTTGTGGTTTGTGAGTGAATCTTTACAGGACAGGCATTTAACCACCGTGCTACCAGGGCTCCAGGAAAGCAAATGGGAAAACTAAACTAGAGGTTGGGCTTGATGCAGAAGCTGAGATCTGCTCAGCAGCCTGTGAGAAATACTTCCTGCACTCTTAGCTGTGAGTTTTGCCTGCTGCTAGGAAATGTTTTAGAAGACTCCTGCTCATCCAAAGCGAGAAACTTGGTAGCTAAAAATGTACAAGTCTTGAGTGCAGTCAAGTCAATACTTCATTTATGGCAGAGTCAAGTCCAAGTCAAATCACTGACTCAAGTCTGAGACAAATAATGAATCTACATCACTGCATATTGGGAGAAACACTGGATAAATAATAAACATTCACCTCCATGACCCAATTGTCATGTAGAAATCCAACTGTTGTGATTTCCACATATTTGAGACAAAGGAAATGGCAACCTAATATTCTCTACACAGGAAGCTATCTTGTTTCAAGTTAGACAATTGGTCCATCTAACTCAGTTATGTGAGCCAGCATAGTGTAGGTATGAGCATAGCATTATGACTCTAGAGAGCAGTGTTGAATCCTAGCTTGGACATGTAAACCCACTGGGTTACCTTGGGCAAGTCATAGACTTTCATCCTCAGAGGATGGCAATGGCAAACCCCCTCTGACGAAACTTGCCAAGAAAATCCTTGATAGGTTTACCTTAGGGTTGCCATAAGTTGGAAATTACTTGAAGGCACACAACAACAATAAAGTTCACAATTCACAGTTTACCATCTCACTGAATGGCCATGTCCCTTCAGGATCTCTAATTGAGATATTTCAAAGCCCTGCCTGGAAATTCCAGAGACTGAATTAATGATCTTCTGGATGCAAAGCATCAGTCATGATCTCACACAAACAGCCATATTTTCACTACAGCCTATTTGTGTGGATAGGAGCAACACACTGTGCTCTTCTTCCATGCTATTTCAGCAGAGCTTCACAGAATGTATGATTTGTGGCATGCTTAAAAGTAAAAGAGAAGTAAAATTTGTGAAACTTACTTCAAAGCATGTAAGGGGCTTATTTTTTCCTTCTATTGCCTCAGTATTTCCATTAAATTGAAAGCTATGACAACACGACAAACCAGATTGCCAAGACATTTTCATTCATTCACACACAGAGAGAGAGAGAGATACATCTTCAACAAATTATAGCTCTCGGAATATAAATCAGAATAATTGTTTAAATCAGAGTGACTGTTGAAACTGATTTACAGAGATCAAATAAAAAATGTAATAATTCTTGTGGTTTCACTAATGCCCAGAGCACCGAATATTTCTAAAAATTTGAGTTGTCAGTTATATATAGTGTTTACATTAGCATGCTGCTCGAACACAGCAAATATATATTTTAAGATGAAAACGTGAATCCGGGGTTACAAGTATGTTTCTCAAACAGCTAAGTCATCTTGTTTCAAGTAAAACCAGATGTTTGCTTAAAGTGAAAGCCCATCATTTCTTTTAATTACTTTCATTGGTTAGGCCACCAGGAATATCCATATGTGCACACAATGATCCGATTAAAATCAAAGAACTCACAATGGAGAACACAATCATCAACTGAATAACCACTGTTAGGACAGACAGTGTACTGATTTGGGATTCTACCATCTAACTCCACTAAATTCCCCACAACAAACCAAACAGAAGCACTGTTGCAAGCCATAGAAACATGTAAGTAATCATCTTCATTCATATAAGTGGTCTGCTGCACTTACTGCCTGATCACCATTCACCACATTAATAAGATACAACTCCTTACTTGACAATCTACAGTTGTGAGTCTACTACACTTACTGATCAAAGGCTTGCACTAGTCAAGAATACCACTCAATACAAGAAAAGAACACTTTTGAAGCCCATTCCATTGGGAAATTGTATTTGTTCTGTTTTTCTTTTCTTCATCAAATTAAACCCTCTTAGGATCACTTAATCTAGAGTGCCAGGAAGCAAATTCAGGCTTGACTGTTCAAGTCAGGAACAAAACAAATTGCTAGTCTACATATCTAGCTCCAATCTGACTGTCTTAATCCAGAAAATATGCAGGGGTAGCTGTGTTGGCTGTTTAGCAAATTCAAACAAAAACCCACCAAACAATGATACTTTTGCCATGGAGGGGTGTTGCTACAAGAATGACCACATGGAATCCCAATTGGAAGGAAAAGGCCACAACTTGTTGATAACAGCTGTAATGTAATGTAAGATTAGCCCGCAAAGCATGAGGTCTGGATCTGTCATCAACCAATCCCTAATTGATTGACGAACCCATTTGCTTGGCCATGGCCAAGCTTCAGAATGACAAAAGAGGTGATTGGTTAATCAGCCATCCACATCTCAGGTAACTGATTGATTGCATGTTCACATCGCTATCCCTTGTTTCCTGAGGATGCTGAATCAGTGTTGCCTCTGCAATGGTAACACCACAATGCTCCCAGCACCCCAGAATCCCCATTGGATGCCTGATCCAGTGCTACTTAGCCCTGGAAACCATGCCACCAGATCCAAGACCTATGCTACCACCATTGAAGGCTGTCCCCCCCCCACCCCACCCCAGGGGATGCCTTCTGCCAACCCTATGCAGCTGTGATCCCACCCTCAAGAGAGTCCTGCACAAGAGTCCATTCCCAGGTGATTATAGCCCACATATACCCCAGATTTCCACCTGCCCAGTCTTTTTATAGAGTCCACTGGCAAGCTGCATCCTGCCACAGTAGTAGCTGCCCCAATACAGAATGAGTGACCCCCAAAGTCATCTGGTGGCTGCCCCATATGCTGCAAGGCCAGGCGAAATACTGACACCACCTGGAACTGAATCAGTGGTGATCCATCACTGTGGGTGAAAAGAAGGCCTTGAGTCTGGGGGTGGGATACCATGTATTTGCACAATGTTTGTACTGGGCACAGGTGGGAACCATGCAGCCTTCTCAGCCCAATGGAGGATCCTGTGCTGTACTAGTCACACTTAGACCTGTGGAGAGCTAAACAGACAGTGTTTCGAACAAAAGAAACATCCTTTCTCTGTAGTGAACATTTTGAGCCATCTGAATTGGAAGAAGGCACAAGCTCACTCACCCTCAATGCCATGAAAAAGACAGTAATGAAGGTAGCTCTGAATAGGCTGGCCTCAGACTTGGAGGTGCAAACTCGGTCAAGCTGTTCAGAGATCCTGGAGAGCAAGTTGATAAAAATAGGTCTCCTGCCATCCCCATCACCCCTGTGCATCCTCCTCCAGCCCTCTAACATTCTCCTGACCAAGAATGATGCACAAGGGTCCCAGAATTGAGAAAAAGGAGATCCCAGCCAAATAGACCGCCATGATCTGGGGCGCAATTCTGGCCTCCCTCAACCAAACCAGGAACTGTAGGACAGTGTGTGACTGTATTAGCCAATGGGTCTGGAGGCCTGACACCCCCAAAAAGGCAGACAGCTTGGTGATAGCTCTTTTGTAGGCTCTGAGAGTGGCTGGAGTCAGCGAAGATAATACACCCTGTATCACAGCAGATTTCCAACTTCCCACAGTTTCTCCAGGAAGGGTGTGGGTAAGAGGTCTGCTCCAGGCACCAACTGGTAGAACCTGACCTCCTGGAAATGGGAGAGAGAGTCTGCAATATTATTTTCAAGGCCTGGCACAAAACGGGCTTTGAATGTGATGTTCTAGTGGAAACAGTGGAGCACAAAACGGTGAACTAGCCACATGACCCTCTCAGACCTAGAGCTTTGGCAGTTGAGGATCTTGACAACCACCTGGTTGTGGCACCAAAAACATATTGACTTGTTAGCAAAGGCCCCATCCCAAATGTGAACTGCCACAACAATGGGAAACAGCTCCAGGAAAGACATTACAGAGGTCCCTTAGGCTCCCCCCTCCCTGAACCAAATTGGCAGGCCAGCGTTGAGCACACCAGTGTCCCTGGAAGAAGACTTCAAAGACCAGGTTCTCTGTGGCATCTAAGTGAACCTGGAGGCCATGACCTAAGTCCCATGGTCTCTGCCATAGGGACACCCCATTGTGTTCCTTGAGGAACCTATCCCACAGGCTGAGGTCTTGTTTGACACCCTTGGTGAGGCGGATGTGATGGTGAGCCGCTGTGAACCCTGTTGTGATCCTAGCCAGGCAGATGAAAAAGGCTCTGCCTGGTGAGACCACCCTACACGTGAAATTGAGGTGGCCCAAAATGGACTAGATTTCTTTTAGGGTGGCCTTGTGAGCCAAAAGGATAGCCTGTATTTTGGAGCGTAGGTCCTGGAGCTTGTCATTGGGCAGGCAAGAAACACCAGCCACCAAATCCAGCTGAATGCCAAGGTAAGTTAGTGACATGACTGGGCCCTCAGTCTTTTTGGCCACTAAGGGGACACCCAGCTCATCTGCTGAGTTCTGGAATGAGGACAGAAACTTGGCATAACCATCATCTCCAGCCTCTCCCACGAACAGGAAGTCATTGAGGTAGTGGGTGACCAGAAGGGTGACCACTCAAGGAAGGAACTGAAGGTTTCCAAAGCTGCACAGTTGATGAAGCAATGGCCTTGTTGAAATACCACTGGCCCTCAAATTTGAAGCCCAAGAGGCAGAAATCATCCGGGTGGACAGGGAGCAGTCAGAATGCTGACTAAATGTCACATTTTGCCAGAAGGGCACCATGCCCACATGACCTGAACAATCTGACAGCATGGTCAAAAGAGGCATAGTGGACCAAGCAAAGCTCTGGGGGAATGGTGTTGTTAAGCAATGACCCAGGGGGGTAAGACAGGTGGTGAATGAGGCAGAATTCTCCTGGAGTTTTCTTGGGCACCACCCCAAGGGGGGACACCCTGAGATTGGGCATGGGCAGTGCAGAGAAGGTGCCAGCCACCCTGCCAGCCTCACACTCCTTTTGGATCTTGGCCATGAGGACCTGGGGCATCTCCTGGGCAGATTTATGGTTCTGGGTGTCAGAGCTGAGCAGGGGCCTACTGCCAAGATCTGGAAACCCTGCATGAAGCCCTCTGCTAGAAGAGTGGCTGCTTCTTTGAAGGGGTAGCTGCATAGGAGATGGATCAAAACCTCAGGGTGCACGGGTGATGGGAAGAGGTTGAAACACTACCAGGCAACCTCAGCATGCTCATTTTGGACCCCCCAACCCTCTACTTTCAGAGCTGGAGGCTTCATCCTTGTTCCCATAGGCTGCCAGGGTGGGGTTTCATGATCGCAAGGGCTGTTGGGAGGCCTTTGGTTGTGAGCACACCAGCTTGGCATGTGGGCCCATGCAATTTTCACAGCAGTGCTTGAATTTGCACTGGGCCCACACACATTTGCCCGTGTTGAATTCACAACTCACGAGTCTTCGGGGGTCCCTTTTGCCAGCCCACTTGGATTTGGAGGGGTCTCTCAGTCAGCCAGATGTCACTCTCAATGAGGTCTCACCTGTCAGTGTCACTCTGGGATGCGCACTGGTGGAAGGTCGCATCATAAGCAATGGATGCTGCTTCCCCTAATGGCCATCATGACATTGAGCATGTGACTTAACATGTGCCAGGCCCACTCAGGATAGGCCATGGCAACCACTGCCACAAAAACTCCAAAGCCCTCCATTCAGTTGACAAAGGAGTGCTCCACCATGTGGGCCTTGGGCTCTTTTTTGGCTTTCTTGATGGAGTTGATGGCCCTAGCCTCCTCTCCCCTGGACTTCAACAATGTGAAGACAGTTGCATAACATACCCTGAGGATCTGTTTCCTAGCCTTTTTGGACAAGTGGAGGCCTGGAGGGGGTTCTCACCACATGAAAATTTTGGGAGGTCAGAGGCGTGAGGGTCCACCCACACCCCTTGTAGACTTGGGTGCCTAGCCCTGTGCCTCATGGCACATTTAGGCATTCTCAGAACCAAGCCTCCCCCTCCCCAACCAGTAATCATCCCTGCCCAAGGATAAACCAGAGCACTCACCATCCCCACTCAGTAAGCCCTTGGACCCCTTGTTGCAAGCCTTCTTGGCTTTTTTCTTGGCAGTGTGTTTTTCCTTGTGACCCTTCCTTCTGATCCTCAACCAGAGGATAATGGAGCAGAGGATAGAATAGGAGAATTTCAGCACAGAATAAGTAAAGAGATAGTACAGGAATACCTGGTTAATCTAAATGAATATAAATCTCCAGGACCAGACGAATTATATCCAAGGGTACTAAAAGAACTAGCAAATGTAATATCAGAACCATTGGCAATAATCTTTGAGAACTCCTGGAGAACAGGAGAAGTCCAAGCAGACTGGAGGCGGGCAAACGTTGTCTCCATCTTCAAAAAAGGAAAAAGAGGATCCCAACTAGTTAGTCTGACATCCAGTTAATCTGACATCAATACCAGGAAAGATTCTGGAGCAGATCATTAAAGAGAGAGTCTGTGAACACCTGGAAGGTAATTCCATAATCACAAAAAGTCAACATGGGTTTCAGAGAAACAAGTCATGCCAGACAAATCTGATCTCTTTTTTTGATAAAATTACCAGCTTGGTAGATGAAGGGAATGCTGTGGATATAGTACATCTTGATTTCAGTAAGGCCTTTTGACAAGGTTCCGCATGACATTCTTGCAAACAAGCTGGTAAAATGTGGTCTAGAAAAGTAACTGTTACATGGATTTGTAATTGGTTGGCTGGCTGAACCCAAAGGGTGCTCAACAATGGCTCCTTTTCAACCTGGAAAGAAGTGACCAGTGGGGTACCACAGGGCTCTGTCCTAGGCCCAGTTCTATTCAACATCTTTATCAATGACTTGGATGACGGTATTGGGGGCATAGTTATCAAATTTGCAGACGACACCAAATTAGGAGGAGTAGCTAATACCCCAGAAGACAGGATCAAAATTCAAAATGACTTGAACAGACTAGAAATCTGGGCCAAAGCTAACAAAATGAAATTCAACACGGAGAAATGTAAGGTACTGCACTTAGGGCGGAAAAACGAAAAGTACAGATATACGATGGGGGACACCTGGCTAAATGAGACTACATGTGAAAGGGATCTAGGAGTCCAGGTAGACCACAAGTTGAACATGAGTCAACAGTGTGATGCAGCAGCTAAAAACGCCAATGCAATTTTAGGCTGCATCAATAGAAGTATAGTGTCTAAATCAGGGGCTGGCAACCTATGGCCTGCAGGCCGGGTGCAGCCCATGGAGGCCTTGGGACCGGCCCATGGCCGGTCCTGCTGCTGCCACCCCGCGTGTGCCGCACACAAGCGCGGATGCCATTTTGGCACCCGCGCTTGCGCACACATGCACGCGAGCACGAGCACCATTTTGGAAGGCCTCACGTCGCTGCGCCATGTGAATTTGCTTGGCGCAGCTGCCATGGGGCCTTCCCTGGGCCCTGGCAAGGCCCCAGCTCATGTAGGCCAGGTGGATTCGCCCTGCGCAGGCACCCTGGGACCTTCTCTGGGCCCTGGTAAGGCCCCAGCACACGTGCACCAGGCGAATTCCCTGGGCCCTGGCAAGGCCCCAGCACGCATGTGCTGGGTGACTTCGCCCGGCACACATGCGCTGGGGCCTTCCAAAATGGCGCCCCCATGCGTGCACGCATGTGCACGACGGCGGGTGTCATGCACATGCACACGGCGGGGGAGTGTGTGCGTGCCCTCCCAGCCCCCACACCATTTCCACCCCCTCCCGGCCCCCTGGCACCAAAGGTTGCCAACCCCTGGTCTAGAGCAAGAGAAGTAATAGTGCCACTCTATTCTACTTTGGTCAGGGCTCACCTGGAATACTGTGTCCAGTTCTGGGCACCACAGTTCAAAAAGAATGTCGAGAAACTGGAGCGTGTCCAAAGGAAGGCAACTAAAATGGTGAAAGGTCTGGAAACCAAGCCCTATGAGGAACAATTTAGGGAGCTGGGGATGTTTAGCCTGGAGAAGAGAAGGTTAAGATATGATAGCCGTGTTTAAATATTTGAAGAGATGTCATATTGAAGAGGGAATAAACTTATTTCCTGCTGCTCCAGAGACTCGGACCCGGAACAATGGCTGCAAGCTCCAGGAAAAGAGATTTCACCTCACCATTAGGAGGAACTTCCTGACAGTAAGGGCTGTTCGACAGTGGAACACATTCCCTTGGAGTGTGGTGGAGTCTCCTTCCTTGGAGGCCTTTAACCAGAGTCTGGATGGCCATCTGTCGGTGATGCCTTGATTGGGAGTTCCTGAATGGCAGGGGTTGGACTGGATGGCCCTTGTGGTCTCTTCCAACTCTATGATTCTATGATTCTATGATCCTTGTACCTGTCGCCCACAACTGAAGCACTGGGAGTCACACTGGCCTCTGAACTTGTGGTGGATGAACTGAAAGACCTGCTGAATGAGCTGCTGGAGCTAGAGCTGCTTGAGGAGAAGTCTTGGTGTGCTCACTCTATCTTCCTGGACCAACCATGCTCCTGCGCAGGTGGTGAACTGACCTTTCCAACCTGGTCAATGAAGGCTGTGATGGTGTGGGTTAAATTTGCCACTGCATCTTCATTTGGTGCTGGAGAGGAAGCTGGTGAACCTGAGGCCACTGGTGGCACAGAAGTCTACTGTCATTTGGCCCTGGGGGCCAAGTCCCTCCAGGACTTCCTGGGCTGACCTGCTTGGCCCTGGTAGAAGGGTGGGCAGGCCCCTTGGTCTGCTTGTAGCCTTTGTGGGACACAGCTGGCATGCTGTGGTTTAAATTGGCAATATGTCCATGCTGGTAAACTGTGAACCTCTGTAGAGAGGTAGCCTATGGGGGACAGTAGTGCAACTACTGGTGGTGGTGCACATCTGTGCCGGGCTAGCTTCTGTTCAGCAGATGCTGCTGCTATCGCCCAGGAGGCTAAAGCTGCCATGGCCGAAAGCGCTGCTGCCATGCTGACACTGACATGCTGCTGTTATCACTGCTGCCTCTGAGGCTGGATCTATCATGGCTAAGGTGCTGCTGCTGCACTGCTGGTGCTGGTGTCGCTCAGCTGTTGCCGCTGTTGGCCCGGTGGCTGTAATTGGTCTGGCTAACATTCTGCTGCTGTGCTGCCACTCTCTTTATGCCCACTGCTTGGCACATCCTCTCGCTGAGAGAGCCGAGCTGGAATTGTGCTGTCCTCATGCACCACATGGCCTTAAATAGTCCCCCAAGCCAATCAGGAGCCAGGAAGGAGGGAAGATCCATCCCTTCCAGCCCCTCCATCAATCCCTGGCACCATTTGCCTGTGCCACCATCCAATCGGGTGGCACTTCTGCCCCCATTGTCCACTGGGAAATGTAGTCCCAATGCCGGGGCTGGAAGTACCATCCCCTTTTGCCCCTTTTAGCCAATCCAAGCCCAGCCAGCCCACTACAGAGTCTGCTTGAGCTCTATCATGGCCGGATGTTCCCTGCCAGTGGTAATTGGGAGATCCTTCTGGCCATGTAGCAATTGGGAGATTTTCAAAGTCCAGGAAATTGAAAGTCCATTTGCATTTCAACAAGGACTCCTCTCTTGAAATCCAATCTGTCTCCATTCCTGTGAGGCCACAGGCCCCTTTGTAGGCAGAAAACGATGGATTTCTCAAGAAGCCTCCATGTTTTTGCATTAGGAATAATTTGGTAGGTGTTGAGGAAAAACATGCTAATCCAGTCCAAATTTAAGAAGAAAAATTGTTTTACCTTGGTTGAAGGTCCCAGTCCATTGGTTTCCCTGTTACAGCTATAATGTATCTCACAATCCAGAAAATATGCAGGGGTAGCTGTGTTGGCGATTCAGCAAATTCGAACAAAAAATCCATCAAACAGTGATATCTTTATTGGGCAACAGAAATGAACAATATACTTGTTGCAAGCTTTTGAAGCTCTACCAGCTTCTTCATGAGGCAAGATGTTACAAACCAAATAGGAGAAAAATTGGAGATGTTAGTAAGATGCCTGCATTTTGTTGTTTAGCTGCAACAGGGTTACTCCTAAAAGATATCAGGGTGGGAAACATTTAAGAGAAATAATGAAAGAAAGAAGGATTGATGAAAATACAGAAAAGAAATATCATCTGAGGAATTTAGATGAGCGAAGTTCAATTTTAGTAGTATATGTCACATGTTATTGTTATGTTTATAAGTAGACTTTGTTTGATATTCCATGTTAATATACTTTGTTTTATGTATTTTAGAAACATGATAAATAAAATAATTTTTAAAATAGCATTTTCTGTGCAAAAAAAAGCTGTTCTTACACAGAAAGTGCTGTAATTGAGGATATATTCTGCACATAATTTGAACATGCTTAATTTTCACAGAAACAGCATTTTCTGTGGAGGACACAAATTTTTCTATTGTTTACTGCTGTTTTCTGCACAGAAAAAGCTGCTTTCTGTGCCAAGAAAAAGAAATACAAATTTTGCACAGAATAAGTCACAAATTGCAAATTGGCTTTGAAAACTACATGTTTTTCAAAGGTTTTATCACGATGGGAAGACATATGCTAAAGTTACTTGTTGCTTGCTTTGAAAAGAAAATTAGTAAAGAATTAGTTTTGGTGTAAACAATTTGTTTTCTGCAGAGGAAACAGTTTTCCTGGACAAACTTTTTGTGTGTGCAGTGAACAAGATCTTTGCACCAAACAGTATGTTTTCCTATGCAGAATAATTCTGCCACAACTCTTTGAAACATTCATATATGCAGGGAATATTGTGGAGGAATATTTATTTTCTCCTGCAGTGTTAAGAAACTATCATAATTATCCATCTTCACATGTGCTGCTGAAATTGTCAACATCCTCAACATGCTGTTGGATGCTAATGCACCTAAATTGTTTTATTTTTCTTAGCCTTTGCAGACTGCCAGATGAAAGCTAGATTGAATCTTTCAGGATAGCTCTGCTCCCTTGATGATTCAGTCCAAGGAACAGTTTCTTGATCCATGCATAATATTTATACTAAGATTTCGTAAAAGGACTGGCCACTGCCAACCAAACAAGAAGACAAAATAGAAAGGGTGGAGAACCAGATATGAATTAGACTCAACTGAAAGAGAATGAACTTCATATTGCCATAATGATCAGAACATATGTGATATCCAAACTGAATAAGGTCTTAATTCTTAATTTGGTTTTACTGTCACACCATGTGTGATATTTTAATATTATTTATTCATTATGCTTATATTATATTTATATTTTGGTAATCACCTATGGTAATGTACAATAAATTTTATTGATTGATTGACTGACTGACTGACTGACTGACTGACAAAAAGAGCCTGTGTTATTTCATAAATAGTCTTGACCTTCAATATTACTGCGGAGTGTTACAGCTAAAGTGTTACAGTGCTAAACAGTGCTAAGCCTAAGTTTTAAAAAAGAGAAGAATACAATGCTTCTCTACCAAACAAGAATGAAAAATAGAAGAGGCTGAATTGTGTATTTTCAATACAAGCATTCCCTCAAAGGGGCCATGCACTTGGCTTCGCTGGTTCTAATCAAGCCATTACCAGAGAATTGAAAACTAAAAAGCAAGCTGCTGATTTGTTAACGCTAAAAGAACCAAACATTATTTAATTCCTATGTGAATGTAAACCACAGTGATTCATAGATACTCACTTCTGGCTTGTGATCTCCATTCTGGAGGAAATTCATTTTCTCCCTTCAGTTGACAATGGAGACAGAACTCACTGATTCATGATACTAACAGCAAGACTCCTAGCAACTTGTCAGCTGGAATTGATTTTGATAGTTTGGAAAACAACATTGATCTTGGTAATGGGGTGCAGTGGGGGAAATAAGATCCCAAGAAATGGGTTGGATAACAGTCAAAAGTACAGCAGTTTGTCTAACTCTTAAACAAAAAGTCATTATCCAGAGAATCTGTTTATTGTATATCTGAAGACAGAATGAATCCAAATTTAGAATCCCCAATGCTTGTATACTTTCCTACATAACAAGAAATGCTACTGTAACTACAATTACTATTATTTATCATCATCAACAACAACCAATAATATTACTAATACTGATATCTGTACCATTGCAGAGTATGAAAGTGTCATTAATTTTTGGGATAACAAGGGTATGCAAAAGTCACATTTCAAAAATAAGGTAATGATAAACAGTGGAATTATTTTAATGGCATAGCAACTAATTAATTGTAAAGAGTACACAGAAGCATTTTGACTGGAATGTTCATTTTTATGGCATTTTCATCTCTCATAAATGTTTCCCTCCCCTCAAAAAGTTCAAAGATAATAAATAGAAAATAATAGTAAAGTAATAATCAATTCAATAAGTAGTACATTTAGTTACATTTATAACCTTGCCCACAACATTCACAGTAGTATTGACACCTAGCTGTACAGCAGTCTATGCTGAAAGAAAGGCATCATCATCTGTATGTAACTTCCAGTCTGGGTGCCTGTGCCAATGTAAAATGCAAGATGTAGTAATGTCTGACTCCTTGGCATTGGCATCCCATACACACCAATCTTGGACATGTCCCATTGAAATCAGTGCTACTTTCATCTTAGCAGAAGTGTACAGAACTGCACTATCAGGCTACACTCCTATACACTGCTATATCACTCCTATATCTGAGAACAAGCCCTGATGAACTCAATGGACTTCCATCTGAGATGTGTATAGGGTTACATTATAAACATACTTTGTGGTGAACATTCAGTCATGCAAATTATCCCTGGGCTTGGATTAGAAAGGAAAGTATGAATTGTCATGCAACTGTGGTGTTTTCCCCTTCTTTTTTGCCTTGCAGTGTTGTTGTTGTTATTCAAGCCAAATGGTTAAATGCCTGTACTGCAGTCACTCACTCACACACCACAAGATTGTGGGTTCAATACTAGCCAGGGGCTCACAGTCAACTCAGCCTTGCATCCTTCCGAGGTCACTAAAACGAGTACCCAGCTTGATGGGAGAATTAGCTTACAGTTGTAAACTGCTTAGAAACTGCTTAGAGTGGTATGAAGCAGTATATAAATGAAGCTGTTACTGCTGCTATTTCCAACTTATAGTGACCCCAAGGTGAACCTATTATGGGAGTTTCTTGGCAAGATTTGTTCAAAGGGGGTTTGCCATTGCCTTCCCCTGAGGTTGAGAGCATGTGACAGTGGGTTTCATGGCCAAGATGGGAAATGAACCCTGGTTGCCAGAGTTGTAGTCCAACATTCAAACCACTACACCATGCTGGCTTAATTTTGCAGTATACTAAAAAGCAAACTTTAGAAAAATTATTTTTTTCAGTCTACAACTCCCAGAAATGACCATCTACTGTGACCAATTGCTATGTTGGTTGTGAGATTGTGAAAGCTATAGTTCAAAAAGTGAGTTTTCCAAGCACAGCTAAGGCCTTTAACATCTCTTAATATGAACCTCTAACATTTATATTTATATTCATCCTGTATACCTAAGTTTGCATAGCTTATTGGCTCATTAACCAACTAGAAGAGAAGGCTAATCCATCTGAATTTCAAATTCAAATCCAGAGGTCTCTTTGGAACACTCCAATGCAATGTTGCAACTAATATTTTAGGCAACCAAATATGATGCCACTTCACTCCCAATTGCCTTTGAGGGCTGTTTTGAGAGATTTGGGTAGGTATGGGTTATTATTCCAGGGTAGGGAAACCTAACCAGAATTTTTAAACCTCCAAACAACTGATGGAACTGTTTTTCAACTGAACAATAAAAGTTTAGCTGATTTGAGGAATTTGTGGCCACAGAGGTCTCAAGGGCCACACAAGTCTCTTCAGAAGACCACATGTGATCAGTGAGCCACATACTTGCTACTCTAGAACATCTTGTGATGTTTGGGATTTTCTGCTGTCATTTTGCAGGATACCACATATTACCTCGTAACTCTTCAAACTAGATTGTTATGCCTTTTGTGTTTTGCTCTAGAGACTGAAGTTTTATTTAAAAAGGACCTACATCACTTCTGTTGATATCTATGGGAGTTGGATATAGAACGCAGAGCAGACGCCATAAAGTTTTACAGCAAGCATCTGGGCACAATTTTATTTTTAACAAACAGAACCCAGAGTTTGTATAACATCTGCTGTGGCATCTATGAGAAGTTTATATCTATATTTTTTATGTTGTGCTAGCAATAACCACCAACTTTTGTAGGAAACGCGTATTCATTTCCAGCTGGTGACCTCAGTGAAGTGGCCACCTGTCCAACAGGAATTGGACTGAAACCTTCAGCACACTTGATGCAGGCAACAGCTTTTATTTTTGAACTCAGAAGTGACCTGTAAATCTGTTTGTTCCAGGATAACATCATTTTCCGATAAACCTTGGCTACTCTACTGGGATTTGGTACTAAGCTCTAGTGCATCATATTTTGGGGAAATAGCTTGGCTTTAAGATAGCAAATTGTATAACACTACAAGGTAGAATGTTGGGGAGTGGTCTCAAATGGATCTTCAGTTCACTGAGAAGACATTGGTTTTACCTTTTCTGTCCTGTTTCCACAGAGACATGTGAGCAAAAACAAATTACCTATGAGCACACATAATAAAGTTAAGGATGAATTTACGGGTTGGGAACTAGAAGTCCCCAAGAAAGAACAAATTTGAAGAAAGATTGACTCCTCTAACTTTTCTTTTTCTAATTGAAATGGGAAAGGTCCAACATTTTGTGTGTCTTGGTGGCACTGCAAACAAAACAGGTGGAACAGATGAAGACATTAAAACCAGAAGACCAAAAGCCAGCCACACCTTTGCAACCCAAAAAAAAAAAAAAAAGTCAGCCTGGACGACCAGAACGTTTTCCTCCAAACTAAACTGTGACTATTTAACAGAGGTGTAAAACCTTTATTTTATATAGTGCTAAAACTTGGAGACATATTAAGACTTCATTTTTTAAGCCACAAGGTTTCCTAAAAAACAGCCAAAAAACCCAAAACAACACTATGACATTGCCAGAAACTAATGTAAAAAGAGAAGTGATGACTGCGTCACAACATAACTAGGTTTGCAATTCAATCTACACTTGAAAAACTGACATGGACCAAACTCAGTTCTTCAATTTAAGATTGCCTTCTTTTTCTCTGCCTTCCCTTTTTAGAGGAGAGACTGTGATGTATAATAAATGTAGTATGCATATATAGTAAAAATAGGAAGGTACCTTGTCCCATAATGTAATTATGTACATCAGGGGTAGGCAACCTTTTTGAGCCAGGGGCCGTTCCCCTGAAGTCCTCCTCTCTGGCGGGCCTGGGGGGGGGGAATGGAGGCGAGCATGCTGGCGCGCACACACGCAACCCCCACCGCTGCGCGCGCCCCCCCGCACGTGCTGCCGCCACCGCCTCCGCGCATGGTGTGGCCACCATTTGTTTTCCAAAATGGCGGCCGTGACACATTGACGCATGCGCAGTACTCCTGCGCATGCGCAAATGTGTTGCGGCCGCCATTTCAGAAAACAAAATGGCGGACGCGGCATGCGTGGCCATGCAACAAGCAAAACGCGCGGCAGCGGTGGCAGGCAGCGGCAGCAGGGGTCCACCTGGGCCGGTGAGTTTGGGGCCCTGGGCCGGAACCTGCCCGCAGGCCGTAGGTTGCCAGCCCCTGATGTACATAATGCTATATGCTGATTGTTGTTCCAATTATTTGGTGACTTCAAGTGGGTAGGGTAACCCAGAACACCATTTCTTGAGGTCATGCTCCATAACTATTGTTGTTCAAGCCTTCAAGTCATTTCTGACTTAAGGAGACCATAAGGTCAACCTATTAGGGAGTTTTCTTGGCAAGATTTATTTATTCAGATGGCTTTCCTTGGATGCTGAGAAAATGTAAATTGCACAAGCTTACTTAGTGGGTTTCTATGGCCAAGCAAGGATTCAAATCCTGGTCTCCAGAGCTGGAGTCGAATACTTAAACCACTACACCACACTGGCTCTCTATGTGTCTACCATAATAATTTTCAATAGCATGATCACTCCCTCTAACAGTGTGTTCTTTATCCCTGTACTACAACAAGTGAAGTCAAAACAGGATTCATGAGATACCAAAGGGAAGCATCAAGTATCCCAAGCTTTAAAAGAGAGAGGGGGGTAGGAGAGAGAAAAAAAAGAGAAATTCACAGGGTGCAAGTCCACTCTTACGCCAACAACATTCCAATGAGGATGACATATTTCTCATGTTCACTATGGGCCAAGAAGCCATTTTCAGTTGCAGCTGGAAAAAGGGAAATGAAAAGCTGCAATGGGGCAAGCATGCATTTGAGTTGTTGTTAGTGGTTGTGGTGGTGGTGGTGGTGTGTGTGTGTGTATTTGGTTGATGGCCTAATAAATTAGGGCATCCTAGAGGAATAGAGGGCTAGCTGCCTAGAACCCTGCATAAGAGCAATCCTAGAGCCAACACCATCACTGGGAAAAGTAAGGCAGACATTTCAAGTTGCAGATGGAAAAGGGAGCAGGGAAGATGAAGCACTAGAACACAGACTTGTACATGGATTCCTGTTGTTTTCAGGGACAGGGAAAGATGCTGTCCTTTCACCAATTCTGAAGAAAAATTAAACTGTCAGTTATTTACTTGTTTGTACATGAACATCTTTTTTCACTTAAGGCAGAAATATGTTTTGCAGCAATCCTGTAGTATACATTAACATTTTGTTGCAGACCCCAATTGTAGCTTAAATGGCACACATGTAAATGGCACAAATTGCTATCTCTCTGTACAATGCTCATTCATCGCTGACTATGATATAACTTTGAATTATTCATTACAACTCCTACTACAACACCATAGCAAACATCAAGTCCAGAGCCGCCTCTTAGAAACTGAAATTTGTGTGTTGTGATACCCAGCATTTTATATGTATGACACAAATCTGCTTCCATCACAATAACATTTGGCAAATTTGATTCTGCATGTGGTTGATGGAATGATGTCCTACAGATTTTCTCTTTTCAAGAGAGAACTCAGCTTGATAGGGAAGCCATTTGCAATGTGGCAGTCCAAATGCAAGCCTGGAAATGAGACATCCCATATAAAATAAGATTGGAAGTATCTTCAACCAACAGGATGGAGGATTGGCAGCCTGGTACAGTATAAAACAGGGGTAGGCAACCTTTCCCCTTTAAGGGCCGAAGGACTTCAGCTCCCAGAATCCCAGGAGCTATTGGCCAACAAGGGACTATTGGCCAACATGGCTGAGGCTTCTGGGAGCTGAAGTCCCTCGGCCCTTAAAGGGGAAAGGTTGCCTACCTCTGGTATAAAACAATTAATCCAACTGGGAAAAGTGAATAGCTTACATAGCTGACAACAAAGAGATTTTGATCTCATCCAAACTAGAAACTACATATAAAATTAGGAAGTATAGGAATTTCCCACACCTGCAAAATTTCCATTAAAAATAACATGTCTGGTGTAGGCTGATGAATGCATGTTTTTACTGGATGAGATCTATGGGAGAGAGTGGGTGGGTGGGCAAGCCATATTCATACTAGATGTGTTTTCGAATAATAGAACATATTCTACAACCCAATAAAATAAAATGCTGCAATCTTCAGTTTAAACTTACACCTTTGTTACACTGGCTAGGAAATTTCCCCCTTTATATCACTTTTAGGCAACATGTCAACACAAGTAAAATGTAATAACTTATTCCCCAGCTTGACAATGGTACATCAGTTGCATTGCCAATCAGCAACTTGAAACCTTGCCCCTTGTGAAAAAGCAATTATCCCCAAAATTCCTAGAGGCATTGTCACCAAATGGAGAGCCTCCCATGCAGAAAAAAAAATATCCAAGGAAAATGTGAATTTTGATTCTTCAGCAAGTTTGGGGGAGTTTGCCAAAGCTAATACACTGTGGTCCATCTGTGTGAAGTGATCAGCAATTCTGAAATGTTAAAAAAAATCAGGAGAGAAGGCAAGAGAAGAGACTCAGAGATGTTGCTAAATAAAAGAATGTTTGAGGGGGGATTAAAGTGAAGTGGGGCTGTGGTGGGGCCAAAAACTAAAGAAATTTGGTGCAAGGGGGTGAAGATTCAATCCCAGTCTCCCAGCCCCTTGCACTGGAAAAGTCATGTTGACTTACCGGTAAGTGTGACAATAAAAGATTCAAGATGGGTTTGCTTGTTTATTAGATGTTTAACCTCCCCCAAACCCAAAGTTTTCAGAAACATGAACTAGAAAGTGGCAAAGAAGATGTTTAAATTCCAATGGATGCATTTACATAAGAACTGCAGGATGGCTCCTCTGGTGTGTGTGTTTTTATTACTGCTTGAAGATAAAGTGGTAATCCATTTGGGCCCAACAGGCCTGAAAGTGGTTCTATTGTGACCTCTAAATTTGACAAAGGGCACAAGGGCTTGGATACAGAAGATGCACAAAAGGAAGCCCTTCCAGCAGTGGGACTTTACTTTACTTTCTTTTCAGCCCCCTAGATTTCTCCAAAACACTTCAAAATTAGGAAAGGCCTGGATGTGGCATTGGGTCTGCAGTGACAGCATTAGGTTGAGGTAATATGAATAATAATCCACTTCTACCCAATTTTCTCCACCCTTCACTCAAGATGTTGGGTAAAGAGTGCAATGGGGTGAGGAGGAAAAAAACCATCCTCTAAGAGACACATGCTCTAGATTCAATCGTCATTGTCCATGTTTAGATCACTGAAAATTTTCTCAGACTCAGACTATACAATACATTTACCATCACCCTTTCAAAAGAAAAAAAATGGTTGTCATTGTACATGCCTTTCCTCACATATATATCTTCCATTTAGCATACTTGGGCTGTATCCACACTGCAGAAATAATTCAGTTTGCCACAACAGACTAGAAGTTCCAGGATTCTATAAGATGGAGCCATGACAGTTAAAGCAGTTCAAACTGCATTAATTCTGCTGTGTGGCAGCAGCCTTAGTCTTGTGATTCATCATTGGAAGGTAAATAACTCTTAATATGCAAGCCTCTTGCAAATCTTTAGGGAAATCCTGGTATGAGAGGGAAAAGAGGTTAACCGAGGGGAATATTCATTCTCCTTAACATCTAGTTAGACCCTAGTCTCTGCCCCAACAAAATAGATAATTCTTCCCTAAAAAACATAGACCTCTCAAAAACTAGACTAAGCACTTGGGGGAAGTATTATAAGAATGACCTGTCATGTGTTTAAGACTGACCATTGGGGATCGAAACTATGATGAAGAGTCACAAAGGATTAGGAAATTGTAATGAGCTTGACTGTATGTTGTTTTCTAGTTTAGCACCTTTGTTGTTTTCCTTAAAATATTTTTCTTTAACTAAATATTTTTCTTTAACTATCCTAAACCTATTGGAAGGGAGAAGCTATGAACCTGAATATAATATGCATGGATATGCATTTAAGAAAAACCTGCTGGATTTCAAAAAGAATGGAACTTCCCAGATTGCCAGAGGTCACTCATTCATCTGAATATATACCAAATAATTTCAGCAAGTACTGAAATGAATAAGTACCAGCTAACACTAAAACTTATGCCAGTGATATATGATGGATTTTCCCACGGCCATTCCCTTTTTATTAAAGATGTAAATCACTATGAAGTAATTTATAAAAGTGCAAAAAGCAAGGCACACGGTTTATAAGCCAGACGTTGCTTTTTTAAAAAATTCTCTATTGTCATTTCTATCACATCATTCAGCCTCTCTCCATATGTGCTGGTGGTGTTCTCATTCATACTCTCTACAGGTGAAAAAAATCACCTATAAAATAAATTTTCAAGCTATCATTTTCAGAAATGCTGATAGAAATTTCTCTCAGCCTGATCATCAAGCTAGCTAAAACAACACGCATGCAAAATGATTGAGCTTAACCATAAGTACTCCAGGTGAAACTGGTGGTGGTTCAGGTTTCTAGGAAGTTACGTTTTGCAAACAGTCACCTTGGGCTTCCACCATGGAGAAGACTGCACATTAAGGACATCAAAAGCAGACAACAAAGAGGGCTACAGCTCCTTCCTAAAATAAATAAATAAATAAATAAATAAATAATATTTATTTCTATCCCGCCCCTCTACCGAAGCAATCGGGGCGGCTTACAATGATAAAATCACACAAAAACCCTTTCAAACCCAAACCCACCCTCCCATTAAAACAGTATTAAATATCATACGTTTAAAATAATTAACAACAATAGAGCAATTATAATAATTTGCAGCGTAACAGTTAAAACTAATCTAGTAGGCAGTCCGCTGGCACAGCATAGCGTGACAAGATATATCAGCAAGTGGGGAGGAAGTTTACTTACTCCTTGGCCGGGAATTTAATCAGGAAAGGCCTGCCGGAAGAGATCTATCTTGACAGCCTTTTTAAAGCTGTCTAGGTTAGTAATTTGACGGATCTCATCTGGCAGGCTGTTCCATAATCTGGGAGCGGTTTCTGAAAAAGCCCTCTGGGAGGTAGTCAACAATCTAGACCTAGCAGGTTGAAGCAGATTCCTCCGAGAGGACTGGAGTGTGCAGGTGGGATTATACAGAAGGAGACGGTCCCAAAGATAGGATGGACCCAAGCCATATAGGGCTTTAAAGGTGATAACCAAAACCTTGTACTGGGCCTGAAAACTGGAAGTAACATAGCTGTGTGTCCTACTTTATGGAAAATAGTCCAAAGGGATATAATATAAAGAACCCTAAGGAAGGAGAGTAAAGGCATGTCTACACAGACCATTAAAATAGGTTTCCCTCTGTCCTCACTGCAACCTGTCCAGATGACACAGAACCAAAGCCCAATTCAAGTGCAGACTGTCTTCATGTGGGAAGGCCAGTTTCACACCGAATCATGGCCATCCCTGCCTTAAAATGATTTTTTAAAAACAACAACAACAACAACAACAACAACAACAACAACAACAACATACCTTTTGCTCTGAATATTCCAGGAAAATACAGAGCACTCCAGTGTCCCACTGTGTCCCCTGGCACTGCAACAACTGGCCTGAGTTGCTCCCTCTCAGATCACAACAAAGTGCCCAGCCATGTGATTGACAATGGGTGCCTTACTTTTGGCCTCAGAGGGAGCAACTTGTGCTGGTGGTAGTGGTGGGTGGCAGAATGGTATATGTATGTAGACAGCTACTCAGCATTTCTCCAGACTGCTCAGATAACAGGTTTGGGTCCAGAATACTCTGGGAGCAACCTGGACTATTCTGGCCAGTGTAGACCCACCGTAAGAGTCTTGAAGTTTCCTATCAGCAATAAGCACATCTACAGGAGAGTAAGGGGGGAAGCAGACGGGCGGCCATGGGCCATCCCGGGAAGCTGCGCCGCGGGGCCGAGGTATCCGCACACCTCGGCCCCATGGCGAGGCTTCGCCGCCCCTGGAAGGAGCACTAAAATAGCACTCCTTCCACAAGTCACCAAAGGTGCACCGCAAAAGGCTGGCGGCGCACCTTCGGCGACTCTTCTGCTGCAGCGTGTGTGGACGCTGCGGCAGGAAGGCATCGTCGGAGCGCCGGCCATGCGGAGGGGCCGGCGCTCCGACTATGCCTTCAGGAAGGGGTTGGGGTGCCCACCGTGCGGCTGCCCCTTCCCTTTAAGCAAGCACACGGGACACCTGGTCACAATCTTTACCACGTGCTCCCCTTTAAATATCTTTATATTTTTATTTATACCTAGAAATGGACACACACACATTCTATGTAAATATGTCACCTTTTGATTCCCCTCCCCCCCCCTTGATGATGCATTTTCTCCTTTTTGTGATGTTCTACATATGACCAACTGTCTAGAAAGCAGAAGAAGAAATTCTAGGTAGTGGTATGAAGGGAATAGGAGGGAGTACCATGAGTCAAATGATTACTATACTGAGCTGCAAGACAGCATTGCAGCCTGGTGAACTAGCATTCTTCATGCAGACAGGGTTTTGGTTTTTTTTATTTAAAAAATACAAAAAATATAAAGGGGCCTTTGGAGGATAAACAGGAGGAGACTAGAAACACAGCTGGAAACAAGTGAACATTTTGGAAACTGAGGAAGCTGGAAACATCCACATCCAACATCATAACCTACCTCACAAGAAAAGATGCCCACAAACAAAGCCAAACATGCTACTTTTGAGAACTGAGCTATCTGAAGTTTAAAAGAAAGTCAAGAGGAAAATCCAACAGTGTTTAGAAGGGGAAGTGATCAGGGATGACATTAAAAGGCACAGTATGGTGTAGTAGTAGAGATCATGCAAAGTGACTGCATCCAGAACAGTTGATCCAGCCCCAAACACTGTAAGTTTCAGAAAGTGATTTCTGTTCCTGTGGGCTATACTGAATAAATAGAACAATTTATATTTGCATTTTCCATCAAGACATGTTTTCCAGATGTCAGGAACTCTCACATTTATTCACAAACAAAAATGCTATGGTAACAAGGGTAGGACCATAAATCATGAAGCACTTGCTTTGGATGGAGGGTTTTCCAACCTGAGTGTTAAATGACCTAAGTAGCCAGCCACAGATAAGAAAAGATCTCTCTCTTCCTGAGACCCTGTATGAAGTAACTTCACTGCCAAAGAGAGCAGCCTGGTCTAGTAGAACACAGAGTGAGAGTTATTATAAAGGACCTCCTTACATCCCTAATTGACAGTAAAGTCACACTGAATTGTTCAGTAGAAGAAAGTGTTCCTTGTCCAGAAAAACACGGCTATCCCCTACATTTGAACTTATAGTTCCTTTGACAGAATAAAAGAAATTTCAAAAGGAACAGAGGTGTCATGAGGTGATTTTAAACTCAAGATATGATGGTGTTATAACTCCACCTCCTCACCTCCTTATAAAGTGATGTGTATTACTAACTACTTCAGTTACTTCATTACTTACCCCCCCCCCATGGTTGTGTATAAGCATGAGAAGAATATTTGTAAATATTTGAATCTAAGATTTTAAAAAAGAGAGGAGAATCCAGGGGAAAGAGAAATTTCTCTACAGAAAAGAGGTGATATGAATGTTGGGCCATCTTAGCCTAGTGGCTACATCCCATTCAAACAGTCAACTCATTCAGAAAAGAGGTGACATGGTAGCCCTGTTTAAATATTTGAAAGTATGTCATAATGAACATGGAGTGAGCTTGTTTTCTGCAGATCTAGAGAATAGGAGACAGAACAATGCATTCAGATTACAGGAAAGGAGATTCCACCTCAATATTAGGAGGAACATCCTGACAGTAAGAGCTCTTTGACAATGGAACACACTCCCTCAGAAGGTGGTGGAATCTCCTCCTTTGAAGGTTTTTTAACAGAGGCTGGATGGCCAACTGTTGGGTGTTGTTTGATTGTGTATTCCAGCATGGCAGTGAATTTGATGGGGTGGACTTTATGGTCCTTGAGGTCTCTTCTAACTCTAAAAATTATATGATTCTATGAAAAGAATACACATAAGTTTTTAATGCAGAAAATTGTTCTTTTTGCCATTTTCAGTCAAGTTTTCAGCAAAGAAAACATTTCTGCTGTTTTCTAAGGGGAGAAAAGCTCATGTGTGGACTTTTTCTAGAACCAATCCCAATTGCAAATAGTCCTCAAAAACTGTGCCATTTTTGAGGAATTTCTCACAGCAAGGAGAAACATGGTTACATTATTTATTCTTGTCCCCGAGAACATAATTTATAAAGATTTACATCTCTAGTCTCATAGGGGAGATGATTTAGATGGGAACAGGTCTCATTTCCCTTATTCACAAGGGAAAGAAAGAGCCAGCCCCTGCTGTATTTAGAACAGTGCTTATTTGTGCCTTTAAGTTGGCTGTCAACTTATGGCACCCCATGAATTTCATAGGTTTTCTTAGGCAAGGAATTACTCAAAGGTAGCTCTGACAATTCCTTCTTCTGAAATGTAGCCTACAGCACCTAGTGTTTGCTGGCAGTCTCTCATCCAAGTATTAACCAGGGCTGACTCTGCTTAGCTTCCAAGATCAGATGGGATCTGGTGACTTTAGAGTATTGGCTTCCTGCTTATTCTGTTGAGTGGGAAGGGATCCTTCTGCCCCCCAAAATCTTGCCCTGATGGCACCATTGCTTCCCACATGATAAACTCTTTGCTTATCTTTTTTTTAAAGAAGCCTGTAAGCAGATGGTGTCTTGCTGGCTCCTTGCTTTCGAATTGTGGTAGCAGGTGTTGAAAAAACTTTCCATCCTGCTCCTGCCTGAATGTGGAGCTAACTCCCTGTGGGAAAACCACAGCAAAGAGAAATGGCTTCAGGTTCGGCCATTTATCAGTGAGAAGCATTCATAAATGCAACTCCTCTTGTGGAATTGATTAATATTTCAAACAAATGAGCACTCCACAAAGGAGAACTTGCTGTTCACAGGGAGGCAATAAATTACTGACGATTACTCCAGAGACAGGTTTGGGAAACCAAGGACACTGTTCAGATAAGCCTGCATGTCTGCATCTTTAAACAGTTTGTATTTACATTCTAGCATATCTGTAGCATCAACCCAGGCTATTTCAATTTATTAGCACTGGAGTTCTGGTGGGGTTTTGTTGTCTGGAATGCAGCCTTTGGCATTCTTCACTGAGGCCTCTGAGCTCTTTCCTTTACACACACTCACAGAAAGGTCCTACGCACATGCTCTCATCAGCTACAAAAAGCTGAAAACAGGAGCAAATAAAAGAGAAAAGTTCTGCATACTCTTAGGACAGATTCTTATGACACAAGTAAGCAACTGCCACAATAGCAGCCCAGGTATATGCTAAAGTGGATCTCTATAGCATGTGAACCAGGCAGTCATGGATACAGTGAGCATCAAAGTGATGGGACATAAAAATCTGAGTTGCCCTGGAAGAGTTATTGCAAAAGAAATAAAACAGATCTTCATTTAGCAAATGGTTCCTGTTCTTAAAACTGGCCAGACTCCCACAACTTGGAGATATACAGATGTGCTTCTATTGCTCCTCTTGATTGCATGGCTGATAAATATCCTTCTTTCTCCAAGTGCTTTATTCTTCTGACCACCTGTTCTACAGTGGTAAATATTGGTTTTAAATAGGCTCCATACATACAAGATTTTTGGCATACATCTACTGAAGTCCACTGGTCTTGTTAGTCCAGACTCTAGACTAAATCATGACTTACTAGTTTCAGTGGGTCTACAGAACTGACCTGTATCCTGGATCGTTGCTATTGTTTAACTTGATTTCTTTTCACAAGTGGGCAAATATAAAAGCTCAAAGACACCCTGTCTGCTGACCAAATTTAGAAGGAATGATCCTTCCCTCCAGCCTGAACCTATAAGTGGTTGATGGTACTACTCAGAGTAAAATGGGAAAATTCACTCTAAAGCCAACACAGAAAACTGAATACAGAAAAAAAGAAAAGCAGACAACTAAAAATAAATTTGTTTGCTTTAGTAATCACAATATGGTGTAATACTTCTAAACATATTATGACACTATGAACACATCATTTAATACTAATTGAAATGAAATCCCTAAAAAAATTCAGAGGAATCAGCAGATTAGAAAGGATATATAAAATTTTTGTAGAGATTGTGGTCAAGCAGACCGGCAGCTTGGAATGGCCTCTGGCCACTCCAGCCCCAGTCGCTTTCTGTACAGCATGGGACCACAGCAAACAGATGCCATGGTCCTGAATGGGCCACCAGCAAGGAGCGCTTTGTTGCACTCCTTTTGCCAGTGGCCCTGAACCACTTTAGGCAGCTGCGGTGCAGCTTGGGCCTGATCCAGGGGTATGCATCATCTGTACACCACACCCTGAGATCAACCCAAAGTCAGCACTTTTGGCCCATGTGTTTCAGGCCAGAGTCACAGAATTGGGGAAAGTACTGATCCAATTAATTCTAATTGCAGTAATAGGGGGTCTTTACAGACTGCCAGAAATAATGCAGATTGAGGTCACTTTAACTGTCTTAGCTCAGTGTTAGGAAATCATGGGAATTATATTTTTTTCTGGGACATTGAGCCTTCTCTGTCAGAGAGCTCTGGTGCCACAATAAACTACAGTTCCCATGATTCCTTAGCACTGAGCCAGGGCAGTTAAAGTGGCCTCAATCTGCATTATTTCTGGCAGTCTGTAAAGGCCCATAAGCTTGAGTAGATTGACTTGAACTCAGGTCGGACCCAAGTCACTTCAATGCCTCAACTTGGAGGGTGTGCAGACGGGCGGCCCTAGGCCGCCCCGGGAAGTGGAGGATCGGGGCCGCAGCTACCCCATCCCACAGCCCTGATCCTCCCTTTTGCCACCCCTAAAAGGAGTGGCAAAATACCGCCCTAAGAGCCAGTGCATGGCTCTTCCACACCCTTTCTGGCACAGCGCATCAGAACACTGCGCCGGAAGGACGTCCTGAAACCACGTACAATGGGTAATGGCACATGGCATCCCCCGGCTGGCACACTGTATAGATGTGGCAGCCAAGTCTGAGCCAAACAAATTACACTTCTTTGCTACAGGAAGCTCTAACCACCAAGGCAGGATTGTTGTTATGCTCATGTAACAAAACAGCTACCTGTGCCATCAAGCTAGCTTCTCAGTTAATTTTTTTACTGCTATTCATAGAGAATGGATGGCCATAGCTCAACCAAAATGCTTGAAAGAAATGTAGTAGACAGAATGCCAGGTTTGGCCACCCCAGATTCAAAATTCTGCTCAACCTTGGAGTTCACTGACTGAACATCTTGGTATTTTATGAGGCTGTCATTGAACCTAGCATCACACTGCTTGGAGAAGGTAAGCTCCACTTCCAACAGCTTATAAAGTAGGTGGTTGTGATGGAGGACTGGAGCTGAGGTGGGTCTTTTTTTTTTGCCATCCTGGATCATGGGTCTTGCCTGCTAAGCATCTTTGAAAATATTGCCTAAATCATACAATGCTTAGTCTGCTGTCAAAGAACAATTTCCACACCTTGGAAGATAGGAACTCAAGCAAAGCTAGCCCCTTCCTATGGCAGAATTGCAAAGACGGGGGGAGGTGGGAAGCCCCAGAAACACAGCAATGTATCTGTTCCTAGTTCCAAATCCAAGTTGGAGAGCCACTGGTCAGATCTGAGCTACTGGGTATCTCCTCAGGGAAATGACACAGATTCAAGAGTAAGACAATAATAATAATAATAATAATAATATATATATATATATATATATATATATATAATTTCTTGCCCATTTCATCCCAAGGATCAAGGCAGATTATACCATAGATCAAAATACAATATATATCAAAACACATGAAACCATTTAAACACATAGGTTAAAAGACATAAACATAGGAATTATTATCATTATTATTATTATTTCTTATGCACCTGTTGCCATGTATCAAGGTGAGGAACAACAACAATGAATAGGCAAACAAAATCCGTTAAAACACATTGGTTAAAATACACATCGGTTTAAAAGGAAAAATAAGATATTCACATATTAAAACAATCCACATTTAAAATTCATCATTTAAAATTCACAATTCAAAAATCAATTAGTCTTTAGTGATCTTTAATGTTCTTTTAAACTCAGACAGCATGTTCAGTTGTTGAATCTCTTCCGGCAGCTCATTCCAAGGCAACCACTACACATTAAAATAATCCAGACATAAAATGTAAAATATACCAATTTAAAATTCATAATTTAAAATCAACTTGATAGGCCTGCTGCAAGGGATAGGTCTTTAATACTGTTTTAAAGTCAGACAGAATATTTAGATGTTGAATCTCTCCTGTCAGGTCATTCCACAGTCTAGGGATGGCTGATGAAAAGGTCCTCTTGGTGACAGTTGCCAGTCTAGTCCTGGGCAGATGAAGTAAATGTCCCCCCAGAGGACCTGAGTAGGGTGGATGATATGGGAGGAAGCAATTGTAATGGTGCATCCCATTCACCCAACTATTTTCCTATTGTGGCAGCCCCATGGATTTTGTCATCCCACTGCTGCCACCATATTTGTGATGTACCAGACCATCCTAGTTTTCTTATTGTGGGACATACCTGTTTCTTTTTTAAGTATTTTCCTTAGTAATTTGTGACACTGCCACCGCTTTGTGACTGTCATTTAACTTTTCTTGAGAACACCAACTATGGGTGAAACTACTTCCCTTTGGTACCTTCCTTAGGGAATCTAACCCAAAATATGTCTTTAATTGTTAGTAGCATATATAGTTACTCAAGTTCCAGACAAGCCTTTCTTTTTAACAGCAATAAAACTTTATTTGAAAAATGATTTAAACAATGTTTCACTTGTTGATATGGTGAATACTTTTGTTACTTTAAGGTCTTCTTTTCTTGGTTTACTTAGGGCTGATGCAGATGGCCCATAAGGGGTGGCTCTGTGCTGTTCCTGGGAGTGGCAGATCGGGGCTGCGGCAAACAATCCTCCTTTTTGCCACCCCAAAAAGAGCAGCCAAACGCCTCTCCTTTTTGGGGTGGCAAAAAAACGCCCTTAGAGCCGCCACTGTGGGTCTTTTGTGCTCCTTTGGTGCAGTATGTCTGCATGCTGCTCCAATGGGGCTTCCTGACACCATGCACCATGCGGTCAGGTATGTGGCATAGAAGCAGAGTCGGGGCAGAGTCGAGGTGGCCAGCATGTAGTATCCCCACCCAACTCCACCCCCAGGCTGGCCTAAAGTGCTGGTCTACATCCCCTATTAGTTACTGTTTCAGTTAACCTCACGACACTCTCTCCAGAGATTAATAGTTACTTGTACCCAGGACCCACATAGTCCTGATCTTAGAGGGGATGCAGACGGGCAGCCCTGGGAAGCGGAGGATTGGGGCTGAGGCTGCCCCACACCTCGGCCCCAATCCTCCCTTTTGCTGGCCCAGAAAAGAGTGGCAAAATGCTGCTCCTTTCAGAGCCGTCAAAAAGGATGCCTCAAGAGCTACCACGTGGCTCTTCTGCACCCCTTCCAGCACAGTACATCAAGACGCTGTGCTGGGAGGCCTTGGGGAGGGGTTATAGTGGCCGGTGTGTGGCTGCCCCTCCCCATCCCTGCATTGAGGATGCCGCCAAGGGCCCCTGCAGAGGCCCTTAGGTTACTTTCCTTAACCTATTTTTACACCAGCCACATGGCTAACTATATCCCTCAGGATATTACACTCTAGGTTCTGAATTTGGTACAAAGATAGCCCAATGTAGATCACATTCCAAAGTCCTACCTTAAGTTTACCAGAATATGCATCTTTAGGTCTTTCTTTAAGTCTTCCAATTCTCAAAAGATCTAGATATGTGGGTTTCTCTAAGATATAAACAATTTGTCTTCCTTCCACCAAGTGTTCAATTACTGTTCTTTTTTTTCTTTTTTTCTTTTTACAAAAACATTTGAAAATTTTAATTTTGTCCCAATTTTTTAGGTTACTCTCAGATTCTCATCATTAAATGCTAGTTTCAAGCTGATTATTATTTTATTAGCAAAGCCATGAAATTACCACAGAATATGATTATTGCCTATGTATATATCTAAGTAAGACATTGGAGCCTTCCCGCCCTGAGAGGTTGAAACTATTGGCTTTGTATGGAGGCTGACCCCTAGGAATCAGCATTAAAGATCATCTGTCTGATGGATTAAGACAAAGTCTGGAGAAACACAAAGTATAGGAAGATATGAAGTGTGCATGGAAGATATCAATCTATAGTCGAAGACGTAACAGAGCAGAGTAGCCAAAGAGAAAAGGACTCTTACCTATCTGTCTGTCTTTAGTGCCCTCTGTGCAAGCATAGGTATACTTCTCCTCTTCCATAGAAATGGAACACATGAATAGAAATCTGCAGTTCTTTCATTCTATATACTAATAGTGAACTTAGCTCTCAAAATGACACCTCTAGGGACAAATGGTACAAATGGGATTATCAAATGACTTGTTGAAATATCAAAGCTTACAAAGGAACATACACACAAATGATAGGTGTGGGAGACAGATTAATGGTATTCCAAGTGAGCTCCCAATACTGATTGAACATGGAATAGAGTGTTCTGAAAAGATGTGTGTGACTGGCTGGAAATCTTAATAAGAACATTCCATACTACAACATTTGCTTCTTATCTGACATGTTCTATAATCATCCCATGGAAAGAAATCAAACTCTTCCATAAGAAGGACTCTGTCTTCAGTTCTCTAGGTTTTTGGTGGGGTTCACAACTCTCTTTTATAGGAAGGGAACCAATCCACCTAACCTTTATAGCTGGTGTACTACTTTTTCTACATACATGGGGATTCCTTTTTCTGGGATGCCTTCAAACACTAACAATTTGAAATGTTGCAACCAAGAAAAAGAACAAGCTTTAACAAGCTGATTTTGTTGTATGTATAAGTAAGTAGTTAATGGACTGCAGCCAGTGATTTTGAAGCTGATTTCTGGAAAGCAGAATGAAGGGTGTCCCACTAGAATGATTTATCAAGAAGACTGATATGGATAAATTGTGTCCTGTGAAGTAATAGAAAGTGATCACTGTGGTTTCTATACTATTAGACTTTGGAAAGATAAAGCTCTGGACTATCTAGAACAATGATTCCCAAATTTTGGTCCTCCAGGTGTTTTGGATTTCCAATCTCATAAGCCCCAGTCAGCTTGGCCAACAGTCAGGAATTCTGGGAGCTGAAGACTAAAATAACAGGAAGACCAAAGTTTGGGAACCACTGATCTAGAACTATCCAAACATTAACTTTTCCAAGCTCTGGTCATTTTCTTTTAGATGCATGTATGAACGTGCACACAGAAACAGGCTCCTCCCCTGTCTAGGTTTGAAGGAAAACCAGTCCTTTTCTTGGTTTTTCTCAGTGTTATGCTTTTATCACTCTATAAAAACAACAGTGGGTAAATTCAGAAAAGCCAAGAAGAAAGGAACAAGGGAGGCCTTCCAATCTGGCACCCCTCCTGTACATTTTGGAGCCAAGTGCACTGCAAGTAAAACCCCAGGTGTGTGCCACATGAGCAGGTGAAGAAAATAAAATATGTTTATGTGGTTTGTGATGACAGCTCTGAGTCCATATAAACTATAATACATGACAAGAAGCACAGTTATCCCAAGATTCCAGAATTTCTTGTATGTATTAAAAATAAGGAATTGAGAGGAACTGTGCCTCCTCTTTTTCTCCCTTCCCCTTTCCTCCCTTCTTCTCCTTTCTTCTTTCTTCTCCCCCTCCTATATTTCAGAATTATTTTCTCTTCTTATAGTCCATGTAAACTGAGCCGTAAAAGTTATAACCTGCAGCACCTATGATATCAGGATAGGTCTGACAATTCATAAGGGTTGGTGTTCTTCTCATACATTTCATACTCTATAATCAGAACAAAATTACCAAATATGCCTAACAAGGAGCTTTGAAGAAGATAAGCACATAGTGAATCTACTCAGATCACATGCTTAAGCTTTTTGCCAAAAGAATTGGTTGCCTTGGCCCTACATGTTACAGTTCTGTGGCTCCATCATTAACATATTGAGCAAATGCCACAAAATCCATTTATGAAGAGAGAATGGCTTAGTCCAAGGAACAGGAAGATTCAACATGGTCTCCATGTTGTTTTAATGAAGGGATGAGAAAGAGATAGGAGATTATCATATGGGAGGCTAAAGTGTCTTTAAAGTGCCTTTAAACTGTCATTAACATGTGATCAGGGCTCACATGCTCATGTGTTTATTGTGTCTGTAAAGTGTCATGGATGTGTCCCCAACTCCCTGCTCTCCTATCCCATCACTAACAAGTTCTTGGAGCCGTCATTTTTTAATTTTTCGGAAGATCAAAGTTATTGAAAAATGACAGACCCAAGGATGCATTAATGATGGGATAGGTGAGCCGGGGACACATCCATGACATTTTACAGACATGACAAACGTATGAGCATGTGAACCCCAATCACATGTTAATGACAATTTAAAGGCTCTTTAAAGACACTTTAGCCTCCTGTGTGATAATCTCCATAGGGAGAGCTCACACAGGAGATTTACAGTCATCATAATAAAATTTCCAATAGTGGTGGAGAAAGTAGACTGTGTATGTATATGTGCCTTCAAGTCACCTGTATGTTCCAACCCCTTTTTATACATCCCACAAATTCACTATCATCCCCAAATTTCCCCAGAACTCTACCACATTTAAAAATTGAGCAGCAACAGCAACACCAGAATCCTGGAGTAGTGATTTTCCCTTTAACCCCCACCCAGACTAGCAGCTGAAAATAATCCTAAATCCCAATAGGAAGTGAAATTTGGAAGTAAATTCTAAGCATTCTCTGATTCTAAGCATCCAGGGGGTGATTTTTCATCCCCAAATGTGGCAAGGTGGTTGCCCATTCCTTTTAAAATCCTACAAAATCTTTCAAGTAGTCAGCATGAAAGACTTCAAAGAATGTTTTAGAGCTCTCAAAATTGAAAACATTGTTTCCTTTCATTGTGAATAAAGTGTGTAAGTTCAGTGTAAATATGGGACCTGTAGGCACAACTCCTCACAGGAACTGTAGCTGTTGATTATTGTCAGTGAAATGTTGCCACCAGTATATTATCCCAGGTGGATCTTCTTAAAATCTTAGATCAAGCAAACTGTGTTTAATGGATCAGAACCTTCATCCAAGGCTAGCCAGTAGAAGAATGCAAAACTCTTTTCCCCTCCTGGTATAGTTCTTCTTTTAACCATTGCTGTACTGCTTCTGATCATTGCAAGTTTCTGCTCTGAAGTCTCAGCTACTGGTGAGGTAGCCTTTTCCACCATTTTCTCAATCAATCAATCAAAGTTTATTGAATAGCCCAGAGGCCGTTTCAAAGTACAACAAGGTCGTAGAAAAAACAAAACAAACAAAAACAAAATCATATCAATCATTAAAATAGAATAAATATACCGCAATAGCAGTAATCAGGACCTGTACTGTATAAATTCATATATTTAAACTAAACAAACACCAACCATATAACAATTATATACAACTTATACATATCTAACAAGTATCTAACAAGTAAACAAAAGTACTAAGAAATATACTAATGGACCATATAAAATAAGATAAATACACTCTTAGATAAAAAATGATAAAGTAGTACAATAAATTAGGATTAGAGTAAGAAGATTTAAATTAGAAGTAAAATTAATATTGAAAGTTAAGATTGAAACTCAAAATTAGAGTTCAAATTCGAAATTAAAAATTTAATTTAAGATAAAATTGAGGGGGAAAAATTAAATTTAAGAAATTTAAAAAATTTAAAATGAGAGGTCAAGATAACAAAATAACAAAATACATCCTTCGACACCTTTCATACCAAATCATCACCCTTGCAATTAACCCCAATCATCCCAACATATCTAGATCTTAACAGGACTGCTTTATGAAGGAACCGAGCTGTAGCAATAGAAATTTTAACATTTTGTCCGCTCATAAAGTATGACAATCTAATATGAAAGTCCCAAAATGATGTTCTTTCAATATAATGGTGTAAATATTGAACTCTTTCCTCTTGATATAATTTACATTTAAACAAAATATGCGAAAGATCTTCAATTTCTTGATCCCTGCAAATGCAGAATCGTTCATTGTAGGGGATACCTTGAAATCTTCCATATCTTACCATGGTATCTAATTGATCGAATCTGGCTCTGGTAAATACCTCTCTGAGGTGTCTGGGGATCTGTATTTTTAGATAAGATGGCATTTGAAAGGATCTCTTATGTTGGCTCAACCATTTTAAATTGCCTACCCTACTAAGTGTAGCAATATCATCTTGGGCTGCGATGTCCAGAATTCTTTGTCTAGCCCCATTTCTTGCTTGATCTGACATAAAGCAATCTGCCGGAAGACCACATCTCTTGACAAAATTTAACAATTGCATGACCCATGAAGACTGCATTTGAGAATACAACTGTTCTGATAAGCATAATCTAGGCAATCTGTTTAGCTCCATTTCATTAATTTTGCACCAGTAATTGAACATTCTGGTTTTAGCTAGTGAGGGGATAGAATAGATTTCTAATTCCGATCTTACAGCAGCAGCTGACGTTCTTTTGTCAACTCCCAAAATAGCTCTCAGATGTTGTGACTGCGCTAATTCTACAGCTACGGTAGAATTTAGGCCCCAAATTTCTGCAGCATATAAAAGGATGGGTAGGACCTTAGCTTTGTAGACCTTGATTATTGGGGCTAAGGAGCCTGGGTATTTATTAACTTTTAGTTTAAGGACGAGATTCATCCGCGCCTTTGCTCTCAATGAGCTTTTGTGGTGATGACATGACCAAGATCCGTTCTCACTGAATGTCACTCCAAGATAGGAGAAGGAACTTACTTGTTCTATTGGTTCACCCTCTAGTTGCCATCTGTGTCTCTGTTGTCTTTTGCCAAAAACCATTATGTTTGACTTGGATTTGTTAATAGTCAAGAAATTATTCTGGCAATAGCAACTAAGTTTTCTTAGCATCCTCCGGATACCCACTTGAGAGTGTGATAACATTATCATGTCATCAGCATAAAGCAAGATGTTGCAGGAAGTATGTAGGACACGAGGCATATATAGAGCTAAATCCTTCAGTTGTCTAGGTAGATCGTTTATGTACAAATTAAATAACAGGGGGGCTAATAAACACCCTTGTCGTACCCCTCTATACGTGTCAATTCTATTTGACAGGGCTCCATTTAACCCATATCTCACTCTCAAGCAGGTGCCAGTATACAAAGCTTTAATTAATAACAGCAGTCTCCATTCTATTTTAAGATCAATTAGCTTGCTCCAAAGGATCTCTCTATTCACAGTATCAAAGACAGCTGACAAATCGATAAAGGCCGCATACAAATGTTTTCCTTTGCTAACATATTTAGTAATCAAGTGATTTAAGATGAAACAGTTATCTGTAGTGGATCGATTTTGTCTGAATCCAGCTTGCTCTTCTGCTAGAATTCCCTTTTCAGCTACCCAACTTTCAAGTTTGTTCAAAAGGAGCCTAGAATAGATTTTGGCTACAATATCAATCAGGCTAATAGGCCTGTAATTACTGGGATCTTTGTTATTTCCCTTTTTATAAATGGGGACCACTATTGCCATTTTCCAACCGATTGGAACCTGGCAAGTATTATTTATATATGTAAAAAGGCCTGCCAAAATGGGTGACCACCAATCACTAAATTGTTTAAATAGTTCGGCCGGTAAGAAATCCTCCCCTGGGGCTTTGTTATTTTTCAGCCCATTGATAATGCTCAATATCTCGTCTTCAGAGACTGGCGGCCAGAGTGGCAAGGGTTCGGAGGCTAAAGGGTCAATGCTACATTGATGGAAATCAATGAAATTATTAGGTGCAAATAACCTTGTAAAATAGGATTCCCATTCCTTAGAAGGTATCGGAATGTCATATGGGAATCTTCTTTCCTTTAAAATTCCTGACACTGAGTGCCAAAATATAGCCGAATTGTGACACTTTACGGCTAACTCTAAACCTGCCCAGATTGTTGTAACATGGTTTTGTTTCTTTAGTTTTATTAGTTTTTTATATTCCTTTCTAAGGGACAACATCTTAAGATATGATTCATGAGAGGTACTTCTCTGTGCAGCCCTCAATGCTACCATCAATTTCCTTTTCAATACCCTACAGTCTGTATCAAACCAAGAGGAGAAAACTTTCCGATTACTTTTACCAACAAGATTAGTTGTCAGGTGACACTTAAGTGTTTGACATATGTTATTAAATGCAATGAACACAGATGTCCGTTCTACTGAGGGTGATCGAATTGACTTAGCCCATTTATCCATCTCTTCAAGATTTAGGCTCCCAGTGATTAGAGTGGTATCTACCTTGGCCCATGTGAGTCTACGATCTTGCCTCACCTCTTGGTTATTTACAAACCAGCTGTCTACCTGACCACATTGACTTCGGTCTGATAACCCTCTAAGTTTTACACTCACCGGTTGATGGTCACTATCCCCTCTTGGATGAACATCTATCTCAGAAAACAGATCTACTTTATTTCTAGACACACAGATGAGATCTAAGACACTACTAGAATTAATTGCGTGATATGTGTAAGGATATATGAAACTACCATCTTTACCTCCCAGGATTTGAAGACTAGTTTTAAAAATTAGGGAAACCAGGGACAATCCCACACTGTTACATTTGTTGTCTCTAGAGAGCCATTGAGGATGATTTTCAAAAAATTCAATTGGTAAATTATTCTTTTTAGCAAAATCATACAGAGAAGGCCCAATTTTGGCATTGAAATCCCCCAAGAGAATTATTATCGCACTGGAGTGACTAATTGTTAGTTCCTCCGTAAAAATTTCTAAGCTTATCCATAAGTTGGTATTAAAGAACGGAGATGATAAAGGTGGAATATATACATTTATCAGAATCATTTCTAGGACCTTGTATTTAAATTTTATAGCCAAAAAGTGAGAGTGTTTAGCCCCATTATGCAGAATCTCTGCTTGCCAGTGCAATTCTTGTTTAATAAGGATGCAAAGACCGCCTGAAGCTCTCCCTTTGTTTTTTAATTTTTGGGCGGGAATGTCCCAACATTGAAATCCCGGCAGTTTTAGCGGTTCATCCTCTACTGTTAACCAAGTTTCCTGAATAGCTACCAGGTCAAATATAGAGAGAAAATCCACTAAATCAGTGTTCACACCCTCCTTCCAACCTGCCGCATTCCATGTGACAATTTAATATCATTCCCATTACCCAAGTGTTCAGAGTCAGAGGCGGGGTGAAGGTGTGCCGACACATCCAGTCAATTGGAATCTATGACCGTCGTTGTGTTTACTACCTCAATATTGTCAATACAACCTGAAAAGATGCAGTTATTGTTCGGGTGATCTCCTTTTGACACTGCAGATGGGCGGAGCTGATGTTGTTGAGGTTGGACTTCACGCTCAATGATCGTCATACTTGGAGACCCTGTTGTCTCCTCCTGTGGTCGGACCCAGTGTATTATTGCCCTCTCTTCTATTACTGGGGTCTGTTTAGCAAATGGTTGTCCATGCGCATGAATTCTCATCAGAGGAGTTGTATCAGTTCCTACCCTATCCACACACTGCGTCTTTTGCCCACCCATTTCCAACGCAAACTCAATTGAAGCCTCCAAAATAGAGTCAGACACCCTTAATTGCCCAGAGGGAACGCTAGCACTGGACATAGACTGTGTCCGATTTACAAATTCATTCGTATGTATTGGTGAAACACGGTCACCCGAACTTGGGGAGTTCAGGTCTATCAGAGGCTCTGTAGATATTACTGTATTCTTTAGGGACTGTTTTAGTTTTTCCAATTTGAGCAGAATAGTATCTTGTTCTTCTCTTGGAAGTAGACCAAACACATCTATGAAACTGTCCTCCATCTGATGCCGGCTAAATTGATTTTCATCTTCCGATTCCTTCTGTATCAGAACAGGGGGAGTAACCCCTTTAACCATTCTGGAGCCAATAAATAGAGGCTTAATTTTTTGATCGAGAAAAACCCTAATAGGAAGGATTTGGTATCTAGCTAAATAAGCCTTCATCCTAAATAGCATCAGGGGGATGGTAGGATACTTAAAGGACAAGAGAATTCGGGTTTGATTTAGAGCCCCGGGAAGCCATTCAACATAGTCTAGATCAATCTGCCCTAGGTGGCAGTGAAGAAGTTTTCCCAAAGAGGCTTTGATTGCTCTCTTAGAGGACCACTGACCATCATTGATTCTGTTCTTATGAATACCTAGTACAATCCTTTCTGATTGCAGTATACAGTTATCGGTGACAGGTTTTTTACTATTTTTTGTGACGTCTTTGGGGTATATATGGTTCTCTTGAGATACAATCCCCGACGATGTTTTATTTGTTTTTAAAAGTAACCTTCCTTGGACCGGGTTTTCATCATTTCCTTTAGGCCTATCTACTTGGACAGCTGATTGACTATGTTTATTCAACTTGGGTACATCAATACCACATTTGCTGGAACAAAGAGGACAGGAAGCAGATCTTACAAATATTTTTTTCTCCAGTGTCTCTATTTCTCCATTTAGCATGTTCAGTTTGTGTTTTAACTCAGCTAACTGTTCAGCTATAAGAATGACAGTTTGTGTAGTAATAAGACAATATTTTGTCATAAGTTGCATTGGGATCTCCCCAGAATGTTGTTCCTCTTTCTGAGTCTCAGCATTTCTAGAAGATGTCTGGGTATTTCTGAGCTTTATCTCATGGTCCCTACAACTAATACCAGAACAACTTAGCTGGGCTGGCAAACTGGGAAGGGATCCCAGTTCTTTATCTTTGTTTTCAGGGAGATTGACATTTGAGGGTGGGGATGACTCCAAAGGCTGCTCCTCTTCCAACTCAGATTGAATATTGGATACCAGGGAATCAAATTTGTTAGTAGTAAGAATGGGGTTGAATTTCAATGCATTCCTCTTACTTGCTAAACACTCATCAATTCTTGGCTGTTTGGGAAGTTTCGTTTGGGGGATCGAGTTTGGGCTCCCTTCTAGCTGTTTCCTTCGTTTTCTCTTTCCCATTGTTTATTTAGTTAAAAGGCTTAAAATGAGGCCTGACTTCTTAGCCAATCAAGATACCAAATATATTAATTCTTTTACCATTGGAACGCAGGTTCCAGCCGCTTGGCCGGCGCTTGCCGGGAGGGAGAGAGTGTGGGTGGGGCCCTGGAGCGCGTCCTCCGGCTCTCCGCCACTGCCACCGCCGAGGAAGGCTCGCTGGGGCTTTTTTTAAAGGCCCGGTTCTTCCGGGTGCCTGCCGGGAGGAAGAGAGTGCGGGTGGGGCCCTGGAGCGCGTCCTCCGTCTCTCCGCCGCTGCCGCCGCTGAGGAAGGCTCGCTGGGGCCTTTTTTTAAAGGCCCAGTTCTTCCAGGTGCCCGCCGGGAGGGAGAGAGTGTGAGTGGGGCCCTGGAGCGCGTCCTCCGGCTCTCCGCCGCTGCCGCCGCCCCACCATTTTCTCCTTTGTTATATCAGTTAATCTTATGGAAGTAATTATTTGCTTTTTTCCCCTTCAAAGGAAGCAATGGATAATTTCACCAATTTTCTTCCTGATGCAAGAAAGTCTTCTAAAGCTGCACAGTTTTCAAAGTATATTCACAATTTGGGACTTATTCTGTGCTAAAATTGCATTTGGTCATTTTACATAGAAAACAGCATTCTCTGCACAGGAGTCAGCATTTTTTGTGCAGCAAATAATATTTCCACATATGAGGAAATTATTTAAATGGAGATGTTGGCTGCTGCCACACTGTAGAATTAAGACAATCTGATACTGCTTTAACTGTCGTGGCTCCACCCTATGGAATCCTGGAATTTATAGTTTGTTGTAGCACCAGAGCTCCAGAGCTCTTTGACAGAGAAGGCTAAGTATCTCTACATATCCCAGAATTCCATAACATTGAGCCATGACAGTTAAAGCTGTATTGAACTGCATTAATTCCACAGTGTAGATGCAGCCATTGTCAAAGTGCTCCAGTCTTCCCAACAACTGCCCGATTAAAGAATTTCTTCCAGTCTGAAATATCCATCAATGAGTCATGTGATCTTAATGTGAGGAAGAATGAGGAAGAGAGATAGAAGAAGAGGAAGTGGTATTAATTTTTGTTATACAAACAGGAGCAGCTCTAAATGATGAACTCAGAAAAATAGTGTTTGCTTTTTGAGGTTTCAGCTTTTATATATTCTTCTCATCCTCCCTTAAATGTGAAAAAGAACACTGTTGTTACAGAATAACAAAGCATCTTTAAACTTGGAGCATACATGTAGTTCAGGATGGGAGGTAAGCAATTTACTGGATTAAAACCAGAACACGTTGTTAAATCACATTTTGTTTCCTGTTCCTCCATTGGCTGGTCAACGTTGTGGACTGTTGCTAGCTTAAGCATTTTTCAAATACTTTCAATTAACTTTTATTTGATATTTTATGTTTCCCCTCATAAAACCTTTAGGGGGATTAATTGAGACTGTGATGTTTGTTTATAAGTACAGCTGGCTCACCTTCAATTTTGCTTTACAAATGGGATGTCTGAAAGATATCCTCATAAAACTGAAGGGTGGATCTTCAAACAAGCGGTCCTTTATCAGAAAGGAAATTTAGATTAAAGTTATAAGAGGGAACACTTCCTATATCTTATTAAATGGCTTATTTATTTACTTGCACAAGAAAAACACACAGAAGCAAGTAACATTATCTCTTCATATTATTGTTAAAGAATACCAAAATAAAAAATTATAGTTTGTTAAAACAAGGTACCCCTAAAAAGCCAATAAACCCAATGTTGATCATCCATGAATAATATAAATTGAAGTATAAATTCTGTATGTCCTGGGAGTATAACACTACGTTACAATTTCCTTATTACTTGGAGAGGATGGATGAGGTTTTAGACCAAAACAACTGCTGACTATAAAACCAGATCAAAAAGGCTTTATTTTGAAAGAGCACCTTTTAAGACTATTTGAAAGATACACTGTTCAGCTGTTAAATGTCTTGTAAGTTTTCCAAGTTCTTTGGTGAACTTTCTTCATAAAAAAAAAATCTCTATTATTCTCAACAAAGATTGATGATGGGGTTATTAAAAAATCCAAAAGTTGGATAGATTTGATGTGATTATGAATAAGGGTCATCACACTACATTACTTTGGAATGTTTTTATATGTTTTGGGGTATAACTATTTTTGGGTTCAAGCAGATCTTATTTCTAGTCTGCTTTTCATCTTTAAACAATATCTGTTTTTTTCCATCTTTTCCACACAGGAAAAAAAATAGAAACTCTATTGGCAAAATGCTGGATCCACCTTCCTATTCACTCAGAACAGGATGTTACTGAGTAGATTCAAACAGGGCTGTGGCCACATTACAATTCTCTGCCATCAACTTTGTTAGTGATTAAATATGTATACCTTGTATACTTTACTCCAGCGGTTTCCAACCTGTGCTCTGAGGATATTGTATACCATCTAAACAACAACAACAATTATTCTCAAACCAGGTTTCCTTGTGTCTCATTTCTCAGAATTTCCTTAGTAGTAGGGATGGACAAATATCCTGAAAAGTATACTATACTTTACACCTCGACAGTGTTTTTTCCTAAAAAGCTTAGAAGACCACCTATTTTAATTAGGAATGGAAGGATATTCCAAAATATTTGTAAAAGGTCAAAAATGTGTTTAAGTGTCAGAAACCCTTGACAAGGAAAAACCTAGACTGACAAGAATTTTCACAGCTCAGGACTTACTTTATGTAAAATTCACACAGGAGGTTTCAAAGATAATATAATTCTCTTCTTAGGGGGAAAAAAATTCTTCACAGAAAATAATATTTGTACACCAAAATATCACTTTCTGTGCTGAAAATGTTGCACAAAAAATGTTGTTTTCTGTGCAAAAAAAATAATAATATGAATTTTGTACAGAACAAAATACAGCTATTTTTATCCAGAAAATAATATCTCTTTCCAAAAATGTTTTATGTGCCAAAAATACTGTTTTCTGCACAAAAGCTTTTGCAGAACAAGTCCCAAACTGCAAATAGCCTTTGAAAAGTGCATTTTCTGGCAGTGGGAAGAACATTGCTAACAATACATGTCTCCTTCAAGAACCAACTTATTAAACTTATCAAAGAATTAAGTCCTTAATTCCAATTCATACAGGATGATGATAAATCAACCATGTTTCTCAAGCATGACTCAGAACCCTCTCTAATGCTGGGGAATACTATGTGGGTAGTAACATTGCATAATTTAGTTCAGGGGTTCCAAACCTTTTTGACTTGTGGAGTCCTTTTTATAATCAATTTCTATGGCGGAGCCCCTAAGAGGCCTACCCTATGTCTTACAACTTAATGGTTTTCTTATTTTGATTCTACTTTTTGTTTCTTTTTCTTTAATTTCATTCCATTTTTCTTTCATTTTTCTGGAGTGGCTGTGGAACACAGGTTGGGAACTGCTGATTTAGTCAGTAGGTAGCACTTGGTCTAGTTGTTGGAATGGAGTCAGGATTTTGCTGTTATTCTTTTCTGTATTGTTGCTGTTTTATTAGAAATTGGTTTGTTAAAACTGAACCTCTGATCATGTCATACAATGAAATCTTTATCTTCTCACCCAGTGTCCTCTCACTTTTGTATATGAAAGCAGTTCCATGGTGTGATTGTGACATTGATGATTAGCTGAGTAAATCATGCTACAGTTACCCAAGTATGTGAGATCCTCCTTAAACCTGACCTTGAAATGTTTCTATAATTTAGCAGGTGGAAATATCATAATAATCTATATCTCTATTAGGAGATAAAGAAGAAATTTATCTAAAGAAATGTTATGTGTGTGCCAGAGGAGACACCAACACTAAAAAAAAAAAAAAAATTATATGCATAGTAGTCCTGGTAATATATGTTTCAGACCTCAAGGTTTTTAAACAGTTTCAGAAAAAAGAAATAAACAAATATAAAAAGTCAGGTTGACAATTAGAATCCTTTTTTTTTTTCCGGCACAAGATCCTGATCAGTCTGGGATTGGATCATGAAATACTTGGGATGTCTGCTGGTAACTCCCCAAAACATATATAATTGTATTTAAGATGGAGAAAAACTAATGTGTGTATTAAAACCCAAGAAATGATATCTCTGTTCACTGATGAATTGGCTGTATGGTCTTCCTAAGATCTGGACAAGGGCAGAGTTCATGCTTTGTGTGTATGTGCCTTCAAGTTGCTTGTAAATTTTATGACATTGTCAATTGTGCAACAGTTGTAGAACTACACTGTACACATAGGCAAAAGTATTTTTGAGCAACTTCATTGACTGCATGACACTATTAATACCCCTACAGAGGTTTGAATAAGAATTGCTCTTACGTTAGCCCAGGGGTAGGCAACCTGTCCCCTTTAAGGGCCGAGGGACTTCAGCTCCCAGAATCCCAGGAGCTATTGGCCAACATGGGACTATTGGCCAACATGGCTGAGGCTTCTGAGAGCTGAAGTCCCTTGGCCCTTAAAGGGGAAAGGTTGCCTACCCCTGCGTTAGCCTAACAGTTAGCTTTGTGTTGGCCATATCATAGATCCACTGAGGCAATCTGCCCAATATAGAGCTACTCTTGAACATGCCTGAAAACTTCAATTGGTGAAAAAACTAGCCACTGCATAACTAGAGCTGGTTCATGGTATGGGGCTTGTATCCCTCCATCCTTATGAAAGTTCTGCATTGGTTACCTAGGTTCATCTCAAGTTGTTTGTTTTGACACATAAAAGCCCTAAATGTCCTAGAATTCTGCCATCAAAGAAATGACTTGGGGTGCTGCCACACTGCAGAATTATTTTAGTTTGACACTGCCTTAACTGTCATGGCTCCATCCTATGAAATCCTGGAAGTTGTAGTTTGTTGTGGCACCAGAGCCCTCTGACAGAGAAGGCTAAATATTCCACAAAATTGCAAATTCCAGAATCTTGTAGCATTGAGCCTTGACAGCTAAAGCCATGTCAGAGTGCAGCAACTTGCCTTCTCATATTATGCCTAGTCATTAAGAGCAATAGGAAAATACTTCTTCAGGACATCATTAGTAGCAAGGGGCTCCTTGAAAAGCTTGATAGAAAGAGCTCTTCTCTCTATTTCCACACTGCTGAATGATAACAGTTTGACACCACTTTAACTGCCATGACTCTATATTACAGAAACCTAGGATTTGTAGATTAATGAGTCACCAAAGCTCTCTGACAAACAAGGGTGTATACCTCTACACACTACAAATCCCAGGATTCTGTAGGCTAGAATCATGGCAGTTATAGTGATGTCAAACTGCTTTCATTCTGCAGTGTAGATACATTCTTTGTTCCTTCCAACTGAAGAAAGCTATCCTTTGTGAATTATGGTTTCCATAAATATGTGGATATCACCTCAAGAAGCCTTTTTTGGGAGGCGGAAAGAAATTAAAAAATGGTTAACATACAAAGATATATTTTATAAACCACCACAAAATAAATATGAAATGAAGACAACAGAGGAATTAAAAGCAATGGATCTGGGAATGCGTTAGTTCCCCTACTTACAAATTAACGAGAGATTCAAAACTGATTTAAAGAATGAAGAATTTGGGGGAAATGACTTAGAAACTGATAAAGTATTAATGGGAACCAAAGAAAAGAACATCAAAATTATATAACCTACTATGGGAAAGAGTACAGGAAGAGGATCTGGTATCTGAAACTATGATAAAGTGGGCAACTGATTGTGACAGAGTGATTGGTATGAAAAGCTGGAATTATGCTAGAAACAAGACAAAGAAATTCACAAAATCTCAAAACTTAAAAGAGAACTACTTTAAAATGGAGCACAGATGGTATCTAATGCTGAGCAAAGTTGCTAAAATCTATAAAACAAACTCTTGTGAGTGTTGGAAATGTAAAGAGAAAGGTGGATTCTGGTTCCATATGAGGTGGAGGTGTCCAAAATTGAAGGTTTATTGGGAAAAGATTCATATTATAATTGTAAAGATCTTGAAAGTTAATTATGAACTGAGACCAGAGATCTACCTATTGAATATGCTCAATAAAATCCCATCACAAATAGAGAGAAAGTGTTGGCGAGTCCTACTTTACATGATAACAGCTGCAAGGATTCTTGTGGTGCAGAGATGGAAACAAGAGGAGCTACCGACAATTGATGAATGGCTAATGAAGTTAGCAGAAATGAAGGAAATGGACATTTTAACAGCCTGGTTGAATAAGAAAGACATAGAGATCATGGACATAGAGTGGTTCCCTATAATCGAATAGCAGGTGGAGTTAGGATACAAGTATCAAAAAGTGAGGTAGAAAACATGTTTTAAAAAATCTCTATATAAAGTGAGCTTTTTTAAAGTTCAGCCATGTGCTTTCATCTCCAGAGGCACAATTATGCTACCAGTGAAACAAACAGGATTCCAACCTTACTGAGCAAGGGGCCTATCATATTCCTCCGCCACCTCCTCATCCGCCTCTGATCATACCTGAAAAATTCCTTTGGAATTGCCTTTTGTGTCCCTTGACAGCCTCAATTCATTCTGAGAGTCAGGATTCCACAATGTTGAGGAAGAGCTTTCAGGAATGCCTGTGCTATATCTATACCCATTCCATATAATAAATAACTTTTTTGAAACCAAAGGAAGGGGGCACACTGTCAATTCCGGGGCATTAAAACATGACTAAGGCTACCACCACCATCCTTCCTCTAAGCAGTGAGGTGCAGTCAATAAATTGCAGTCAGTACGAATCTGGTGGAAACTTGTGCCAATTGAAGCTGCTAGACACTAATGAGGAGGTGAGAACCAAGGTATCATATTACCAACATCTGAAATTATGCTTTGGGAATTTATCTAAGAATAATATCCCTCAAGCAGATTCTTTAGATATTTGACTATGTCAAGTTGTACATTCTACATTTACAGATAATTGTGGAATAAATATTTGGTAAATGAAGTATTTCACATCGGTCTTGGACCAAAGCAGTCCTCCTGTCAGTAATACCACTAAACACTTGTAAAAGTATGCCGGCCATTACTGAGTTATGTGCTCTTGGCATGTGCAGTCTTTGAACTTGTGTTACTGTGTTGCCATTAAAAAATATATGTTCTTTTTATCGGTTGGATGTCTTTCCGTTATACAGCTGATGCCTGACAGATAATCAAGTGAAATCGATATTAAAAACCGAATTTTTGAAAAACAAAAAATATTTATTTTTCACTCAACAGAAAGATGTTGATGTTTGTCTACCTCTCATCATGCTACAAGAGGGCATCATGCATCTAGAGGTTATCCTTCAGAAATACTGTTAAAATGAAGGGATCTGGAATTCAAATAAGTTACCTTTTTTTTACTAGAACTTTCCTAATCTCTGACTAGGGGATTCTGGAAGTTATAATACCCCTCTCCCCAAAAAACCTTAACCAAGCTCTTGTTACAGCCACACAAAAGTATTACAGCAGTATTTGCACACCACTAATATTCCTTTTGTGCAGGAGACATTTCTGAGTCACAGAATTCAAAGAAGCCATTGCCATTAAAGTGCATTGTTATTCCAGAATTCTCAGAGGTTAACCAGTTATGTAAAGTCACATAGGTACCAACCATATATTCATCTACCATTCTTCAAAAGATGACAGATGGCTTTCAGAGGGAAAATCCCTCACCCATCCTCTCCCATGCTTCAGAGTAAAGACCACAGATTGCAGGAATTCTTTTAAAGCCATAAAATAAGTTTAAAATACCAACTAGAAAGGATGGGGGGGGGGGGTCTTGTGTCCTTGAACTGCAAGCTGTTAAAACAGAAGTGACTGGGATGGGTGTGGGGGTTTTTATTCCCCCTTTCCAAAAATGTAGTTAAATTATAGTCAAGATTGCTCCAACACATTCAAGTGCAGCTGGCAGAAATCTAGGAAATTGCTTATTAATGAAACAATAGTGAACTCCATCGCTGTCATGCATAACAATTCCATATTCAGCTTTACCAAAACATAAAATATGGACTTACTGTGACTTGTCCTTCATGTAAAAAAAAAAAAAATTGACAGAAAAGCTATTTTTCTTTGATATCTGAGTATTTGGGAATGTACTGGGGTACAGTTTTCTTCATTTGAAATGTATTTGCATTGGTGTACCATAATAATGTGTGAAACCTTTTCTCTAATGCTTAATTTCAACTTTCTGTCTTTCTGTTCACATGTAAAGAGAGATGATATAATGTGGTGGCAATGCAGGCAAGCAAGAAAGTTTCTGGTTTGTAGATTTCACTTCAGTCATAAACTTGTATGACCTCAGATAAGTTGTTATATCACTTGTATTTAGTCCCATCTTACATCTGTAACAGGGGAAAGATAATAGAGAAAAATAGAATTAGTGTAGAGATTCTTGAGATAATCTGCCTGAGGTGCCTTAGATGCTCAAATCTGCTATATAAAAACATGATGCAATATTATTTTAAGTTAAAGCATTGACTGGAATAATAAATAGTGATCTTGTCCATTGTTGGACAGTCCATTATCAATTACTAGGAATCTACTGGTTTCTTTGATGAAGCTAATAATAAAGGAAGGGCCAATGCAGGCAGCCTGTAAGGGGTGGCTCTGGGCCATGGCAACCACACACCGTGGCCCTGATCCTCCTTTTTGCCACTCCCAAAGGAGCAGGCAAATGCCACTCCTTTTTTGGGGCAGCAAAAAGCCACCCTTTGAGCTGCTGCCACCACTCTTTTGCACCCCTTTTGCACAGTGTGTATGCACGCTGCACAGGAGGGCACCATGATGCTGCGCACTGTGCGGACAGGCACACAGCGTCAGGGTGGAGTCGGGGTGGAGTCGGGGCAGGCGGCATGCAGTTGTCCCACCCCAACTCCACCCCCAGGCCAGCCTAAAGTGCCTGTCTGCATCCCCCCAAAATCTCCCTCTGATTTAAGAGGAAAAATTCTAAGCAAGATGCGCCTATATCATGAAGATGAATCCTTCAATTATATCATCCAGATGTTCAAGGTACCACATCTGAAGTTCTGAAGCATTTGTTAAATTTCCTAATTCTCTTGTCCCTTCTAAACTATTGGCTTGTGATCCAGCCAACAGTTTCATAACTGGGCTTCTTCTGATTTTGGATCTCTCTTGAGCCTAGACTGGTTTGTTGGGCACACTCAATACATACCTCTCTTTTTTATTGTTTTGTCAAATTTGATGGGCTGTTGCTAAAAGAAAGTAGACAGATAACAATAATCTAAGCTTTGGTAGATATAGTAACCTAACATTAAGGCATATTCTTCCTACCACAGTCCACATTGGCTCAGTTGAAACTGGTTAGCATCCATATTCCTGCAGTCAGCATATCCAGAGCTAAATGTGGACAGAACCAGTGTCTAAAGCAGATGAAACTAGAACTAAAGTGGGTAGGATTAGCTAAGATACATAGATGATTCTGGGTCTGCTGGTTCGTTGATTCTGCTTTAATCACTTCTTAGATCAACAAATCTATTTCAAACTGAGTTATCTTTGAAGAAATCTCAAGTAGCTCAAAATTTGGCCCTGTCAACTGTTCTGGGACTACATTGTGCCTGTACATAATGAACAAGCTTCAAGCAATCTGGCCTCTGTGTGCCTCAGTCCATCTACATGCAATATTGAGGGATAACAATGTTGCTTTAAGGTTTACAACTTGATAATGGATGTGAAGTGCTTTGAAAACTCCACATTACAAATAAAGTGGGGAAGGGGAGGAGAACATATAAAGCACCACTGAGAGCTTCAAACAAAAACAAATAAATAAACAGCAGCTGTTATAGTATCACTAGCGACAGAAATATTTTTTCCCCAGAAACCTCCTTAAAAAGCAACCTTTTTCCCCAGCCCCTACTCCCACTCAATGTTTATCTCTTTTCCTCAATGAAAAATGCTTTACTACATGCATGGGTTGCAGGCCTGTTTAGGAAGCTCTGTCCTCTAATCGCAAAAGAGAGAAACCTTAGCATGTCTACATTCAATAGCTGCTAGTTTGCACATCTCTCTAAGAGTATGAATACTATGTATTCATGTCATTTTCTGTTTGGTGGTCTTTCACCAAATAACAAAATCAGCTGACAGTTTTGAAACTTCTTTGTACAAAAGAACACATTCCACATTGTGCTGCAGAACCAACTGTTTAAGCATTTTGTCAGTAAATGTAGAAAGTATATGTGTTGAATTTCACTGAAAACCCATGTGTGTGGCCTAGAATGTGCCTGTAGCTTGACTGCAGAAAAAGATAGGTGATGATGTGTTAACCTCTATCAATGCTGGCATTTGGAATCCTCAACAAAAAGACCATCTTCAGCTAAGAGAAGGTAGCATTAAAACAAACAGCCTATCTGGGGGAGAGAAAATATTCAGTTTGCTACTACTATAATAAAAGGCAAAGATTTTTCCTTTGACAAGATTGTCAAGTCATATCCAACTGTAGGGGGCAATGCTCATCTCTATTACTAAGCCTAAGAGTCAGCATTTCAAAGGGGCAAAGGGCCTCAGCAGAGGAAGGGGAGGGGCACCCGCGCTCTCGGTGCCCCTTCCCCCTCCCGAGGTCGTCCTCGGAGCCGCCAGCCCTCTGCACGGCCAGCGCTCCGAAGACAACCTCCCGCCGCAGCGTCCGGACATGCTGCGGCAGAAGGGTCGCCAAAAGTGCACCGCAAGCTTTTGCAGCGCACTTTCGGAGACATATGAAAGGAGCGCTATTTTAGCGCTCCTTTCTTGGGGTGCCGACGGTGCGCCACGGGATCGAGGCATGAGGATGCCTCTGTTCCGCGGCACACCTTCCCAAGGCAGCCCACAGCCTCCCGTCTGCCGAGGCCCTAACAGGCAGGAAAAAATGGCTTGAAGCTGCCTTTTCCAAAGCCATGTTGAAGCCCCACCAACCACACTGCTGGCTCCCAAGGCGGCTGGAGTATGCGTGTCATGACCACACAGCACGGTTTCAAGCTGTGCCACTGGGTACTTTTCTTTTTTTTACTGTCCTGACCACCATCCCTGCACACCTTCGCAGGAGTGCACTGCCAGCGACTGCCATCCCATTGCATAGCTGTCCCTGTGAACCTGCACAAATTCGCATGTGCAGCACTTCACTGGGACAGGGCATCAGAGCAGAGGTGCCTTCCTACGCATTTTAACGCTCCTTTCAGGGCCAGCAAAAGGGTGGATTGGAGCCAAGGCATGGGGCAGCCTTGGCCCCAATCTTCCACTTCCCTGGGCAGCTCATGGCTGCCCATCTGCATCCCCCCTAAAAAGTAAAGGAGAAAGAGGTGAGAATATGTTCATATAAGGAAGGAACAAAGTGTGGATTGTGGCTGCATTAAGGCCTCAAAGATTCCCGCTACAGGCTGTAACTTGTCAATTGGTGAACATTTCTCTTTAAACCACAGTGAGATAGATATTCTACACAGTTCTCTACACCAGAAGCCCTAAGATCTATGTCTGGGACTCTTTTAGACTATGCAGTGATAGCACTATGAGTCCACTTTAATTGCCGTGGCTGCATCCTCTGGAATCTTGGGGCTTGTAGTTTGGTCAGAGGCACCACAGGAACTCTCAGGTAGAGAATCTTAAAGACCCCTCCCCTAAAATGCAAATCCCAGGATACCATGGGGATGTTGCCATGGAAATTAAAAATGGGATAATAGTGCCATAATATATCTGTGAGCTGACTTGGGTCCCTTTCTGGGAGAAAGGTGGCATAGAAACAAAGTGTGTATGTGTTGTTTGTGTAAGGCCCTTTGTCTTTTGTAATGATCTGCAGGACCATAAGAAATTATCCTGGCAACTAAAATTCTTTTCTGAAGATTAAATGACACAGTCAACTTAGATCAAGTTCAACATGTGTGATATATGTCATATTAAGTGGGTTCTATGAAAGTGGTAAACACTTTTTCAGTTATGCTACCTGATTCTGGCTCACTAAAATTTAGAATATGTGGGCAATATTTTATGAGGTTGGTAGGTGAGAGATATTGCCCCTTGAAAGCAATGGCATCTCACACTGGGGTGGGTCACCTAGTGGGAGGGGGGCTTTGGGGCTGGGGCTACAGGGGGAAGGGCCAAAAGGGCACACCAGGCAGGGAAAGAGAGACCCAGGGCACCCCTTCCTCCCTGCCCAGCGCAGCTTTACGTGCGAGTAAAGCCATGATGGACAAGGAGAAAGGGGTGTCCTGGGGCTTTCCCTCCCTGTCACACACCATTGCACACAGCAGGGAGGTGTGTGGGGACCACTCAGCTGGGTGTCACTCCACTTGTGGGGTGTCACCTAGTGAGGTCTGCTCACACACACACACCATGATGCTACTGCTTGAGAGCACTTTATAAGGTTTCCAGGGAGATGGTCTGTGAACCCAAGGAATGCAACACTCTATGGTGGGTTAGTGGGTGGGGGAGACTGTCTTCTAATGACATTGGAGATTATCCCACTACACTCTTAAAGCACCGAGTACTTTAACTGCTTAGACTGATTCCTGTTGCATTTTGGAGTTTGGAGTTCGGTGAGGCATAAGAGCTCTCTTGTTGAATATTCTAAATGCCCTTCCTAAGTTGCAAATCCCAGAATGCAACAGGAGGCAGCCAGAGCAGTTAAAGTAGAATAGCAATGATTTAAGAGCGTAGTGCTTTAAGAGTGTAGTAGGATAATCTCCAATGTCTCTATACAGAGGACCCCTGTCTCTCCCAGTTCACAGGCACGCAGCAGCTATTTTTCCAGGGGAGGCAAGTAGGTCCATTGCTGCAAGAGCAGGAAATCCACTCTCAGTTTTCCAGCTGTTCCTCCTGCAACTGCTCCCACATAGCAACAGATCTAATGATGGTCCTTTGTTTGAATATTTTTTGTTTTGTTTTTTACTTCACAGATTTTCTCTAATTAAGGGAAGAGGGAGGGGAAGAGAAACAATGGAAAAACGTGATATGGCTGCCATATTTATTTATTTATTTATTTATTTCATTTAAATGCCTCTTTTCTCCTGGAGTGGGACTCAAGCTGGCTTAAAACAAAAAATCAGTTAAAGCCTAACAAACAATTTTAAAAACAATTAAAATGATCACATTTTAAAAAATATAAAATGAATTTCAAAAGCATAGAAAAGTTTTTAAAAAGATGCACATACCCAAATAAGAAGGTTCCCTGTGAACAAATACTTATTAAAAGCTAAATTAAACAAAAAGGTCTTTGCCTGTCAGTGAAAGGAAAGCAGGGAGGGGACCAGCCTAGCCTCCTGTGAAAGGGAGTTCCAAAGAATGGAAGCAGCCACTGAGAAGGCTCTCTTTCATATCTTCACCAAGCACTTCTGTGATCGTGGCAGGACCAAGAGAAACCCTTCCCCTGAAGATCTTAGGGCTCTGGCAGGTTTGTATGGGGAGATAGGGGGTGTGCAGATGGGCAGCTCTGGGCCGCCCCAGGAAGCGGTGGATAAGGGCCACGGCTATCCCACGCCATGGCCCCAAGCCTCCCTTTTGCCACCCCCAAAAGAGCGACAAAATGCTGCTCCTTTTAGGGATGGCAAAAGGTCGCCCTAAGACCCAGTGTGCAGCTCTTCCTTGCCCTTTCTGGTGCAGCACATCAGAACACTGTGCTGGAAGGGCATCCTGATGCCGCATGCTGTGTGTAACAGTGCATGGCATCAGGATGGCGATGGCGTGGAGTTGGGGTGGCCAGCATGCAGCTGCCCCACCCCAACTGTGCCTCCAGGCTAGTCCTGGAGTCTTTCTAGACCTAAGCCATAAAGAATGTATAGGGCATAACCAGCACTTTGAATTCTGTCCAGAAATAAATTGGTAGCCAGTGAAGCTGTTTCAACAAGGGAGTTATATATTCCCTATAACTGTCTCCAGTCAGCATTCTGGCCACAGCATTTTAGACCTATTGTTGCCAACAGTTTCCAAAGGCAGCCCCACAAAGATTGTGTTACAGTAGTCCAAAGGGATGTAATCAAGATATGTGTCACTGTAGCCAGATCTGCCATTTCAAGGAATGAGTACAGGTGGCATACTAGTTTCAGCTGTACAAAGCTCTGTTTCAAGGACTCAGACAATAGTCTTGGTGAAAGAACAAAAAGTCTTTATTGTAGACCAAATACAATAATGATCAGTCAGCATTTAGAATGATACTGTCCTTTTCTTTCTTTTTGTCTGTACATATAGACTGGAGTTATCTAGGCCCACCTGTCTGCAATGTAAGAATTTGACTTTTGTCTGGTAATTGCAATGTAACTTTTTTTATTTCTGCCCGCTGACTTTTATGTAACCACTTCATTTCTGCCTGGTGACTGTGTTATAACATTTTGTTTTTCTCCCTAGTAACTGTGATGTAACCTTTTGATTTCTGTTCAGCAACTGTAGAAAAACTCCTCTCAACTGTTCTTTGAAATTGGTGCCAAAACTTAAACTCGCCTAATATAGATAACAGATGTTATATGTATATATACATATAACATAAAAAATACAGGATTATATATATATTTCATTATATATATATTTCAACTTCTTACATAATGGAAGATCTAAAACCCTTTTGGGTTCTTACATCCCACCACCCTATACTTAGCCTTTCCCATTGTTCCCAGATTTGTCCAGGTCATCCTGATGAAAATGCTGAATTAATTTGAGTGTGTCAACATGGTGTGCATACACCCATTCGTTCTCAGACTCAGGGAATATTGCAGCTTGTTTTTGTGGATTTGGGAGTCTAAGGGCCTAAGCAAACGGGTGGCCATGGGCCACCCCGGGAAGCTGCAGATTGGGGCTGAGGTAGCCACACTCCTCGGCCCCAATCTGCAGCTTCTCAGGCAATGGAAGGAGCGCTAAAATAGCACTCCTTCCATAAGACACCGAAGGTGCACTGCAAGAGGCGTTGGGCGCACCTTTGGCGTCTCTTCCACTGCAGCGTGTGTGGACGCTGCTGTGGAAGTACGTCGTCAGAGCACCGGTCATGTGGAGCAACGGGCACTCCGATGACGTGTTCAGGAAGGGGTTGGGGCACCCAGCGTGAGGCTGCCCCTCCCCTTCCTTGCCTCCAAGATGGCGCAAAGTGCCGTCTGCTTCCCCCCTAAGATTTTAGCAAACTCAAAATGTTGTTTGCCTTCAACTACCAAGGGTGGGGGTGGGTCCGGTTCAGTCTGTCATGGGTCCATTGACAGGGCTGGTTTCAGTAGGCTAAAATGAAATGCCAGATGCAAATGTCTGTTGTACATGGGCAAGTCCAATTCAGCAGTTACATCATTAATTAGGTTTTTTTTACAGTAAAAGGTCCAACAAATTTGGTTCTCATCTTTTTGGCTGACTGTCAAGTCTTTAGATGTTTGGTAGACAGGTAGACTTTGTTCCCAGGAGTTAAGTTCCATTTCTTGCTGTGCTTGTGGTCAGCAAACTCTTTGTATTCCCACTTATTCATTTAAAGCCGCCACTATCTGAGGCCAAGCCTCCTTTATTTTTGTAATCCACTGCATCAGTTGCACAGGGTACATAGGCTCTATAGTTAATAAAGGCAGCATCTTTGGTTTATATCCATAGACTATTTTAAACGGGGAATGCCCTGTACTCTGATTAATCACCCATTAAAAGCAACCTCTGCATGTTGTAATAAATCAAACCAGTCACCTTGTAAGTAACTGCTATAACATCTTAAGTATTGTTTCAGAGTTGAATTTGTTCTCTCCATCTGCCATCCAATTGGGGGTGATGAGAGGTATTTAACACAAGTTAGACCCCCCAGCATTTTGAGGGAGATGAACTGGCTTCCTCAATCACTTACAATTCTAGAAGATAAACCATGGAGCTGGTATATAGGGGAGATGAATAGATCAGATAATTTGGCAGCAGTTGGCAAGCCTTTGAAGCCTATAAAATGCACCTGTTTGGAGAATAGATCTGTTATTACCCAAATGGTGTTTCCCCCATGGCTATCAGGTAAATCAGGGATGAAGTCTATTGCTATGTGTTTCCAGGGACTACCGAGGTGGGCAAAAGTTGCAATAGTCCTCAGGGTTTTCCTCCAACTGGCTTGGCTCTGGCACACACTGGACACCCCTTTATATATGTTTCAACATCTTGTCTGATATCATCCCACCAGTACTGTCTGCATATCTTGTGCCAGGTTTTCAGGAAACTCCAGTGACCCGCTGTTTTGGTGTCATGACACAATTGAAGAACCTTCAGTCTAAGTTCCTAAGGAACATAGATTCTGTCCCTTTTGTACCATAGCCCCTCCTTTGATACCAGTGTACCTGGGTGCTCTTTAAGCCACTGGTTCTTCACAACTGCCTTGATAAACCTTTGTGTATTGGTCTCAAGTTGAGATCTCACCCATTCCCTTCCCATGGGACTGGCTTCAGGTCATCACAGCTAGACCCAGTTGTTGTGGGGTGAACACCATCTCTATAGGGGCCTGTTTCTTACTGTGGTGCTGCAGGAGCCTTGATAAGGCACCAGCTAAAACATTTTCCTTTCCTGGAAAGAATTTCAGCTTGAATTTGAAGCAGTAGAAGAACTTGGCCCACCTGCTTTGTTTGGGGCTTAACTTTTTTGGGGTCTGCAAATCCTCTAGATTACAATGATCTGTCCAGACCTTGAAAGGAGGGTGCGCCTTTCAAAGACTGATGCCAAGTTTACAGAGCCCACTTTACAGCAAAAACCTCCCGCTCCCATGTAGGCCAGTCCAGTGCCACCCCTTGAAACTTTTTAGATGGGGTGGAGCCAGCCAAATGGCCTGATAGGACTGTTCCAAATCACCAGATGCTTGGAAATAAGAATTGTAGTAAAAATAGACTCCCAAAAGAGGAATTAACTTTTCTGAAGGTGGATTCATGAAAATAAAGATATAAGGAAAGTGTTGAGTTAAGAGACTTTGCTTTTGAGGATGTAAGCACAAAAATCTTTGTTTCCAATTTGGATGAAACTCCGAGTGAAGCTGACAGCCATTACAGATTTATGACACAGTTGAGGCTTTATGAATGGAGAGAAATAAATTAATGATTAAAGATAACTTATGTTTTTTTCAAGCTTGGGAAAAATTAAGATATAAATTGTAGAAGAACTTTAGCTAAAAAAATGTGTTAATGAGGAGTTAAGAGAAGCTGTGTCATGAAATAAATGGAGGAGAATTTGAGGGAAGGTGAATGGCAGGCTTAATGCAAAAAGGGGGGGGGAAACTGAAGGAAAGAAATTGTGGCAAAGACATAAAGACAGAACTAAACTATCAGATAAATCTTGGGAAGTTTAACATTTTTAGAAGAAAAGACACACTCCTCACAGGAACCCAAAATGCTGAGAAGCCCCCCCCCCCAAAGCTCCCTCTTTACAAGTTTCACAGGATCCAAAATTTCCTACAACCATTCCAAGCTCTGAGGGGGCAGGAAGGGAAAGAGGAGGAATAGAAAAGAAAGAAATGGATTGTGATGAATTAATGAAAAAAATCACAGACATTATAAAGCAGGACAATGATTTTAAAAAATCCTAGAACTTAATAAAATGTTGGAGAGAGAGAGAGGAAATATGAAAAAGGAGAGGGAGACAGAGAGGAAAGAGTTGATTAAGGCAATAGAGAAAGAGAGAGAAGTTATGACAAATAAATTTCAACAACAAATGGAGCTTGAAAGGAAAAGTTCAGATGAAAAATTCATGAGTATGCAAATAAAAATTCAAGAGTATATATTAAATATATATAAGATTATATATCAAATATTAAAATTCAGGGAAATAAAAATAAACTTACTGAGATGGACAGGAGACTTATATACCTGCATGATTATCAGAGAAGACTAAATTTTGTCATGAAAAACATACCAGAAGCTAGGAAGGGAGACAGGAGAATTGATTTGTAAACAGAGATATTAAGATAGTTACAACAAATCTCCTCAACCCTAAAATGGACTGAAGCGGACTTGGAACATTTCCATCGTATTGCATGAGGGAGGGATAGAATTACACCATGAGATGTGACAGTGAGAGTTGACTATTATAATAAGAAAGAGGAATTGACGAATATGATGATGAAAAATCCAGAGAATTTAAAATATGGAGAAGTGAAAGTGGAATTATATAATGATTAATGCTCACAAACAAAACTGTGGAGGATATCAATAAAACCGTGTACCATTTTATTGTTGAAGACCAAAATTCAATATACCTGGGGATATCCTGTGTTCTTAAAATCTCATTGGGCGGGAAGAAGATAGAGGATTGAATCTGTGGAACAAGGATTGCAGCTGTTAAAAGAATTGGGGATATACAAGGAAAGAGTGAAAACAGTTGGAGGATCCACAGAAACATCTGGAGGAGCAGGAGTAGGAGCTGGAGAAGGTGGAGAAACACTTGGAGAAGTTGGAGAAGGAGCTGTGGCTGGGGCAACTGGAGGAGAAGAAACATTGGGAGCAAGTGAGGGAGTTGGAGTCCCATAGATGAAAGACAGAATTGCTACAATCAGGTTAAAAAAACTAAGTTTATTATTTTTATGAGCACTTGGGGGAGGGCAAGTTTGGGCCTTTTGGATGTCTTCATCACCCCTCCCCACTTGGGTAGCCTGGGGGGCTGGGGCTAGAGCAAAATGCCCTAGAGGATGGGACTGGGGAGGCAAATGGGGTAAGGGGGAGGAGGGGGAAAAGAGAGGGATAAGAGAAGGGATATGGGAATGGATCACACCAAGTGGAGCCATTAGAAATAGAATTGAATTAGGTGATGTCAAGAAAATTGAAAATCTCAACTTTAAACACCAAGGGCTTGGGTTCGGTGATCAAATGAAGGAGAATCAAAGCATTACTGAAGAAAGACACAGCTGATGTCATATTTCTTCAAGAAACATAAAAAAAGATGGTGTAAATTAACGGAAATTGAATTGCTCAAGGATTTATGAGAAAGCACATGGAAATTCCAAATTTAGGGGTGTAGCAATAATAATTGCAAAAAATGTAATTTTTTAATAAATAATGTGTTAAGAGATGATGGTGGAAGATATATAATAATACAGGGGGAATGAAGGGAGGATAAATATGTATTAGCAAATGTATACGCTCCAAATGAAAAGCAGGAAGAATTTTAAGAGAAAATATGAAAGGAAGTGGAAAATATACAAGAACAATATGTGGTCCTTGCAGGTGACTTTAATATGCAGATGGACAAGATAAAAGATAAATCTAACCCATCAGTAGATGTAGTAATACAACAAATGTAAATAAAATAATGAATAAAAGGGAACTGAAAGATGTATGGAGATTAGTAAAGGGGGGGGAGAGAAAATATACATATTATTCCAAAGTACATGAGGCATATACAAGAAGATTATATTTTGTTTCAAAAATATGCTAAATAAAATCCTGAATACTGAAGTAAGGAATATAGGAGTATCAGACTATGTGTTGGTGAATGTAGAAATTGTTGTAAAGAAGGATTGTGAACAAGTAAAAATTTGGAGATTAAATATTGAATTATAAGGAAATTTAGGGGGGGAAATTGAAAGGAATGGCAAAAAAACATGGGAAATAAATGATAAAGATCTGTCAAAGGGGTTACTATGGGATACCATGAAGGCAGTTACAAGAGGAATATGTATAAAGGTAACATGCATTTTTTTAAAAGACAAGAAGAAAGGAAGAAGAAATTAGAAGTTTATATAGAGATACTGGAAAATAAATATATAGTAAATAAAGTTAATAAGACATATGTAGAATTGAGGGCAAAAAGAGAGGAATTGATAAAATGGAGATAGATGTACAAGAAAATTTGATTTACCCTAGAAGAGGGTTGTTGTTGTTTTTTAATATAGTAATAAAAATTCAAAAATGCTGGCTAGATCCACACAAAAGAAGAAAATAGAAAATATGATAAATATGATTAGAGACAAATCTGGTAAAATATGCAGAATGATGAAGGAAAAACTAAAAATCTTTGAAGAAATTTATAAGGAATTATATCAGACAGGAGATAATCCTGTGGATAAAATAGAGAAGTATATGGAAGAGAATTGGGAAATAAAAATAAAGGAAGATAAAGGATTACTGGAACAACCCATTAAGTAGGTAGAGATAGAGGAGGTAATTAAAAAATTGGAAAATGGGAAAGCTCCAGGAAGGGATGGATTGGGATCAGAATATTATAAAGTTTTTGGAAAGATGTTAATCTCAAAATTGCTAGAATTATACAATACTATAATGAATGGGGAGAAGATACCGACATCGTGGCAGCAATCATTAGTAATTTTATTACCGAAGGTAAAGATTTAACAGACCCAGGATCATAGATCCATATCATTCATAAACCAAGATGTGAAGATTTTATCAGCTATTATGGCAAACAGAATGAAGAAATGCACATATAAATATATAGGAAAGGATCATTGTGTATTTGTGAAAGGAAGACAAATGTCAAACCTAGTAGGTAGAGTACTGGATAAAATACATGTAATGGGGGTGGGTGGGATAAGAGCAGGGATCTTGGCACTAGACATATTTAAAGTGTTTGATTGTGTGGAATGGCCAACATTAAAAGTAATTATGAAAAATTTAGAGTGGGGGATAAAGTAAGGGGATTAATAGAGCAAATGTATTCTAACAATTCAGCAATAGTAATGGTAAATGAAATAAAGGTGACAAGAGGTAGTAGACAAAGATGCCCATTATCACCAATACTATTTGCAATGGTGATAGAGATACTAGCGAATGTTATAAGAACAGATAATAGCTTAGTGTGGTGAACAGAGATCCAGCTGGCCAGTCAGGAGGCAGCTAAGAGCCAGCCAATGGGAGTTCAGCTGGGAGAAATATAAAAGCCCAAGCTGACAGTTAGGGCCTAAGCAGATGGCGCAAAGCGCCGTTTTCGAGGCCAGGAAGGGGAGGGGCAGCCTCACGCTGGACGCCCCAACCCCTTCCCGAACACATCGTCAGAGCGCCCGTCACTCTGCATGGCCGGCGCTCCGATGACACACTTCTGCTGCAGCATCCCCACACTCTGCAGTGGAAGAGGCGCCGAAGGTGCACTGGAGGCCTTTTGCAGCGCACCTTCAGCGTCTTGTGGAAGGAACTCTATTTTAGCACTCCTTCCTGGGCCTGGGACGCAGCACATTGGGGCTGAGGAGTGCGGATACCTCGGCCCCGATCCGCAGCTTCCCGGGGCAGCCCCATGCCACCCGTCTGCTTCCCCCCATAGAGAGGAGAAGAAGCTTTTTAAAATATATATATATATTATTAACATATACTATTCAAACATATCTATAAAGTTGACACACCAATTTCTTTTTCAATAATTATATACAAACATTTACAATTGACTTCCAAAGTATCTCCAGTTTGTACTCAACCTTAGTTCAATGTTCACTCATTGTCTTCATATATATGCAATTTTAAATATTGAATCCACTGTGTGTTATAACAATAGCTTTAATTATCTTGATCTTTAATAGTCACTTTTCACCTATTATTTAGTCAGTTTACTAATTTAGGGTAACCCATCAGTCTATATCTCTATTCAATTAAATTTTCTCTTTTACAGTATTGCAGAGAGGAGAAGATTTGGGTTAGAGGATGTGTTGGGAAAGTTAAGCCAGTGAGAGGACTGTGTTTAAAGTGTTCCTGAGGGAACTGAATTTTAGAGAGATAGAGAGTTTAGAAAGGGTAAACTCTGAACACATACAGAGCTCTGGAAGAGAGAGAGTTACTGTGGTGTTCTCTCCAGTTAGATATTATTAGCCAGAGGGGCTGAGGTACTGTGATTGATTTTGTAACATATGTTATAAGTCTGTAACTAAGAAAGATTATGATAGCAAGTCCTGAAACAAGTTACCTTTATTTCATGTTGATGTAAAATAAACTTTTCTTTTTTTTTATTCCAACATCACTTGGCCTCTGTTTTAGACATAAAACATGCTACTAATATTTTGTTATACTGGAGGAGAGATTACATACAAAAGGCAGTGTGAGTCCTTGACACTTTACTAGTTGGTAGAAGTGGGGATATCAAGTTCCCAAAGTACAGCCATCTAGAATTAAAGTGTAAAAGTAGGAAGGTGGCAGTAGTGTATGCCACACTTAGAAGGAATAGAATTGAAAACAAAACATAAAATTAGCTTATTTGCTGATGACACATTGTTAACTACTAAAGATTTAATTGATAGGTTGGGGAAAATAAAGGAACATTTAAATGTGTTTGGTGAGATGACAGGGTTACAGATTAATTGGGGGAAATCAGAAATGATGTTAAGGAATGTGAATTTATAAAGAAAAGAAGTTTAGAGATATGACTAAAAAGTAGTATAAAATACTTAGGAATAATTATAACCAAAGATATAAAGAAAATGGAAGAAAAGAATTTGGCAGTATTAAGGAAAGAAGTGCAGGAAAAATTAGTAGAATATAATAATATTCATTTATCATGCTTTGGAAGAATAGCATTAATTAAGATGAAAATATTACCAATTTTTTATTTATTTATTTAGAATGCTACCATTGAAAGTTTAGGAGACTGAATTGAATAAATGGCAACAACTATTGCATAAATATTGTAATGGAGGGAAAACAAGTAGATTAAAGGTCCAGGCAGATGGCGCTTTGTGCCATCTTTGAGGCAAGGAAGGGGAGGGGCAGCCTCACGCTGGGCGCCCCAACCCCTTCCCGAACAAGTCATCGGAGCGCCCATCTCTCCTCATGACCGTCGCTCTGACGACGTACTTCCACCCCAGCGTCCGCACACGCTGCGGCGGAAGAGATGCCAAAGGTGCGGACAAGGCCTCTTGCGGTGCACCTTTGGCATCTTGCGGAAGGAGAGCTATTTTAGCGCTCCTTCCAGGGCCTGAGATGCTGCAGGTTGGGACCGAGAAGTGCGGCTACCTCGGCCCCAATCTGCAGCTTCCCGGGGCAGCCCATGGCCACCCGTCTGCTTAGGCCCTAAATAACAATTTTGATATAAATCACAAAAAGAGGGAGGGTTGGGCCTTCCCAATATAAGAGGATATTATGCGGCTATCAATTGAGATATGTTATGGAAAGTATGTCAGGTGTGGGGACTTAGGGCCTCTACAGACCGTCCCAAAGGGTGGCCCAGTGCCACGCATCTGCATCCCTCCTTTGAATGGTTAGAGTTAGATACAGATGACACAGACAGAGTGTGGAATATTATCTTTAGGGAATTTACTAGAAAAGAAATTAAGATAATTGGAAACCCATTTATAAAAAATATATTAGAAATATGGAGTAAATATATAAAAGAGCTAATGACTGAAGATTCAATAATAACACCAATAATAATGGAAGGAAAATTTCCAAAGAATCTGAAATGAATGCTAGATAAGGAGTTTAAAAAGAGGAAAATAGATAAAATAGAAAATTGGGTGAATTTAAGTTATGGAAAGAGAATATAAAGGAAAAAAACTTTAAAAGATTTCATGGTTCCACTGCATACAATTAGAAGAATGGAATAAAAATTGGAGGGAAAGGAATGTAGAAAGATAAAAGCAAACACAATTTGAACAATTAATACAGAAAGGACAAGAAATGGAGGAAAATGAAAACCTGAAAGGAATAATTAGTAAAATTTATAAAATGTTGATGTAAAATAAAGGAGTAAAACAAAGGAGAATATATTGGGAGGAATATGGGGGAAAGAATTAGGATGTAAAATATGTGATAAGGAATGGGATAGAATTTGGGAACAAAGACATTTGAAGAATCTATTGGTATGGATTAAAGAAAATACTATAAATGATATGGGAATGGTATTTGACACCAGTGAGATTACATAATATCTATAAGAATACTTCAAAAAATTGCTGGAGAGGTTGCCAAGAAGTAGGGACATATATGTGGTGGCAATGTAAATATATACAAAAATTTTGGGGAAAAGTGATTATAGAAATAGAAAGTATTATGAATGTAAAAATAGATAGAAGTCAGAATATAGTATTGTTATCACTATATAATTCAAATCTGTTTACAGCAGCGAGATTCATTATAGCAAGATGTTGGAAAACAAAAATAAATGTACAGTTAGAGGAATGGTATAAAGAGGTGTGCAAAATAGTGATCAATGATAAATTGACATGTAGAATGAAAGTAAAAAAGGGATTATGGGAAAAAATGATGTTGATGGAATTTGGAAAGAATTCATTGAGAAAATACTGAGAAAAGAAGATGGAAATTTACCCCCACGGGAGATTGAGATTCTGGTCTGAATTCAAGGGTGGAAATGGCCCTAGGGAAGGGGAGCATGGAGGTGGGATATAAAATATATAATATATTTAGCTAAATTGTAATAGAATATAGAAAATATAAGTATGGAATTATGTATTGTATAAAACCTACATGTATGAATTTTAGTTTCAATAAAAAAAATTAAAAGAAACTTTTTAGACAGATAGACACAGGGCCTAAAGGTTCCCTCTGTGTCTTTCTGCAGTAACATGGCTCCCAAAGCAAAATCGCTGGCATTAACTTGCACAACAAAGGGAAAATCTGAATCTGGGTGTTTTAAAATTGGTTTAGTGCTGAACAAGTGTTTCAAGTTTTGGAATGTTTCCTGACATACAGGAGTCCATTGTATTTTAGCAGAGGGCTTGAGCTTGAAGCCCTATTCGTGGGCTTTCTGTTTTGGGTAGCTTTTTGTTTTTAACAAATCTGTTATGAGAAGGGCTATCTTGGCAAAATCAGGGATGAATTGTCTGTAAAAATTTGCAAACTCCAAAAACCTTTCTACCTGTTTTTGAGTCTTAGGTGGGGGCCAGTCTAAAACTGTTTGGACTTTGGCAGGGTTCATCTCTATTCTTTTTGTGGATATTCTATAGCCCAAAAAGTCCAATTTGTCTGTGTGGAAACTACATTTAGACAATTTGACATATAACTGATTGTCTAGAAGACATTTCAACACTTCCAGTATCAATTGAACATGTGAGTCTAGGTCATGGGAATAAATTAATACATCATCTAAATCAGGGGTAGGCAAACTTTCCCCTTTAAGGGCAGAGGGACTTCAGCTCCCAGAATCCCAGGATCTATTGGCCAACATGGGACTATTGGCCAACATGGCTGAGGCTTCTGGGAGCTGAAGTCTCTCAGCCCTTAAAGGGGAAATGTTGCCTACCCCTGATCTAAATATATCAACACCCCGTCAAACAACAAATCATGTATTATTTCATTGACCAGTCTCATGAACACCTCTGGCAATCCAGGTAGCCCAAAAGGCATCATCAAATAATCAAATGCCCCCAGGGGGCGGTTGAAGGCAGTCTTGTGTTCACCCCCTCCTTAATTTTTACCCGGAAGTAAGTGTCTTTCAAGTCCAGTTTGGTGAACACTTTCCTGTAGCTAATTGTCTCAACATGTCCTTCATAAGTGGAAGGGGTTACTTGTTAGTACTGTAGATCACATTGAGATTATGATAATCCATGACTAATTTCAATGGGCCATCTTTTTTCTCCCTGAAAAACACTGGGGCCACGAACATGGAAGCTGATGGGCGAATGAAACCTCTGGCCAAATTTTTCTCTATCAACTCCTTGAGGGTCCTTAGTTCCAGTGGGGTCATTGAATATAATTTGGGCTTAGAGGATTGGGCCATGGGTTTTAATTCAATTGTACAGTCAGTCTCTCAGTGGGAGGGGGTACTGTTGCTCTCTTTTTTAGCAAACACCTCAGCCAAGTCTCTATAAATGGAGGGGTAGCCCAATTGTTCTTGCCATCCAGTCAGTCCTGCTCATGAAAAGGGACTGACTGGATGGCAACGGCCACTACCTTGCCCCCTTTGGGGTTTATTGGTTTGACTTGCAAGATGTATAGAGGAACTCCACTTACCATAGGGATATGGCTGTTCGGAGCTGTTGGCTGCCTTCCGCCACTGTCTAAGGCAGCCTTGGAATTTTTTTGCCAGCTCTATGTCATCTTCTGAATTTGTGTCCTCTGATGTTTCTGCTGGCACAGCTGTCTTGTGGGTTGCCGCCTTGAGCGCCTGACTGGTTGTGGCTCTCTTGCTTGGTTGCCACTTGTCTTTTGATGGGTTGGTATTAGATGGCTCTTTGAAGGTCATCCTGCTTGCATTGTCCTCGTGGGGCAATCAGTTATGTGGTGGCCCTTCTTGCCACATGCCAGACAGAGACCCAGCTTCATGCATCATTCCCTCTCTAAATCTCTTTGGGTTTTCTACTGGTAGTACTGGGTTTCTGGCTTGCTGGCTTCTACTCTGGTCAATTGGACCTCTTCTTTGACCAATTCACCTTCCCTATCCAGATGAATCCATTCTCTCATGGTGCATGGATTGTCCCTCAAGAGGGCCCACTCCAAAAGGTCCATCCTCAAGCCTTCTTTGAAGTATTGTACTTTTATCCCTTCAGGCCACTCAGGAGCTTATGCTGCCACACTGCTAAAATTCCACAGCATATTCTGACACAAAGTGGTTGTCTTGTGCTAATGTCATCAGTTTAGTGTGTGCTTTCTTTGCCCAAAATGGGTCTTCAAATTTGTAGGGACACCATAAAGGGTTTGTAGGGACACCATAAAGGCCTGAAGGTCTCGAAGCTCTGTGGCTCCGCTGTCATACAGTTGTACCAATCAGTCCACTGCTTTACATTCCAGGTGGGTCACCACACACTTCACTTTGGCCCCTTCATTTGGGAAGGTTTGACACCACTCATTCATGTGACCAGCCACTTGGGCCAAGAAGCAGAGTAACCAATTTGTCCTCATCCAGAAGCATCCTGTCTCCTGAAACACAGAAAGAGCACACTTGCCTCTCCCATCATCTAATGGGAGAAAAATGAGTTAAAAGACTGTATTTCTTTACACAAGCCAATATGTGCTTTAAGATCTATAAGGAGGCCTTTCTCTCAGTCCCACCACCTTCACAGGCACATTTGTTGAGGACACGGGAGAGAGTTTTCTCTATTTTATTTTATTTTTGCCTGTTATTTGTAATTATGTTTTAAACATGTATTTAACTGCTTTAAACATAATTTTAAATATATTGCTGTTTAATTCTTTGTGTAAAATAAGATTTTAATTTAATTTTGTTTTAAACTTTTGGAAGCTACCATGGATCCTGGGAGAAAGATGGGATGTAAATCTAGTAAATAAAATAAAATATTCATACCCACCACCAATGTCTTCTTGGGCCATCCTAGCTTCAGATGAATCACATCACCAGAATGTGATTTCACCAATTATGAAAGTTTCTTTGTCCATCCATAAGAGGTATTTCTTCAGGGTATACATGCAGATAGCTCTACTTACATAATTCTCAGGGTCAAGAATTACAGAGCTAGAAAAGTTTCTGCATCTCTTTGCAATCAGAGAGTCTTGAAGGTGTCCCTGAAAGGTCATTGAAACCAAAGCAAAGCACATAATATCCCTGTATTCAAACATGTCCTTGCCTCATATGGTTAAAAAAAAAAACCATACATTTTTCTCATACTTTTTTTCCCTAACTGTGAAAAAAAAATCTTTGGATATTTGCCAGATCTAATATTCTAACTCTTATTTAAATTGAAATATGGTGTCAGTCTTTAATTCTAAGTAGGCTGCAAATGTACAGAGTACATTAAATTGAATAAAATCATCAATCAATGCAGCATTTCAGCAGGGTGATGGCAGCAGCAGCTGTGTGTTTGCATGTGTGTGTGTTTAAAAAAAAATGTTTCAATGAACACAAATCTTACCCTAAGTTGAATACTATGTAATATTACTCACACTTTAGCTGACCTTCATAAATATCAAGTCCTTGGAATCAAATGTCTTGACATTTAATATGTTCCTGCAGGTTAAACAGGACCACATTGCATCAGAGGGTCATATGTCACCCACAGCTTTTTGAAAAACTTATCATTTTAATGAAGATACTCAATTCACATTCAGTAATGAAATTCTGGATGAGCTGATTCCATTCTGCCTTTTTGGCAAGCCTGTTCTTCATGTTACTTGAAGAGATGATGTGCTTCCACATGCCACTGCATTTCTTAGTATGTGTGCTAATTACTTTGCTTGGACCCTGAACTACTACTAAAAAGAAGATGTCTGGAATTCTGTTGGGCAGTTACAAATATCACATTTGTAACACAATAAGTTACAAATATTTAACTTAAAAGTGTGCATTCATAACTGCTCTGTATTCACAATTCCTACATAAACTCTACTTTGGAAGCTACTTAGGGACCATGAAAGTCCTCCAAACCCCACTTACTAGTAAGCAGCCACTGGGATTGATGGGCGGCCATTTTCCTGTCAATCAAATGTGGCTTCCTGACAGTTCCACCCTCCTATCGCACAAATGATCTATAGCACAAGAGGGAGCTTTTTTGGAGGGTCTGGCTGAAATCCACTATGTCGTACATAAAGGTCATGCAGGATATGATGGATGAGAGTAAAAGAAATAAAATACTCTTAACTGTTTTAAGGATGATTCTGTTATTCAGGTTTGCTGTTGGTTGCAAGATGTTCAGGCCTGTGATACTCAGGTGTGAACTGCAACAACTCTTATGTAAGGAAAAGAGATGAACCTCAAGTGCCTTGAGTGTACAGTATGTTGAATGGAGCAAGATTACTTGTGTTTAGTCATATCTACAAGGAAGCTACAAGCCTTCCTCTATGAACTCATGTTTGTTAGCTTTTTGTCATATATTCTGCATTACATTTTCCCATGTGTCTGCTCTTCATGACTGGTAAAAGTTCCTTATTGCTTGGAAAGATGATAGACCATCAGCCTACTCTGGGGTGAGGGCAGTGATGTATATAGTGGTAAATTTTGAAACTTTAGAAAAAGAATACACAAGCAAAATATGAGTCAAACATGTGATGCAGTGGTCAAAAACTCCAGTACAACTCTAGGCTATATTAACAGTAATATAGTACCCAGATGAAGGAAAGTAACAGTACCACTCTGTTCTGCTTTGCTCAGACTTCACCTAAGGTAATGTGTCCAGTTCTGGGCACAACAGTTCAAGAAGCATGTTGACAAGCTGGAATGTATCCACAAGAAAGCAACCAAGAGGGTAAAAAGTTTAAAAGATTCAGGAACCACAGCCACTCAACAACATACCAAAAATTATTTTCCATTGCTGATGCAAAACAATACAGCATTTGACACAGATCTAATCTGTTTAAAAGGTTTAAAAACAAAGCTCTATGGAGTATAGCTTAGAAAGCTACATTTACATTTCAGAAGAAAAAAATGAGAAAACAATAGTCATCTTTAAATATCTGAAGAGATGGAATATAGAAGGTGGAGCAAGTTTCTTTTCTGCTTCCCCATATACTAGGACATAAATCAATGGATTCCAATTACATTGAAAGAGATTCCACCTAAACATTAAGAATTTACTGTTTTACAGTTTTTACAGTAAATAGACTATGGTGGGGGGTGGAGGTGGACTCTCTTTATTTGGAGATCCTATAACAGAGGTTGAATGTCTACCTCTTGGAAATGTCATATATATATATATATATATATATATATATATATATATATAGTTGGACAATGCTGCCCTTGAAGTTCCTTCCAATTTTATGATTCTATGATATGGAAAGATGAAATAGCTGTATATTCAGATTCCTAGGCAAGAGAGATTTGATATCCCTTGCTTATATTAATTAATTAATTCATTCTTTTATATCTTGCCTTTCTCTCAGCAATGAGACTCAAGACAGCTAACAACATATTTAAAAATGATACAGACTGAAACTATAAAAAGCTTCAATAAAAGTATAAAGATGATGATGATAATGATGATGATGATGATGATGATAAAAAGCAAAGCATAAAATTTCACTAAACTCTATTCATGAAGCTGCAGTAAAATACAGATAAGTGTATCTTTATATAAAAATTGTGGCCAATTTTTATTACTACTGGAATGCAATAGTACTTAATGCATTATATCACGACTGTACTGTAAATATATGAATACAAGTCATTAACAAGCAAAAAAAGCATGTTATTACCTCCATATGTGACGGTCTTCTCTAACTAGGATTTTTTTAAAAAAAATAACCCAAAAATAGCATATTGTATGTTATCATGATTGCATTTTTGGTGAATTGTAGGTAGTTAAATGATAAATAATAGTACAGTGATTAGTGGAAACAACTTGAAGGCACACAACAACAAGATTTGTCAGTGTGTGGATGATGGGTGTTGCAGTGATGCTCTTTGACATCCAGCAGAATCTCCAGGACAAGCTGGCTGCTGTGATCCACAGCCACTTTGTATCTCTTACCATCAACTGGCTCAGCCTCTCTTCTTCAGGATACTGTCTTCCTCAGTCAAGAAGACACATTATAAAGTCCAAAAGCATAGTTTTATTAATGCATATAAAAGAAAAATAAGATAACTAAGTAAAATCCATTGTGATGAACTTGTCCAGTTCAGCCATGAAAGATTACATCTTAACAATCCCAAAAGCTTAGGATCTCAACTTGTTGCAGTTGAAAGTTAAGAAGTTACAGATCCATGTTTCCAGATCCAGGAGTTACATTATAAAAGCAGTATAAACATACTAGAAGCCATCTCCTAACTCCATGGTTAAAACCACTGCCAGCCAGACATGCACACACTCACATCTTGAATTAAAAACATTCTTAAACAAAGGATTTTCTAGGCCCTTCCCATACTCCACCTTCTGCGTATTAACCTTATGTTGGTTGGATAATGCCTGTATGATGTATATTAACCCAGCCTCTTGCTGTCCATCATCCACCATGTGGTTTCTTTCTCAAGACCTAACGATGTTTATGTATTGTTATCAAGGCTTTTCTCATAACAAAATCTGTGTCCATGAGTTGTACCTTTGGGAAAGTACATGTTTATGACTACTTGGCCATCTAGTGTTGGATTCACTTTGTTTCTCTAGATGTTGTTCTCATGAGGAAAATTCCACACACACATCTCTACATTTCACCTTTGACTGTATAACCCATCCATATTCTAACAAGATTAGTCATTTAACAGTCAGTTTTCTAGTAGCCTATTTAATGAAATTGATTTTTCAAACCTTAAAAGTGAAATACTCAGTTAAATCACTGTAATTCAAACCTCTCTTAATTTTAGGTTCAACTGAAATCAGTGCTAATCTTCTGGCAACATTGAAGCATGCAGATAACTTTTTCTTCACCTGTTTCAGCTTTAATTTATCACCAGGTTACAGTAAGTTACAGTAACATTAACAATAATGTAAAATGTTACACATAAATTAAGTTAAATATCTTGAATATTACACTAATGGACAGCTATAGTTGTTCATTTTTCTTTAGGTATGTTATATAACCTAAGAAAATCCTCTTGATGTCCGGCAGCACCTTTGCTGAATCCATGACTTTCTTAAGGTGCAAAGATACACACTGTGCATTAATCCAGAATGGTGTTTACCCTGTTTTACATCACACAATTTAGAATGGTTTCTTGATGTATTTTATCACCTCCCATCCTAATGTTCTCCTCTCTTTATTTTTTAAAAATATCTGCACAAATATAGTACATTTTAGTTTGTTTGTGGGCATCTGCTTGTTATGTTGTGATGTTAAATGTGGATGCATACTACCCCTTGAACTCCCCTAGGTGTGTTTTAGACTGTTCCAATCCTTATATAGTCTCTTTCTGTTTCGGTTTCTGAATCTTTAATTTTTTTCCAATTCTATACAGGGATATATTGCTGCACTAAATTTCTCCTTGAAATAAGCAGTGAATGATTTTAGCAATTTTCTTCCTGCTGCAAAAAAATATTTGCAGAGTTTTTGAAGCCTATTTACAATTTTTGATTTGTTGTGCACAAAATTCACATGTTGTTTGGTGCAGGAGGGAGTATTTTCTGTGCAGAAATATTTCTGCACAGAAATATAATTTTCTGCATAGAGAATGTCAATTCCTGTGCAGAAAATGCTGTTTTCTGCACAAAACAATCACATGAGAATTTTCCTTAAATAGGTTCCAAATAAAGAAGATTATCATAGGTCCAAGATTATTCTTACCAGGGTTTCTTGATACTTGAAAAACATTGTTTTTTTATCTTTAGACCATTGTTTGAATATTTTCAAACAGTCTTTTCTTGAAAACAGAGCAATAGCATCATTACAGTTTACTACTTTACCTCTAAAGAAAAAAAAGTTAAAAGCCAAGTGGTCTAGAGACCTAAAACTCTGTTGTTGTTGTTGTTACTACTACTACTACTACTACAGTGGGACTTCATTATCCATGAATTTGCCATCCACAGATTTAAGCATCTGCAGACAGCAAGCCCACGTTGTCCCCAATGACAGCACATGCACACAGCCATGCTGCCATTGGGAACAAACTGCAATGAAATCCTCCTTCCCTTCCTTCCTCTTCCTTCTTTCCTTCTTTCCTTTCTCTCTCTCCCCTCTCTGCCCCTCCAAGGCTTCTCTCCTGGGCTTGCCTTCAGGGGCAGTGCAGAGGCAGAGGTTGGAGACTCATCAGCCAGAGGGAGCCAGAGCTGAGGCTTGGGTCTCAAAGGTCACACCCCCCCCGACCCAACACCCGGGACCGAACCGCCAAGCTCAGAGACCCAAGCCCTGGATCCCTTTGACTGATGGGCTTCCAGCCTCCACCTCCAGATTGCCCCCAAAGCCAAGCCCAGGTTGGAAGCCTCAAAGAGGGAGGGAAGTGGGAGAGAGGAAGGAAGGAGGGAGGGAAGGAGAGAGAGAGAGAGAATGTAAGGTAGGTAGGTAGGAAGTGGAAGAGATGGAGGATTTCAGTGCATTTGTCCCTAATGGGGGCATGGCCACATGGCCACTCTGCCATTAGGGTCAATGGGACTTGAGCATCCACAGATTTTGGTATCTGCTGGAGGGAGATCCAAATGGATCCCCATGGATACCAGGGGCCAACTATATTATTTTCTTTTCTTACATCCTGCCTTTGTTCCAACATAAGGACTCAAAGCAGCTAACAATAAATTTAAAAACAATATAAGTTAAAAGCAGTACAACATTAAAATATATAAATATAAAAAATTTAAAAAACAATTAAACAATTTTAAAAGTTAAAACAGTTATGAATTAAAATGCTAAAGTCTTTAATAATCCTAAGATGCTAAAAATACAAACCATAAAATTTAAAATGTAGAACATTTAAATCCCAGCCCTTATCAGTTTGAAAAGGCCTGACAGCATAGGAATGTCTTTATTTGCCACTGAAACAATAGCAGGGATGGAGCCATCCTGGCCTCTGTAGGGAGGGAGTTCCAAAGCTTGGGAGCAGCCACTGAGAAGGCCCTCATTCTTGTTCCCACCAAACGCACCTGAGAGGGTGGTGGGACAGAGAGAAGGGCCTCTCTGCATGATCTCAAAACTCTAGCCCCATAAAGTGAGATACGGTCCTTCAAATAACCTAAACCCACACTGTATAGGGTTTTATAAGCCAAAACCAGCACTTTGAATTGTTCCTGGAAATGGACCAGCAGCTAATGGAGCTGTTGCAACAAGGGAGTTGTATGCTTCCTGGTAGCCAGCTCCAGTTAACAACTTGGCTGCAGCTCTTTGGGCCAACTGAAATTTCTGGACACTTTTCAAAGGCAACCCCATGTAGAATGCATTACAGTAATCCAAACAGAGTGTAACCAAGGCCTGTATCACCATGGCCAGATCTGACTTCTCCTGGGATGGCTGCAGTTGGGTGCACTAGCTTGAACTGTGCAAACACACTCCTGCTCACCATGGAAACCTGGGTTTCCAGGCTCAGTGCTGAATCCAGAAGTCCCCCTAAACTACAAACCTGAATTTTCAGGGGGAGTGTAACCTCATCTAACACAGGCTGAATTGCTATTCTCTGATCTGTCTTTTGGCTGTCCAGGAGCACCTCTGTCTTGTCTGGATTGAGCTTCAATTTATTTGTCCTTATTCAATCCATTACAGCGGCCAGACACTGGTTTAGCACAGAAACAGCTTTCTTGCAATTAGGTGAAAAGGAGCAGCATACTGATGACACCTTACTGGAGAACCTGATGAACACTGGTGACTGGGTCTCAATCTTTCAAAGAGGCAACTCACACAGTGATGGTGAAAGAGTATCCAGGTGAAGGAAGAGGTGGTAGATGGGAGGCACAGTAGCTGATAAGCTCCTACTGCTTCACTCCCAGATAGTCTTTGGGTCCTCCTCTCTCTCTTTGCAAGGGTGCTGTGCCTTCTACCTGTGTGTTGTTAGGTTTTTAAGGGATGGACATGCTTGTCTGCAATATTGCTGAGTTACAGATGAAGCAGGCTGGGACTGACTGATTATGAATTATCAGGCAGGATTTTGGAGAAAACCTGGGGTGTCCCTAAAGTGTGAGATCCTGGAGATGTACCCAATTTTGTCCCCCTCTAAAATCATAACTGCTGATTGTTGCTGCTGCTATGTAATTTCACGTCAACTCCAATGTGTAATGACCCCATTTGTTGGTTTCTATTGGCAAGATTTCTTGAAAGGGTTTTTTGCCTTTGCCTTGCTCTAAGGCTGAGAAAGTGTAACTTGTCCAAGGTCACCCAGTGGGTTTCCATGGCTGAGCAGGGATTGAGACTCAGGTCTCCAGGAGTCCAGGTGTATCACACTGGCTCTTCCATCATTGCTGATACAGTTTTTATTGAACTTGGGACCCATAGTGACCCTGCACTATTCTCCGGAGCAGAAAAGTATGTTGGCCTGTTTATGTGCTATGCACCAACATTTCTTTATGAAGCTTAGCATCCCTTCCCTTTCCTTAGATCATTTTTCTTGCCGTCTTCACTGGTGGCAAAGTCTCTTCTGTTTCTAATCTCCTGCAGCCTCTACAACATTGTATTTAATGAATTATGCTCCTCAGGAGGAGGGTCAGTGAGAGAATTAAGCTGCAAGCCCTTAACAGGATCCTTGGCTGGAGGCCAGCTCTTTTCTAGGCCGCTTTCCTGCCTGAGGTCTACCACAGCTGGAGCAAAACAACTTGCAGGTGGTTCAGTGGGCAGGAGATCACACAGTCTGGGCTGATCCCACCCCTCAGCACTGAGGGGAGAGTCACGGCCGCCTGCCATTGGTGGCTGACAAGGAGCAGGAAATATCTGACAGCCTTGATTAAGAACTCCCAGGCGCTGAAGTTTCAGAGATTCAGAACCCTATGCGTTCTCTCTTGCTCTCTCAATCTCTCCCTCCCCAACAACATAATAGTCCCCAGAGCTTGGAAGTGTTACTTTTTGGACTACAGCTCCAAGAATCCCTAAACCAGCATGGCCACCAGGCTGACTGGAGGATTCTAGAGCTGTAGTCCACAAAGGTAACCATATCAAGTTCAATTTTTGTCATATCAGTCCCTTTAGAGTTCTCCCCAGCTTCACTTTAAATTAATGTGTACAGCATATGACATGATTGCCATACCGATCGGTCACTTCTTTGCTTTGAATTAAGGATTTATGGTTGGCCCTCCATTGCCACCTACTCCTTATCCACAGATTCAAGCATCCACAGCTTCAAAATGGTTTAAAAATATATAAGTTCCAAAAAGCAAGCCTTGATTTTTTTTCCCATTTTATATAAGGGACAGCATTTTACTACACCATTATATTTCTTGGGACATGAGCATCCACAGATTTTGGTATCCACATGGATTCCTGGAACCAAACCCCAGTCAAATTGAATAGCAATTATTAGTATGAATTCAATTTCTTTATTCCAGCCATTCAATTATTAGTATGAAGAAAACAGTCTTGTATATTTAAGCCATCTAGGAGTAAAAGATCAGGAGCTCTTCAGGAAGAGTGCAGCAAAATCCAAAAAAACTTTGTGGTGATATTTTTATTAGGACAACCAAAAGGTCCAAAATGCACTGTGAAAAATGTTGAAGCTCACAGATTTCTTCATCAGGCATGAATGTTAAAAGTTACTTTAGAGGAAAAACAGACAATGGAGGATCAAAGACCTGCATATTTTCTTGAGATGTTAGAGCTGAGTTTAACTGGTACAGGGAGATTTTGTTGTCTAAATACTCTGAAGGCACCAGATCCTGTCTGATTTTGGCAGATAAGCAGGGTAGCTCTGGTTAGTACTTGGATGGAGATTGCCGATGCATGCCAGGTGCTGTAGGCTATATCTCAGAGAAAGGAGCTGGCAAAACCACCTCTAAGTATTCCTTGTATAAGAAAATCCTGTGAAATTCATGGAGTCACCATAAATTGACAGGCAGCTTGAAGGCACATATGGAGGCTTGACACAGATAAAGGCCACACACCTTCCTGGCTGTATGGCAGCTGTAACACAACACTACAAACACAAAGACTTAAAGCCAGACTTTTAAGTTACACATTCCAAGCTCACTACCTTAATCTGTTAATTTTCAATTCTGCCACACAGCATTTTTAAAATAAAAAAATCTCAAGTTCTGAGCTTCATATCCCAGATGTGAAAAAAATGTGAATGTTGGAAATTCTTATCAAAAACAAACTGAAATGAAAATCCTACCCATTCCTAACCAGGAAAATCCTACCCATTCCTAACCAGGAATGTTCAGACACACATTCCTTCCCACCATATCAGAAAACTTGCTCCTATAGAACAGGCTGGGGGTATCCTTTCTACTGTTCCATCTGGCAGAAGAAAGAGTGGTCAAAAATGGTAATCAGAAATGTGCATACACAGAGAAGGATTTTAGACACACACACAAGTCTTTTGTGGGGCAAGACACTTTTAAATACTTGCACATTCATCCTCTCTTTCTATCATGCACACACAGAGACACACACACATTCTCCTCCCTACACACACAGCAATGTAACATTTTACAGAGCTTGGAAATGCCAAAAAAAAAAAACCTCTACAAAGTACAAACTCCAGTTTTGGACTACAGCCCCTAAGCAATCAGAAGTAACAAGTGGTACTAGTGACAAAATGTTGCATTTTGAATTGTTCCTGTCTAGTCAGCCAGCTAGACAGTTTCTTCCAGTCAGTCAGGTATACCTCCTCTCTGGATAATCTGTTCCATTTCCCTCTTCCTCCCCCTAGTTTATTTGTTTCTTCTCTGCCCTTTCACCATAACACACTCAGCATTGTCTGGTCACCCAGCATGCTCTGTCCTCATTCAGCTATTTGTTTTTTATAGCATGCCCCCATATATTTCGTCCCCCCCCCCAATCTAAATATTTTTCTTTCTTGTTGTTAACTGCCTTCAAGTCAACCCTGACTCATAACAACCCTGTGGATGAGACACCTCCAAGACCCCCTCTCCTCCACTGCTCTGCTCAAGACCTACAAATTCAAGCCTATGATCTCCCTGATTGAGTCTGTCTATCTGGCATGTGGTCTTCCTCTATTTCTGTTGCCTTCTACCTTACCTAGCATTGTTATCTTTTCTAGTGAGCCATGTCTTTTCATGATGTGGCCAAAGGACAACCACCTCAGTTTCTTCATCTTTGCTTCCAGGGAGATTTCAGGTTTGATCTGGACAAATTTTGGAATCCTCCAACTATGCATGGACCTCCTTCTGCACCATACTGTATCTCAACGGTGAGAAAAGTGCAGCCTTAGAAAGGCATGTGACACCCCCCCCCAAGGCTTCTGGATTCCATTAATTGTCCATTTTCTGACTCTTCCACCTCCAAGGATCATGTTTCCTCTCCTGAAAGCCCCCCAAAAAGTCAATTCACCTTTTCGATAGATTATTGGCCTCCCTTGGTATCTGGATGGGGTTTGGTTCCAGGTTCTCCTGTGGATACCAAAAATCCATGGATGTTTTAGTCCTGTTATATACATTGATGTAGTAAAATAGTGTCTCTTGTACAAAATGGCAAAATCAAGCTTTAGAATTTTTTGGTTGAATATTTTCAAACAGTGGATGGCTGAATCTGTAGATGCAAAATACAGAATACAGAAGGCCAACTGTACTATGGACGTTATCACACGGGGGCAAATCTGCTGGTTAATCCACACAAAACCCAAACAGAAACTGGATTAGTGCCTCGTGTTTTCACACAACGTCGCACAGAAACTGGACATAAAGTAGACAGAAACTGGTGTTAACCGAGATCTTTTGAAATTCGGTTTGGAGGAAATGCAAATGCGCAATTAAGGTAAATTCACAATTAAGGTAAATTCGCCGTAATGTAAAAAGCAAATGCACATTTGGAAGCATTTCCCCGCATTTTCCCATGGTTCCACGGGGTCCTGGAGGCAGTGCGTCTCCTTCCCCCTCAGCAGATGGCTAATTGAGCCGTCTTGGGGGCAGGGGAGGGGAGGGGCAGCTGCACGATCAGCACCCCAACCCCTTCCCCAGGTCGTCCTCGGAGCGCCGACTCTCCACATGGCTGATGCTCCAAGGAGGACCTCTTTGAAGCGCCGACCTCCGCATGGCCAGCGCTCTGAGGATGACCTGGGGAAGGGGTGACAGCCATGGCAAGTGACAGCCGCGGCAAGCATAGTGTGCATGTGCTAGAAGATCATTTCTAGTACATGTATGGGATTTTTTCACTTGTGTGTGAACGTTAAATGTGGTTTCAGCAGGAGCTTCCCTTAATTGCGCAATTAAGGTAATTACGTGTGAAAAACATTTGCGGAATCAAGGTTTATTTTTGGTTTATTTTCAGAATTTGTCATTTCCAGTTTATTATCACTTTGTGGCCCACGTGTGATAACGTCCTATGTAAACATTGCTCAAGATGGATCACTTTAGCTACATCTCTGGATGCAACCTCCAAAATCCAGACAACCCAACCAACATAGGGATTTCTGTGGTGCTGGAGAACAATAGAATAAGTGAAGAATTATCCAATTCTCTCTTGGCAGTGGTATATTTTGTGGCAGACAGCCCACCCTGCTAGCAGAACATTATAAAGACTTTAGATAAGAATTAATATCTAGCTTTCCTCTCCCACCCAGCTTTTTTTTCCTGTATTTCAGTTTTTAACCCAGAAGCAGAGCTTGGAAGAGTAAGTTTTAGTAGTACAACTCCCAAAAGGGGGAATTCTGGGAATTTTGAGATTTATAGCCCCAAAATGTAACTTTACTTACAGGATATAACTACACTCAGGGCTTCTTTTGGCTAAAGAATAAATGAAAAAATGTTCAATAAATAAACCAGCTGCTAGTGTGGCATTCCAGATATTGTTAGACTGTTTCAACTTCCACCAAAGGTAGACAACATAGCAATGGGTACTGCAATGCAACAGCATCTGGATGGCCATACGTTGAACACCCCCAGTCTCTTTAAAACCCATAATCGCATAGAGAATGCTTTTTGTTTGTTGATGGCACAAGTCATAGAATCACAGGATGCTGTCAAACTCTTGGTCCTTCAAGCTTAGTACTGTTGACACTGACTGATAGCAGCTCTCTGAGGTTTCAGTGAGAAATCCTTTATTGCCCTAGCAGGAGATGCCAGAATTTGAACCTTGGGTCTTCTGCATTCAAAGCATGTGCTCTGCAGCTTAGTCCTAGACTCACTCATCCATGAATTTATCTATGTTCCTTTTAAATCCATTGGTAGCTATTGTTCTTCACATTAAAAATAAATGTAGTTTTCTTTTTCCACAGTACTAATTGCTGAACATAGCCAAAGAAATTGGTAACAGGTTCTCTGTTCATGAGCACAGAGCACATATGTATTATTCCAGAAAGAAGAGTAATGGGAGTGGTTGCTCTTCTAGGAAAGCAGGGGAATTGGAAGGGTTACATTGTTCTGGTTTTACATTGGAACTGATATTCAGAGCAGTAATAAATCATGGACTTGGCATAACAGGCAGGATTAGCACAGGTGCTTTACAAGCCATTCCTGCCTCATCCTAACTCTTCTGCAGCTACTAGTGGATGTCAGTAGAGGCAATGCTTGGAGGGAAGAGTCAAATACCAAATACTCTGCAAAGTTCAAACTCCTCCAACAACACGATTTAGAGCTACCAGACAGCAAGTGAACATGGGGGAGGGGGGAGAAATGTTGCAGAGACAATCGGGTTGCACATAATTCTTCATTCTATCACCCTTCAAGAGCAATCCTTTTCCAGTTTTTTTTTTTTTTAAATGCTGAATGTCTAGAGGCCCACCATCAGAAGAGTAGGAATGCTGTTTAAAATCCTCTTTAAAAAGACATCTGATGTGCATCATCTGCTTCCACTCTGGCTCTGAAACAGCCACTGATGTATGTATTGCTAAGATGAAGCCAGAGCTTGGAAAAGTGGGGGGGGGGGGGTTGTTGGACTACAACTCCCAAAAACCCCTGCCTAGCCAGCATGGGGGGTTTCTGAGAGTATTAGTCAAAAAATTCATTATTCCACATTCTAGGTGAGGTGTAGCATTAGGACAGACAACCCAATAAACTCAAGGGGGATTTCATCTCAGTAAATGTTTTTGCTTAGAACTGGACTGAAAGACCACAGTCTTGTATACATTGCTGTGTGCTGAAGCTAAGTTGGAAATCACCACTTGCTGGATGAGCTCTGTTAGTTCACAATCAATTTCAGATGACCTGATAGAGACTTTTATGCAGTTTCTCCTTCTCTTCTCTTCACCTTTTACTACAAATATCTAGCACTGGACTGGACTAATAACTTTTGTGGTCTTATTGAAAGGGGTTGTAACAAGGGCAAGCACTATTGACCTATTGGCTGCATGTCCTCCTGCCTTCAGCTCTTTTTGCATGCCTCCTTGGCCAACACTGCTGATAGAAGCATGCCATCAAACTGGTAGTGACACCAATGAAGCCTATTTCCTTCCCTTACCATCTGAAGGGGAAGAAGATACTTTGTCACTTCCAGTGTGTAGGGTTGTATGGCATAGGATGGCACTCTAAGATCATCTTGCACCATAGAGAGACACTGCAGTTGTTGTCAAATTTTAATGGCAATTGCATTAACAACAGGAACCTCAGAGACAATGACCAATTTGTGGTGGCTGCTGATTTGCAGAAGCAGTGCAGCTTCCACTAGGGAGTCCAATTTGTCTCTGTGCTTGAAGCCTGCACTATCATAATCAGTCACTAGATGGAGGTCTTCTCTAACCTGCACATGGATTGAGCAGAGTAGATATTCCATGGTGGTGTGCATCATGCCAGAGTGTACACCTTGAGATGCCAGTGCCCATGAGTACACTCAGATATTGTGGTCACAATGCCTCCAACCTTGATTGGAAAATGAGGGTTTCAGGGCATCAAACTAAGGATTCCAACCTTTGCAAAGTGTAGCATTTTCGCAGCGTTCACAAAGGAGAAGACTTCCCAAACCAGTTTCAGATGTATGGATATTTAAACAATTAAATAAATCAATTTACTGGGGGGGGGGGGTTCCTAACTGTTATGAAGAAATGAGATATGAACAAATAAGGGGGACTCAACATTGGAATTATACATATTATACAACTGTGTCCCATGGTGAGGTCATGAAATAAGCAGAATCTCTTTGCTGGACTTATGCATTATTTGTTCCCGTTGTATAGCTGGAGAAGCAGAGAAGACCAGTAGTAACAAAGTAGTTACAAATAATAATAATAATAATGTCAGTCAACAGGTGTACTGGAGGACCACGTTTACAAAAGCACACTATCATTATGTAATGAGCTAATCTCACATAGCAACTTGAAAAGGTTATTCAAATGGCTCTCCTAGAATTACTAGCTTTTGGGAAATATTACTGTTGTTCTAAATTCCACACACAAATTTAATTTGCCCCCTATTATTCCCAGACAAATTCAAGCAGCACTTAGTACCACTCTCATGGATGTGTATAGTAGAGATGTGGGAAGGGGCTCTTATTCACCACCACAACCCACTGTAGAAAATTACTGTGCCACTTCCACATGGATAGCTTTAAATGGAAGGATGAAGCTGCACATCTAATCTGCCTGCATGGGAGCAGAAAAATGCAAAGGATGCCCTTTTGTATGCAAAGATATTGTAGAATGAAATGCATACTGCTATCCCATGATGTGCAAAAAATAGTTTGCCAAGTGTTGGCAGAAACTCTTATCGTTGAGGATGCTGTTGCAGTCCCTTGACATCTGGAATACTGTTGTTTGCCTACCCTGTCATGAGTTGGATCCAAGATTTAGGCTGCATCTGCACTGTTGAATGAATACAATTTCACACTGCTTTAACTGGCATGTCTCAATGCTATGAAATTCTGAGATTTATAGTTTTACAATGTCTTTAGCCTTCTCTGTCAGAGAGCTCTGGTGCCACAACAAACTACAAATCCCAGAATTCCATAGCATTGAACTATGGCAATTAAAGCAAGATCAAACTGCATTATTTCTGCAGTGCAAATACAGCCTTGGCAAATCTTAGAACAGCCCCACTGACTTCTACAGAATTCATAACTAACTTGATCCATTGGTTCCAGTGAGTCTAGTCTGAATAAGTCAATATTCCATCCTTGCATCTGAATAAGGTAAATCAGTGACCAATGATATGAAGCACAAGCACACTATTTCCTACCTTATTGCCACTATAGCTGCCACAGCAATAAGCAGCAGAACAATTCATAGAATGAGCCAGCACATGAACCATGTGATATCCCTCCTCCAGTGTTCACAGAGGCCACAGCCTCTCTCTAGAAAAGGAAATAAAGTTACAATTACATGACATCAATAAGTTATAATCATAATGTAACACAGGTGTGTCTTTGCAGTTGCAAAAGGAGCTAATTACAAGTAATTAGCTATTTATACCTAGTTACGTTCAAGCTCTATAGGGCTAAATTGCATTGGCAATCATGCAAGTCTAGCTGATGGTGACAGAAGCTGGGAATTGCAGTCCAATAGCATCTGGAGGGCAGAAAAATTCCCACTTCTGGACAAAGGCATGACCAATTCAATTTGGATCTAACCCACTGTAAGAAATCCTAAAAGTGCAGGATCTCAGAATGAATAGTAGTGACTTCTGAAAATCTCCTACAGTTTCAAAGGATGCTCCAATACCAGCAGCCAAGAGTAAAATTAAGAGCTGCATAAATGATGGTACATTTACAGATGCATTAATCAAAAGCCACTTTGATCCCCTGATATGATTCAAATAAGGCACTTGATATTTGATACCAGTCCATAGCATGCAGCACTAATAAAATTTTGGCCCATACATATATCTTTATAAATATGAAAGAAGAGGTGTGCTAAAGAAGTTGATTAATAATCACTCTGGCTCAAGCAGCCTTGAACATCTGTGTATTACACTCATCTATTAAATTATACCAATCTGTATTTTAATAAGTAAAAGATACCTGTGCTGCCATCCATCAAAATAAACTCAGGAAACACTTAATATTATCATCATTTTTCTTGCTTGAACACAACTTATGAAATATGAATCCAGTATGAAGAATGCTGTACTTGCTGTTATGATCAAATATGTTTTTACAGGTGCACCAAATATTCCGTTTTCATTTCACTTTCAAACTGTTGAAAATATAAAGCATGTTTTATGTTCCATAGGTAGGCAATATTGCTTCTTCCTCTCCACCGCCCCCTTCCTCACATGGCACCCATTATTATTGAATGATTACCACATCTTCTTTCTCAAAAGAGGCCATATAAGTAGCTTAGTAATGAAAAGACAGGTCTGTGGAACAAAGAGCATTTAAAACATTTCTAGCACTCCTTAGCATTGTTGAGGCTGAGGCACAAAATTACACAAAAAAATGGATAAATATTGTGAAATAAAGTGTGTGCATTTGATTAGGTCAAGCTTCCCCCACATAAATGTGTATGCACACACAGAGACACACATAAAAGGATATTTCATATCCATTATTACATCTCACACCAGGGGGGGGAAAGTATTTTTTCAGGGAGACAAATAGCTTAGGATATTTCACAACAATACTTACAAAACAGCCATTTAGGTCTGATTTATACTACCCATCCAAACCAGAGATGCCCAGAGGTTTCCATGTAAGTAGTGAGGTGGGGTCACCATAAATTGTATTTCAGCCTTGAAAACATCTATCCAAGGTTTTAACCTATTTGGGGATAGAAATCAGCACCTTGGATAGTTCTTTCGAAGGCTGGAATAAAACTGAAAGTGGACCCACTGTTCTACTGACAAAAAGCCACTAGACAACCCTGATCCAAAGAGGAGGTGAGGTTTTAGCACCTGATACGTGAATTGTGGGCTGGGGGGGGAGCATCCTGCAGGGGGGGTTATTTCCGAGAAGATTTGAGACTCTAGATTAAAATCAGAAGGTCTAATAAAACTTTGTGAAAAGGGAAAGAAATAAAGTTTTTAAGTGGACAAAGGACACAGTAACGTGAAATGATGAAAACACCTTTTTAAAACTGGAAGACTGGCTGTTTTGTATGCACTTTGCAAGTAAAAATGGATTTTAAAAAGAGAAAAACTGTTTTGAGAAAGTGGAATTTGTTTTGACTGAGAGACTTATATCACTGAAAGCATAATTTTGCTAGACTTATTTGGTGAGAAGACTGGAGGCAATAATGAAGATGCAGTGGAGATGAACAACATTGAATACAGAGCAGAAAATGACAGATGGAAAGATTTTGGAAAGAAAAATAATGATTTTTTGTGGTTACATAGATTTTTGGAAAGGGGAAAATGGGGTAAAAAGGATAAAGATTAATAAGAATGCCCCCCTCAGGTTTTCTGTAATCTGTTGATTGATATCCAATGTGTGAAAATGCATAGGTTTGGTAAAAAAAACAAAACCTGAAGGTGATATTTAAGTAGGAAAGAGTAAACAAATAAGGATTGGTTTAAGATGTTAATATGTGGGTCATAGATGGAAGTTGATTTAATGTAGAGAAAGTGGTCATAAGCTTGTTGAATTAAGACATTATCTAAAATAGGGAAATGTTATTGCCTTATATATTTAGTATAGGTTGCCTTATATATTTAGGATAGCTATGAATATGAAAATGGGGTGTATAGATAATTAATTAAGGAAAGCCAAAATTATTTGTGGAGGGTTGGGAGACACAGTTGAAGTTATGATAGATTGATGTTAAATCGGAAGTTAAAGGAGGTAATTTGATTAGTTTAATGAAAGTATCTATAGTTAAGAAGATTAGTAATCCTTATATATATATATATATATATATATATATATATATATATATGAACTTTGTGATTGTTAAGAAGTGAATTTTATGGAAAGGAGGTTAATTATTTAGTGTATGAGAAAAGCATTTTAAGTTTTTATAGATTAACATAGGTTAACCACCAATGAAGAGAAAGTTGGAAGTCACTTTTATCTTTCTTGTACTTGTTACCCCCCTCTTTTTTGCTAGCTACCTTTTTATGTTTTCTTCTCCCCTTCCCCACCCACCCATTGTTCTATACATTTAAATGGTTTTCTTATATATCTGGAAATTTTTAATGAAAATAAAGTTTAAAAAGCGAGATGCCATTCTAGTTGGGGAAGGGCTGGTTTAAACAATGTGTTTGACAGTGACCCTTTCTGTTAGCTTGTGGTACAGACTTTGCATGCCCATTCATGCTCCAGAAAATGCCAGAAAACTGCAGCAGACTGTTCTCTTAACAGGTGAGTTATTGTGGCAACACATTGTTGTCGTGTGCCTTCAAGTCATTTGTGACTTATAGAGACCCTAGGTCACAAAACCTACCACTGGACTGTCTTGGCAAGATATGTTCAGAGGATGTTTGCCTTCCTCTGAGGCTGAGAGAAAGTGACTTGCCCAAAGTCACCCAGTAGGTTACCATGGCTGAGCAGGGATTCAAACCCTGGTTTCCAGAGTTGTAGTTTAACACTCAAGCCATTCTTGATTTGTGTTGGGCACTCTTGCTGGTGTCCTGTTACCTATCTTAGCAATTCAATAACTGGGTTTCTTACTGCCTCTGTTACTAAGGGGGGAAGCAGATGGGCAGCACGGGGCCACCCCAGGAAGCTGCGCCACGGGGCCGAGGTATCCACACACCTTGGCCCCGTGGCACAGCTTCACCACCCCTGGAAGGAGAGCTAAAATAGCGCTCCTTCCACAAATCGTTGAAGGTGAGCCACAAAAGGCAGCCAGCGCACCTTTGGTGACTCTTCCGCTGCAGCGTGCAGAGGGCCGGCTGCTCCGAGGACATTTTGGGGAAGGGGTTGGGTTGCCCAGCGCATGGCTGCCCTCCCCTTCCTTGCTCTGAAGACGGCACTTTGCGCCATCTGCTTAGCCCCTTAGTTAAGTGCATACACATTTACATTGAGTAAAAAGTTATACTGGAGTCTAACCATGGTATATAACATCCAAGGCCAATCAGATTGTATTGGCACCTGAACTCCTCTCCCTGACTCACTGACAATGAATAAAATAAAATAACAATAATGTAATACCCCACAGTATTATGATCCCAAAAGGCTGCTGTCTGAAGCAGGTGCCTCACTCCACTTGGTATTGGACCTGGTGGGTCATTAGAAGTTCTGCTATTTCAATAACTTTTTCAGTCTCTTCATCCCCATACCAGAAAAGAGCTAGCTACTAAATGTCTGAATTCCATATCACTGCTAAATAAAGTTAATTGTTTCTTTGGGGATGGGGGTATAGAAATATAATCAGCAGAAATATAGTGAAAAAATACAGTTTCCCATCTACCAGATATAAAAGAGTGCATTTTTAGGAGGGCAAAATGAAGCAGTTGTGCCACCAAATAAGAATGCTGCCCCCAGTATGAAGTTTTCCTTCAGTTTCCAAATGTATAGTATTGCAGTGACTTAAAACTTCGTCTAAGCATTTAGAAATACAGTTTAGCTACCCAAAGAAAAAGGGGCAGGCAAAGTTACAAAGGGAATGTGAACACAGCAAATGGAAGAATTCTAGATGTGATGAATTTTCAATGTCTCACTCTCTGCAGTGCTGGAAATTTGAGGACTGAATGCAAATTTTCATTGAGGGGGTAAAATTATTATTTGAGGGGGCAACACTCTCATTTTGCCTCCTCGCCATAGCTACACCCCTGCAGAAAGTTAGTAAAGATCCTAGAAAACACATCAAGACAAGAGTGTTCACAGATTTCATGCTACACAAAACCTAAGCAACACAAATCCACCACCATTTGCATTCCCTTTGTGTCTCCTCAATGCCCAGGACTTCAATTTATTTACATTTCTGTTTGTACTAGTACCTTGTTACTTGCATGTCATGGATGCTTTCCCACTTCCCTAGGGCTCATTCCCACTTGCATTTAAACTGGTTTCCAAGTCACATAGATTTGGGGTTGTTGAATCGATTCACACTGAAGTTAACACTATGTTTGCAACAATCAAATGCATGGGATCATGGGATCCAGGCATGTCAGGGGGAAAAACTGCCCCACTGCCATACATGGGGCTATGGGATCCAAGCATGCCGGGAGATCAGTTTCCCCCTCACTGAGTCCATGGCTCCCTGCACTCAAGAACCCATGCAACATTGACCCTGCGCAGAACACAGGAAGTGCCAAAGTTTAAAAAAAAAAAAAACCAACAAAACAGCTGCATTATCTCCCCCCAAGGACCCCCCTGATTTCCCCAATCTCTGCCCCACAGGCAAAAAGGGCACCAAAACACTGGTAGAAGTGGAAAATAGCTGCACTAGGATTTAAAGGGACTACTTTGATAGCACTGGAAATTTAAAATCCTAAGGAGCCTCACAAACTTCCGTGAGCGCCAAAAGGGGAGGGGGGGGGAAGGGGCAGTTTGGCAAGATCTTTGGGGTGGAATGGGTACCATCCCTCTGACCACCCTCTACCTGTTCTCCCTCCCTCCTGGGAGATCCGAATGTGATGAGACACACATTCACATTTGTTCAGCACCTGTATTTCAAAAGAACCTGCATTTGATCCATTTCCAAAAGAACTGGGTTTTGGTTTTGGTTTTAATTGTGCCGATTCACCATAATTCAGATCGATTCAGATCAAATATGTTCAGATCTGAGATTGAATCACATGTGAATGAGGCACAAATAAACTGATCTGCAAATCGATTTAAATCTAGTTAATTTTCTCTGATCACTGGTTTCAGTGGCTTCACATCTGGGCCCAACTCAATAGCAAAGAGGAAAGCATCAACAGCATTGCACTCGCACGCCATAAAAAAGTCATCTTTGAAAAGTAAATGTAACCGCAATTTGTTTGAAAAACAAATTGAACTGAGGAGTGCGGAATCACTTCAAGGGTTGGGGTTTGTCATCCCCCCCCATCACACCCCAAGAAGGAAAAAAACAACGATCATCAAAGCACTCGTTCAGTACAGGTGCAACCAACATTGAAATTGCTGCCCTGCCAAAATTCCAGCTGGGGTGATGTCAGCTCTATTAATGGGGACTTGGAAAACAGCTGATGGGAGGACAGAGAAGGGGAAACTGAAAATACAAAGTTTCACAGAGTGGGAATAGCTTGGCAATGGCAGAAATAGCAGGGCAATCTCTATTTGCTATGAGCATGGCATCAGGAATGGAAATTAATTAACACATTAAACAGCTTGAGTGTATGTCATTTACTCAAGAGAATAGCCTAGATTAGTTCAGTCAAGCTAATGGAGGGAAGAGAAAGTGAAGGCAATTAGCACTGGAAGTACTATATATGTATGTCATTTCTCAGATTAAAAGAACTTTGCTTACAAAAATTGTTCGATTTTTGTGAGTTTGGTGTTTTATGTTAGTTTTTTATCTGTTTATATGTTGTTTTTTATACAATTATTTTTAAATAAATAAATAAAAGATCTTTGCTTAGAAAAAGAAAGGCTCCAAGAACTGAGAACTGAAACTGAATGTTTTAAGACAGGGGTAGGCAACCTTTCCTCTTTAAGGGCCGAGGGACTTCAGCTCCCAGAATCCCGGGAGCTATTGGCCAACATGGGACTATTGGCCAACATGGTTGAGGCTTCTGGGAGCTGAAGTCCCTCAGCCCTTAAAGGGGAAAGGTTGCCTACCCCTGTTTTAAGAGTAAGAGCACAAAGAGTAAGAGTAAAAGCACAAAGGATTTAAATGATAGCCCCATGCAGTATCAGAACCATTTGACTAAGATACTAGTATAGTTTTGTTTTTGCTGTTGGTGTTATGTGACTTCAAGCTGACTCCAACTTATGACAACCCAGTCTTTGGGTTTTTCTTGGCCATGTTTATTCAAAGGAAGTTCGCCACTACCTTTCTCCTAGGCTTAGAGAATGTGACTTTCCCAATGTTATCCAGTAGAATTCCAGCTCTTGTCTCCCAGAGTCCTTGGGGCTTTGCAGACGGTGCAAAGTGCCATCTTCAAGCCAAGGAAGGGGAGGGACAGCCAGACGCCAGGGCGCCCCAACCCCTTCCTGAGGACATGATCAGAGCACCCGCCATTGCACATGGCGAGTGCTCCGATGACGTCCTTCCGTCTCAGCGTCTGGAATGCTGTGACACAAAAGATGTGGAAGAGGCGTGTGCCACCTCTTTCAGCACCCTTTCTGTGGCTTGAGGAAGGAATGCTATTTTAGCACTCCTTCCAGGGCCACCCAAAGAGTGGATTGGGGCCGAGGACTGGGGCAGCCTCGGCCCCAATCCTCAGCTTCTCGGGGCGGCCCATGGCCGCCCGTGTGCAGAGGCCCCTAGTCAAGCACTACTCTGCTCTTCCTGATAGTGCAATATACTGTATTTTAAAGGGCATAGGGTCCCCTCTGGGTACAAAGTATAGAGAAAGAGCAGAGAATAGCATATAGGGTGGAACCATTCTATATGTACAAGAGGGCATGGTGATAGACAGAAACCTCCAAAGTAGCAGAATCCTCCCTAGAACTATGTGGTGAAAAGTGGATACAAGCTCACCGAACTCAGTGGGACTTTTTTATTTTTTTATTATTATTTTATAAACATATACAAACTTATTTACATTCATTTGCATATATACCATTACATCTACTTACATAATAGACAATAGCGGTACTTATTTCTAAGACAATATCTATCAAACATATGTAGGTTTTTATTTGTACAAATAAAATTACTTCAAAAATGAAATAATTTTCCTTTCTTTTTTTAAAAAAAAACTATTTACTATTCATTGCTTTTACATATTGTGCTGAGCTAGAGACTGTATACAAGCTTTTGTTCCACTTGATAAGCAATTTCTGAATGTATGTTCTCATTCAAACAGAGAGGATGACACATGTCTTCCAAATTAACTACATTTGCAAGCTATAAGCCTGGATGATAAACTTTAGTGCAAATCATATCAAATGAACGATGTGTAGACTAACATATTTCACCCCAAAGTGGCTGTTTAAGAAGTGAGAAAGGCTGGAAAATTCATCACACCAGCTTGGCACAGCTCAAATTAAACAGCAAACAATGTTTACATGGAAAGAAATAGCAGAAGAGAACTCCTGCGTGCCTAAAGCAAATACAGCTAAGAGACAACATATGATTTGTAGTGTCACACAAGTATAACTGCTTCCCAGGCAAACATGCTCAGAAGACAGGTTGATTTGATGGTGAACATATGATGTGGAATTACATCTCTTATAATGGTAGATTTCTAGACATAGTCCTATGTGTAATTGGATTTGTGAGAAAGAACCCCTCCAGAAGACAAAAGTGTCTCTGAAAATCCCAAGTTTTGTTCCTGTGCAAACCAATTTTATTTTGGAGATCCACATGACATTTTCTTCATTCCAAAGTATTTCCTGGGTACTCTCAGCATTACCAAGGACTTTGCATTGTTTCTTCCTAGGTCCACTTACATTAACCCAGTATTTTCTGAAATGAAATGTACATCTACTTGGCTGTTTGTTTTATCCCAGAACTAGCTGGTATGGCCACCACCAGGTAAACATGGCTCTTGCTTCCAATAATAAGAAAGGTATCTCAGCAGAAATTGTTACAAATCAACTTGTGAATTGTTGCATGACTCTAAATGTGACATATGATCAATGGGAGGGGGAGGGGGAAGGAGTGAGGGGACTGAGGGAAATAATTCAAGAAAGGATAATTTAAGAAAGAGTTTGGATGCAAACCAGGTTAAAAAAAAAACAAAACCTAGAAACTCTCAATACCTGAAGAGACTTTTTTTCCTTCTGGATGAAACCAGAGATAAGAGATGGCCATGCTGTTCAGCAGAGAGAGGCATCTGCCTGAAGCAGCAAATTTTGGGTGTCATGAATGGGCAACAAATTGTCATTTATTTAATTCATCATTATTGTACTTTTACTGATAGGTACAGGGAGAGGTGCTTGTTGACTTTCTACCCAATATGCTGAAATGATTTCGTTGGTTTGTAGCTTGGCTTGGGCCATTTGGTGTTCTGCTTCAGAGCACATGGACATTCTTTGGTTCCATTTTCTCTTCCAGGCATCTACTGCCTAGGACAAAGAAACCCCTCACAAACTGTTGCAGTGCTCTGCCTCAAAACATCCTTATTTATGAATTTATGAATGATATGAAGATTGAATTATGCTGCTGCCCCTGTCTCCCAAAGGTTTTCAGTTTTTCACCCATAGGTTTTGCTTATATACAGAATGCTTGACAATACATGGGCAACTAGTGGGCAGACTCAGCAGCATGACCAATATTGAATCCAGAGTTAGCAGCATGTTCTCCCTCTTAGTAACTACAAATGAAGGTGGCTATTATAAAACACTAACCAACACATACAATGGTTTGATTAGCATAGATTTTTACAGACCCCACAACATCTCATAGGGCAGAAAGAATTTACCTAAAAAAATGTACAAATGTTGAAATAATGTGCAATGGAAACACAATACATGCACACTATACGATGAAAGTACAAAAGAAACACAATAACCACCCAGGTAATACATTCTTCATCAGGTGCCAGCTCACAAGAATCATGTATAACACAGACAACATACATCACACAGATTTAAAGTTAAACCTAGATACAATCATACTATTACAAAACATGGCTCATTTAAGAAGTTCCTACTGATCAGTAAGACAGGAACCACCTGGCTATTTTATTTTATTTATTATCCAATGTCATTATTACCAGCACATTAATCTTTGCAAATACCTGTGGCTATTGAGTACTATTTCTCACCCACTGCCACTGAATATCCTACCTCTAAAATTACTACATAAAATTATCTATACATTGTGACTGATGCAACATTTAAGCAAGTAATAATGGCCTTAGATAACAGGTTGGTTCCTGTCTCCTTGATCTAGGATAACTTCTTCATCACTTGAGCAATATTTTGGGTTTGGGTCTTTTATATATGTTTGTGTGGGTGCTTGTTGTGTTTCTATTGGGCATTTGTTGGAAGATTTGCTGCCGTTATGTTGTTTTTGGACAGTACTTCAATAAATGTACTGTTTATTGTGTAATACTGTTTATCCTATGCGTATATAGATGTGATATAATACAGTCTTTTACATGGGTGGGAATCATGTAGCCCTACAAATGTTGTTGGAAAACTCCCAGCCTTCCACTGCATTGGCAGTGGTAGCTAATGCTGCTGGAAGATTCAGAACCTTTGCAGACTGCCAGAAATAGTGCAAATTGAGTCCACTTTAACTGCCCTGGCTCAGTGCTAGGGAATCATGGGAACTGTAGTTTATTGTGGCACTAGAGCTCTCTGACAGAGAAGGCTCAATGTCTCAGAAAAAAATACAATTCCCATGATTCCCTAGCACTGAGCCAGGGCAGTTAAAGTGGACTCAATTTGCACTATTTCTGGCAGTCTGCAAAGGCCATCAGTCCAACAGCTTGGGGACAAATGCACGAGTTCCACTCCTGGGCCTAAATATTGTTAGTTCTACTTAAAGTAATCCCATTCAATCAGTGGGATTTACCCACATGTTGGCTTACCATTTGACCATTGGTTGAATAGGTCCACCCTAGTTGGGACTAACCAAAAGGATGCCAACCCTGGTTTTTTACAGTATATGCATTTTAGGCCATAGTGTATGCTGTTCTGCATTGTGTGTGTGTATGTCTGGCACTATCTTTTCAGGTGTTGTTTGGTGAATATAAAGTAGCTTCCTGTGTCTAATCCAGGGGTAGGCAACCTTTCCCCTTTAAGGGCCGAGGGACTTCAGCTCCCAGAAGCCTCAGCCAGGCTGGCCAATAGTCCCATGTTGGCCAATAGCTCCTGGGATTCTGGGAGCTGAAGTCCCTCGGCCCTTAAAGGGGAAAGGTTGCTTACCCCTGGTCTAATCCCTGAGATATATCACACTTTGGCATGGAAAAAAAGAGAGGGTGGAGCTATAAAAATTAAATTGTGGGGCTATATAAGGAGGGACTAACAGAACTCTCAGTGGCATCCAAATCGTTCTATGGAATGAATTTACCAAACCATTATTTGAGTAACAAGTGCTGGGGGGTGGGGAACAGACCAGCATCCCTGAAACCCAGCTCATTAGGGCCTTGATGTTAATTGACCACCACCCTATAATGTCCATGAGCATATTAATCTACTTTCTCCCCAGGATTGAAGCTTGGTCTAAAAATATATAATGTAGTGATTCAGGGAAGGCTGAAGACCTTGTAAAACTACAAACCCCAGGATTCCATAGGATGGAGCTACAGCACTTCAAATGATGTCAAACTTCATTATTTATACAGTATAGTTGCACCCCTAGACATCTACTCAGAAGCAAGCCACATTGGTTCAATGGGGCTATGTGTGTGTCAGATTGCAGCTCTAATCTAATTAACAATATATATTCTACTATATGTCTTGCATTAATAATGGCAAAGGTTACATGAAACCTAGCCATTATATTGGGAAAATACATAGGCTCACACCTCATAGTGCTACAAACCTGTGGGGATCTATCTAAGAAGATTATCACATCATGATGAAAACCAGTTTACCTGAGCTGGCTTAAAATTAGAAGTGAGAGGCATCCTGATATTATCAGATGCATTTAGCCACAGAAAGGGCCTCCCAGGTGCAGCCCAGCTCCATCGCCACTCAGAGGGGCACTCAGGTGGCCATTTTTTCAAGCCGGAAAATTCCTGGCTTTGAAAAGAGGCAATGGGGCCAGGCTGCACCCAGGTGGAGATTTCAGCAGCTAAATGCATCTGATATAATCAGGATGCCACCCATTTCTAATTTTAAGCCAGCTCAGATAAGCCAGTTTTAACGATAATGTGATAATCTCCTAAGCTTTCTTGATTTGCTTCCTTGGGTGAAACTCTCAGAATCCCCCAACCAGCATGCTAGGTTCTAGATCTATCCTCAAATGCTTTTCAGAAACCTCTGGATGATATTGCTAGGGTGGGCCAACACTGGAAGTCTAGGAGAGACCCTCCAGATGTTTTGGAGTTTTTACCACAACTCCCACAATTCCTCCTGATTGACCATGCTGGCCAGGGCTCCTGGGAGCTGAACATCTGGAAGTCAAAAGTTTCTTACCCTTGACCTAAACAAAGTGTAGATGAGCAGCCTCCCATGTCTGCCAATAGTGGTGGTGGCTTCTGTCTTGGTGTTTGTGCCAGCTAGCACAGTTGGAGCAAGGAAATGTGGTCCTCCTTGTGTGAGGCCATCCAAAGTCCAGTTTTTCTATATTCTTCACTTGCACAAGTTTAGGATCTTAGTACCTTTTTATCATACAATGTCTTCACTGAAACTATAAATATGGAAAGTATTAAAATAACTGTGCAACTCTACCTGATTGGAAGCACATTTTGCTGTAGATATGATCTGTATTACCAACAAAATAAGTATGTATAGGGCCTGTTTTAAATTAAGTTATCCTTTTGTCCTTTTTCTCTGCTTATTGTTATGTAACAGTTGTGATGGTGAAATGCGTAATGACTATTCCGGACAGTATGATAGAGCATCATATGGCATTTATATTGGACTGGGAAGCACTGTAAACATATGAAAGTCATTTACAGTTACAATTAAACTTCTAAACAAAGAGCTTCATAAATGTTTCATTGGTGAATGAAGCATCAAACAACTACCTGAGGGCTGATGGAACAGGGAGGTAGTGTGTGTGTGTGTGTTTTAAAAAAACAAGCATATGAATTATAAAGATGTAATAAAAATGCTGCAGCTCTGAGCACCAGTGTGTTAACTCTTCTTGACATGGGGCTATTAAAATATATCCTACAGTCAGTTCTTTCTTGTGCCATATCTTAAACAGCAAGGTATTTGATAGCTCTGGTTCTGTAGTCAATAGTGGATGCCCTGTTTATAGATAGCATTTCATTATTCGGTTTCAAAGCTTAATAAATGCCCTTTGGGAGTCTAAAAAGATGCTATGATGGATACAAATAATGAAAAAATTACACATGCTTTCAGATGCTACATCACCAGCAGCTTGTGGACAAAGAGAGAGAGAGATTCTGTAGTAGTGAGATGATGAGCTTTTTCAAAAGATTTTTTAGGGTGTAACCCTATGGTCACTACGAAGATATATCCATTGGATAATGTGTCCTTATCCATGAAGTAGAGAAAAGATGGAGAAAGAGACTGTCCAACTGAAAGTTTCCTCACTAAGGCAGTAGGAAACTCTTGCACTTTTGCTCCCCTAAAGGGACATGACAAGCCCAGATTGTAGGTGGTCTTGAATCCACTGGATCCAAAGGTCTCTCATCACCCTTGATGCACCCAATGAGGAGGACAAGCTATTCCAGCCTGGGAAAGCTGGCTTAGGTATTTTCTGGAAAAAGTGATTCCTTCCTGATCACAGTCTTGCAAACCTCTACTCTCTTTGATGCACTAAATGCTTTATGAAAAGCATCCCAGGAAGATTCTTCAGAGGCTTCTAACCTGGCTGGGATACAACCAGAGACAGCTGCTGGTCCTATGACCTTGCTAAATAGATGGACTTTTTCACTCCTCTTGATTGGAATAGGAGTCCTTTGAGTTTTTATGACATACTGTGTGGCATTGACTCAGTAGCCAGATAATGTCATCAGTCCTTCAGTCCTTTCTCAGTTCAAAATATGTTAATATCAGATGTATAAGATGTAGGCAACACAGGTAAGTGAGAGGTCAACGTGGAGTTACGTACAGTTGTCTGGCTCTCTCAGGTAACAATGTTACCTGACAAACATACTATCCCAAATGCCAGAGAGGTATTTTCCAAGTCTGGTGCCACATTACAGAATTTGCAAGAGCCCTCTGACAGAGAAGGTTAAATAGCTCACAAAACTACAAAACCTAAATTCTATAGCATTGAGCCAAGGCAGTTAAAGTGATGTCAAACTTCATTAATTCTGCAGGGCAGATGCAGCCCATTTCCTTGTATAGTCTTAGGCCCTGTACAGACCAGCCAAAAGGGCCAGCCTGGGGGTGGAGTTGGGGTGTGGTGACCGCATGCCAGCCACCCCAACTCTGCCCAATGCCACCATCACGCCATGTGCCTATCACACAGTGGGTGGCATCAGGGCGCTCCCTTGTAGCAGTGTTCAGACATGCTGTGCTAAAGCTGCTCAGAAAAGCCACCGCCGCTGTGACAAGAGCGGCTTTTTGCCACTCCAAAAAGGAGTGGTATTTGCCAGCTCTTTTTAGAGCAGCAAAGTGCTGGATTGGGACCACGGCATGTGGTTGCCATGGCCCCGACTGGCAAAGAAAGGAGAGGTGGATTATTAGAAGAAAGTTAGTAGATTATTAGAGGAAAGGTTAATTTTGCAGCAAATATGTCTCCATTTTTAAAAATCCCCTCAGTTTCCAAATGGGTTGGTAGTATGACATGGAGAGTATGAGGCAGTTTCCCCAGATCCTTGGAAAGCAGGGGTAACTATAAAAGGATCCAGGGCAGGGAGATAGGCTGATAAAAGAGTTGCTCTGGTGCACAAAGAACACTTTTTCTGTGCAAAGATGAAGTACAGGTGTCATCAGAGATTATCTGTAGACATACTGGTTAGGATGATTCTGGGTGTTATCTGAAAAAGACTATATCTTTTATATTGTATCTTTATGTTGGAAGCCCTTCAATTGCTACACAGAGGGGTGGGGTATAAATAAATTTTATTATTATTATTATTAAAAGTAGTTTCCAAGCTCTGTATGTTAGTTTAGTTTTGTTTTGTTTTTAAAAAAGAGCAATTACAAATCCCCCTTTTAACCAGAAACCATCCTAAACAGCATCCTTTTCACACTGAACACTGGAGCATTATGATTCCACTTTAACTGCCATGGCAACATCCTATGGAATTATGGGCTTTATAGTCTGCTAAGAGGCACTCCGCTCTTTGGCTGAAAATTCTAAATCTTAAACTCCAAATCCCAGAATTCCACAGTGAAACCATAGTGCTATAATTGTGTGGTATAAAAGGGCCCTAGATCATACTATGTGTCCTTCTAGCCTAGTATTATCTATCCTAACCTCCCTCAACTTTGTGTTCTCCAAATATTTTGAATTCCATTTTTCTTCAGTCTCAGTCAACATGGCCAAGGGCTGAAAGTATGGAAATATAGGACTAAAACATCTGAAAAACTCCAGGGTAGTGGTGTCCAATCTACTCTAAATGGTGGTAGCATGCCAGGGTCTTAGGCAGAGCTCTTCCACAGCAATTCCCATCCAACCTTTCTAACTGCCCTTTTTAACTTTAACTTGCAAGGCATCTGTTCTACCAGTAGGTTACAGGTTGTCCACCTATCAGAGCTTGGAATGCAGTCATTGCTTATATGTATTACCCACTTTTGGTAGGTTGTTATATTCCATTTTATATCATTTTAGCTTCTTCTTTTTTAAATTACAAATAGTCCCAAATCCACTGATAAAGGCTCCTCAAGTAACATATTAAAGTAATGAATAAGTATTACAAGTTAAGGGTATCTTTGAAAATGTACACTATGTTATATTACCTTTCGAAAGTAATGCTATTACCACTTGACACCCAGATATATTTCTCCATGTCTTGGTCCTCAGCCTTGACTTCAGATGGCATCTCCCCTCTAAATGATTGTCTTAAGGCAGTAATGGACTGGATGAGGAAAAACAGATTGAGACTGAATCCAGACAAAACAGAGGTACTTACAGTAGCGGACGCAAAACCAGGTATTGGGATACAACTTCCAGTCCTGGATGGGGTCACACTCTCCTCTAAGGACTGTTTTCACAGTCTGGGGGTGCTCCTGGATCTGTCACTCCAAATGATAAATCAGGTGAATGAGACAATCAGGAGTCCTGTTATCAGCTTCAGCTGATACACCAGCTGCACCCTTTCCTGGAAGTCGGGGACCTTGAGACTGTGGTGCATGCGCTGATAACCTCGTCTTGATTTCTGTAATGCACTCTACATGGGGCTACCCTTGTGCTTGGTCCGGAAACTCCAATTAGTACAGAATATGGCAGCCAGGTTGGTCTCGGGAACAACAAGAAGCCATATAATACCAGTTTTAAGATCACTCCATTGGCTGCCCATTAGTTTCCGGTCCCAGTATAAGGTGTTGGTTATCACCTTTAAAGCCCTAAATGGCTTGGGTCCAACCTATCTCTGAGACTACCTCCTTCCATATAATCCTCCCCACGCACTCAGGCCCTCTGGGAGGAATTTGCTGCAGCCGATAAAAACTAGGCTGTCTGCAATTGCCCAGAGGGCCTTTTCAGCAACCACTCCCAGATTATGGAATGGCCTGCCAGATGAGATCCGTCATATCACCAACTCAACCAGCTTTAAAAAGACTGTTAAGATGGATCTCTTCTGGCAGGCCTTTCCTGGATAGATACCCTGGCCTTTAACAGCCAGTTCATCTTGTCCCTTAATGTTTCGATGCATCTATTGTTTGTCTGTTTGTGTGTTCTAATGATCTATTTAAACATGTTTTAAATTGTTTTACTGTTTAATATTATTTTAAGGGGTGGGTGGGTTTTGGGTATATGGTTTGTATTTTTACTGTATTTTAATGCTGTAAGGCACTTCAGTTGCATATGCAGAGGGGTGGGATAAAATTTATTATTATTATTATTATTATTATTATTATTATTATTGGGAACATGTTACAGGCAGTTCTGTGTGTCATATTCCCTCTTCCTCTCTCCCTCCCTCTCTCTCTGTGTGTGCATGTAGGATTCTCTGAGCCCAAAAATGTATTCCATCAAGGCTCCTGCATCAAGCTTGTGGGACCCACCATTTAGAGCAGCAATAGCTCATGAAATGCAAAGGCAGTTACACATTTAATCTGCCTTGAAACCCATGTGAAATGCAATGATTTAAATTCACAACAGTAAGTTGTTTCTTCTTGAAAAAATAAATAAATTCCAGTGCCTATTTTTAAAGGCATGATGGATGGTCCCTCAACCTTGTCCAAACTGCATGTTCCTAGAGGAAAGCTTTATACACAATCTTAAGCTTCATATCAGCTCCATCTTTATATCCAGCCTAATTATTTTTTATTGTGTAGTTTGTTCTCCAGATTTCTTAAACTCAGCCAAAACAATTTGCTGGGACAGGGAGTAAGAATATACAAAAGTAAGAATGTTTTTTCTGAGGATGGCAGCAACATAGATAAAAGAATGAGCTTCTCAAAAAAATTCACACCATACTCTTTAGATCAAGGTTCTGTGGCAAGCCCATCATTTTTCACATTCACACACTAAAAATTTTTGCATATTACCATCTGATGCTTTCACTGCTGTAATCTGTGAGAAACCTTCTTTACAGTATCTCACTTGGCAATTATTCCTTGGAACATTTGGAACAAATCATCACCAGTCATCATCATCATCATCATCATCATCATCATTTCTTGTTCTTTTTTGTTCATGATATTCCTGAATATTCTTTACAACAAACCACCCACTGTTTAATTTTATCATCCAGAAACTTCCAGCAATTTTGATAAACAAAAGGAAAGGAAAGAGAAGGTTGGACTACAGTTTCCACCAGCTCTAGTTGGTTAACTAGCATACCTAGTAATGATGGGTGGTAGGAATCCTCAAAGGCTCCATGTTTTTCAACAGTGGTTTAAAGCAATAAAAGGCAGTGAAACAAAATTTGAAAGGGGACCCTTACAAACTGCACACAGTTATAGTGCTATGATTCTATCCAATGGAATCCAAGAGTCTGGACTGAATTAGAGGCACTAGAGGAGCTCTCTGGCTGAGAATACAAAATGTCCCTCTTTGTACTGCAGATCCCAATATTCCCTAAAATGGAACTGTGGCAGTCAAAATGGAATACATCACTATAATTTTGTGGCATGAAAGGGTCCAGTGTTTTGTTATGCTGGCCTACTCCCATGACTCCCTACTCCCTTTTTGTTGTAAATATATCCCCCACTCTGGCTTTATACATTAATGAGAGAGAGAGAGAGAGATACAGAAAAATACATGTGTAGTTTGGCCCTAAGACTACCTAATGAGTCCATCATTTGAAACCAAAGATTTCCTGGCTCAAAGACTATACTCATTTTTCACCACCATTCAGTATATGTGTGTCTGTGTGTGTTTCCCCCCCCCCCCAAAAAAAAGCTGTCTTTCAGGGCCTTGGATGTATTGACAATGAAGTACTGAAGGAGTGCAAAAAACTGTCCTTGCCCAGGAAAGTGACAAACGCCTTCTCCACTCTGAAACATCTTTGAACTCACAGTTAGCCACTGGCAACTACATGTCTGTGCTCTACCCATGTGCAGCTTTGCCCCTTCATCTGGGTAGCTGCACAGAGAGTTCAGTTTCTTGGTATGCTGGAGTCTGACAAAGATATAGAACTCAGGAGTTGTCATTTATCTAAAAATATATGAACCCAATCTTCCCAATAGTTTTAAAATGATAAATGAAGTATGTTTACGATTTTAGGTGTGTTCCATTGTACTTTACTCATTGTTTCACATCTGTAAAAAGTTCAGCAATGCGTATTCCTTGAATTATGCTATTTAGAAATAAGCACATGGAAACAATAAACAGCTAGATCATTAGTGCACAAATTTCCATAATGCATGCATGCTTCTCCCCAATTTTCCACATGGAATGAAACTAATTCATGTAATTTTCTTGGGATCCAGCCTCCGCCTAATTTTCCACATTTTTTACTAGCTGAGAAATTGATTAATACTTTTAAGAAACATCTTGCAATAACATGTATGCATGGAAGAAAAATTAGTGTGGGGCAGTTTTAAAATATTTTTTTGAGAGCCAAAGAACCATTTTTTAATGAAACCAATCGGAGGGTCTTGAATCACATTACAGACAGCTATACAGAATATACAATACATATTTCATCAGGGCTCCCAGCTGCTCCAAATACCTAGTGTTCATGAAACAATCTGTACAACCTGGGGGAGGGAAGCCCTTGCCCAAGCATCCTGATTTACAGAACAAGACCAGAAAGTGATCTCATTTTTCTGCCATACTTTCAGCCCAGAGAAAACTGTGTAAGATGAGGGCAAACCCTTTCCCGCTGACACATGGAGGGTAGAACATTTGGCCCTCTGGATGTTTTGTATTACAACTCCTATCAGCCCCACTCAACATGGGCACTAGCAGGGGACTGTGGTAGTTATAGTCAAAAACATCTGGAGGGCCAAAATTTCCCCATTCCTGTGCGACTGACAAAGACGTGTTGTATTGGGGTGGTGCATTAAATGATTAATTTCTCTGCCAGCTAAAAAATGTCTTGAGAAGTGTCCTGCACCCTTTCTCTGAATATGGAGCTCTGGTAACCTCTTAGCCAAGCAACTGATCCTTGTAATGATGGAAACCTTTTGCAGCATCATGTTAGTGCACAGGATATCTGGCCTGTTTACAATGCAGTTTTGCCCAGATTCTCAGCACCATTCCATCCCTTCACAGTTCCAAATATCTTTCTTCTACCCTCTCCTTACTTTTCACACTGAAGTGACTCTTCCAGTAACAAAGCTTCAACTTGTTTTTCTGTGTGGTCTGTGCTAACTTCAACATCCTGGTTTCCTCATTTGTCCACTGCATCATGATTGTTGTTGTTGTTGCTGTGTCCCTTCAGGCTGTTTCCAACTTATGGTGACTCCAAGATGAACCTATCATGAGGTTTTCTTGGCAAGATTTGCTCAGAGGAGGTTTTCCATTGCCTTCCACTGAGGCTGAGAGCATCCGATTTGCCCAAAGCCATCTAAAAGGTTTCATGGTCAAGCAGGGAATCAAACCCTGGTCTCTAGAGTCGCAGTCCAACAATCAAACCACTATACCATGCTGGCTCATGATAGTAGCATGTGACTAACAACACTTGGCTTTGCTGAGGAGGGACCTTAAAATGGGAACTGAGTTCAACCACTGCCATCTACAGTTGAAAGGGATAAAACATGAAATACCAAAGACGTCCATCTAAAAACCTGGTTAAAGCCAATCAGAAGACACAATACTAGAATAGATAGGCACCACATCGAGAAAGAGAGAGAGAGAGAATGAAAGTTATGCAAAATTAGTATAGTAGTAGTGGCAATAGGATCAATGTTTTTAATATCTGACACATCAGATGACCTGCATATGGACAGCTGGCACATGAGGGAGAATATTTTTCTAGAGACCTTTTTATTGATGAACAAGCTTTCTGCATATAAGAAATTGCTGCTGCTGCTGCTGCTGCTGCTGCTGCTGCTGCTGCTGCTGCTAAAGAACCACAGTTAAACAGGGATCAAGTGATGTACACAAACCATCCAACAATCTTCTTTTTGGCAGGGAAGGCTAATGACCTTGTAAAACTGCATATCACAGAGTTCCATAGGATGCAACCACAGCACTTAAAGTGATGTTGAACTGCATTTTTTTCTACAGTGTAGATGCACCCTTAGTTTAGTTTTACCAAGTCCCCATAGTTCAGCAAGTTTATTGGGACTGTGAAATACATTTAGGCCAATCATCTTCATATTGGTCTTTTTGGCTGGCAACAAACACAGTCATGAAGAGGATACCACCATGCAGTGAGTTCAGTCACACACACACTCACACACACACACACTCTCATGCATACACACACGATTTGCCACAAGAGAAAAGTTGTGCCTGCTAGCTGGTTGAAAGTGATGCAATACAGTTTACCTGACTCTGTGGCTGACAGCTTCAGCTGCAGACTTATTTTCAAAAGGGAAAGTTTCACAGAAATTATCCATTGGCCCAAATCTTGCTGGTGCACTATGCCAGTGGGACAGGAGAGAAAAGGCTATGGGCATAGCTATGGGCACAGCAGCCATGAAGGACATAAGGTGTTGGAGAACAAGGTGCTGCTCAGTGACACCAGATTCTGTCTGCTTTCTCTCACCATTGATGTGTCATTTGGGGTGAAATGCAACCACTGGGATAGTCCACCGGCAGGATTCCAGCTTTTGTGTTTGCCAGTGGCAACCAGCCTGATCTTCGCCAGTCACTAGTTGTGGTGATTTCAACTCCTAGGATTTCAGTGCATTTCATTAACACTGAGAAAGAACAGGATTCACCGTATTCTGAATAATCTGGATCTGAATAATATGGATTTGAGTAATACGTTCTCCCTCTTCCTTTCTACTTAAGGAGCTAGCCAGCTGTCCTTTGTTATCTACACAAGCGTCTATAAATGATAAATCTACTCCTGCCCTTGCCGTTTCACATGTCGCTTTCCTTGTGGGCTTTTGAATGTAAGAAATGTTCATTGATGTTTATTTTTAGGCCGCTGGTTTATTTTCGTATGGGAAGTTTCATATAACCCCAAAAACTCTGTAAGCTTTCCTTTTCTTCTGTGATCAAGTGCCAGTGGTCCTCCCCTTGAACATTATCTCCCTTTCCCACCAACTCTAAAGGTTGTTTCATGAAAATACTATTAAAATGTCAGCAAGGGGTAAGCTGCATCCAGGTTTTAATTAACCAATCAGTTGCAAAGAGCAATGCTTTCAACTGGGGCGGCTTTGCAATCCTTCCATTCTCTTCTCTCGCTGTTCCATTTATTAAAGGACTGCACAAAGTCTGCAGCTAGCCTGACACCCATCCTGGTGCTGCTTCAGACTGTATAGGACAGGTAAAAGTAGAAACAATCCATTCACAGAGAGCTCCATTCAGGTGTTATGATATCATCCTTCCAAATACATGACCTTAGAAAATGAAGTTATGCAAGTCTGGAGCCAAATCCAGCAAATTAAATGTCACATCGTATTTTCTCCTCCTTGTGAAGAGGGAGAAAAACAACCTGGTGTTTCAGGTTTATGGCCTTTTTTAAAAGGGACTCAGAGTTAATTTTTGCAATGATTTGCATGATTTAAAATCTATTAGCCTTCCATTTTAGCTTTTCTCTTGTCATTTTTTAATTGTTCAATACAGCACACCCGCACTTTATGCAGGCTTGCCATCCGCGGCTTTAAGCTTATGCGGACTGCAAGCCCTGCCTGTTTTAATGGTGCATGCATCCTGCAGCACCACACGCATTAACAACAGTGGGACTAGAGGTCTCGTGTTTTTTTGCATATGTGGGGGGGTCTAGAATGGATCCCCCACATATACAAAGGGCCCACTGTAATTGTATTGGAAAAACCTTGCAAGAGATTTTTGAAAAGACATAAAAACAAATTAATTAAAAAGAATAAACCAATGGTTAATAAATGGAAAACACACTAATGAGAAAGCACATATGCTGAACTTCTAGAAATGATAACCAAACATCTGAATACATGGCCAAGTGAAGGGGATATCTATGTGCCACATTTTCAAATGCTGAAAGAGCTATCAGATCTGCCATCCACTGAATAATATAGGTTAGGTAAATGCCCTTGAAATGCTGCAATGGAATTCTTTTTGCCACTGAAAGGGGTTTAATTTCCAAGATGTGGGGAGATTGTTCAAGGGCACATATATGGTAAGTTCACAAAATTCAAAGATACTGATAGCCTTTCACCACAGGGAAACTACCATTAGACATGTTTAAGAGATTCATTGGGAGAATGACTATGCCAGGATTTAGCAAAGTCTAACTTTTGCTAAGTAAACACTGCAAATAATAATAATAATAATAATAATAATAATAATAATAATAGTTTATTTTTCCCCACCTCTCTTCAAGGCTCAATGTGGGGTACAGCATATTAAAGGTCCAATAAGCCTAAAACAAGGCTGAAGAGCTCAGTATGCCTAAAGCAAGACTTTTTTCTATATAACCTGGAGTTTAAAATCCACTGATGTAGCTGGTACAGGGGCCAGAGCCACAATTCATTGGTTAGGCAAAATAGGACTGCCTTATTTGCCATTCCATTCATTCCTAGAATGAGGCTTTGGGGTATAAGGTAGATTTTTTTAAATCAAGGATGATTGTGTCTAAGACTAAAAATTACCGTATAGGACCAGAAAACAGCATGCCTGCTAAAATAAAATTTCAAATTTGGATTAATAGTTTTCTTACTATGAAAATAGTTTTAAAAACCCAAACAATGCATTGTATTGTTTATATTGCTTTATATATCCCCCTTCCCCCTGAGAGCTAATGTGGCATAGTGGTTTGAGTGTTGGACTGCGACTCTGGCAACCAGGGTTCAATTTCCCACTCAGCCATGGAAACCCACTGGGTGACCCTGGATAAGTCATATGTTCTCAGCCTCAAGGGAAGGCAATGGCAAACCTCCTCTAAACAAATCTTGCCAAGAAAATCCCATGATATGTGTGCCTTAGAATCACCATAATTTGGAAATGACCTGAAGACACACAGCAGCAAAAACAACAACTATTTATATCACTCCTTTTCCCTGGATCAGGGCCAGACATGTGCAGTTACCACAGCCCCAGCACAATTGGTGCTAGTGTGGCTGTGCACCACTCTTTTAGGCCCAACTGCATGACACCATACTGACATTGTTTGGCCCTATGCTGGTTTTCATGTCTGAAGTGTTGGAGGGTGTTTCAGGCCTCTATGAAGAAGTGGGAATTGTCAAAATCAGTTTGTAATTTGTGTGTGTGTGTGCATGTGTGCATGCGTGTGTATATGAATTATCAATTCAGATCTTTTTTATAGAAAAATCAGCACATTTTGTTGATATCCTGCATGTGGCTTTTAAACCGTGATTGTACTAGGAAAGAAGAGGTATGGCATGACACTGCCTCCGGCTCATAGGTGCTCTGTCCCTAAATTGTCCCTTTTCATGGATAAGGGAAACCCATCAATGACCTGGCAAGTTTACAAGTCAGCAGGTACAAAACACCAGTCCTGGGGTAGTTGTGCAATTGTGAGTCATGTGGTGTCAGTGTCCCCTCCTTCCCTTTGTCCCCCCTCCTTCTCCCTATTCTTGGTTACCTTTATTACCTTTATTTCTTTTTCCTTTTTCTTTTCTTCCTTTCTTTTGACTTTAATCATAGTAGCTTAGCTCTGGAATTATGTGAAAAAGTGGGAAAACAAACAAACAGACCAACAAAAAAACTAAAGACATGCTGGGTATAGCATAAAGCAGGGGTGTGTGGTTAAGGGAAAGTCAGAAAGAGAGTGCTATGGGGTCATACCCCCCAGTTGCATGATTGAGAGGCAGTGTGGTGATGTCTGCCTTGAAAGTGGTATATTCCCATTGTAATTTAACTAGCATAACTGCTGCAAGAACAGGGATGGTGCGGAAGACTCCTTAGGAATTTGAGACAATCACATATCTATATAATCCAAACAGAAATTATTGTATTCCAGTTGAACACATATAATGTTCTCACAACACTTAAACAACATCAACTACAAAAATCCAAATGTGTTGCATCCCATTAGCTCACAATCCCTCTCTCCACCTAGATGACTGATTCCCCTTTTTCTCTCTCAAATTATCACTCCATTTCCTTCTTTGTTCATCTCCATATTGTTTCCATACACCATTCCAAATCTGTCTGCATGGCTACTAATCAAAAAAGGATGAGGTGAGGAACACTAACTATTTGATGGCTTGCCCAGCATATTAAATATATGAGCTTGACATCTTGCAGCATGTTTGAACAATTCTTTCACAAATTACAGCATGGCTAAATACAATTAAACCCATTCCATTATGCACAATAACTGTTTAACATATGTGGCAAAGCTTGTACACAGATCACAACATTGGACTGTTCTTCCTTTTAAACAGCTGTTATTCTGCAGTAATTTAATGTGCTGAGGTCTCATTAGATTTTCTAAGATAAACAGGAATAAGTCAGGCTTTTATTTTGTTAGTACAATGGAGAGCAAACAGAACAACACACAAAACACACGAGGATGTTGCCAAGAGAAAAAGGTAGGTAGGTCCCTCTCTTTTCTTTCCAGCTAAATTGGAATTATGGGATGGGTCAAGTTTTCAGGTCTGTCAACACATAAGAGCTGAAAACATATTACTGTAATATATTCAATGTAGTGCTGCCCTTGAACTGCCTCTGGGATTTCCAGGTCATGCAAAATGCAGGACTAGCATGAGGTAGTGATCTGAGTGTTGGAGCAGGAGTCTAGGAAACCAGAATTTGAATCTTCTCTCAGTCATGGAAAGCCACTATAAGCAAGTCTCACTCTCTCAGCCTCAGAGAAAGGCAATAGCAAACTACCTCTGAATAAATCTGGCCATGAAAACTCTATGACTGGATTGCCATAAGTCAGAGTCTGCTTGTAGACACATATCAACAAAACATAAGTCCATTTGGACTTCCAGAAGTTTCAAAGGGTGGGAAATTGATCCCAGGGCCTGTCAAAGTAACCCTGACCTACAAAGATCAAGTTGAAACACAGCTGGAAAAACAGTGGGGAATATGAGAGGGGAAAAAATATTGCAATTCAACACATTTCAGACTGTAAGTACTATTAAACTATGATCCAAAACATGCAGGATCTTCTAATGTTTTGTTTAATTCCTTTAATTAATTTTGTTTAATTCCTTTAAAAAAGAATAATTGTATTTTCCTATTAGAGATCTTGTCTTAATAATAGACTAATGGTTCTATCCTGATGGATCATTACCATCTAAAACACATGATTACAACATTTATTCTTGTCTCCTCTCTCTCACCATTGCTCTTATTTTATGGTATTTTTTATTGAATAGCATCTCAGGTATCTTTAGACAGAAGATTCTATTTTATAAATGTTCAATCCTTATCTATCACCACTGGACAGAGTGGATTTGGGTTATTTACACTATACAATTATAGCACTATGGTTTCATATTGATTGTCTTGACAACATCCTATAGAATCCTGGGGTTTGCACTTTAAGAAGAGGCATTTCTAATTCTCATCCAAAGAGCTGTAAGGCCTCAAACAATACACTGCAAAATTACCGTATTTTTCGCCCTATAGGGCGCACTTTTTCTTCCCCAAAACGTGCGTGGGGAAGTGAGTGCGCCCTATAGGGCGAAGGGGCCGAGGCCGTGGGGAGAAGGAGCCCTCCTTCCCCCCGCGACCTCAGTCTTTGAATGGACTGGTGCTGGGATCGAAGCGATCCCGGCACCAGCCCATTGAAAGACTGAGGCCACGGGGAGAAGGAGGGCTCCTTCTCCCCGCGGCCTCAGTCTTGGAATCGGCTGGTGCCGGGATCGAAGCGATCCCGGCCCCAGCCGATTGAAGACCGAGGCCGGCGGGGGAAGGAGCCTTCCTTCCCCCCCCCCCCGGCCTCGGTTTGGAATCGGCTGGGGCCGGGATCGTTTCGATCCCGGCACAAGCCCATTCCAAGACTGAGGCCGGAGGGAGAAGGAGGGCTCCTTCTCCCCACGGCCTCAGTCTTTCAATGGGCTTGTGCCGGGATCGAAACGATCCCGGCACAAGCCCATTCCAAGACTGAGGCCGGGGCGAGAAGGAGGGCTCCTTCTCCCCCCGGCCTCAGTCTTTCAATGGGCTTGTGCCGGGATCGAAACGATCCCGGCACAAACCCATTGAAAGACTGAGGCCGGGGCGAGAAGGAGGGCTCCTTCTCCCCCCGGCCTCAGTCTTTCCATGGGCTTGTGCCGGGATCGTTTCGATCCCGGCACAAGCCCATGGAAAGACTGAGGCCGGGGGGGGGAGAAGGAGCCCTCCTTCCACCCCGGCCTCAGTCTTTCCATGGGCTTGTGCCGGGATCGTTTCGATCCCGGCACAAGCCCATGGAAAGACTGAGGCCGGGGGGGGAGAAGGAGCCCTCCTTCCACCCCGGCCTCAGTCTTGGAATGGGCTTGTGCCGGGATCGTTTCGATGCCGGCACAAGCCCATGGAAAGACTGAGGCCGGGGGGGAGAAGGAGCCCTCCTTCCACCCCGGCCTCAGTCTTTCCATGGGCTTGTGCCGGGATCGTTTCGATCCCGGCACAAGCCCATGGAAAGACTGAGGCCGGGGGGGGGAGAAGGAGCCCTCCTTCCACCCCGGCCTCAGTCTTTCCATGGGCTTGTGCCGGGATCGTTTCGATCCCGGCACAAGCCCATGGAAAGACTGAGGCCGGGGGGGGAGAAGGAGCCCTCCTTCCACCCCGGCCTCAGTCTTGGAATGGGCTTGTGCCGGGATCGTTTCGATCCCGGCACAAGCCCATGGAAAGACTGAGGCCGGGGGGGAGAAGGAGCCCTCCTTCCACCCCGGCCTCAGTCTTGGAATGGGCTTGTGCCGGGATCGTTTCGATCCCGGCACAAGCCCATGGAAAGACTGAGGCCGGGGGGGGAGAAGGAGCCCTCCTTCTCCCCCCCCCCGGCCTCAGTCTTGGAATGGGCTGGTGCCGGGATCGCTTCGATCCCGGCCCCAGCCCATTCAAAGACTGAGGTCGCGGGGGGGGGGGAGAAGCCCTCCTTCCCCCCCCCCCCGCGACCTCAGTTCAATGGGCTGGTGCTGGGATCGGTCTCCAATCCCAGCACCAGCCCATTGAACAACTCCGGCTAAAGGGAGGAATCCTTTTTTCTTGGATTTTCCCCCTTAAAAATTGGGTGCGCCCAATATGCCGGAGCGCCCTATAGGGCGAAAAATACGGTACATAGGAAGCAGTCATGGCAGTTGAAATGATATCATAGTGCTATAATACTGCAGTATGAAAGGTAACAAGGCCTGTTGGAAATTGGAATCCAACAATCGCTGGACAGCCACATCTCTGAGGTATTATACAGGCCAAGTCCAGATGAAATTCAGTAGACACTTTGCATATGGCTCCTTGTTTTGAAAAGTCCACAATGGACAAGTTGCATTTTCACAATTAAAAAGAGAAAGAAAGAAGCAGATTCTTATGGCAAAAGCCCAAGAAAACTATAATTACACAAGAATTTCACAAGGCACCACCCAAAGGAGTGGTTCTCAAATTGTGGGGCACAATCCTTGGGGAGCTGCGATGCTTATGGAGGGGCAAGAAATTGCTTAAGGACTGGACTGGGGATGATGCTTGTCCTCCTCCTCCTCCTGTCCATCTCCTTTCTCGCCAATAGCCTCATCTCTGCCTTCCTTTCCAGCCTTGGCACCACAACACTTCTATTTTGCTGCCATCACACCACCATCACCTCTGCCAGCAGTCTACAAACCTGTTTTGTAGATTGGCAGCAGAGGTAATGGAAGTACAATGGCAGTGGCCTGGGAGTAAAGCAGAAGCGTTGTGGTGCCAAGGCAGAAATACAGGTACAGGCTGAGACTGTTGGCAGGAAAGGAAACAGAGAGGAGAAAGAGGGCCAGTAGTCATGGGCGACTTCAACATTCCACTCGAGACCAATTTGCTAAATCTAACAGGTGTGGCTCGGGAGCTCATGGAATCCATGACAAACATGGGCCTATCTCAATTGGTCATTGGGCCTACACATTGTGCGGGTCATACCCTTGATACGGTCTTTAGTATGGAACAGGAATATCTGTGGGCGGAGGTTATTAAAACCACCTCATTGTCATGGATGGGTCATTTCCTGATCGAGGCTGAACTAAGAACCACTGTCTGCCCCACCGGGGGTGGCAGGCCTATTAGAATGGTCCACCCTCGAAGGCTAATGGAACCAACTGGTTTCCAGAAAGTCTTAGAGGGTTTAATGGTTGGTAATGCCAGTGATTCTGTCAAAGCTTTGGTCAATATATGGAACACCAATCTTACCAAGGCTATCGACACAATCGCTCCCAAGCATCCTTTTCAACCCACTTCTAACCGTAAGCCATGGTATATGGAAGAGCTTAGGAAAATGAAGCAGGTTGGACAACAACTAGAGCGCACCTGGGGGAAAACTTGCCTCTTATCCGACAAGACTCGTCATAGGAATTTCCTTTATTCCTATCGAGAGGCAATACATGCAGTGCAGAAATCTTTCTCCTCTGCACGTATTGCGTCTGCAGTCCCATCTAGCAGAACTGTTTAGGGTGGTAGGGGAACTGACGCAGGTTTTACCTGTGCAGAACCCTTTACTTAACCCAACAATGGCCTGCTGTGATGTGTTTAATAACTTCTTTGCAGATAAAATCTCTTGGATAAAAGCTGACTTAGATGCAAGTGTTGTGACAGAATCAACTGATGAGGTGTCCAGCAACTCCGTTGATGAAATTATATTGGATCAGCTTCAACCTGTGAGTACAGATGATGTGGACAAGCTCCTTGGTAGAGTGAGGAAAATAACCTACCCTCTTGATCCTTGCCCATCATGGCTGGCCATCCAGGAGGGAGATGAATTGAGAATGTTCCTTAGGGACATTCTCAGTGCGTTCCTTAGGGAAAGTTTCATTCCATCTTGTCTAAAGGAAGCGGCGGTTAGGCCGCTTCTGAAGAAGCCTTCCCTGGACCCCTGGATATGAATAACTATAGGCCAGTCTCTCTACTACCTTTTTTAAGCAAAGTGATCAAGAGGGCGGTTGCTCTTCAACTCCAAACTGTCTTGGAAGAAATTAATTATCTAGATCCATTCTAGATTCTAGATTCTAAAGATTCAAACTGGCTTTAGGACAGGATATGGAGTTGAGACCGCCATGCTTGCCCTGGCTGATGACCTTTGCCTGAGCATCGACAGGGGTAGTGTGACCCTGTTGGTGCTACTGGACCTCTCAGCAGCCTTTAATACAATAGATCATACCATCCTTTTGGATCGCCTGAGAGGGTTAGGAATTGGAGGCACTGTATTGCAGTGGTTCCATTCATTCCTCTCAGGCAGAACCCAGAGGGTGAGGCTCGGGGACAGTTGCTCTACAAAAAAAAAAAAAAAAAAAAAAAAGAGCTTAATTGTAGTGTCCCACAAGGCGCCATCCTGTCCCCGATGCTATTTAACATATATATGAAACCGCTGGGAGAGATCATCCGGAGACATGGGGTGCAGTGTTATCAGTATGCTGATGACACCCAGATACACTTCTCCATGTCTCGGTCCTCAGCTTTGACTTCAGATGGCGTCTCTTCTCTCAATGACTGTCTTAGGGCAGTAATGGACTGGATGAGGAAAAACAGATTGAGACTGAATCCAGATAAAATGGAGGTACTCACAGTTGCGGGCCCAAAACCAGGTATGGGAATACAACTTCCACTCCTAGTTGGGGTCACACTCTCTTCCAAGGAATGTGTTTGCAGTCTGGGGGTGCTCCTGAATCCGTCACTCCAGATGACAAATCAGCTAAATGTGACAGTTAGGAGCTCTTGTTATCAGCTTCAGCTGATACACCAACTGCGCCCTTTCCTGGAAACTAGGGATCTTGAAACTGTGGTACATGCACTGGTAACCTCTCATCTTGACTTCTGTAATGCTCTCTACATGGGGCTGCCCTTGTGCTTGACCCAGAAACTTCAATTAGTACAGAATATGGCAGCCAGGTTGGTCTCGGGAACAACAAGGAGAGACCATATGACACCTGTATTAAAATCACTTTACTGGTTGTCTAGTAGTTTCCAGGCACAGTACAAGGTGTTGGTAACCTTTAAAGCCCTACATGGCTTGGGCCCAACCTATCTCCGGGACCGCCTCCTTCCGTATGACCCACCCCACTCACTCAGGTCCTCTGGGAGGAATCTGCTACAGCCTATTAAAACAAGGCTGTCTGCAGCCTCCCAGAGGGCCTTCTCTGCCACCACTCCAAGGTTATGGAACAGCCTGCTGGATGAGATCAGTCTTATTACCACCTTAAACAGTTTTAAAAAGGCTGTTAAGATGGATCTTTTCTGGCAGACCTTTCCTGAATAGTGATCCTGGCCCTAAGAGTTGTCATTTCTCCCCCTCTTTGTGCTGCTGCTATTATGATTACTTTTGTATTGTGTTGTGTTTTATTTTAATATGTTTTTAAATTGTTTAAAATTTAATATCTTTTTAAAGGGTGGGTGGTTTTTTGGATTTGTATGCATTTTATTGTAGTTTTAATGTTGTAAGCTGCCCCGATTGCGTTGCAGAGGGGAGGGATATAAATAAATTATTATTATTATTATTATGTGCACACACACACACAAAAAGATGAAAATTATTATTCTGCCAGGGAGCCTATGGCCTCTATTACTACATGGAGTGTAAAAAAAAAAAAGAAAAGAAAAGAGGGAGGTACAATGAAAATTACTTGTCTCTGGGTTTCACAAGAAGTATCATTAACATGAAGAACATTCACAGTGTGTAATTATAGAAAATTAAAATATTATTATACATACATGTATGCATGAAAACAGTCAAACATTAATCAAAACACAAATCAAAATATTTTTATTCATATACTACACCAAGTAGGGGAAGCACAAGGTCTTCACGTGTACAGGGGGTCATGGGGATAAAAAGTATGAGGATTACTGACATAAAGGTTGATTCATCTGTGTGTGAATTACTAGTGGGCTACAGCATCAAATAAATTGTTGCTACAGATCAAACATTACTGATAATCTCTGAAAGATTGTGTGGAGGTGGAGGTGGAGATGCTGCCAAGTTTGCTCATGACATCATACCTCCTGAAGATGATCACAGCATTCCAGAAATGGGTGGAAATGAGATTCCAGGGATGGATAATGACCCATTACAATGAAACGATTACATGAGTAGTTTGATTCTGACCAAGGGGTTTATTGCACTCACTTTGCACACGGGCTGGGGATGTATGTGAATGAAGGAGGGGAAATGGATTTTATCACACTCAAAACAGTCCCATGCATTGCCTGACCACCACCCATCCCAGCATCACACTGAGCCAGCTGATTTTTCAAGGATGGAAGCTTTCTGGCTGAGAAAAATTGGCAGGCTCAGCTACTATGAATAAAGTCAAAAGAAAGGAAGAAAAGAAAAAGAAAAAAGAAATAAAGGTAATAAAGGTAACCAAGAATAGGGAGAAGGAGGGGGGACAAAGAGAAGGAGGGGACACTGACACCACATGACTCACAATTGCACAACTACCCCAGGACTGGTGTTTTGTACCTGCTGACTTGTAAACTTGCCAGGTCATTGATGGGTTTCCCTTATCCATGAAAAGGGACAATTTAGGGACAGAGCACCTATGAGCCGGAGGCAGTCATGCCATGGGTATAGCCAATACCTCTTCTTTCCTAGTGCAATCACGGTTTAAAAGCCACATGCAGGATGTCAACAAAATGTGCTGATTTTTTCTATCAAAAAGATCAGGTGGTGGTCGGGTGATGGCATGGGGACAACATGGGGACTGTTTCGAGTGTGATAAAATCTGTTTCCCCTACTTCATGAGCATTCACGTGTGTTCTCAGCCCATGCAGCAAAAGTACGATAAACCCAAGTCACCAGCTGAAGATAATGGTGCAACACAAATGAAAAAGAGAATCGATACCAGCTATAGTAAAAATACCAAGCGACAGATCTAAAAGTATTGACCATTCAGAAAACAGTTTTTGTTGACTGCACAAAAACAAGAAGAGATCTTGTGACACCTTCTGCCCTAACAGATTTATTATGGCATATGCTTTTACAGACCAGAGCTCAGTTCATGAGATGTGTAATCTCAAGTAGGCTGGTTTTAGGAGGAAAAATAGTAAGTAATGAGGTTGGATGCAAATGAGATACTAAACTTTCAGGCAATCATAGTAAATCTGAAATGTTTGCAAAATGTTTGCAAAAGACCACTCAGAAAGCAGCATATAACTCAAATATCGTGGCAGATAAATTAATGCTGAAATGAGAACAAAGCAACAACAACAAACAACTCCCCCATTCTTATCTCAATTCATACAGTAGAATAAATAATAGAACTGAATTTCTTGCAAAATTGTCAGCTGAAGAGAGAGAATGTTACCTTGTGGACCAACATAACTTGTGTTACAAATGGAAAAGGAAAAAAAAATACTAAAAGTGGAAAGGTACTTGTTTATTATTTGCATACTTGCCAAATGTATTATTCCCTTTTTTAAAAAATTATTTTATTATTAAAAACATATACACATACATATACATAAGACATACAAACAAACAAACAAACAAACAAAATACAGAATTCAATTCATTTCAGTTTCAATTTCAGTTCAATTCATTTGCTTTTACTATTTACATTTATACTGAATCTTCTTGACTTCCTTATTCTTGTTCTTGCTAGTATTTATTGATTTGAATTGTTGTACCTTGCTACCAAATTTCTTGGTTTACACCACAGCTTTATTCATTGATTAATATTCTACTTTCCTCATTTGATTGTAATTTTACATGATTTCTATCTTGTTGATGTTATTTTCCATTCCTTTTTCTCCTTAAATAAATTGTTTCCTTTTCGTTTAAAATGTTGAGTCTCGTGTTTATTCCATTGTTAAATTTTGCTGCATTTATACTCTTACCTAGTTTATTATATCTTCCCTTTCCTTGATATTTAAACATTTGTGTATTTTGGTTATGTTATGATATTTCCTTTGTATTCATAAGCTCTCTGTCTATATTGTATTATATTATATTACATTCAATTTATCTCTTCTAATAATAAATTATTAAATAGATTCCAATCTTCTTCTATTTTCTGTGTTTTTTTCTGAGAAATCAGCGCTGACATTTTATCAAAGTATTTCATTTCTTCTACCTTAATTTTCCATTCTTCTGATTTTGGGCTATCCTTCAACTTCCATCCTCTGGCAATAATAATTCTTGCTGCTGTGACTAAGTATAAAATAACTCTCCAATATTTTATTACTATTTCTTTCTTAATTTTCATGGTTATATTTAACAAAAATAATTCTGGTGTGAATGGGATTTGAGTCTTGAATTTTTGTTGCATTACTTTATGTATTTTTTTCCAGAATTTCTGAATCATTGGACAAATCTACCACATATGGTAAATTGTGCCGGTTTCTTTCTGACATTTCCAACATCTATCACTCAAACCTTTATTTATTTTCTTTAGTTGGGGGTGAAATACCACCTATTGGCGACTTTCATAAAGTTTTCTTTCAGGTCCTGGGATGCTGTGAAAGCATTGGGTTTTTTTCCAGGTATCTTCCCAGTCTTCAATTGATATTTAACGTCCAATATCCCTTGCCCAATTAATCATTGGGCTTTTAATATAATCTTGCTCTAAGTCCCGTTCTAATAATTTCTTGTAAAGTCTAGAGATTTTTCCTTTATCAGGAGATTGCAGGATTTTATAAATTTCATTTATATTCTGTTGAAAATCTTGTTTTGTATCTTCTTTATATTTGCTTTTTATTTGATAGAAACTAAACCACGATAAATTAATATTAGCTTTCTTCAAGTCTTCTCTTTCTAAAAGATATAAATCTCCTTTACCACTCTTTCTTAATAAGTCCTCGTATTTTATCCAATCTCCTATTTTGCTCCTTTGAAAGAAAGCTTCTTGAGTAGATATCCATAGGGGAGTTTTCTCATAAAATTTTTGTTTTATGTTTAACCCTACCTTTATAAGTGATTTTCTCAAAATATGATTGTTGAAATCTTTGTTTACATGAAGCTTGTCGTACCAGACATATGCATGCCAGCCGAATCGGTTATTTACCCCTTCTAAATCTATTTTTTTTATTCTCTAGCTTTAACCAGTTTTGTATCCATAACATACTACATGTGTGATGGTAGATTTTGAAGTTTGGCAATGCATACCCTCCCCCTTTTTTTTTCATCTTGTAGAGTAGATATTTTTATTCTTTGTTTCTTACCTTTCCACAAGAATTTGCTTATCTCTTTGTTCCATTCTAAGAAGATCTTTTCTTTTGTTATTATGAGGAGATTTAATAAGAGGTATAGTATCTTCGGTAAGACATTCATCTTTATGGTTGCTATTCTCCCCAAAAGTGATAAGTTCATCTTATTCCATCTTATTAAATGGTTCTTAATTTCCTCCCATAATATTTTATAATTATTTTCATAAATGTCCATACTTTTATTGGTAATCCATATGCCTAGATATTTGGTTTTATTTGTTATGTTACAGCCTGTCATACTTGCCAACAATTTTTGTTCTTTTTTATTAATATTTTTCATCATTATCACTGTTTTTTCTTTATTCATTTTGAAACTGGAATACTCCAAAAGTTTTAATTTCCGCAAATAGTTCTTGAATGGTGTCTACAGGATCTTGTAGTGTAACTACAATATCATCTGCATAAGCTTTTATTTTTAGCTCATTGTTTTTTATTTTTGTTCCTCTTATCTTCCTGTTGTCAATTACAGTCTTGATCAACACCTCTGCTGTTATGATGAATAATAATGGTGAGATGGGACATCCTTGCCTTGTTCCTTTGTAAAGTCTGAATTCTTGGCTTTTTTCTCCTTTAATTAAAAGCCTTGCCTTCTGGTCTTTATATATTTGTTGGATACATGTTGTAAATTGTCCATCTAATCCTATTTTCTTCAGACAAGCTAGTATGAAGTCCCATCTCATCTTATCAAATGCCTTTTCCGCATCAATATACACCATTCCAAGCTTCCTTTCATTATTTATGTGATAATATTCAATTGTGTCTATTATACTTCTAATGTTATTTCTGATATGTCTTCCTGGGAGGAAACCATTTTGATCTTCTTGAATATGCTTCTCAATTGTTTTTTTCAACCTTGAAGCAAGAATACTGGTGTATATTTTATAGTCCGTATTCAAAAGTGAAATCAGTCTGTAATTGCTTATTTCTCTTATGTCTTTTTCCTCCTTTGGTATAACATTATATCAGCATATTTCCAAGATTCAGGTATCCCCTCTAATGGAATTGCATTTAATGTTTTTTCTAAAGGCTCTATTAGGATTTCTTCAAAGACCTTATAATACCTTGCCGAGAATCCATCCGGTCCTGGAGACTTATCTGTGTTAAGATTCTTTATGGCTTGGCTTATTTTTTGTCATATTATTGGTGCATTTAGTTGTTCCTTTTGTTGTGCACTAAATTCAAATAAGGATTTATTTTCTAAATATGCTTGTAGTTTTGATTCATGTTCTTCAGAGACTGTATCTTTTTAAAACAAATTTGAGTAGAAATCCAAAAAAGACTTTTTAATCTCCTCTTGTGTTTGTAAAGTTTCTCCTTTATATCTAATTTCAGTTATTGTTTTTTTCTCTTTCTCTTGCTTGAGTGTTCTAGCCAAGTTTCTTCCTATTTTGTTAGCGTGTTCAAAATGCATTTGTTTCTTTTTTTTCACTTTATAAGCAATTTCTTCTAAATTTTGATGTTCCAATTTTAGCTGTAATTGTTTCAATTCCATTTTTAGTTTGTTGTTTTCTGGAGACTGGCTTATTTTCTTTTCTATCGTAGTCATTTGGTTTATTATGTCGGATATCTGGTCTTGTTTCTTTCTCTTCATCTCTGAGCCTTGTTTTAACAACAGTCCTCTAGCCACAGCCTTGCTTGCATCCCATATATTTTTGGTTCTAATATCTGCTATGGCATTCTCTCTAAAATATACCTTAAGCTCTTCTTTCATTTTTTTTTAACAAATGTCTCTTCCTCTAAAAGGCTAGGGTTTAGTTTCCAGTATTTTTCTTTGTTCGGTAGTGACATCTCAATGCTTATAAGGCTGTGGTCCAAGATCAACTTAGATTTAGTTTTCATTTTTTTTAATATATTGCAAAAGATGTTTTGATATGAAACCCATATCTAATCTGAAACTAGATTTATATACCTTTATTATTCCCTTTTTGTGCTACACGGTCTTGTGTTATATTCAGTATTAGTAGCACTATATGTAATAAGGACTGTAAATACAGGGCAGAAAAATTGGGTATTGCCCTCCCAAAATTCTGCTCTCAGTGATTTTTTTTCTTCACTCCCCAGATTTCTACCATCGTAGTAACTTAAAACTTTAGTTGAGCATTTAGAAAGAACAGGAGCAGGCATAGTCACCAAAGGAAGGTGAATATATCAAATATCTGTCTTCTGAAGTGTCAATGATTTTCAATGCTTCACTCACTGCAATATTAGAAATTTGAGGATGGAAGGTAAATTTAATGGGAGGGGGAAAAGAGAATTTGTATTTGAGGCAACAATATCTTCATTTTACCCCCTATGTAGCTGAACCCCTGCATGTAATGATCTCCAACATTTACTGAAATTAGAAAGTCTATCTAAGCATCTTGTGGTCTGCCATGCAGTATGTCATTAGATTTATTCTTTTCCCAAAAGCTTCTTTGGGATTCCCATGTTTATTTAATTTGCTAACCTTATTAGCTTTTGTTTTCTATATGGAAGTGAACATTTGGTGCATTCTAGTTTATGGGAATCATGGAGACCTGGAGGCAAGTGTTTTGTCCAATGCTTTTGAAAACAAAACACCAGAGTACTAAGTGGTTGCATCGTTATGCTTAATGGAAGCAAGGAAGGCAGAATTTCAAATACATTTAGATAAAAGCCACAGAATGGATATGCCCTTAGCCAGTCACATAATTGACTGAAAGTGAGAAAATTTGATGCATACTTCTTTGTGCTTCATACCAGATAGTATAACCTAAAAATGGGGTGGCCAGTGTATTACCGTATTTTTCGCCCTATAACACGCACTTTTTCTTCCCCTAAATGTGCGTGGAGAAGTGAGTGCGCCCTATAGGGCGAATGGACTGGTGCTGGGATCGAAGCGATCCCGGCGCCAGCCCATTGAAAGACTGAGGCCACGGGGAGAAGGAGGGCTCCTTCTCCCCGCGGCCTCAGTCTTGGAATCGGCTGGTGCCGGGATCGAAGCGATCCCGGCACCAGCCGATTGAAAGACTGAGGCCGGGGGGAGAAGGAGCCCTCCTTCCACCCCGGCCTCAGTCTTGGAATCGGCTGGTGCCAGGATCGCTTCGATCCCGGCACCAGCCCATTGAAAGACTGAGGCCGGGGGGAGAAGGAGCCCTCCTTCTCCCTGCGGCCTCAGTCTTGGAATCGGCTGGTGCCGGGATCGAAGCGATCCCAACACCAGCCGATTGAAAGACTGAGGCTGGGGGGAGAAGGAGCCCTCCTTCTCCCCCTGGCCTCAGTCTTGGAATCGGCTGGTGCCGGGGTGGAAGGAATGGGCTGGAAGCGATCCCGGCACCAGCCCATTCCAAGACTGAGGCCGGGGGGGAAGGAGGGCTCCTTCTCCCCCCGGCCTCAGTCTTTCAATGGGCTGGTGCCAGGATCGCTTCGATCCCGGCACCAGCCCATTCCAAGACTGAGGCCGGGGGGGAAGGAGGGCTCCTTCTCCCCCCGGCCTCAGTCTTTCAATGGGCTGGTGCCGGGATCGCTTCGATCCCGGCACCAGCCCATTCCAAGACTGAGGCCGGGGGGGGAAGGAGGGCTCCTTCTCCCCCCGGCCTCAGTCTTTCAATGGGCTGGTGCCGGGATCGCTTCGATCCCGGCACCAGCCCATTCCAAGACTGAGGCCGGGGGGGAGGAGGGCTCCTTCTCCCCGCAACCTCAGTCTTTCAATGGGCTGGCGCCGGGATCACTTCGATCCCAGCACCAGCCCATTCAAAGACTGAGGTCGCGGGGGGAAGGAGCCCTCCTTCCCCCCGCGACCTCAGTTCAATGGGCTGGTGCTGGGATCGGAGAAGTTCTCCGATCCCAGCACCAGCCCATTGAACAACCGGCCTCCGGCTAAAGGGAGGAATCCTTTTTTCTTGGATTTTCCTCCTTTAAAATTGGGTGCGCCCAATATGCCGGAGCGCCTTATATGGCGAAAAATACGGTACTATTTAAAAGGAAAGTTCCTGGCTACTAACTCTGAGCACAGCCTGTGAATTCTTTATAACTAAAAACAGAATTCAAACAATCAAAAGATCCAAACACTTGAAATATGAAAAGTAGGTTTAGATTTAAAAGGGAAAAAAAATCATAAATTTATTGCCAATGTTCTTATCTCAGTTAAGACGAGACTAATGACCCACTCCAGAAAAAGGAACTGCCAGAAATAATGCAGATTGAGGCCACTTTAACTGCCCTGGCTCAGTGCTAAGGAATCATGGGAACTATAGTTTATTGTGGCACCAGAGCTCTCTGACTGAGAAGACTCAAGGGGGATGCAGACGAGGGCATCCAAGACGCCCTGGTCCGCAGCGCCGCGGGGCCAAGGCAGCCTCACCGCGGCGCTTCCCCGCCGAATCTAAAAGGAGCGCCAAATTGGCGCTCCTTTTAGATTTAAGGGAAAGTGCGCCCCAAAAGCGGCGGGCGCACTTTCCCTGACTCAAACACTGTGGAGAGTGCGGTCGCCGTGGCGTGAGGTCAACCCGGAAGTGCCGGCCGTGCGGATGGCCGGCGCTTCCAGGGGCGACCTCAGGAAGAGGAAGGGGCGCCAAACGTGCGGCTGCCCCTCCTCTTCCAGGCCCGGAAGATGACCCAATTAGTCGTCTGCCGAGGCCCTCAATGTCCCAGAAAAAAAAATACAGTTCCCATGATTCCCTAGCACTGAGCCAGTTAAAGTTGCCTCAAGCTGCATTATTTCTGGCAGTCTGTAAAGGCCCTATGTTCTTTAATTCTCCGTGCTGATTGGTCTTCAGGCACAAGACACTATTTCCCAAGGCTTGAGAAGCTAACTGGTCAAAAGGCCCAGGAGATTTCCCATGTTGCCCCTCTCATAGTACCCAGGCTTTGAGCACCATGCATTAAAGAATTAGATGGATCCTTATATATTGGCCTCTACTGGGAAGCATGTGCTGGTGTGATCCGATGTCATAACTGAGGATGAATGTTTTATTCACCAGGTCTAATCTGCACTGGAGAAATAATGCAGTTTGCCACTACTTTAATTGTCATGGCTCAATGCTATGGAACCCTGGGATTTGTAGTTTGTAGTGATGTATTCACATCTTTTTTTTTAATAATTTTATTAAATGCTAAAAACAACACAAACAAATACAATCAAACATATATACACATATACCACACAATACACATATCCAATACAACTATATATTACATATAAACTTCTAAACATCTAAACATAACATACACCTAACACCCAAACCAACCACCCGTTCCATACAAAAATGACTTCCTGAATTTGGGCAAAGTTCTTTCACTTTCCTATAATTTGCTCTCCTAACTTTTATTTTAACAGACTATAATTTTTTTTTTACAACAAAATAGTCAACTGAGGAGCATTCCTTCTAAAAATAAAGCTCAAACATGATAATTAAATATAGCCTTAATTTAAATATCCATAGTAATTCTAAAAAATATATCCATTATATCTATCAATCTCCTGTATTTGTTATTATAGCTGCTCTTATTTACTTCATCCTTTGTTAAATTCTCACCTCTATCTTCTCTCTTTCTAAATCATCATAAAAAGGTTTCCATATCTCTTTGTTTACTTCCCAGTCTTGACCTCTAACCAAACTGGTTAGATTATCTAACTGTATTAAGTCTATCAATTTGCACATCCACTCTTCTGTAGAAGGAATCTGTCTTGACTTCCAACTTTTAGCTAATATCAGTCTCGCACTAGTTGTCATATAAAATAAAAATTTACCATATTTTCGATCCAAGTCCTCATTATCACACATACTTAACAGATATAGTTTAGGATCCATCACTATTTGGGATTGCAGAATATTTTCCATTATGTTGTGTATCCTCTTCCAATATTTTTTAACTTTCTTACAAGTCCACCACATGTGAATGTAAGTTCCAGTCTCTTTTTCACTTTTCCAGACACTTATCTGAGTGTCCCTTGTAGATTTTTGCAATTTTAACAGGTGTTAAATGCCATCTAAATTGCATTTTAAAGAGATTTTCCCTTAAATCATAACAGGCTGTATATTTCATTCTAGCATTCCAATTTTTTCCCACTGATTTAAACTAATAATCTGTTTTAAATCTTGCGCCCATTTAACCATTGATTCTGTTATCAATTCTTCTTCCATCTCCATGTCTAGCAAGTATTTATAATATAGTGCTATTTTGTGATGGTTATCGGACAATAAATTCTTATCAAAATTGTTATTAGTCATTCTAATTCCATATATTTTCTTATCACTGGAAAATCTCTCTCTAAATTGTCTATATAGTAGCCAACCGCAGGTATATCCTTCCTCAGACAGTTGTTCGTGTTTCTTAAAGTCTAGATCTTGTCTCGTTGTATTCTTTTCAGTTAAGTCCTCATATGTTACCCATTTCTCCTTAATAATCACTTCTCTTTGATGAAAAGCTTTGTGGATTGAAGTCCAGAGTGGGAGGTTCAGACATATTCTTGCTTTATATTTTTGCCATACATTAATTAATGCTTTTCTAACAAAATGGTTCTTAAAATCTTTATGTACTTTACATTTATCGTACAGCAAATACCCGTGCCATCCAAACCTTAACCCAACTCCCTCTAATGCTAACAATTTCTTATCATTAAGTAAACACCACTCCGAAGCCCACTCTAAACAGCAAGCTGCATAATATGTCTGCAAATTTGGCAAAGCTAAACCTCCTCTAGAAGTTAGATTTTGCATTAATTTAAACCTAACTCTAGGCTTCTTTCCACCCCAGATAAATTTGCAAAGTTCCTTGTGCCATAATTTAAATGGTTTAAAGTTAGTTATGATGGGGATATTCTGAAAAAGGAACATAAATTTTGGCAAAACTTTCATCTTGATTACCGAAATTTTGCCTAACCAAGATAGTTGCAACTGGATGTATTCACATCTTTTATTCCAAGGGGCTTTTCACCCAGACAAATAACCTGACTGCTCCCCAGCAGGATACAACAGTCAAGTTGCGGGATGCAGGTGGGTATTACTGCACCAAAGTTGGCTGCATCCTGGGTACAGGATGCTGCTTTTCACAGCCGGGAGCTTGTTGTCTGCCTGGCAGAATCAGTGGTGATTTTGGTGCAGTAATACCTGCCTGCATCCTACAACCCAACTGTATCCTGTTGGGGAGCTGTCGGGTTATTTGTCCATGCAATAAGCCCTCAAGTCTCAAGTCAAGTCTCAAATCTGTACCTTAAGTTCCAAGTCAAGTTTCAAGTCTTTGCAAGGTACTTTCAAGTCGGGTCTCAAGTTGAGGCTGTATTTTTTGCAGTACAAATTAGACCTCAGTCATCTTTGTTCTTAAATAATTTTCAGTTATAGGAAGTCCTATTACATCATAACAGAAGCAGAAGGGAAGCAGATTCTATCATCTAATAGGAGCTTGTAGCAGGGCTAATCCACTGCCTCTGCTGACAAATCAAAAGCCTTTGGCCCTCTCCAGCTGTAATCTAAATGGCAGCTGTTCCACCAAGCTACTTGAACTGTATCCTTCCTAACTGGTTATAGAAATAGGAACATTAGTAGAAAAGAGTCAATGCATTTAGTTAATCTTTCATAAACTTTAAAAAATCTAATTCAATTACATTTACATTGGGATGGGACATAAGATTAGGTTTATTTCAACTGTCATGTCAGTTAAATGCCAGCACTAATGCCTACCAGAATGAAACTGAAAAGTGTCTTCTGTGATTTCACTTCCTCATCAACCTAATGTTGAGCATGGGAGAGAAATTCATGTATGAATTTTTTTATGATTTATTTTTGTAGAAACTTCAAGATTGGTACATTATTGTAATACAAGAGTCTTATTACATACATTTACTACAAAATAAAAATTCAGTATCTCTTGAAATTAAATTATTCATTATGATTATTAGTTATTCACATAAGCAGATCTCTTCCATCCTGTTCCATTTTGACTTCCTATAAGTACTCTGAATTATGTGTCTTATAATTTCTAATTATGACCATCTATAACTTGTCGACTATTTTTTCTTGATTCAGTATATATTCGTGTTTTATACTCTTTCACAGATGTCAAGACCTAAGTTTGCTTCTTGGTCTTGAACTTTTCATCTGTGTCAGTCCATTTATTTTTACAATAAGCTAGTAGAGGGTCCCAGTCCTCTTCTATATTCTCTGTGGATTTCCCATTAATTGCTTGTGTTAATTTATCCATGTCAATTACTTCTAACATTTTTAGAAGCCATGTGTCTATATCTAGAATTACCTTCTCTTTCCGTTTCTACACAAGTACTGTTCTTACCATGGATGTCATATATAGTAGCTGTCTCCATTTCTTGCTTATAGTTACATTGGCAGCTTTATTCACCATGTTTAATAGATATATTTCCAGAAGCATTTGAAATTTAGCTCTCAAAATTATAGTTGTTGCTTTGTGTATGCCTTTCCAATAATTTGTTATATGGGGGCATTCCCACCATAAGTGAAACCATGATCCTATAGCTTTCCTGCATTTCCAACAATTTTTTTTGTCTGGTTTTGTATATTGTGTTGATTTTTACAAGTTAAGTATCAGTGTGTTTCCATCTTAATTAAATTTTCTTTTATATTTTGATTTTTTGTAAGTTTGTGGCTCTTCAACCTCACTTGATGTCAACTATCCAAATCGATTTCTCTGTCCAAGTCTTTGGCCACTTTATCATTGTTTTTTATTGCATTTTGTTCCAATTTTCTCTTCATTAGAGCTTTACAGAATTTTGTTGTTAGTTTCTTTTCTTCTCCTTCAAAGATTTTGTCTAATTCATTAGGAACATTTTCAAAATCTGTTTGTACCAAATTTACTTTAAATCTTTCTGTTAATTGCCATTCTAATAGCCAATATTTTCTTAAATCAAATTTTTTCCTATTTCTTTGGAGAATTTAAAACATAATTACCTTTAATATATTTCTTGATGATTTCCTTATTTTTCAACCAAATGTTTCCTGGCCTTCTTCTTCCAAAATAAGCTTCTTATGGTGATGCCCAACCTAGGAATCCCGTATAGAATTTAGTTTAAACTTTTTCCCAAATGTTCAAAATTGTCCGGCAAATGAAGTGATGTTTAAAGATGCTATGGATCTTTGCTATGTCATACCAAAGGTTCACATGTCAACTGTAGCACAAGTTAAAACCTTCAAGATTAAGCAATTTCCTATTGCTAATCTTTACCCATTCTATCATCCAAGTTAATGCATTACTTTGGAAGTAGGTTTCAAGGTCTGGTAAGTTGCATCTTCTTTTAATGTTAGTGTCTTGTAAGGTCTTCCACTTTATTCTTGCCTCTTTCCATTCCAAATGATTTTTTTCAGTACCTTATTCCAAGCAGAAAAGGGTTTTGCATCTGTAATGATTGGAAGGTTAGCAAATAAAAAATTAAATTTTGGGAGAACAGCCATCTTTATTGAAGTGATTCTGCCCAATAACATTAGTTACCAGTTAGTTAATCATTGGTTAGTTAACCATATTTCAGTTAGTTAACTATTGGTTGGTTAACCATATTTCCATTTCCCTAGATCTTTTTTTAAAAAAATTCCAAATTTCATTCCAAAATTCCAAAATTCAATTATGTTCTAAAAAATCTGTGTTTTTGCTAGTTAACCATACCCCCAGATATTTAGTTTTTAAAACAGTTTTACACGATGTTCCTTCTTGTAGTGAATTTTCTTCTTTTTTGTCATATTTTTTGTTAATATCACCGATTTTTGTGTATTGATGTTAAATCCTGACATTTCTCCAAACCGATATATGCATTCCATTTTCAGTGGGTCATCTAGAAAGATTACCAAGTCATCACCGTAGGCTCTGCTGTTGTATTCCAGTCACTTTATTTTTGTTCCTTTTATCTCCGGGTGTTGCAGATCATATTGCATAATCCTTCAACAGCAATAATGAACAGTAAAGGAGATAAAAGACAGCCTTGTCTTGTGCCCTTTTGTATATTAATGAGATTAGATTTTTCATTATTTACTGTGCTGACTGTTCTTTATAAATCTCCTTTACCCAGGTGTAACATTTTGAGCAGATTTCCTTTTTTTTTTTTTTTTAAGACTTCTAACATGTATTCCCAGGAGATGTTTTGTAAAACTCCTAACATGTATTCCCAGTTGACCTCAGATGCCTTTTTGGCATTGACGAACAACATTGCCATTTTCCTTACATTGTTTTTTTTTTCATAGAACTCAATTAGATACAGTACAGTTCTGATGTTGTCTTTCATGCATCATGCAGGGAGAAATCCTGTCTGGTCATCACTTATAATTTTTGTTAGGACATTTTTGAGTCTGTCCAATAAAACTGATGTGAAGATTAAGGGTTAAGTAAGAAATGGGCCTGTAATTTTCAGGCCTTATCTTGTTTCTACCTTCTTTCTGTATTGAGATGGTATTCCAGTCACTTTATTTTTGTTCCTTTTATCTCCGGGTGTTGCAGATTATATTGCATAATACTTCAGTAGCAATGATACAGGTGTATGTTTGGCATTCAGCCCTTTGATGTCTCTATCAAGATAGAGATTAAAGTATCTTTTAAAGGCAGTTTTAGTTCTTCAATTTTTTTCTAAAATAAAGCAGAAAATCCATCTGAACCAGGGGTTTTGTCATTCTTCAGTTTCCTGATTACAGATGTGACTTCTGTTAAAGTAATATCTGCATTCAAAATATCTCATTGTTTATTTGTGTTAGCCAATCCTGTTTATCTAAAAATGTGTCACATGAGAATTTTGTTCTTTAGAAATTTGTTCTCTTTTATAAAAGTTTTCATAATATTTAACAAAAACCGTTTTAATCTTTTCCTGTGCTGTCACATATTCGGTTTCACTTATTTCAATTTTATCGGTCAGGTGTCTTGTCTTTACTTTTCTTAGTTTTGTGGCAAGCCATTTTCTGGTTTTATTGGCATGTTCAAAATTTATTTGCTTTGTTCCTTTTAATTTTTCTCACTTTGTTCTGTTATTGCACTATCAGCTTGTACTTGTAATAATTTTAGTTGGTTTTTGAGAATTTTGAAAGTTGGATGTTTTATTATTTCAACCTCTATTCATTTTAACTTTTTTCTAAATCTTCTGTTTTCTTCTGTTTTCATATTTTAATTTGATGACCTTTTTTAATTAAAAGTTCTCTTACGTATGCTTTTGCAGCCTCCCTGATAATTTTATTTTGCATTTCCATGGAATAATTTTCTACAAAGAAGAGTTTTATTTGTTCTTTCAAAATTCCTACAAATTCTTCGTCCATCAATAGTTTCTCATTTAGTCTCTAATCATATTGTAATCTTTATTCTGACATCTCAAAGGTAATGAGATTGTGATCTGAGGTTATTTTTGGTAATATCTCCATTTTTTAATTTTTGGAGTGAGTGTGTTCATGATCAGGAACATATCGATTCTAGATGCTGAATCATACTGATCTGAATAGAATGTGAAATCTTCTTGTTTATCATATAACTTGGACCAAATATCATGTAATGCTAGGTTTTTTGTCAAGTGAAAGAATGCTTTTGGTAGTTTTCCTTGGTGTTTTTAACTTGTTCTTTCACTTTTCTTTTCCTCCATTCTTTACATTGCTTTTGTGCCTTTGTAATTTGATCTTCATTGGTAGCTTTGAGTTGATCTTGTTGTAAATGATTACAGAATTCTTCTGCTTTCTCTTTTGTGTTTATTCAAAATCTTTTTTGTTGATATGTAAATTGTACCCCTTTGAGTTTGTCCCATCCATACTTAATCTTATGTTTCATCAAAGTCTGTGTCAGTGTTTTGTACTGTTGTCCTCTTTTCAATATTAAGGTTGGGATGTCTTTGTAAATTTCTATAATGTATCCAGCTATCTGAAGTTTATCTTTAAAACTTTTCTGGAGCATTGGGGCTCTTATTTTTGTTTGAGTGAAACTTATCACTATATCCCTAGGCAGATATTTTTCTTTTGTGATGGCAGAATTAATCCTGAATAGTTGTTCTTAAACTTAGGAGTTTATCACATGGGGAAAATTGGGAGTTTAAATGGTAATTATCCTGTGAAAATTGCACATTCGGAATTAAGATCGAGATTTGATTTTCACACACAGCGTGATTAAAGAGTCATTATCCGGGGAATAGAGAATAACCAGACAATAAACAGCAACAAATATTGATGGGATTTCCTTGTGAATAATTTGTTGCTGTTTATTGCTTGGTTATTCCCAGGATAATGGTGCTTTAATCACAATGTTGTGTGATAAACTTTATTGCTAATGTTTGATTTTCACAAGATAATCACTGTTTAAACTTCCAGTTGGACCCGTGTGATAGATGCTTTACTCTGATAAATCAGTTGATGGAAAGTATCAGGAAAATCTCACACACACACACACACAAAAGGAGAATGAAGAAGAGATAAAAGAGGAGAAAAAAGTAAAGAAAATTATTTACCAATTAATATGGTTCATATAGTAGCAATTAGAATACTATTTGTTCTATGTTATTTACATGATTGTATTGTCCTTCAGTATTTATCAGTATCATTTAAGTTGAGTCCTTCCTCTCTGTTTCTGCTCCATTTTCTTATCCTTTCCTTTTTTTCCCCCCTTCCTTCTTTCCCCCGCTGGGCTTCTGTCTTTGCCTGTTTTATTTTCTCTCTTTCTGTCTTTTCTTTGTTTCTTTCTATTTGTCTATCTTTGTAATTGTTCTCTTTGTTTTGTTTCTTCTCTTTCTTTTTTGATGATATTCAATATTGAGTTTGTTACTGTTACAGTCCTTTGCTAGTTTGATTTCTTTTGGAATTTAACAGTTCTGTTATTTTGTTTTCTACTTTCCGTAGGAGCAATAAGTAGTTTCAAGGTAAGCTAAACATCTGAAGCCAATTGTAGAGGTACTAGTGACAACACCATTAGCAGAGTTTTAAGTTACTAGAAATGTCTCAATCACCCAGTGCCTTGCCTTAGGGTAAGTTTTTTTTACTCTTATTTATTTATTTATTTATTTATTTATTTATTTGCCATGCTGTAGGATTCTTGACTTGGTTTTATCTGGGTGACCTTTCACACAGCTGAGTTGCCCTTAGAACTACTAAACCCCTTGAAAACTATACTATTAGTGCTTCCAAAAGCCTTCCCAAAATGCTGCTGGTTTTACAGAAGTCACCCACATAGCTGGAGTTTGATTAGAAGGAAGGAAGGAAAGAAGGAAAGAAGGAAGGTAGTGGGTTGGGATGGCAGAATTGACAAGTGGTTTGGGAAAAATAGGTGAACACTTCACGAAGTGTGCAAAGATTCTAAAAAATAAAATAAATAATAAAATTAAGGTAAAAAATAAGCATAAAGCAAAAATAATAAAGTTTGATATTTTTTTTTATGCCAAAATGCTCAAACAAATAACATTTGAATAATAAGTAAACTTTACTTGTTACTCAAAAAATGACAATGTTTTTGCCATTGCCTTTTGGTCATTATAATGCTTAAAAGTAATTAATTTAAAAAGGGTAACATGGTATTGTCTTTATTTTTAATCTGTTCAGTCTTTGTAGAGAAGAAAATAAGGGGCTTTACAGATCAGCATAAAGAGCCAATCTGGGGGCTGAGTAGGGGCATGGCAACTGTACGCTAGCTGCCCCGACTCTGCCCCCATGCTGGCTTCACACAGTGCACCCCACCGCACAGTGGGAGGTGTCACGGCACTCCCTTGGCATAGCATCTATAGGTGCTGTGCCAAAGGAGCGCAGAAAATCCACAACCGCCACAGCTAGGGCACCCTTTCTGTGGTGCAAAAAAGAGTCACTTTGTGGCTTCTTTTTGCACTGTGGAAAGGCCAGATTGGGGCCATGGCATGCGGTTGTTGCAGCCCCAATCCAGCAATGAAAGAGGTGGCATTCCCCCCCCCCCCCCCCCCCCCCCCCCCCCCCGTAGGAGCAGTCTGTACAGCCCCTAAATGAAAGGTGAAATCCTGCAAGGGGAAGAAATAATCTGGAAATAAAGTAAAGTTCTCTTTGCTTTTAAACCTTTCTTCTGGATTCTTCTTTCCTAGAAGAAGATACAAACATACTTTTAGCCATACATAACCACAGTTTTCAATCTCTTTTAAAATCTTCAAATTTTCTCTTTAACATCTGATGTGTGTTTATAACTTTTCCATATAAGGGATCCTTCTTGTACTACAATATTCTTCACCCAATTCCCTCACCACAAAAGAGTAGCATAGATTTCCAACCCCATTTACACACTTACCTGTCACAAACTGATGGCAAATAATTATCTCCTCCCTGTGGATTCTGGACTCCCATTTCTATAGATGGGAGAGAGACCTAAAGTATCCAATGTGGCTGAGCTAATAGTGCCAGAATACATAATTCTGATGTCCAGAGGTTTACGACTTGTTTTGTGTAGTTCTAGATTTACGTCCGGTCAAGATGCCCTTGTATTGAGTTGGCAGGTTCTTCAACTTCTTTAAATATTTCCCTGAATTTTGTACTTTCAGAGAGATCTGCAAAGTATGCAGTTAGCTTCATCAAGAACCCACCATAGACACAGCTCAATGATTACCATAGAAAGTCAGATTTTTCTGGAAAATAAGAGATAGCATCTGATGCACGGGACATGTGTAAGTTGAATATGGAAGGAAACTCAACTAAAGGAAGAAACTGCATACTACCTTAGACACATACAGTGCAGTTTAATCCATTTGCACCACAGTAGGATATGTTGGTCTCCCAGAATCACATTTTGTGGCTGATTCCATAGAGAAGTATTGTTGTTATTGTGTGCCTTTAAGTCATTTCTGACATAGAAATCCTAAAGCAAACCTATTACAGGATTTATGGGGCTAAGAGTATATGATTTACCCAAGGTCACTCAGTGGGTTTCCATGGCCAAGTGGGGAATCAGACCCTGATCACCAAAATCATAATCCAATGCTCAAACCATTACACCATGCTGGGTCTCACAGGGCCTCTACAGACCAGCTGGTGTCGGGGTGGAGTAAGGGTGTTGCAACCATCCATTGCCCATCCCAACTCCACCTCCAAAGCAGCATTATGCTGACTGACTGACCACATGGCAGGTGGCATTACCGCTCTCCTTTGGTATGGCAACTGCACACCAAATGCCAAAAGGAGTGGAGAAAAGTGGCACCGCAGCAGCAAGGGTGGCTTTTTGCTGTTCTAAAAAGGAGCTGCATTTTGCTGCTTCTCTTCAGAGCCAGCAAAGTGTTGGATTGGGGCATGTAGTTGCTGCAGCCCCGATCTGGCAAGCAAAGCAAAGCAAAGCAAAGCAAAGCAAAGCAAAGCAAAGCAAAGGGGCAGCATGGAGCCACTCTTTTGGGGTGGTCTGTACAGCCCCATAGAGAAGTATACCACCAGCATTCACATATAGAATTATATCACTGTTTTCAACTTCAGCCAATGGAAAACTGAAAATTGCAGAATTCCCTGGGATATTACCATGGCAGTCTAAATGGTATCATAGTGCTATAAATGTGTGGTGTGAATGGCCCCTTGCCACCTGCATAGTTGTAAACTGTGACGATGATATCACTGAACATAAAAGTTCAGCAGGTGGAATTATGCTATGCTTTCTTTCTCATCAATCTCAGGACTCACCATTTTGCTGGGAAGCACCAGTACCATTCAGTGGTTGGTGGAGAGCAGAACAGGGATCAGAGAACTATCTGACTAGGTTCCTATAACCAGATGCATCATCAACTGCCAAGATCTACCAATCATCTGTTCTGAGAGATGGGAGTTCTGTACTGTTGGGGAGGAGGATGTTGCAGGATGGCATGACCAATCCTCTTCTACCAGTGAGTGATACTGTGATGAAGATTTGTGACAGGTCTCCCTAGAGGTTCTTGCTTCTGCTCCCCACAGCATCATAATTGAAATTCAATTTGAAAATGACCTGGGCAGCCACTCTCTTACAATGTCAAGATGTGTTGAGCTATTTATTTATTCAAATACTTATATCCTGCCTCATATCATGGGATATCAGAGTGGTGTACAAGTTATATCCATGCAAATTCTTTAAGACAATTTAAATTGAAAATAATAAAAAATTAATATAATTAATATATAAATTTATCAAGTTAAAACGGTTTTAAAAGCCATTACGGTGTGGTTGAAGTCGAGCTCTTCTCCTCCTTTCCACCTCAATCCAAGGAGACTGTCTTGGCTTAAGCTAGTACCTGTCATCTGTCATCAGTGATGGACTGGATGATGGCAAACATATTGAATCTTAATCCAAGAGAGAGGTGCTCCTGCTCCATCAAAAGGCAGATCAGGGAATAGGGATTTGGCTTGTGCTGGATGGAGTTATCCCTGAAGACACAAGTTCACAGCTTGAGTGAGCTCTTGGATTCAGCCTTTGGCTTAGAAGCTCAGCTTTCAGCAGTGGCCAGAAGTGCCTTTACACCTTTAAGGCCAGCTGTGTCCATTCCAAAAGATATCAGATCTGGACACAGTGACACACACCTTAGTTACATCCCATTTGGATTACTATAGCACACTCTAAATGGTGATGTATTTAAAGAATGTTTAGAAACTTCAGCTGGTCTAAAGAGCTGTAGCCAGACTGTTAACTCGGGCTGGGTACAGGCATCACATAACTCTCTTGTTGCAACAGCTTCCTTGGCTCCCAGTTTGTTTTTGGACACAATTCAAAGTGGTGATTATGACTCTTAAAGCCCTATATGACTCACGCCCAGGTTATCTGAAAGACCATACTCTACCATATGAGCCTGCTCGTGTCTTGAGGTCCTCATGGATGGACTTTTCTCTAACTCACCACCCTCACAGATACAGTTCACAGCAATATGCATGGCCTCCAACATTTCACAGACAAAAACTAGAACATACATAGCAAAGCAAAACCAGAATCTGGTTAAGATGATAAAAGTTATTAATGAGGAAAGACATTCAAACTAGGAGAGGTTTCAAAAGTTTGCTTTTGCCTGAGTCTACTGGGAAGGTATAAACATGGGAGAAAGCCTTCTCATTGGTTGCTCCCGGGCTCAAGAAGTCCTTTCTGAGAGAATTTAGATTGGCACCATCCTTGATATTATTCAACAAGCAGGTGAAGGCTTATTTATTTATTTATTTATTATTTCAGTAGGTTTATGAAGACTGATGGCTCAAAGGGAATTAACCTTGGAGAATTGTGCTGTATGGTCTATCTGTGTATTATTTATTTGTTGTTTTTAATTGTTAAGTTTTTAAACTGGTTTTAAATTATGGCTAGTTTAATTATATTTTTAACTTTTGTATTTCATGTTTGTTTGTTCTTTAACTGTGTTTCTTTCAACTCTTGTAAGCTCCCTTGAGTCCTGGACATAAGGTGGGAAATTAATTAATTAAAAAAAATCTAAAGGCATGCTGGACAGGGTGTAAGGGGTGGGCAGGAAGAGAGCACAATGGGTGCAGCAGCCCTGGTCATGCAGATGAGAGAGGTGCTGTGATGGGTGCCTATAAAGTGGTATGTGAGAACAGTCATGTCCTCACAAGCATGACTGCAGTGAAAAAGGGGCTGGTGTGATGATGTCCACAGACAGCAATCTCTCTGCTTCATTCTGCACTAACATCTTCAATGAAAGCCCCGTAAAAGGTCCATTAAAGTAGTATAATGAGGAAGTTACTAGTGCCTGAACTGGCTAGGTTTTGCTTCTTTGGAAAAGGTCACAGTTGGTATATCAACTGGCCCCAAGTACTCTGAAGCTGCATCTACACTGCAGAATTAATACAGTTTGACACTGCTTTAACTACCATGGCTAAATGCTATGGAATTCTGGGATTTGTAGTTATTTGAAATATTTAGCCTTCTCTATCAGAGTGCTCTGGTATCCCACCAAACTACAAATCAGAGTGCTCTGGTATCCCACCAAACTACAAATCCCAGGGTTCAACAGAATGAAGCCATGACAGTTAAAGTGGTATCAAACTACTTTAATCCTGCAGTGTGGCAGCAGCCTGAGCCACAGACTTCCAGTAACAGGATCTAGGATTGCAGATACTCCTCAAGGACCACAGTTATCACTTCCAATTAGCATGACCAGTGAAAGGTGCCAGGTTGGACTAATCAGCAATTGAATGGGGAGGTAAAAAAATGTGACTGACTGTTGCTACTTCCATAAGGAATATTATTAGTCTGAAGTTCTCTGGCCAGTTACTTTAAAGAAAATTGCTAACAAATGGGGACTTTAACAGGGTGCGATAGTTGGCCAAAGAGACTAGAACTTAGGAAAGAGATAGCCATCAAGTTAAGCTGAGACAATGGTACAAGAAGATTTGGAGACTGGTGGTGGTTCCTAAAAAGAGCAGAAAGTCATCTGTAGTGGTGATGCTTCAACATGGTGGAAGGCCGCAGCACCAGAAAACTTCAGGCAGATATCTGACCAGGAGAAACTTTAGCAAACATGCTTAAAAAACAGAATCATCCTAGAAGCCAGAGGCAACAGGAGAACTGGCAACAGAAGAAGCATCTGTTCTTGGTTGTAAGGAATTGGCTGGTGTGGAATTTAGGAGAATTTGGTTTTAGGGAAAAGGTATTGAGAGCTTATTTGGCTGCAGAAAACTCTCTTACTTATTAGAAACAGCAACCAAGGATGTTTAATATCAGTACATTTAAGCAACCCAACCTTTTTTTTTAACCATGACTTGATTTCCTCATGTAAATCATTCCCTAAACAAATGTTAGCTTTGTTCGGAGATCAGCGCACCCTTTTTAAAGCACCTTATCCCTGACGGGATAGAGGCACATTTAAATTTACAAATGGGTTTTATCGAATTCACCCATGGCCAGGTGAATGCAACTCATATACAGCCCAATGCTAGCCACACATATTCTACAGCTTTTCAAAAATGGGATTTCCTGTTCTTGAAAAGCTGCAGAATAAGCCTGGCTAGCATCGGGCTGTATATGAGCTTCATTCGCTTGGCCACGGGTGAATACATTAAAACCCGTTTGTAAATTTAAATGTGCCTCTATCTCATTGGGGATAAGGCACGTTAAAAAGAGTGTGCTAATCTCATCTTTTTTCATCCTGTCACCAGTGGTGACATCAATTAAAAACTACAACACCAGAAACAGACATTGGCTTTCTGAAAGATACAGAGGGTTGTGGTGTTTTTAATTCAGTTTGGTGACAGTAGTTAAAGGTTTTATAGTAGAGGGAGTCTTGTGGTATAGAATTTAACAGACACAACATTTCAAATTTTAATATGGGAGACAAAAGCAATATTTGTTGTTGTTTATTCTGTGCCATGAAATCAACTATGATTTATGGTGGCCCTATCACAGTGTTTCTTGATGGGATTTCATCAGATTTGTCATTGCCTTCCTCTGACACTGAGAGAATGTGACTTATCCAGAGTCACCCAGTGGGTTTCCATGTCTGAGCAGGGATTCAAACACTGGTTTCCCAGAACCCTAGTCCAAAATTCAAACCATTATACCACTCTGGCTCCGTTGGTATGATGATCCAAATTATTAATTTCACCATATTAGGTGGATGTTACAAGGTAACATATATTGTTACAATGCTTATATTAAAAGCAAATGTATTCAGTGAACAGATTTGAAGAAATTGTTTAAGAAAATAGGTCATATTTAATGAGGCCAACAGGACATTCAGTAGTACAGTGGGCCCTTTGTATATGTGGGGGATCTATTTTGGACCCCCCAGCGTATGAAAAAAAATGTGGGACCCAAGTCCTGTCATTGTTAATGGCCGTACGCTTCTGTGCACAGCACTGTGGATGCACCGCAGGTATGCACGGCATTAAAATATTCAGGGTTTGCCGTCCGTGTAAGCTTAAGGCCGTGGATGGCAAGCCCGCATAAGGCAAATGTGTATAAGCTTAAAGCTGCGTATGGCAAGCTTTATATGTTTATATGTTTGTGCTGTATATATTTAGAATGGAAGAACAAAACATGAGCCATTTCCTCTGTCTTTTGCACAAAGATTTAAAAAGGAGATTACTCAAAGTCATGTGTTAGGACTTGTGTTAAAATTCTGTGCAGTTCACTTCTTCACATATAGACATAAGTCCAATTTTTTAAAAAATGAACACAGAAAGCTACACAAGTTACCTAGTGTGGTATTACCTATACCAGGGGTATATACTGGTAAATATTCCTCCCACATCTCCTTGAGAGCAAAAACAAATGTCTTTGGGGAGGGGGCAATTTTTTTTTATCCCTGAAGAACCCTGGGAGTTACAACAATAGCCCTGGTGACTGCATGCCACATTTGGAGATACTCTGCCCACCCACAACCCTGCAAGATTTCATTCTGGGGAGTCTTGGGGCCTCAGCAGATGGCTTATTGAGCTGTCTTGGAGGCCCAGAAGAGGAGGAGCCACCGCACGAGTGGCGCTCCTTCCTCTTCCTGAGGTCGCCCTGGGAGCTGCTGGCCCTCCGCACGGCCGGCGCTTCTGGGGCAACCTCCCGCCGCAGCGACTGGACGCGCTGCGGCGGAAGAGTCAGGGAAAGTGCGCCCACCGCTTTTAGGGCGCACTTTCCCTGACATCTAAAAGGAGCGCCAATTTGGAGCTCCTTTTAGGGACGCCGCAGGAGCGCCGCGGTGCAGAGGCTCCGCTCCGCCGGCGCTCCGTCCGGCAGCGTCCCGGAAGCAGTCGTCTGCTTCTCCCCTTTCCCAGCACTACTTGCAGAAGCTGTAGATTGAAACAATGAGTTAAATGCCAAACCCAAAATGTTCACATTTTGTATTATTTTGGGACTGAGGGGACCCTCCAAAACACTGAGAGGAAGAGCTGGATGAAAATAGAGAAATGGAGAAAATTGGGGCCTCACCTGCTTCCTTCATCAGGAAACTTTCGAGTCCCATTTCCTTGCCATTTACAGAACAGCAAATCTGGATTGAACCTATTGTCTGTATTTTCCCCCAGAACTTGTGTACTGAAACAAGTTTATCAAAAATCTGTGTTTACTAAAAGGATTCCCCCTTTTTGCCTGCAAAGCCATTGGTACACATCCAAGCAGTTCTTCTAGACTAAAAGTCTTTTGCACTTTATGCATAAAGACCTCTGCAAACTCAAAGTAATGTGTACAAAAGCAGATCTCCAAAGGCCTGAATGCCAGAAACAACAACTGTGCTAGATCAAACTCAGGAAAAAGTAATGGAACTAGAAAGGAATATTTTCCAAAAAATCAAAGTTTGAATTTCATCTGTGACATTGCTGAAAATTGAAATGCTACCATGTGAAATCTGAGCAGATTTTTGGCTAGAGAAGCTATGGTACTTTCTTTATACAGTAAATCTAGATTGCATTGATTTGCCAAATTGAAACCATGCCTAGATTAAGAAGGATTGCTTTTACTGTCCTAATGATTTCTTAATGAAATACATTTATAATCACAATAGTTCATGAGAACCCTTTGAATAACTTTCATACAAGCAATTTTAAGTTTATTAAAACTTTGTTTCAATATTATTATTATTATTAATAATATTTAGTAATGCATTCTTCCCCATATAGTGTACTGATATTATCTCTCTCTATGGATGCCAGGAAATCCTAGATAGCTATGGCTAGTTTATACTAGTGAATTTCTCTGTCTAATCAGCAATGTCAGTATTCTGTTCCTAATTTCCCCATAGAAAAAGGAACATTCAGCAAGGTAGACCAAAGTATCTGACTGTCATCTGGAAGAATACAAAATAAAGACCAAGTCTACAAAAGCTGATGCTACAACTTCTTTTGCTCAGTTATTTATTTATTTATTTACTTTGTTTGTATGCCACCTTTCTTCCAAGATGGGATCTAAGCTGGCTTCCACAACAACAAATTAAAATTTTTTACAAAAAGCTTTAACCCAATTTATAAAAACCTCATTAAAAATTATAAAACTGTTTAAAATCATATAAAATTTAAAAACAGATAAAATATTCATCTATATTACTCAAAGATGCTACAAGATCCTTTTGCATACTGTTCTTCCAGACTAACACAGCTATGCCTCTGATTACAATTAGTTCATTTTTATCCCACCCATCCTCCAAGGAATCTTGGGTGGCATTCCAGTTTACCCCAACTCCACTCTGTTTCAACCTTGTGAACATGCTGTGATGTAGGTCAACCATTCAGTGAGTTTCATAACTGAGGGTGAATATGAGCTTCAGTTTCTACTGTCCTACTGATACTCTAAATAAAGTTGAAATGTTTTTGAGCATTAAAAATGATTATCACAGGATGGCCCAATTTATACATCAATGTATCAGGAATAAACTCAAATACAGTCAAATATCACGTAGTTATTGAAATCGTATGAAGGTGTGACCTAAATCCAAATGCTAGTTTGGAGTATATTGAATCCATATCATATTAGCAATCCCTCAGAAATCTGGTGGGAGGAAAGATATCAAACACTTTTCAAATATTTTGATAAGTATAACACACTATTTAAGAGCTGGCAACATGGCACATAGTAGGACATATTGGGCTGTTATTCTTAAAAATTGCCTCTATTGTCCCAAAGCCCCTCAAATTATCCACCAGATCAGGAGTCTTAAGCAAATCAGCAATTTGTATAGCCATAATGCTCATGTCTCATGAGCAATGTGTGCATGAACTGAAATAAGCAGTTCCAAGAGATCTTCCAAATCTAAATGAGGAAATTCTTTTCAATACAGCTGTCAACAATCCATTATTGTGCCAATTTCTTCCCTTGAGTCTTTCCTGGAAAGCTAGTGACATTAATAATATTCTGTGCTCATTCTGTGCAAGCAACACAGCTCTGACCCACCCATTTTCCCCATTCTAAACCTGTGATAATCTACATGTTTTTCTTCTTAACCCTACTTTCTAATTCTCAAATGTATATACAGTAGGTGCAACTACAGTATCACCAACATTTTAAAAATCTATACACTGCAGTCATTTATTATTATTTTTTATTGATTTTATACTCTGCCTTTCTCCCAAAATGGGATTCAAGATGGCTTACAATGATTTAAGAAAGATGAAGCTAAAACATTTGTGTACAAAGGTTAAAGAAGAATTAAACAACAATATTATTGGAAAAATTGTTGAAAACAGTTTAACACTTACAACATAATTTCCAATAAAAGATTTAAAATACAGCACATCACTTTACACACAGACTACTGCTCCATATTAAAATTCGAAGGACTGTCTGAATAAAAACATCTTCATTTGTCAGCATAAAGAGAGTAGGGAGGGGACCAAGTAGACCTCCCAAGGAAGGGAGTTCCACAGTCTGGAAGCAACCACAAAGAAGGCTCTTTCTTGAGTCCTCACCAAACATGCCTGTGAAGGTGATGAGACAGAGAGAAAACCCTCTGCTGCAGATCTTAAAAATCATGCTGACTTATGTAAGAAGTCATTATGTAAGAAGGTCTTTCAGATAGTTTGGACTCAAACCATGCAGGGCTCTAAAGTTCAAAACTAGCACTTTGAATTCTGCCTGGAAATGGATCAGTGGTCAGTGGAGCTGTTTCAGTAAGAGAGTCTCATGATCCCTGTAACCAGCCCCAGCAGCAATTTAGACACACTGAATTTTCTGAACAGTTTCCAAAGGCAGCATGACTTGGGACCTTATCACACGCTGACCACGAACCGAAAAGTTACCGAAATAAAAAGCATTCCATTGCAATTCCAATACTATTCCAAAAGGGGTCCGTCGATATGTTATAGCCTATTACACACAATCACGGTCATTTCGCAATTACTATGGTTTGAGAGATGCGTGTTCTGGAAACGTATCGTGTGTTCATAAAGAAGGCAGGGAATCTCAACATTTCCATAGCAACGATGCTCTAGCACATGCGCAGAAACAGAAATGCTCGCAAAGGATGTCGGGTATTTTTTGTCGTCACTTCCTACTCGCCTTTGCGCCATTGCTTTACCTTCGCCATTTCCGTTTGGCTGCCATTCCCGCACTGTGTCCGGAGCTGCTTGATCAATCTGCTACCATGAATGATCACTCTGCTGCCATGGCTTTTTTTCTCCCCCAGATCCGTGAGCTGGTGGCAGAGATAGAGAGGGTGGAGCGGGAAGAGGATGAAAGGCTTAGGGCTGTGGTTTCGGCCGTCCGCTGGTGGATGAGGCGCTGTGGCATCATGGGCTTCAGGGCACGTGCGGTGGTAGGGAGAATTCTTGGTCTCCGCCACCGCGGTGGCCATGATTTCCATGGCTGCAGTGTCCCGCGGCCACGCCAGTGGTGGATTCGCCCGCAGGTTATTCGCAACTGGTGGGCCGATGAAGTGATCCAGCTGTGGGATGAGGACATGTGGATAAGGAACTTCCGCATGTCCAAATCCACCCTTTCTGAAATCGCCGAGGCTCTTCGACCTCGACTGCAGGTGAACGACACCATCATGAGGAGGGCCATCTCGGTGGAGGAGAGAGTGGCTATAACAATCTGGTGGCTTTCGGCACCCTTGAATTACCGTAGAGTGGCCCGACAATTCCAGATTGGGGTGTCCACAGCAGCCATCATTTGCATCCAGGTTATCACTGCGATAGAAGAGGAACTCCTGCAAAAAGCCGTCTGCCTTGGAGACTATCACAAGGTAGGCCCCCTGCTTGTTAATTACAGTACCTGTACCTCTTCCATTCCGTGTGTCTTAACATCAAGTATGCATATCCAACAAAGCTGCTTATGGAAGGGGGGATTTGGGGGGGGGGGGGGGAAGTGAGCTATAACTTTGACATCCTCATTGGTATTTGTATATAGCTAAATAGAGACACATGCATCTTTGCAGGGAACTGTGCTGTCACCTAGGCAATTGGACATATACCTGCAAATGTTTCATGTCCCCCCCAAATTGCGTGGCCCTTTTCCTTCGTATTCCACTTGGAGACCATAGCATATGGGGTGCATCCACATATGGCTCATGTACTGCTTTGGTGGCATTTTTCTGACCTCTCCGTGTTTTTTTTGGTTTCTCTATTCAGGTCATGGATGCCTTCGAGCAGCTGGGCTTCCCCCACTGTGTTGGCGCCCTCGACGGAACACACATTCCTGTGCAGCCACCAAGGGCCAGGGCCGAGGAATACTTTAATCGCAAGTATGGACACTCGATCGTCCTTCAGCCGTTGACCTCAGCAACTGGACTCTTCTTGAACACTGAGGCTGGATTCTCTGGCAGAAATCATGATGCCTTCATCTTTAGGCATTCCTCCCTCTGCCAGGCCATGGATGAGGGAGCTTTTGTTCCTGGGAACCCTACGATCATGATCCGTGAGGTGCAAGTGCCGGCGCTGGTCATTGCTGACGGAGCATACCCCTTGCGGCGTTGGCTCATGAAGCCTTACAGTGGAGCCCTGCAGGAAAATCAGATGCATTTCAACATTGCACTAAGCAGGGCTCGCTGTGTGGTGGAGCGGGCTTTTGGGTGCCTTAAGGGCAGGTGGGGCTGCCTAAGCTCGAGACTGACTGTGGCCGAAAGCCACTTTGCCACAGTTGTGTCTGCATGTGTGGTGCTGCACAACATATGCGAAAGCAAGGGCCACGCACTGCACGTTGAACGGGACACTGGAGAGCTGCAGCTGCCACCATTACCAGAGGACTACCGCCCGGGGAGAGACCGCCGGTGGCATGCTGAGGGAGAGCAGGTCCGAGCTGCCATAGCGGCCATGCTAGCAGAAGGGGGGGGGGTTGAGAAATGGCCCACAGTTACAAGTTGCTTCTATGTTCTTTTCCATTAGCATATTTGCTGTTCCAAAATAAATCATTTCATTTACTGTACATTAGCTCTTGCTCAGGTACTTTGTTTGGTTGTACATGGTTTGTGCATTGCATGTTCTATATTTATCTATATTAGGAATTTATCTATATTAGGAAACATATTTATTTATATAAATATGAATGTAAATATATTTACATTTATAGAAATGTATATAAATATATATTAGTGTGTATGTATATCTATGTCTATATATATATATGTATGTATATGTGTGTGTGTGTGTGTGTGTGTGTCTGTATTTACTTATATATGTATATATTTATGTATATATATATATATATATGTATGTATATATATATATGTGTGTGTGTGTGTGTGTGTACATATATAGATATATATAGTTATATATATGTATACATATATATGTGTAGATATATATCTACGTACACAATAATATATAGGGCTATATATATGTCTATAGGTGCATATTTATTTATATATATTTATATGTGTGTGTGCATGCATGCGCGTGTATTTATATATACATGTAACCATATATATATATATATATATATATATATATATATATATATATATATAATTGTATGCATGGTACCCTATATATATATATATATATATATACATACATGTATACATATATGTATATGTATATATATGTATATATGTGTGTGTGTGTGTGTGTATTTGTATATGTATATGTATATATATCTAGGCACATATATATATATATATATATATATATATACAAACATATATATTGGGGCATCTCTATATATATCTATATATATTATAGATAGATAGATAGATAGATAGATAGATAGATAGATATACATACATATTCATTCATAGAAATGTGTGTGGATTCATGTATGTATATCTATATCTATATATATATATATATATATATATGTATATCTATATATATAGATAGATATTATATATTTATGTGTGTGGCCACGTCCCTTGAAAAATAAAGTCTATCTACCTCTGGTATAGTGTATAGGGCATCTGTACCATGTTTGTGAATTAGTCTACAATACAGCTCATTAGCCACTGCTAAAGTGTAGCGCAACTCGCCCATTAGCATTTTGGACACTACACTGCTGGGTCTATATGCTTGTGTATAACTTCCATAGTGCCTTAAATTGTGGAGTGCACAAACACGTAGATTATGTTCATATGATATGGCAAGAGCTGACATAACCTCACATCTAATGGCTACCACTTGGGCCAATTTCAAGAGGAACCCTTGCCGGGCTGGTTCCGAGGAATTTCCTTTACCAAATTAATGACCACCATGCTGATTTGGAATGGTGAACGAATATTTTAACATAGTGTTAAACATACATAACTTACTAAAACAGTGCGATGTGCTCGAACTAAGCACACCTTACATTAACAAAGTGCTCAGAATAATAACCAATCCAAAAACAGTGCAAACCATAGTGCATTAACATATAGGCAATCAGTCCGTGCACCCAGGAAAACAACCCCTGCCCTGTGTGGTGAGAGGAAACACTCAAGAAGGAGAGTAAATTTTCTTCTTCTTGATCTGTCTCTTTCCCCTCTGAGGAACAGGGGTGGCCTGGATTTGAGAAGCACCATTGATACTGTCCATGCACTGGGAGCCCTCCACATTCTCTGTCTGTCCAGTGGCAGGGACCAGACAAGTAGGTGTTGCTTCCTCTTCCTCGGGCCAGTCCTCAAAAAGAATTTGTGTGCCAGTGCTTCCTGGTGGAGACAGCAAGCCCTGGTCGCTGCTGTGTTGCTTGGAAGCCAAGTGGTGCGCCAACATGTCGTTCCTGTGCGTCATCTGCGCAAGGGTACCCTCTGCAACAGCAGTCAGCCGGTCTAAGTAGCTGTAGAGACGGTTGCGGTGCTGTGCTGCAGAGGCCGAGCCTTGCCGGAGGGTTCTTTCCAACCTTCCAAGTGTCATGGAGTCACTCCGGAGGGAACGCAGCAGGGACTGGTGCTGTTTCCTAACCAAGGAGCGGTTCATGCGGCCCTCCCTCCTGGAGTCCTCAAGGATTGTGCGAGCTATGAGTTTGCCCCTCCTCGCTCTCCTATCCTGGAATGCCTCATCCGTCGGCACGCGCCGGACTACGGTACGCAGTGGCACTGTGGGAAAGCGGAAACACATGTTGTTACCATTAAGCAGAAAGTAAAGAGTAAACATGCAGTGGTCATATGCACCTTTGTGGCAGGTTCCCCAGGTGTTCTATGAGAATGCAGTTTGCATTCCTTGAAATGATGCCCCTCCAGGATTGGCGGGGAAGTAAATGTGTGTGTGTATTTGTGTGTATGTGTGCGGTTGTGCGCGTGATAAAACAGGTGAATAATTATTCCAGTTGTTTAACATGCATGGTTTTATAAAATCGTGCATTCCTTGGCCACAATCATGCATTCTGATGGCATGCAAAGGAATAAAAACATGGTATTCAGAATAGGATTCACAGGACATGCACAGTGCTGGTGCAACCAGTGTCTTATGTAGGCGGGAATTGCAATTGCTTACCCCTCCGGATCGCAGTTTCCTGTGGGGTGTCTGTGGTATCTTGTAGTCCAGTGGGCTGTGTTTCCCCAGCTTCTGATTGGAAGGGCTGTGTCTCTAGGGGCCAAAAAAGAAAAGGAAATGGTAGGAGTGCATGACATTTTTCCCCAAGCTGTGATAGTAATGCATTTCCTATAAAATGGCCACCTCTGCCCAGATCCTACCATCACTAGCAGCGGGCGATGCTGGTATCTCCCGAGGAACAACATCCTCATGCGCAGCAGGAAGCACTGGCATTGTGTGATCCACTGGAACCAGTTGTAGTATCACATTGTTGTCCTCTGAGATGCTGGTGCAACTGTGGGATATAAATAGGGCAGAGGAAACGGTTACCTCTGAAAGAAGCATAATGGAATCCATGCATACATTTTATCGTCCAAGCATATGTATTGTAGAAAATAGAGCATCAAAACAGAACAAGATTTCCTTCAATGAAAACTTTTTTAGCCACAATCTCCTTTCCCACTTTCTCCCCTTGCATGCTGGCCAATTGCGATGAAGGGACAGAGCAGTCTGGACCCTTGGGAGACCATATTTTGCTCCACCACCACCCCACTTCATTTTGCATTAATACAATTGACATCCCATGATTCCATTGTAATTGGCTAGTAGTGTGGCATAGTGGATTCAGAATTGGATGATGACTTAGCATCAGCAAGGGCCAGAGTAGTCTTCCAAAATCCTAGGATTCCATACTAAGTGGCTGCAAATAACAGGAAGGGCCTTTGGGAACATATGCATGAATGCGAGCCATATGGAGCAACCCTCCCCACATGGCAAGGGCCCTTTGAAGACCCCAAAAGGTAGAAAGGGCCTTTGGGAACATATGCATGACTGTGAGCCATATGGAGCAACCCTCCCCACATGGCAAGGGCCCTTTGAAGACCCCAAAAGGTAGAAAGGGCCTTTGGGAACTTATGCATGACTGTGAGCCATATGGAGCAACCGTCCCCACATGGCAAGGGCCCTGTGAAGACCCCAAAAGGTAGAAAGGGCCTTTGGGAACATATGCATGACTGTGAGCCATATGGAGCAACCCTCCCCACATGGCAAGGGCCCTATGAAGGCCCCCAAAGGTAGACCTACCTTCCACAGTGACAACAGCGGTCGTGCATGGTTCCTGCTGCTGGGATGGTGCTGAAGCCTGCGATGCTAACTGCTAGCTGGGGCCACCGGTGCCTTTCCTGACCACATTAAGGCTTTTAGTTATCCTTTTGGGGAACACCGACCGGTCGTGCCTCAGAAATTTGTCCAGCTCATTATAAAAAGGACAAGTAGCTGGCGAGTTTCCACTAATTTTGTTGTGGTTGTTCACCTTTGAGTAATCTGATTTCATAGATTTGCATTTATTTCGAATTTCGGGCACCGATCTGTGGATTCCCTTTTCCCTGAGCTTCGCGGACAACTCAGCATATATGTTGTGGTTTTGGTGGTTGGCATATAGCTCCCTTTGGATCCGCTCATCACCCCACACAGCCAGCAGTTCTAAGATCTCTGTGTGGGTCCAGGCGACCCCCCTTGCCTGCTTTCTCTGGCTGTCCTCAGGCGCGAAGGAAGCCATTTAAAAATGATAAGTTACAAAAGTGCCCAAATAAAACCTAAAATATGAAGGCACAACGAGGTGCTGGAGAGCTAAAGGCGCTATGGTGACCGATGCGAGATAGCCAAGGAAAAGGCAAGGCACTCAGCCAAGTGGTGCACCCTGCCCTAGGATAGCTTTTCCGCTGGTAAAATGAACACACACCGAGATGCTTGGGCGCTTATGGCACTATGGTCACCGAGGCGATATAACGATGGAAAAACCAAGGCGATCAGCCAAGCAGTGCACCCTGCCCTAGGATTTCTTTTCTGCCCGAACACCAAGCACCTCAAGTCTCGCCCGCGTGCTCTGTGTAATGGCGATCTGCCCGTTTTCTCATGCATGTGCAGTGGTGTAACTTCCGCTCTGGCGACCCCTGTTGGAGCAGGAAGTTAATTTTTGCAAAGGGAAGGCATAGAGCAATAATGCCGAGCAGGTGGCAGGTCTGGATTACAGAGGAGGTTCGGACAATGCTGCACATAATAGCCCGCAGCCCCAACCTAGAGCTACTGATTGGGTCTAGCTGCCACCCTAATAGGGCAGCATATATGGAGATCCGCAGAAGGCTTGCCCGTAGGGGATTCCGCAGATCCTTGGCACAGATTCGATCCAAACTCAAGGTTCTGCGGAATGCTTTCTACAGGGCCAGGCGGATATTCCACGGCCATCCTCCCCCTGAAGCCAGGCCAGCATTCTATGAAGAAATGTTCAACCTTTGGGAGCAAGCAGGGAGGCACGATGAGAGAAGAGCAATAAGGCCGGGAGGTAAGCCAAGCAACAAAAGCAGACTGTATTATGAATAGTTTGTTCTATATATTTTTAGTGCTTTGTTACATCTGTCCACCATCAGTAATTCATGTTGTGTATCTTATCTTAGCAGCACCTGCTTTTGCTGAAGCAAGGGGGCATGTGGAGGAAAGGGCAGCAAGGGCAGAGGTTGTGTCCCCCCCCCCCCCGCCAGGAGGAGGAGGAAATGGCCTTCCCTGCAGGCAAGGACGAGGAACAGCTCCCCCCCATGGAGGGGCAAGAAGGTGCCAGTGAGGCGGAGGAAGAGGAGGAGGAACAGGAGGAGGAGCCGGCCAGACCTGCAGACAGGCAAGCTGCAATTGTGGCGGATGAAGAGGAGGAGGAACAGGAAGAGGATCCAGCCAGACCTGCGGGCAGGGTGGAGGAAGAAATCCCCCACATGGAGGGGCAACAAGCTGCCAATGAGGCAGATCTAGAGCAAGGATTGGAGCTTGCTGATTTCCCCCCCGAGCCACAGGGAGAGGGAGAGCCACCTTGTAGCTATTTTTCCGCACCTGTTACTGAAGTCTTGATGCTACAGAAACTTTCCTTATGAATATGAGGGAAGTAGTAATAATGATCCTATTTTTTTTCTCCCCTCAGTGAAAGAACTCATAGGCGCCCTGTCACGTGGGCAGCAGGAGCTCATGTGGAGGATGGGGGACCTGGAAAGGAGCATGCAGTCGTTGGAAATGTGGGTTCGGCATTTCCTGGTGGCCGGCTCACCACTCAGATAATTTTTTTGGTTAAGTTTTTTAAACCCTCCCACCCCCACTTCCCTGTGCTGGAACAGGGAGTGAAAACTTTATTTTTCTATTCCTTAGACCCCTACCCCTCCAGTTTGATTGTTGGTAATGAAGGAAAAACTTGCAAGACAAGAACAATGCTTTTTATATGAAAATAAATGTATTTATTTATTCTATTCTTGTGTCTCATATGCCTTGAATGTGTGGAGGAGGGGAAGGGTATTACCACTTCACCCAGTAGTCCTGGCATCGGTGCTTAGGAGCACCCCATCCCGAGAAACTGAACCTGTAAAAAAAAAGGACACATAATAATGTGAACCCCAAACGGGAAAGGGTAGAAAGAATCCCCAAATCCTTTGCAATGAGAGATGCATACTATCTGTCTATCTATCTATATATCTATCTATCTCTCTATCTATCTCTCTATCAGACTATCTATCTATCTATCTATCTATCTATCCATCCATCTATCAGTCTGTCTGTCTGTCTATCTCTCTATCTATCTATCTGTCTTATCTATCTCTCTTTCCATCTATCCTGCTATCTATGTATCTATCTATCTTCCCTTCTATATAGCTAGATATCTATTTATCTATCATTCTATCTATGTATCCACCCACCCTCCAGAAATATATAGTGTTAAACAAGACATCTTTGCCAAATGCCGGGGAACATAATTTCCCCAAAGGTGTTGAGCAAGTGCACCGTTGCCTAATCACTTATGGTAAAAGTCTAAAGAGCCTCTATTTCAAGGTAAAATTGGAATAACAAAGGGAGCAGTTCATGGTAATTGTTGAGAAGAGGAGGAGGAACGTTACTATATGTAACCTGGACCGAACAATTCGAAGGGATCTCGATTTGTAGAGGAAACAAAGTACCTCACCAACGACAGCTGCCCGATAACAGATCCCACCTCGACATCTGAAGGAACTTCCTGACACTGGATCGCAAGGCCTCAGAGTCCCCTTCCCTGGAGGTCTATAAGCAGGGACAGGTTGGACATCTCCCGGGGATGGGTCGATGGGGAGTACCTGCATGGAAGGGCTGTGGACTTGAAGGCCCTTGGGCCCCATGATTCTACTCAATATCTGGATAGGTACCATTTGACCATCACTCTGCCCGTCTACCTACCTATCCACCTACCTATCCGTCTATCTACCTATCTATCTACCTACCTATCTATCTATCTATCTATCCATCTATCCACCTAGCTATCCATCCATCTACCTATCCATCTATGCATGTATCCATCTATCTACCGACCTATGCATCTATCTAGCTTGCTATCTATCTATCTATCTATCTATCTATCTATCTATCTATCCATCCATCCATCTCTCTCTCTCTCTCCATCTATCTATCTATCTATCTATCTATCTATCTATCTATCTACCTAACTATCCATCTATCTATCTACCTACCTATCAATCCATCTTCCTTACCACCTAACTATCTATCTGCTCTATCGATCTACCTATCCACCTATCTATCTACCTACCTATCAATCTATCGATCTACCTACCTATCAATCCAACTTCCTTTCCATCTATCTATCTATCTATCTATCTATGCATCTATCCATCTTTGTATCAACCCAACAATCCATCCATCCATCTATCTATCTATCTATCTATCTATCTATCTATCATCTACCTATCCATCTATCTATCTACCTATCTTTCTATCTATCTATCTAGCCAGCAATCCATCTATCTACCCACCACCCAATGTATAAATACAGCATTCTCCCACTTCTCAACGTGCATATGTCAGTGGGTGTGCACCACCCAAGGAAGGGTGCGGCGAGGGAGTGCCATGAATAAATTCTATAAATGTAATCAAATTGGCACTCACACATCAAGAGAACCGACGACCAGGTAAAACAACCCCCAGGGATGTTGCTGTCAGGGAGTGATCCACACCTGAGAAAAGAGAAGCATCAGAATAAAAACATCTTTTCCCCAGCCCCCCCTCGTCACAACGAATTCATACCAACAAAAGGCTATGGAATATTGCCCCCAGCCCAAATATTCTTCCCCCCACCCCCAGATGGAGATTGCTCTCCCCGGCCACAAATCCTTATCGCGCGGCGCCACTTATCCAAATATAAACCTAGACCGCCTTCACAGCAGAGAGCAACATGTTTACCCATTCCGTTTGTTGGCCGATCAAAACAGGAAGTACACGTCAGATGATGCCTCCTCACAGATCCATGGGGAATAGCGTGAGGAACCTTGGGTAGTGACGGGAAACCCCTTCACAATACGGATCGCGTGCTCAGATGTATTTCACAACCGTGGCTATTGCGCAATGAATACGAAGGCTCAGCTGTACTTCCCCGAAAAACCGAATGTCAAAAATTCTCCCTTCGTTACGGATTAGCTCCGGTTTCTGTCTAGTTTCGGTGCAACGTCATGTGTAAACACGGGGAGATAATATGTATTAGCTTCGGATACCCTTTGGATTAGCTCTGCTTTAGACCCCGTGTGATAAGGCCCATAGAGCATGCTACAGTAGTCCAAACAGGATGTATTCAAGGCCTGTGACACTGCAGTGCACTCGTGTTAACTATGCAAATGCACTCCTGATCACAGCTGAAATCTGGGCATCCAGGCTCAGAACCAAGTCCACACCTAGGCTGCAAACCTGAAGTATCAGGGAGTGTAAATCCATCCAGCACAGGCTAAATCCCTATTCCCTGATCTGCCTCCTGTTATCCAAAGAGCAGGTGGGGAACTGTTGAGGGGTCCTGCCTAGCTGTCAGCATTACTTCAAATGTTGGGGTAATTACCTTTTGCAAGAGCCTTGACAACCTTTGGGCCATGTGCACCAGTTTATACCAGTACTAAATGAGGAGGACTCCAGGTCTTGAGTGAATTAAGGTTTTCTTTAGAAAAATGCAGAGTGCAATCACACAAACACACACACACAAGATAACAATTCAAACAGCTAACCAAAATGGAAATATGGAAATGGAATAAAGGAGTTAAAAGGGGTTTGCAATGTCCAATGAGAAGATCACAGAAAGCTGGAGTGTCTCATTAGGAAGAATTTCCTGATGTGAAGAGCTGTTTGACAGTGAAACATACTGCTTTTGAGGGTGATGGAGTCTTCTTCTTTGGAATGTTTTTTTAAAAAGGTTGGATGGCTAGCTGTCAGGAGTGCCATCCTAGTCCAAACGCCTAATCTTATCATTGGTTTATTAAATCAATGTCACTGCCATCAACTAAAAATATTCCCTTTGTAACTCTGATGTTAAACCCATCATCTGTGAATCCTATTGTTTCTAAGATTCCTAGATTCTATAAAAAGCCAGCCTTGGCACACACACACTGGCTCAATCTAACAAGCAGGGATGCTGCCAGATTTCATATTGAACCCTCAGCACTGTTTGACTGCCCCCTTGTCCCCCCCTCCCATTTCTGGCACCCTTGTTGAGCCACTGTCACTTCCATCATCCCCTGATTGGAGCTCTGCTTTTGGACTGTTAAGAAGTTACTTTACCTCAACCTTGCTACAAGCTACTACATTTAATTTCATTAGTTCTTGTGTGAAAGAGTGAATGCCATGGCATGAATTATGATTTTTCTCCCCCTTTCCTGCTAGTCAATAAAATTAAGTTGTATTTTGCACTCTGGGAGTTCTAGTTTTTCAGAACATTAGACAAAGACAAGATCCCAGGCTGAACGTTGCCCCAGCCAAAGGTATATTTTAATTGAGCTATTAAAATTCTCCTATTAAATATAAATTTGTGGATGCCTTCTCAATAACCTAGCAATTTGGGTAACACAACTTTTGCCTTTGGCTGGAGTAAACGGTTTTGTGACAACAATGGTCTTTATAAAATATCACAAAGTATTTTATTTGGGTTTTTTAAAAGAAAACAAACACTAATTCTCCCTTCTGTAAAATATTTCCCTTATTAAAAACTTCTAGTTAATTGATTTGACTGTTTTGGATGATTGTGTTCCATCTCATGCCTGAGATCTGATACTGTCAGGAAGCTTTAAATAATGGGTGGCAAGAGAAGTGAAGGTCAACCATTATACAAAGGCAAGGAGTTTCATAGAAGTTTTGTTAAGTGTCTATAAAGTAGAAGCAATGGAAGCAGTTTCCCCACATGTGTATGTCTTGGAAAAGGCCATTATTTATTTGCTGCAGCAATCACAATGCCTAGAGCTAGCCTGAATCACCTACAATCAAAACTTACAAAAATGTTTGATTTTTGCCAAGCACACCTACATTGGAACAGAAATATTCAGTTCATGGGGATTAGTTTTGCCTCATAGGGAGTGATGAAGCCCCAAACTGCTGATGTTGTTTCTAAGGCATGCAGTGTCTTATTTCATTCAGCACTTCTTTGATATAAATACACGAAAATTAAAATGTGAGTTGTTCCAGCACATGCAGCTGCGTTAATTAAACAGCCATATCCACATAACATTTTATACCACTGGTTGCTTTGAAGAACCAAATGTCTCTCTCTACTGCTCTTTTATTATGTATTTACTCAGTTTAAGTTCATTCTGCATGTTTCTTACCACATATGTTCAATTCTTTCCTTGCCTGTGTTGCTTTTAAATTTATTTTCCACACATCTATGGGGCAAGATTAACAAAGAGGCTGCCATCTGTGCCTAGATGGCGTTTTCTGTCACAACTGTTGACATGTAAAGGGAATTTTGTGTTTTGCTTGGACATCATTTTTGCTTTTTTTGGATCAGGCATTTTGAGCTGAACTGTAAAAACAGAGTTAAACGTATAGGTTGTAGCAATTAATGTATTATTTGCATTACTAAACTACAAACACGGAGAGCCTCTGGGCCCCAGATCCTTGACCAGAATGGCCCATCTCCTGTAGATTTGATGCTCTGTGATGCTACCAGCAAACTTCTGAAACTCCTCTGTATGCCACTGTGCCTCTAGGTCATTGCCAGGAAAAATACCCAAAGCCAGTTTGTTAGCACATTGATGTTTCTCATGCCTTCATTGGTAGTAGAGGATTGAGAATGTTCATATTGAGCCCTGCTGACAATGAAGTCATGCAGAAATCCCTATGGGCTGCTATAACAGGCACTGCTGATCAAGGGATTTAGGCTGGTCTTGGTTCATTACTTGTCTATGTTGCATTCCATTTGATTTCTGACTTTGAGAAGCAATTTCATCCTGGCTGGAAGAAATGACAGGGTAGAACCTTGTGTCCATTTAAACTATACAGTTGCTGCCATTGTAAACCACCATCAAGATGACAACAACTTATGGCAACCCCATGAATGAGCGCCCTCTAAGTCATGCTGTGATCAAAAGTCATACTCAGGTCTTACATACTCAGGGTCATGAGTTTGTTGATGAGTCCACCCATCTGTCATTCTTCTTCTACTGCCTTCTTCTTACCAAGCCTTCTTCCTTACTGCCTTCTTACTTATTGTCTTTTCTAGTGAGCCATCTCTTCTCATGCCACAGCCAAAGTATGTCAGTCTCAGTTTAGTCATCTTAGGGATTGTTCAGGCATGATTTGGTCTAGGACCCATTTATCTGTCTTTTTAGCAGTTCACAGTATATGTAGAACCCTTCTCCAGCACACATTTCCAATAAGCTGATTTTCTTCTTATCAGCTTTTTTTTCACTGTCCAGCTTTCACAACCATACATAGAAATGGGAAAAGTGATGGCATGGGCAATCCTAACTTTAGTACCCAATGATGCATCTTTATACTTCAGCATCTTGTCTAGTTCCTTCATAGCTGCTCTTCCAAATACTAGCTTTCTTCTGATTTCTTGACTGCAGTCTCCATTCTGATTAATGACTGAGCCAAGGGGTGGAAAATCTTGAACTCTTTCAGAGCCTTCATCATCTGCCTTAAAAGTTATGGAAATCATCTGTGGTCATTATTTTTGTTTCCTCAATGTTCAGTTGTAAAATTGCCTTTGCACTCTCTTCTTTAACTTTCTTCAGTACTTGTTCCAGGTCTTTGCTATTTTCTGCTAGTAGTGCAGTGTTATTTGCATATTTTAAATGATTGATGTTCCTTTTTCCAATTTCCATGCCTCCCAGTCTAATACTACTTTATATATTATATGTTCAGCATACAAGTTAAACAGATAGTGTGAGCAAATGCAGCCTTGCCTGACCCCCTTGCCGATATTCTGACCGCTTGCCAATATTCTGTCCTAACAGTAGCCTCTTTTCCTTAGTACAGTTTATGCATCAGAACAGTCAAATATTGTGCCACACCATTTTTTAAGAGCAGGTTTTTCATAAGATACACAATCAAAGGCTTTGTTGTAATCTATAAAACCCTGTCCGATATATATATATATATATATATATATATATATATATATATATTTGGTACACTCCATTATCCAGCATATATTTGCAATATGATGCCTAATGCCTCTTCTTTTCCTGAACCAAGTGTGGATAGCTCATATTTCTCATTCCAAATATGGTAAAAGCCTTTGTTGTTGAATTTTGAGCATCACTTTGCTTGCATGGGAAATTAATGCAGTGGTCTTGTGGTTACTGCAACCTCTGGTGTCCCCTTTCTCTGGAATTGGAATGTATGTTGAGTGCTTCCAATCTGTGGACCGTTGTTTTATTTTCCATATTTGATGACATATTTTAGTCAGAGCTAGAGTAGATTCTGTTTCTGTAGCTTGAAGCAGCTCCTGGTGATTTATATTTCCCAAGTGCCCTGACTGCAGTTTCCATTTCACTTTCTAAAATTGTAGGTTCATCTCCAAATGGTTCTTCCTTGAATGAATCTGTCATCCTTTTATCTCTTTTATATAGTACTTCAGTGTATTGTTTCCATCATCTTTTTATTTCAACTTGATCATGTATTGTGTTCCTGTGTGGGTCATACAGGATCTCCACTCTTGGTATAACTATGATTTCTTGGATCTTGTGGAAGAGATCTCTTGTTCTTCCTTTTTTTCTTGTCATCTTCTATTTCTCTGTATTGAATATTATGATAGCTCTTGTCCCTGTGTACAAGTCATTGAACAGTTGCATTCAGAGTTCTGACCCTATTTCTGTCACCTATTACTTTTGCTTCTGGTCTGTCTTTAACTACTTGAAGATTTTCATCTATTGAGGCTTTTTTTTCTTTTTGGCTGCAGATAGCGTCTTTTTGCATTACTCCTTGACAATGTCTCTGGTTTCAGTCCAGAGTTCTTCTTGCCTTCAATCAATTAGGCTTATTAGTGCAAATTTATTTTTATGTAATTTTTAAATTCTAAGGGGATATTCTTCAGCTTGTATTTTGACACAATTGTTGGTTTAGTAATCTTCTTTAGCTTTAACCTAATTTTTAATATTAGCAGTTTAAAATCGGTGCCACAATCTGCTCCTGGTCTTGTTTTTGCAGGAAGAATGGAGCTCCTCCATCTTCTGCTTCCAATTATATAGTCTATTTGATTTCTAAATTGCCATCAGGTAATGTTCCATGCATACAGTCACCTCTGGGGTTGCATGAAGAATGTGTTTGGGATGAGCAAACTGCTGGACTCACAAAATTCATTTCTTGATCCTACCCAAATTTTCCTACAATTATGCTCTGTTTCCTACTTTTGCATTCCAGTCGTGGGTAATTAATAAGTAGTCTTATTTTGGTATGTGATCAATTCCCTCCTGGACTCCAGCATATAATCTTTCAGTTTCCTCCTCTTCTGCCTCTGTAGTTGGAATATGAATTTAGATTATGGTTATACTATAATAATAATAATAATAATAATAATAATAATAATTATTTTTATTTAATACCCCGCCCCTCTGTGCACAATCGGGGCGGCTTACAGCATAAAATCATCAAACAATAATTAAGAACAATTTCCACCCCCTCCCCCCCTTAAAAAGTTATTAAACCTATTACAAGTTAAAATACAATATAAGGAGGTAAATTCCTCCCAAAAAAAAAAAAAATGCCAAACAGTACATAAAAGGCAACGTGCAGGCGGTTATGTAAGTGCTGGCTTATAAAAAACCCGGTCACAGAAGAGGGGAGCATCTTGGAGGGAAAAATTCTGGAGTCAGCTGGTGGATTAATCCAGGAAGGCCTGCCGGAAGAGATCCGTCTTGACAGCTTTCTTGAAGCTATCAAGTGATGAAAATTGGCGGATCTCCTCCGGCAGGGCATTCCACAGTTTGGGGGCAACTACAGAAAATGCCCTCTGGGAGGTCGTCACCAGCCTCGTTTTTTGAGGCTGTAACAAATTCCTCCCAGAGGACCGGAGGGCGCGGGGGGATTATACGGGAGGAGGCGGTCCTTAAGATAGCCTGGACCCAAGCCATTTAGGGCTTTAAAGGTAATAACCAACACCTTGTACTGGGTTCGGAAACTAATAGGCAGCCAATGGAGGGACCTTAATACTGGGGTGATATGGTCCCACCTTGATGTTCCTGATATTAATCTGGCTGCCATATTTTGAACTAACTGCAGTTTCCGAACCAAGCACGAGGGTAGCCCCATGTAGAGCGCATTACAGAAGTCGAGGCGTGAGGTTACCAACGCGTGCACAACAGTCTCGAGGACTCCTACTTCCAGAAAAGGGCGCAGCTGGCGTATCAGCCGAAGCTGATAACAGGCGCTCCTGACCGTCGCATTAACCTGATTTATCATCAGAAGCGACGGATCGAGGAGCACCCCCAGACTGCGAACACAGTCACTGGAGGAGAGTGTGACCCCATCCAGGACTGGAGGTTGCAACCCAATTCTTGGTTTCGGAGCCTGAACCGTGACACCTCCGTCTTGTCTGGATTCAATTTCAATCTGTTTTTCCTCATCCAGCCCATTACCACTTGAAGACATTCATTGAGAGAAGAGATGCCATTGGAATTCGAGGCCGACGAACGAGACACGGAGAAATAGATTTGGGTGTCATCAGCGTACTGATAACACCCAGCACCATAACTCCGTATTATCTCACCCAGCGGCTTCATATAGATGTTAAATAACATCGGGGACAAAATAGCTCCCTGAGGGACCCCACAAGTGAGTTCCCTCTTACTGGAACTACAGTCCCCGAGCAGCACCCTCTGGGACCGACCCGAGAGAAAGGACTGGAACCACTGCAAAGCAGTGCCCCCGATACCTAACCCCCTCAGGCGGCCCAAGAGGATGCCGTGGTCTATTGTGTCAAAAGCCACTGAGAGGTCTAAGAGCACCAACAGGGTCACACTACCCCTGTCGATGCTCAGACGCAGATCGTCGGTCAAGGCAACCATGGCAGTCTCAACCCCAAAGCCTGTCCTAAAGCTGGTTTGAAATGGGTCTAGATAATCGGTTTCATCCAAGACTGCCTGGAGCTGAAGAGCAACCGCCCTCTCGATCACCTTGCTCAAAAATGGCAACAGTGACACCAGCCTATAGTTCTTCATATCCAGGGGGTCCAGGGAAGGCTTTTTCAGAAGCGGCTTAACCACCGCTTCTTTTAAACATAATGGAACATGTCCTTCCCTGAAGGACGCATTGATGATATCCGTGAGGAATCTCACCAATGCATCCCCCCCCTGGACGGCCAGCCATGATGGGCAAGGGTCGAGAGGGCAAGTTGTCTTCCTCACCTTACCAAGCAGCTTGTCCACGTCCTCGGTACTCACAGATTGCCATTGATCCAGTATAACTACATCGGCGGAGTTGGTGGACACCTCGCCAATAGACTCTGAACCAATAGTGGCGTCTAAGTCGGCTCTGATCTGAGAGATTTTATCTGCAAAGAAGTTGTTAAACGCGTCACAGCAGGCCGTTGTCGGGTTAAGTAAGGGATTTGGCGCAGGGGGTACCTGCGTCATCTCCCTCACCACCTTAAACAGCTCTGCCGGACGAGACTCTGCAGACGCAATACGTGCAGAGGAGAAGGCTCTCTGCGCTGCACGTATTGCCTCCCGATAGGACCAAAGAAAGTTCCTATGGCGAGTTCTGTCAGATCGGAGTCGAGTTTTCCGCCAGGTGCGCTCTAGTCATTGTCCAAATCGCTTCATTTTCCTAAGCTCAAAGGTGTACCATGGCTTATGGTTTGAAGCGAAATGGCAAGGACGCTTGGGAGTGATCGTGTCTATAGCCCTGGTAAGATCACTATTCCATGTATTAACCAGGGCTTCTACAGGATCACCGGCACTTCCAACCATTAAACCCTCCAAGGCTTTCTGGAATCCAACGGGCTCCATTAGCCTTCGAGGGCGGACCATTCGAATAGGTCCACCACCCCCGGGGGGCAGATATTGGCTCTGATTTCCAGCTTGACCAGGAAATGATCCGTCCATGACAATGCGGAGGTACCAACCACCTCCGCCCACGGATATGCCTGTTCGGTACAGAACACCGCATCAAGGGTATGACCTGCACAATGTGTGGGCCCGTTGACCATCTGGGATAGGCCCATGTTTGTCATGGTATCCATGAACTCCCGAGCCGCACCTGTTAAACTGGTCTCGAGCGGGATGTTGAAGTCCCCCAAAACTAAAAGTCTGGGGGACTCCAACAGCAGCTCAGAGACCAGTTGCGTCAGCTCGGTCAGGGAGTCTGCTAGACAACGGGGTGGCCGGTAGACTAGCAGAATCCCCAAACTATACTGATAGGTTTTCCCTGAAATCTTACTGATACTATTCAGTTAAGCTTTGCATTATATCCCTTGACTGCTTTTGCTATTTCACTTCACTATAAATGCAACCCCATTCCTTTTTAGATTTTTATTTCCTGAGTAAAATCCTATGTGATTATCTGACTCAAAATGTTCCATTCTCGGTCCCGGTCCCTTTCGCTCACTCACTCCACATCATTAGCCACAGCTCTAGTCATAGTTGTCCTCTTCTCTACCACAGTAGCTCATTTTCTGCCATCCAATCTGGGAGTTTCATTTTCTGGCACTATCTGAATGCGCCTAGCAGAGGGGCGGGCTATAAATAAAACTTATTATTATTATTATTATTATTATTATTATTATTCAACCCAGGAGTTTCATTTTCTGGCACTATCTACTGTTTCATATTGGATTGTCTCATCATAGGGTTTTCATAGTAAAAAAAAATCAGAAAGGGTTTACAATGCCTCCTTCTGTGCAATACTAACAAATGTTAGCTATGATGCCTTCTTTTCCCCCCAGAAATTTCTTCTTTAGTGGCCATTCCATCAGGCCACTAAACATTTATGGGAGAACAATTGCCCCTCTGTTTTTGCAGAGGATCCGTTCTTGATACCCCCCCCCAAAGAAAAATGGAAAACCACAAAAATTCAAGCCCCCTAGGCTTAAATGGCAGTGCGTGCCCACTGATGGCTACAGGCATGTGCCCCATTTTGTCCCCCTCCATTTGTCCAAACGGGCGAGGGACATGGACTTCAAGTCCGTGAAAACAGAGGGATGACTGTATTTGCCTATTCCTGCTTCCCTTCAAATAATTTTCTTTCATTTCTGTTAACATCAGAAGCTTCCTTATACATGTCAGACCATTGGCCCAAGTAGATTCATATTGTCTGTTATGCTGACTAACTGTAGAAGGAACCCTTTTTGAGATTCAAGCCACTTGCAGTCATCAAATGCCAAGATGTCCGAGGCTTTTATTTTCAGCAGCAATATGATGTAGTATTATGCTGAAAGTCCAGAACCTATAAAAGATTAAAGATTATTAAAGATTATTAAAAGCTATTTAAGATTAAAAGCCAATTTGGTGCAAACAAATCTTGTGCAAAGAAGTCCCAAATTATTAATAATGGTCAGAAATGTACAAAAACACTTGTAATCTTGCCCAGGAGGGAGAAAAACTTTTTAAATTATTGATTCTTGTATTTAAGAACAAACAAAAAGTGAAGATTTACCTCACATACTTAGAATTACAGCTAAGTCTAAAATCTTTATGCACAGCTTCCCAGGAGTAAATGATAGGATTAGGCAAAAAGAATATTTTCACCCATGACAGTGAACTTTCCACTTCCAGTTTCTCACATCTGTGATGCTGATGGAAAATGTGTCTTGGCCAGAAAGCTCATACAGATAAAAAAAAAAAATATCCCTCCTTTGCATTCTGTCCTACATTAGCCATGTTCACATATGAACATGAGCAGCACAACACAGTATCCAAGATGCTTTTAGTTTCATGTGGAAAAATACCTGTTGCCTCTCTGCTTTTGACAGCTGTTACATTAAGGCTTTGGAACTAAGAATTCAGTTGACCTGCTTAGGTTTGGTAACCATACAGGGAAGACATTTTGAGAACTGTTTGTGTTGGGAAGAATAGGCAGGAGATAAAACTCATATGAGCATTTGAACAGCTCAGACTGATGATACGCTCCCATGTGCCAGCTAGAATTCATTATCATAAAGAAGGAGGAGGAGGAAAAGAAGTACGTCATTCATTCCTAACAGGAAAGGTTACTTTTGTTGCTTCAATTCAACTGTAGTAAAATTAGGAAATGTGGTTTGTTAGGGTTACATTTGTGGATTTGAGAAATGGGTGACAAGAAAAACAAAAAATTGTAATAGCATTGAAAAGAAGTTACAAAGTTTACAGTTCCAGTTGCACACTGTATAATTGGTTAAACAGTGGTTAATTCATGGTAAGTAATTATTTTTACATAATGTAAGCAATAAATAATAATGACCAAAGTCTATTTGATTCTGTAAAGTGAAATCCCACAATCTTGAAATATGGTGGCGACAGTAACTGAATCCTAAACTGAAGAAGTCTAGACAGATTAATCAACACATGCATACACCCACAAACATAACATTTACATTCCAACTTTACTTCATAATCACATTATTACTGAAACACCCTGAAGTGTTAAGATTCAAGAGAGATAAATTAAATATGAAAATCTGACAGTGTTCTGTGACTTCCGTTAATGTCACTGTATTGGGAATGTAATCACAGCTAAATTGTTGAATTACATTTTCTTTCTACAATGAAAAAAACAAAACAAAAAAAAATTCTCATATAGTGTGCTTTTCCTATTATGAATTTCTGAAAGGCCCTTTTAGGCCTGGTGAGTCCTGTCCATTTAGCAATCACTGTCAAAGTTGGCCTGGAAAACTAATGAAGCTGCAAGTTCTTCAAATATTCTCTTTCCACTGGCACTGCATCATTTCCAAATATAGGTATATGCAGCTGCTTTGAAAGAAGCAAGATTCAATCCTGTGTTTCTTATATGCCTTTACAGATCTTTGTGAGATTTATTTGCCAAGGGTACCTCATTTCCCTAGAGCCATGGCTTTGATGAAAAATGCAAACACAATGAATCAGTCATACTAGGTCACATTAATCTTTAATCAGAGGAATGCCTGGTAGAACAACCTGATGCATGTTGACTTCGAAGTGAGGCCAAGTGTGTTCAGTACAGTCTACTGCCAGGTAATGTAAATAAAATATTGCTGAAGCTCAGTTTAGTTAAGCAGACAAGCAAGTTTATGTCTAGAGCCATCTTCTCTTCTGATAGTATATTTGTGATGGGAGGACCTGAAGCTAGTGGTGAACTGCGAGTAAGCCAAAAGTATGTTCTTTCTGTCACCCCTTTCCTCTCTCTCAGAGCCCTGGTGGCGCAGTGGTTAAATGCCTGTACTGCAGTCACTCACTCATAGACCACAAGGTTGCGAGTTCAATACTAGCCAGGGCTCAGGCTAGACCTGCATCCTTCCGAGGTCGCTAAAATGAGTACCCAGCTGTTGGGGGGCAATGAGCTTACAGTTGTAAACCGCTTAGACATCCCATAGCGTGATATGAAGTGGTATATAAATGAAGCTGCTTTGCTTTGCTTTGCTTTGCTTTGCTTTGCTCTGCTTTTGCTCTTTTGCCCTCTCCCTCTCCACCCATCTGGCCATAGCATCAATAAGTGAATTTTGATATGCCATAGTTGGAAGTATTTTAGCACATCAACACTTTGTGTGAATTTCTCCAATATATGGGGAACAAGCACTCTAGGGTAGGATACACTAGAGGACTTCTACCAGGAGAACAGTCAAATCCCACAGAAATGGGGAGGGGGCAATCTCTTTCCCTACTTTTGCCCCATGTGCCTCCAAAATGGGATGGGGGCTGAAATCTTTCAGACCACACAAAGCGTGGAGGGGGAAGAAAGGGCAAAATGCTCTGCCAGTTTGATACTGAATGGAGGCCTAAGGAGATTATCACATGGAGGCTTACCATTCTTAAAATGTGGCTAGATCATCCCTAAAGCATCCCTAAAGTGTGAGGGTGTGATCGCTGGTTGTGCTTGTCTCTCATGATGAAATCGTCATGCAGGCATCCCATCATTAAAGCATTTGTGGAGTTGCCATTTCTCTGCATAACGGAAGTTCCTGTTATGTAGAGAAATGGCGACTCCACAAACACTTTAATGGCGGGACGCCTCCATGACAATTTCACCATGGGAGACAAGCACAACCAGTGATCACACCCTTGTGCTTTAGGGACACTTTAGGGATAATCTAGCCACATTTTAAGAATGGTAAGACTCCATGTGATAATCTCCTATGTGTCATTGGGTGGAAATGTCTGATACTGTTGGATGTTGTTGTTAAATATGGATATGCTTTTATTTAATCTGGTTTGAGTGAGTATAGACCAATTGCAGGACACAGTGGGAAGGTGTCATTATTGTCTGGACATGGTGGAAATGCTGCTGGGCTTTATTTGAGCATCAGGTGAAAGTGATTGGATGCTTCACTTGACATGCCTCCATGCATATGCTCAAGTGTGTCTGACTATGGCATAGCAGAATTAATTTATTCATGCTATGCCTTGCTGGAGAATACAAAATAGTGCAAGTTAATAAATGTAAGTGCATATCTGATTTAGGCATAGGACCTTATCACACGCGGGCCACAAAGCGATAATAAACCGAAATAAGAATAAATCCAGTACTATACCGAAAAGAACCGAAAGAGCTGCCTCAATACGTAAATGGCTATCACACGTAATTCCAGTCGTTGCGCATTTATTGCGCTTCCAAGAAAGCGCATTCTGGGCACGTATTTTCCATTCACACACAAGTGATAAATTCTGGTAAAGGAGAGGACATGTTTACCCGTTTGTTGTTCTGTTTGTTGCCTGATCCAAACAGGAAGTACACGTCATAAGATGCTTCCTTGCAGACCCATGGGAAATCACGCTAGGAAGCATGGGTCATGACGGGGAAATGCTTCACAATACGTATTGCCTGTTCATATGCATTTCGGACTCGCGGTAAATGCGCAATGATTCCGGTCGCGCACTTGTACTTCCTGAAGAAACCGAAATTAAAAAGATCTCAATTCGTTGCGGATTCGTTTGGGGTTCTGTCCGGAATCTTAGCAGTTCTGTGCGACGTTGTGTGAACACACGGAAAAATAATACGTATTAGGACGGGATTTCGTTTGGATTCATTCTGCTTTGGACCCCATGTGATAAGGTCCATAGTGTTGTACATAGTAAATAATACAAAAATGAAAGACATGTTGACTTTGATTTACATGGTAAATACTTTGCGTAGTAAATCCCACATTGCTTACTACTCATAGTTATTTGTAGGAAAATTCGTTAACTTCACAGGGGTTTTTTTGGTTTTTTTTTTAAAAAGCAGATACTTGTTGTGTGCCTTCAAGTTATTTTCCATGTATGGCAATCCTCTCCCAGGGTTTTCTTGGTAAGATTTGTTCAGAGAGAGTTTGCAATTGCCTTCTTTAGAGGTCAAGAGACCGGGACTTGCCCAAGATCACCCAGTGACAGTTTCCATGGCCAAACAGGAGTTTGAATCCTGGTCTTCCAGTGTCCTAGTCCAGCAGTTAAACTACTACATAATGCTGACTTTTCATATGTTGTAGTTTAAATTTTAAAAAAGTTGTTGTTGTTATTATTATTATTATTATTATTATTATTATAAAATGATAGCATTAGCTATCTTGATATCATAAAAAGTTTAAGCAAACAATCAGAATGTATTGTCACATGCAAACATAATCTGTAGATACAGAACTTTCAAAAATAAAAATTTCCAATTTTGCCATGTTACCATTATGTCAATTTTCAGTTCTTGGCCCACAGATTTTATCAGGGCTCTTCAGCTATTATGCTGTGCTTGACGAATCTCAAGCAAACACAGATTCTGCTTGCCACTTTCACAACAGATGGGTCACTTCCTTTAGTTCCTTTAGGAATTATTATGTAATTATGCCTTGTCCTTTTGAATTTGAATTTTACAATTATATTTGTATTTGTTTTCAATGTAGCCCTTGCAAAGGAGTGCAAGGCACCACAAAATGTAGGACGTTCAAGAAAAAAAAATGACATGACCATATTTTTTTAAAAAAGCTAAAAAATCCCTCATAGAAATATAAATTCATGCTTCTGAGTCATGCTCAAAATGGAAGACATTCTGGAACTCCTCCTGGGGAGGAGTCTGAAATGGAGGACATGTCCTGGAAAAGGAGGATGCCTCCAAATATTTAAAAAATGCAATATTTATAAATATATATGCTTCTGAATTAGCAATGCTCAAAAAGGAGGACATGTCCTGGAAAAGGAGGATGCCTCCAAATATTAATAATATTTAATATTTATAAATATAAATTCATGCTTCTGAATTAGCAGTGCTCAAAATGGAGGACATTCTGGAACTCATTCTGGACAGGAGTCTGAAAGGGAGGATATCTCCTGGAAAAGAAGGACGCCTGGCCATCCTGCTTACAAAATATATATATATATATATATATATATATATATATATATATATATATATATACACACATACACACTCACATACAAAATATATAAATATATACATGTAAGCGCTCTCTCGCTCTCTCTCTCTATATATATATATATATACATATATATGCAATATGTGTGTGTGTGTGTGTGTGAGAGAGAGAGAGAGAGAGAGAGAGAGAGAGAGAGTAAGCAATATATATATTGCATATAAGCATGTATATAGGGACCCTCTTCTCTGACAGCCGCTGACAGAAGGAAGGGCAGCTGGTGAGCGTCAAAGGATCGAAGCGCAACCAATAAGCGAGGGCAGCCGACTTGAGCGACACCTCCTGTTTCCAATAGCCTTCCAAGATCTGCGGGGGCGGTCTCCTGAGGGCTCAAATGATGTCTCGGGATAGGCTGGTTGGGCCTAATGGGCCTGTTCTGGAGGGTGCCATTACGTAACCGGGCGGAAACGTTCAACGCCTGGGGTTACCTCTTGCTCCTGCTCCATCTTCTTCTTTAATCCATCTAAATGCTGGGAGCCGGTCAGGAGAAGGAGGAGGGCGGGGAAGGTATGTGGCCCATGGCTGGCTTCTATCCACTGCCTTTACCCCTCCTTTGGTAGTGCAGACTCTCTTTGTCTTCTTTACTTCCTTTCATTTCAATGGAGTGATGTGCATCCACACTGCAAAAACTGAAGCGGTTTCATACCGCTTTAACTGCCATGATCCACTGTCCTGTGGCATCCTGGGATCTGTGGTTTGTTGTGACACCAGGCCTCTCTGGCAGAGAAAGCTGAACGCCTCAGCAAACTACAGATCCCAGGCTCATGCTGCCAAGTTCTTTCTTTCTTTCAATTAGTCTCAAAGGTGCTACAGGATCTCTCTCTCTCTCTCTCTCTCTCTCTCTCTCTGCATACAAATCTCCTTATCCCAGGGCTCTATAAGACAGAGTCATGGCAGTTAAAAGTGGTGTCAACCCACATTAATCCTGCAGTGTGGATATACCCAGGAACCGTTCACTTAGGATGCATCTGCACTATAGAAATAATGCAGTTTGACACCCAACTTTTAAATGCTCTAGCTCCATCCTAGAGAATCCTGGGATTTGTAGCTTAGTAATGCACCCAGCACTCTTTGGCAGAGAAGGCTGGAGACCGTGGTAAAACTACAAATCCCAGGATTCTATAACATGGAGCTACAGCACTTAGAATTGGGTGTCAAACTGCATTATTTCTACAGTGTAGAGGCACCCCTTCTTCTTCTTCTTCTTCTTCTTCTTCTTCTTATGTTTATTTATATCCCACCTTTCTCCCAATACAGGGGCTCAAGGTGGCTGGGTTTGCTTGGATTTGATGTTTTTGTTGATGTCAACTTCTTTCCAGCTGTCCTACTCATGGCAACCCAGTGAATGAGACATCTCCAAGTCTGCATCTGCACTACAGACTTAATGCAGTTTGACACCACTTTCAATGTCGTGGTTCAGTGCTATGGAATTCTGGGATTTGTAGTTTTGTGAGCTATTCAGCCGCCTTTGTCAGAGAGCCCTGGCACCACAACAGACTAGAAAATCAAAGATCCCATTAGTGCAATTGCACAATTATCACAGGATATTCCCAGGATAATCTCACTTGGAGCCATTGCAGTTGAATTGGTGTGAAACTATATTAATTCTGCAATGTGGCAGCATTGAATGAGACATCTCCAAGCCCCCCTGTCCTCCATTGCTCTTGCAGAATCAGACCCATGGCCTCCTTGGTTCATTCTACTCATCTGGCCTTTGGTCTTCCTCTCTTTCTGCTACCTTTTACCTTTCCTAGCACTGGAGTTTATCACACAGGGACAATTGGTAGTATAAATAGTATTTAACCCATCAAAATCGCTCATTCGCAATTAACATTTTCACACAACGTTGCATTCAAAGTGCGATTATCCTGGGAATATCCTGTGGTAATTGTGCAATTGCGCTAATGGTTTTCACACGACGTTGCAATGAAAAGCAATTAAAGTGCCATTATCTTGTGAATAACCAGGCAATAAACAGCAACAAATCATTCACAGGATTTTCCCATGAATGACTTTTTTGCTGTTTATTATCTGGTTACTCGCTGGTTATTCCAGGGATAATGGCTCTTGTGTGTGAAAATGTTAATCGTGTTTTAATCTCGATTGCACAATTTTGATGGGTTAATCACCATTTAAACTACCAATTTTCCCTGTGTGATAAACTCCAATTATTGTCTTTTTCAGTAAGTCATGCCTTCTCATGATGTGACCAAAGTACGACAGCCTTAGTTTGACCATCTTGGCTTCCAGGAAGATTGCTGGCTTGATCTGTTCAAGGACCCATTTCTTTTATCTTTTTGGCCGTCCACTCCAGGGGATCCTCAGCGCTCTTCTCTAATATGCTGTTACTGTCGGCCTCCAAGTCATTTTTGACTTAAGGTGACCCTAAGGCAAAACCTATCACAGGGTTTTCTTGGCACGTTTCTTCAGAGACAGTTTGCCTCTAAGTGGGTTTCAGGGTTGAACAGGGTTTTAGTCATCTTGGCCTTCAGGGAGTGTTCAGGCTTGATCTGTTCAAGGACCCATTTATCTTTTTCACTGTCCATGGGATCCTTGGCACTCTTCTCTGGAAAAGTTGGTTCTTTTCCTCTCCATTTTCTTCACTTTCCCGCTCTCACATCCATACATAGGGAATACAGTGGCTTGGACAATCCTAACTTTGGTGTTCAGTTGTATACCTTTGCACTTAAGGGTCTTATGCAGTTCTTTCATAGTTATAGTCACCTTCCCTACCTTTACATCCTCAAAGAGAAATATAGCAAGAGAAGGATCAGTCAGCATGAAAGGGAAGGGAAGAGGTTTTGGCTGTGTTTGTTTTTTCCTCTGCTTTTTTCATCCTTTGCTGATTTGACCATAAAACTGTGCGGGAGTTCAGGGGGAAGCAAAGGTAGCAAAACAGGTTGCTATAGACAAGAGTTTCTTTCAAGTGTTTTGTACAATGTTTACAAAACACCAAAGACCCGGAGCATTTTAAAGCTAAACAAAACCTAGGGGGGTTGCAGACTGCCAGAAATAGTGCAAATTGAGTCCACTTTTAGGGTTAGGGTTAGTGCTAGGGAATCATGGGCATTGTTTTTTTTCTGAGACATTGAGCCTTCTCTGTCAGAGAGCTCTGGTGCCACAATAAAATACAGTTCCCATGATTCCCTAACCCTAACCCTAAAAGTGGACTCAATTTGCACTATTTCTGTCAGTCTGCAACCCCCCTTACCCTCCTTCCACGGTCTAGGACACTGGATTGAGTTTGGGAGTGTAGCTACGGGAGGAGCAAAATGAAGGCATTGCCCACCAGTAAGACATCTGCCCCCTCGTGAAATTTTATTTCAGTCTCAAAATTTCAAGCGCTGCAGAGAGTGAACCATTGATATTCATAAATATCTAGACCACTTACATTTGCTGTGTTCCCATTCCCTGTTTTCTTTAGGTGCCTCAACTGTATTTCTAAATGCTCGACAAAGTTTTAAGCTATTGCAATGCTAGAAATTTGGGGACTGAAGGAAATTTCCATGGGAGCCTGAATTTGTATTTGAGAAGGAAATGTCCACATCTGCCTTCCCTGTCTCTCTTACAACTGCATTTCTGAATAAGTTGCAAGAAAGGAAATTCCAACTGAGAATTAGGAGGAATGTCTTGGCGGTAGGAAATCTTCAACAGTGTAACATTCAACCTCAATTGGCACTAGTCTCTCCTTTGTTGGTGTTTCTTAAGCAAAGGTTGGATGTCAAAGGCCTGTCAAGGATGCTATAGAGTCCTGCATGGCACGGATTGGACTACATAACCATGGGACCCCTCCAACTCCACGTTTCAATTAAATGTATTAGCTTCATGCCTCATATAACCCATTTCACTGGGTAAACTGATGAAGCGTCTGACGAAATGGGCTGTAATCCTCAAAATCTTGGGCCATAATACTGTAAATGTGTTAGTCTTTAAGATGCCACAGGATTCTTTGATGGTGTTGCTACAATCATTAACATACCTACACCTATTGAAATAGTGCAGTGTTATTCCCACACTGTATCCAGTATCATGCAAATATTCTATTCCCACTCAAGACAAAATGCCAAATACACTTGATATTAAATGTACCTTTGTATTTATTTATTTGTTTGTTCTTTTTAAAATGCAGATTGGGAACGGGATAATCGGATCTGAGCAGCGTGTGTGTATATATACACATGTGCCAAACTGAATCCTTTCTTCTTCTTCTACAATCCTTCAGATATTCCCCCATCTGAATTTACTGTTTGTTTTAGGGGACAGAAGTTCCCTCATAGTGTCAGTTTTGCTGTCCTCAGCCAAATATGAACTTCAGACTGCATCACTAATAAGTTACTATTATTTTCCTTGACAAGACTGAAATATGTGTCTGTGACATTTTGCATTTTGAACAATGGTGTTGGGTGGGCTTTCAAGAAATCAATATATTTCATGATATCAAAGTGAAAAGTTGAACTGGAAATCATCAAAGTGAAAAGAAAATGCTATTTGAAAGTAGCTTTTGTATTGTTTTAAATTGTATTTTAAATTTGCTGTGTACTGTCTTGAGTTCCTATATTGGGAGAAAGGTATGACAATTTTAATGTTGTAAGCCACCCCGATTGCTTGGCAGAGGGGCAGGATATATTATTATTATTATTATTATTATTATTATTAAACAATACATACCTCCATTTGCTCTTACCACATAATTAATAGAAACTAATATTGATTTATCAGATAAGAGATATTTTCCTTGACAAGACTGAAATATGTATCTGATATCTTGCATTTTGGACAATAGGGTTGGGTGGCCTTTCGAGAAACCAGTACATTTCATGATATGGAAGTCAAAAGTTAACTGAAATTCATCTAAGTGAATAGAAAATGCTACTTGAAAATAGGTGACCTTGTAACTTGTTGCTTTCATTTAGGCATGTTGACTACTCCAATCATTTAAATTCTGTTGTGGCAGGCCAGGCATCACTCTGTTTTTGTCTTAGTCAGTCACTGGTTTTGCCGGTGTTCTAATAAGAGGGTTGGTGAAACTGCCTATATAATCATTGTGGAATATATAACTACCGTATATACCACTGTTGGAGCTAAAACTCTGTGAAACTATTCAGTGACAAGACAGGAGACTTCTGGAACTTTTCATGTAAACCTTTCAAAGAAAGTGGGCTATTTGAGTTGTTAATTTCCTGGTCTTCTTCCCTTTTAGACGGAAAGGAGCTGAGGATTTTCTCCCTTTGGTTATAAAGAAACACATACTGAAGGGGCTATTTTTTTTAAAGCCTGACTATTTGCAGTTCATCAATTTCTTATTATCTTCAGCAGCAACCATGAAGGAAGACTCCAAAGAGCAAGTTCCAGTACATGAAGAGTTCACTTATATTTGTGGAGCAGCTACTCAGATCTTAAAGTGTGGCCCTTGGAAAGACCTTTCCAAATATGAAAGTACCGGTACCCCAAGATTATTATTTCTAGTTATTCCTGGTACGTTTTGTCGGTTTTTGTTTGTTTAATGTAAGTTTTCTCTTGATGGGGGCAAATTCTGATAAGTGGGGGCTAGTCTCATGAATAAGTGAACAGAAACTTGAGGTGCATCCACACTGGACAATTATAGCAGTCTTATTTCATTTTCGCTGCCATGGAATCCTGGGATTTATAGTCCGATGAGGGACTAAAATTCTTTACTGTGTTCCCTTGAACAACAGCATTAGAGCTCTTTGGTAGATAAGTGTTATGTATCTCACAAAACTAGAGATCCCAGGATCCCGTAGTATGGGAGCAAGGATAATTAAAGCCGTATAAAACTATAGATTTAAAAATAAACAAGTATGAATGGGAGATTCTGTTTGTTAACAATAAGTGGGGTGTTTTTAATGACTCTAATTTCAGCTAATTTAAAGATTTGTTTTACAGAGAAGGGGAAGTTAATTAAATAAACACACGTTTATACAAAGCAAACAAAATGGTTTAGCCCTCAAGCAATTGGTCAAATGAGAAAGTGACACCACCACCCCCAGCCAGCTCTGCAGCCATTGCATATAGTAAGTTAGACTCACCTGGGCTCCTATAGTTTAGTTAGCTAGTTTACATATATGCCACTTTCTCATAGCAGCTAACCCAAACAGGATCACAGGCACTAACCCAGGGGTAGGCAACCTTTCCACTTTAAGGGCCGAGGGACTTCAGCTCCCAAAATCCCGGGAGCTATTGGCCAACATGGGACTATTGGCCAACATGGCTGAGGCTTCTGGGAGCTGAAGTCCCTCGGCCCTTAAAGGGGAAAGGTTGCCTACCCCTGCACTAACCTGTTGAAATATATTATGGCTGAAATACTACATCAGGGGTAGGCAACCTTTCCCCTTTAAGGGCCGAGGGACTTCAGCTCCCAGAAGCCTCAGCCATGTTGGCCAATAGTCCCATGTTGGCCAATAGCTCCTGGGATTCTGGGAGCTGAAGTCCCCCGGCCCTTAAAGGGGAAAGGTTGCCTAACCCTGTACTACATCATCATCCAAGATAGCTACAACAGCAGAGCTCTGTCATCACAGCAACATCTCCTGATTTAACCCTTTCCCAAACCCACTTTAGAAGCCAGGCAGCTTCTTTACCTGAAAGAGTTCCAAAGCACTGGAGGTCAGGCTGCTGAATGTTGATGCATCCAGCTGCCTTCCACCAACAAGGCAGACTGAAAAGAGCAATGGCACCATGACTGTAAATCTGATTGCAGTGTTTGCAAAGTCATAGGCCTGTGTTAAGACATTGAAAATACTGAACAGGATATTGGCCTGCATTTGAAAAGGCACATACTATTTTCTTTCTCAAGTTCATGAGAGCATCTCAAAAGCTTTTGCTTCAGGGTTTTGTTTTTCTTTATTAATCACAACTTGCCATGTGGTCTACATGTGCTAACTATGGTTAAATTTAAATGTTGTTTCTTTGAAATAAGTTATTGGTGTTGTCATTTGCCTTCATGTCCTTTCCTACTCATGATGACCCTCAGGTAAACCTATCATGGGGTTTCCTTGTCAAGCTTCGTTCAGAAGAGGCTTGCCATTGCCTTCCCTTGAGACTGAGAGCATGTGACTTGCCCAGGGTCACTCAATGGGTTTCATGGCTGAGCTGGGAATTGAATCATTATGCGACACTGGCTTCTAGTATTTGCTGAATACGCAATGGATAAAAGTCATGGTAGACATATGCAAGCCTTGTCCCACTATCCCCATGCATGTGTAGATGGTGAGAGAAGACTTGTATACAACCCCTTCACTCACTTTAATTGTAACCTTCATGTATTCAGGCAAAGATCTTAACAGGACTAGCTAAAACCCTGGTTCATGACACTGACTTGCTTTTATAAGCCATAGTTCAGATTAACTATAGTTTAATATTATATGTGAAGCCTAAACTGTGATTAATCAAAATCAGAGACAAAATATTTAGTCTTGTCTTAGGATATGCCAGATGTAAGCAGTATAGTGATACACTTATTTGCATCACAGTGAGCCAGGAGTGGGAGTCATGTGGTGCTCCTGTGGGACTGCCAGTCCCAGCAGACCTAGCCATCATAGCCAATGGAGAGGAACGCTGGGAGTTGTGATTCATCATCCTCCAGAGTGCCACATGATTCTCATCTGCGTTTTAAGACATAATTTATTATAATGTTTGATTGTGGCAGGTGACATTGCCAAATAATGGAAGTAACTTGTAGCCAAGGAAACATCAGTTTTTGAGGGTTCTTCAGGTTTGCATTCTTGGGCTGAAAAACTGGAGGAGACACTCTTAGTGATGGAACCAGGTGGATCTGTTGTTCATGGTCCTTAAAATATAAGCATGAGTTATTACAAGCCATACAAGATATAATGAAGAGAACAGGACAATTGTGCTTTCTGACTGTGGCAGATGTGCCAGAAGATGGTGCTGTTTTAAAGATAAGCACTGTTATATTTTCCACTTTGTTCTGATGAGCTTGTTCTTACAATTCTGTTTGTTAGTCTCTGGTTACTTTTGAGTATCTAAATGAACTGCTCTTTCTATTTTTTGTGCAGTTTACTACTGACTATATCTAAGAACAGACCTTTAAACATTGCTCTGCATCTTGCCACACCCTTCCAGCAATGCAATGCCTGCCCATATTCTTGCATCACTTTATGGAATTTGATAGGCATAATTTAAGATAGGACTTTGACTTGCATCACTGGCCTGTGTGGGTTAGCTCAGTGGCATCTCGGGACTTCCCCAGACCTGGGACATTGGTGGTTCCCACAGAATTATTTCACAGGGTATATTGGCTCACCATAAAGACAGAGCAGAATGTTCTCCTCTCCAAATCTCTCTAGCTGCTGCCTCTTGAAAGTATGGAATCAGGTTGTTAAACTGTCTTTGAAAGAGAAATAATAATTTCCATGACCTTTACAGCAAGGAGAAGGAAAAGGGAACAAAATAGCTTCTTTCAGAGGACTGTGTGCTTGTGTTCAGTAGTTCCACAACAGTCCTGTGCTGGAGAAAAAAGGGATATCAATTAAAATAAAATGAACTTTAAAATAAAAATAAATTACAAATCATTATTTGAATTTTTTTCAGGAGTGCCTTTTATCCCAGAATTCCTGTAAATTTAGCTTTCCTGCACCACCAGTCTCCTAAACGTTTGATACAGTCAGTGTCTAACTATAGACGATTTCCACAAGGCTTAAAAGAGCAGGTGGGCATACAAGCAGTGCAAGAAACCATTGGGGGCATAAGGGAACTTTGTGTAGCTTCACTATACGCCCAAAGTCTTGTGTTCCCTCTCTCCTTCCCCACACACCATTCAGTGTAATATGTGTTCTGACTTGCCTTGCTTTCAGAAAAGAGATGGATGCAGAGAAAGATGAAAAGTAAACATGTATTGATTTAGTAGTGGATGAGAAGGGTTTTCTGTTGTGAACTAACACAAGGGAGAGATCCCAGTATCCCTTAGAAACTCATTGCCCTATCATCTATTGTCTCTCATTTGCATTTACTGTTTGCCATTGATGGAAGAGGCCTTCTACACTAGAGTGAATAATGTGACTTGTCTAATCTTCAGTTTCTTCTGAAGTTTCACTTGCATGAACACATGTCTGATTTAAAAGGGGCTGAAATGATTCTTCTGAAGTGGTGGTTGCAGTTTATTACACAACACGCTAACTTCCGTGGCAATGCATATTCATTTTTTATGAAATGTCGTGTTGCCTATCTGTTGTTTTGAAATATGCTAATCTGGGTAGAGGCTTATTGAAGTAGGTGTGATTCACTAACAAATGTAGTTTCCTCAACTGCTTATAATACTTCTGTCTGAGCAATAACATAATTTCAGCAACTCGACTTTTCTCAAATTATATCCCCTCATGTAGTCTTAGGTGTGCATGGAACACTTAGTGTTAAATATGAATCTGTTGGCCTTCCATTTATAGAAACAAATAATCTTTATTCAGATCAAGATATGGGTAGTAGAACATTCTTCCATGGCTATGGCAGGCTTTGTAGAATCTCTTGTATAATGACTCATGTTTAGAGAGGCTGAGTGACTTCCAAAGCCAATAAAAAACTGTGGGACTGCCTTATGAAATGGCTGAAATAAGGGTATCTCTTGGCATGAAGCAAACTAGAGATACACTCTGGCTTTTAGTTAATAATTCCATGCTTCCACCCAAGAGTTCATTTGTCCTTCTGACAAGTCTATCAGTTACATTAACCAAAACAGAAATATGCTGTCTGTAGGTACCATCATACAATTTTCCCTATACAGTCGGCCTTCCACATCCACAGATTTTTTGTCCATAGATTTAACCATCTACACCTTGAAAATATTTTTTATAAAAAGATAAATTCCAAAAAGCAAACCTTGATTTTGCCATTTTATATACGGGACACGACTTTGCTTTGCCATTGGCTTGAGCATCCATGTATTTTGGTATCCAAGGGCCCACTGTATCTTCTGTATCTGTGCTGGAGTCGAAAATCCTGTATGAATGGCATTGACATTCTCAATAGGCCTATCATGGAAATCACGTGTATATTTCTTAGTCCTGCCCATTGGTTGTTTCTAATAAGTCAGTCTGTGTTCCCAGGAGGTCTCCATGTGTGAGAACATTGTTGTATTCTGTACATGCTCCCTTTAAATCCTTTTGACATCTGTGCGGACTGGCTCCCTCCTATTAGCATAAAGGAGCTGGAAGTTGCAGTTTTGGTGCTTGATTTGTTGCCAAAGGCAGATTAACTTTCCTCAAGCAAGGAAATTCCATTTTTTTTTTTTATTCAAATCAAAGTTCCTAGCTTCTTGAGAAGAAAAGACTGTTGAAAACTTTCCCGTTAAAAATTACAGCTTCCTGTGTGGTCTCCAGTATTTCCTAAGAATTAAAGTTTTAACTATTTTAAAATACTCTGAACACTGATTTTGTTTTAAAATCAGTTAGTCTTGAAACCTATTACAGTAGTATTTAATCCCAAAGTTATGATGCTTCTCTGGAGGAAAAGAATCCTACAATAATTTCTATATCCAACTTCACATTTTTTGATCCCAAAACATTTCCATAAGTCATTGGTGCTTTTGCAGGTTCTCAGTATATTCAGAGGCTCTTTATATCTTCTGCCAGTGTATTGAATTTTGGAGCTAGTTTTTTTTTTACATTTCAGAATGGGGGGTAGACTACTAGTAGACAACAGTAGACTACTAGGGTAAAGGGGTTACCAAATAGTGTCACTAAGGACCATCTCACACCACATCATTATAGCACTATGATTCTACTTAATTGTTTGGCTGCATCACATGGAATCCTGGGTAGTTTGAGGAGGCACTAGAGCGTTCAGGGTGAGAATCCTAAATACCCTTCCATATACTGAAAACCCCACAGTTCCATGAGATACAGCCGTGACAAATACAGTGGAATGATAGTGCTCTAATTGTGTAGTGTGAAAGGGCCCTAAGTCACAAATTTGTCACAGATCTCCATTTTGTGGAAGCAGTATAACTTTGTGATCCTCTCGGTTTAATAATCTGGTATTCTGTTTAACATAAAAAGATATAAAGGAATGCTGTGGCACCTTTCAGACTGAGAAAGCTTTCATGGAATCCAGTCTTCTTCATCGGATGCATGGAATGACGCCCCCATGCATCTGATGATGTGGAATGGAGTCCATGAAAGTTTATACTTGAAAAAAAATTCTCAGTCTCAAAGGTGCCACAGGATTCTCTTATCTTTTTATGCTGAATCATGCTAACATGGCTATATCTTTGAATCCAGCTGAACACATGTCATTGTCTCATCTGTCTTCATCAACTGACTTTGCTAAGGCTTTCTTAAGAAATTAGTTCCTTTGGTCTGCCACAGTGATGCCAAATATTAAAACCAATACAAGGACACCAGAACCTATCTGATCTTGGAAGCTAAACAGAGTCAGCCCTTGTTAGTACCTGGATGGGAGACTGCAAATGAATACCAGGTGTTACATGCTATATTTCAGAGGAAGGAATTGGCAAAACCACCTCTGAGTATTCTTTGACTAAGAAAACCTTATGAAAATCATTGGTAGACTCATTTTCTACATGCTAACATGTGCAAGAAATAATATACGCAAAATTATGGGGGAAAAGAAGTGATACCGATGGTTGCAGACTGGCTAACAAAGCTGTATGAAATGGCTAAATTAGACAAAATTACATGTTGGATGGATTTTATATGAATATATGAGAAAATGCTAGGGGAATGTTATTGTTATAAATCCTTAAGAATAGAAAATTTTTGATCTGTAAATGAGAAAAGAAAATGTGAATAGAGATACATACATGGAAAGAAACAGTACTTTGAATATTAGTTATAAACAAGTAGATTAATACAAATTATCTAAGTTTACTGTATAGTATTAAATTAAAGGTATAGTTTGATGATTTATAAAATGATAGAATTGCATGTAAATATTCAGAGAAAGATGGTTGAACTAAATTCCATAAAAGCAAGAACTGTTAGGAAGGAAGTCAATATTTATATCATTTCATATTTTTGTTATTGTTGTAGTTAAGTCAACTTGCCACAATATGAAAATTTTGTTTTTCATTGGCTGTTTGTCAGTCTCATTTTTTTTATCAATATTGTTGTAAGAATATGTGGATATACACTCGTCCCTCCACATTCACTGGGGTTAAGGGCACAGGAACCCCGTGAATGTGGAAATAACAAAAACACTATGTTTTGACATGAGAGAACACCTCTCTAGGAATCTCTAGGTCCTCCAGTGCGACTTTTGGTTAAAGTCGAACATAGAGTTGTGCTGGATCAGCTAGATATTCCTAGAGAGAACATATTAATAAAATCCATGAATAACCAAAGCCACAAATGTATGTTGTTTTATCATTACATTAAAGAAAATCATGGAGTTGCCATACATCAACAGGCAACTTGAAAGCTCATGCACACATACAAACCCCTACCTGTTGGGGCACTACACTAGTGTAAAAATATTTATGCACATGCTAGTACTTTCTCAGTAATTGCAAAAGATGTAGGCCATAGTGGAAAAAACACATAGCTTGCAATTTTTTACTTTTGAGTATGGAGCTAATCAACTGTTGTGCAATGGATGCCTGATACATAGTCAGTTGTGCAACTGGGTGTTCCACCATAACTGCAGTGATATATTTTTAGAGAATGCTAAAAGTGTACAGGTTCTTTGCCTGAATGGGATGAATTATAACTCATGGAAGAGTTTTATCCCTTGGCAGAGAGTAAAGAAAGGGTATTGCACATAAAACCAGCTGCTCTTTCTAAGACTTAGGGGCTAAACAGACAGGCGGAAGGGGTGGCTTGAAACCACCCTTTCCGAAGATGGATTGGGGCTGTAGCGAACACACACTGTGGCCCCAATCCGCCTTTTTTCCAGCCAAAAATGGAGCAGAAAAGATCCACTCCTTTTTTGGGCCGGGGAAAGGGCAGTTTTTCCCAACCCGCTGCAGCCCAAAGCTGGCTTCCAGATGCTGCAGCACTCAGTCATTTACATGTGTTGTGCTGTGTTGCTACTCTGCATAGGTTTGCATAGTGCTGGCACAGTGTGTCTCTGCTTGGAGATATCTATGCTATTCTGGGGTGATGTTGAATTGCAGCCTGAGAGTGCATCTGTACTGTAGAAATAATGCAGTTTGACACCACTTTAACTGCCACGGCTCCATACTACAGAATCCTGGCATTTGTAGTTTTGCAAGGCACCAACACTCTTTGGCAAAGAAGGCTAAACAACTTATAAAACTACAAATCCCAGGATTCCATAGGATAGAGCTAGAGTACTTAAAGTGGTGTCAAGGTACATTGTGTATACAGTGTAGATGAACCCTACATCATCAATTGTGTCTTTAATTTCTTAATTTACTGCATATAATCTTATAAGACTTTCCTCTTTTTCAGGTAACCCAGGATTGGCTTACTATTACCGGACATTCATTCAAACTTTATTCTCTGGCCTGAAACAGCAGTATCCAGTTTGGGTTGTAAGTCATGCTGGACACTGTAAAGTCCCTTATGGCATGAAAATGACAGAAGGTACTGTGAGCTAAAATATTTCAACTTTGTACTATTAGTACTCAGTAGTACAGATATTAGTAAAACTATTTGGCATTGATGAATGCATAGCTATGAAGGACAGACAGTTCATACCTACATCCCCCCCCCCCATGAGAACTGCAGAATACAAATCATCATCATCATCATCATCCAAAATCCACATAACAGTGTTACCTTTATTGGGCCAACTAAAAAAGGGCAAGATACTTCATGCAAGCTTTCAAAGCTCTGCTGGCTTCTTCATCAGGTAAAGGTGTTTAAAATCATACAGAAGCAGAAGCCATGTGGCAAAAACAAACAAACAAAAAAACAAAAAACAAACCCAAAACAAAAAAAGAACCAAACAAGGGATTCAGGCCCTTGTTTAACCTTACTTCTCTTGTCTCATTTTGTTAATCCATGGTAGGCCATCAGTTTTAAGGACCTTTACCTGTTGAATCAGCTGTGTGGATGTGCAAGTTAACATGTGGGAGGACTAACATAGGGAGTGGGAGCTGGATTAAACTATCTAGTTCATTTCATTTAAGAGCATACTACTTGTGTGTTTGTGTGTCAGTGGAGATTATCACATTAGCTTCACTGCCAGGATAGACCTGGGATGTACCTTTCTTAAGGCACATCTTAACTCATTCACCCATCGCCGGGCAGTATGCAGTCTGTATGCAATCCAGCCTTCTCTGTTCTTGAAAAGCTGTGAGAGAAGTCCAGGTTGCATATGGGCTGCATACTGCCCAGCGATGGGTGAATGCGATAAGATCCACCTTAAGAAAGTTACATCCTGGGCCTATCCTGGCAGTAAAGCTAATGCGATAATCTCATGTCAATACTATTCGGTTGAGCCCACTACTGGAATCACTGTAAAACCCAAAGAAACTGAGTTTGCACAGTTAATGTTATACCACTTTTGAAAAACATAACATACAAGCACAAAGATCTGGGAAGGAATAGAGTTCTGTTATAAGATATCAAAAGCAATCTGGAGATTGTTGTCACAATGTTTTGCTTTCCATGCTTCTGTATATTTCAAAGTCATAATAAGTGAAATCAATACAAAACATGAACCTAGCTGATATACTCTTTTCCCTGAATACTTATTTTAAATATTTTACTTCACTTTTTGCTTTATGGTTTATCCAATATACAGTCATCCCTTCCAATTTGCGGAAGTTCCATTCCAGACCTCCCCCCCCATCGGAAATACCGCAAATACTGGAGCATTGAATAGAATGGCTGCGTACTCTTGCGTGCGCCATTTTGTCCTTCGCCGCTTGCCATCCGAGAAAGACCAAGACTGTTGACGGCAAATCTGTGAATGGCAAAGGACGAATATAATTAAAACTTCCACTATAATAGATGGGGGGGGGGAGGAAGAAATGACATCATGAACAGATCCCGAGCCTCCCACTGTACTAGTTTATCAGGCATAGTCCCAGTTAATCCACTGCAATCCCACTTTCCAGCTGTTTACAAAGTATCCCAGTTTCTCTGTCCTCCCACTTTCCCCCTTTGCCCTTGCTTACTTCAATCGCTGTAAACTGAGCTTGAAGTGTAAAAGTAGTGTGTGTTCCCTTAACTTAAGAGATGAAAACTGGGGGCAGAATTTTGCCCTTCTCAGTAAACTCAGGGAAAAGCAAACGCCTGCAGCCTCTCTTAGCTTGTGTGGGGCATTTCTCATTAATAATTTATGCCATTTTAACCACTTTCTGATGTTGCTTGGCCATATGTATCGCAGTTTTCATTTGTGAAATGTTTGTGGGAATGAAGGTCTACAGTATCAACCAGCATAATTAACCACTTTAAAATGCCTAAGCCATCCTGATGCCTTTCTGCCTACTTATTATTATTATTATTATTAGCTTTATTTATTAAGCGCCATAGATGTACACGGCGCTGTACAAAACCAAATAAAATCCAGAATATATAAAAAGCCTGCCTGTGGCGTACAATCTAAAAGTAAAACAAATTAAAACTATGTGCTGGATGTCCCACTACATTTCCTTTTCTGTGGGGCATTTCTTTGAATATAAGAGGTTGCAGATGCTCAAGAAAGTTTCTCCAACATTAGGGGGACAGTGACAGATAACAGCAGTGTGAATTGCCAAGTCCAAGCAGTTAGCTACTTCTAAAATAATAATAAAAAAAAGTTTTTTGAAAAATATCAAACTTTGCAGAGGCCTAGCACAAAACCCCCAAAAGCTAGTTGTCTGAAATTTGGCTAAGGTAATCACCTCTAGAGTCTACTGGGGACTCCAAATTTAATACAGATGTGTGTGAGAAAAAAGATAACAATTTTTTCTCCTAATGATAATCAATGGGCAGAGATTAGCATTCTGGATTTTCAGGATCTCACTTTGCATTTGAGGCCCAAATGGAAGAAGATCAGATCCAGATAATTAAGCAATGAATTAGGCCCAGATCTTAATCTCTAATCTGGGTTCCAAAATGAAATAAATACTTTTTAAAAAGAAAGAAAGAAAGAAAGATTTTAAAGATCAGGAGCCCTGTGTACAGCCCTAATAGACACTATCCTGCCTATTCAGAACCCACAGTTTTCCACAGGGCAGGCAACTGTCTGGGGTCTACATTGCAGTAGAGAGTGGCTGGGAACAATTATGTCAACAGTCCATTCCATCTCCTTATTTTATAACAGAACCAAGGCCTCAACAGGTCATTTTCACTAGAAATTCCAAGAGCATTCACAAATCCCTTGGATTCCTTAAGTATCTTGGAGCACACTATTTTCACTGATCTGGCACAGTGGTTAAATGACTGTACTGCAGCCACTCACTCATATACCACAAGGTTGCGAGTTCTGTAGAAAGGAATAACCATTCTTAATCTAAAATCTACCACGACATGATCTAATCATAACAACAGAATCATAGAGAACCACTACCACCTACCAAACCTCCAGTTCCCCAGTTGAGCCCTGCTGAATGGGTGGACCTGATGACATATTGAGACAACCCCATGGTTGTAAGAGCAGCTGTGAAGCTCTGTGCTGTTTCACAAAAGGCATCTCCATTGTGAATATTGAGATCATACAGGAAAATAGTTGTGGCGTTTTCCAGTACCATAATGCTCAATGGATTGACAGATAAATGAGCAAAATTCCAAGGGAAAAGGAGGGAGGAGAAGAGTAAGGAAACGATCAATTCAACAATAATGGGGGGGGAGGGACAATGACATAGGGAAAGAACTACTGGGCAGCAGCAGTAGTGGGGGATGTCACTAATTTGAGGAACAACAGTGACATCATAGATAACATTTGTTAGTACTGCACACAGAGAGGTGTAGGTGGTCCTCCTCGTGTAACCCCCACCTAGAAAACCCTATGAGGAGACATCAAAAGTGTCACACAGGCAGGACAAGAGCACTAACAGAGAGAAAGAGAGAAACTAAAGGAAAACACTTGCAAGAGCAGCTAAGGGCAGTCAAAAATGATGAAGCAAACAGGAATCATTCTCAGAAAGACAAACCCTATCAGAAGCAGCACCACACATAAAATAGGGACATGGAATGTGAGAAGCATGAGCCAAGGGAAGCTAGACATAGTGAAAATGGAAATGCAACACATGAACATAGCAGTACTGGGGGTGAGTGAATTAAAATGAACAGGAATGAGTAACTTTGAATAAGAAAACCACACAGTGTTCTAAAACAAGAAACGAGGTGGCTTTCATACTAAGAAAGTTGTTGCAAAAGCAGTCAGAGATACAATGCAAAATCAGACCAAATCATCTCAATAAGAGAAGCCTATGAATATCACCATAATTCAAGTATATGCACCAACCACTGAGGCAGAACAAGAAGAAACAACAAAAAGGGAAGAGCAAGAGACCTACTCTACAAGATTTGAGAAATCAAGGGAGAGTTCAAACCAAGGACCGGGACACTCTATGACAATAAAAATATCATAATTCAAGACTAGGAAGGAATAAAAAGACATTGGATGAAATTCACAGAAGAACTATACAAAAGAGATGACAAAATTAAGGACACATGGAGCGAAGGCCATATGAAGATGAACCCCAAATTCTAAAAACTGAGGTGAAAGCTTCAATAAAAGAAATGGCAAAAAGAAAGACTCCAGGAACAGATGATATACCAATAGAACTGTTGCAATCCACACTGACAGAGTCAACTCTAGTGCCAACCAACATATGTCAACTGATATGGAAAACAAAACAATGGCCAGCAGATTGGAAGCGATCAATATACATCCCCATCCACAAAAAAGGAGACACAAAAGATTGCATCAACTATAGGACCATAGCACTAATCTCCCATGCGAGGAAAATTATGCTCAGAATACTGCAACATAGACTCCAACCACACATGGAGAGAGAAATCCCAGAGGTCCAAGGAAAGGAAAAGGCACCAGGGGTCACATTGCAAATATACGATGGCTAATGGAGTGTAGCAGGGAGTTCCAAAAGAAAATCAGCATGTGCTTTATAGTCTATAGCAAAGCCTTTGACTGCATAGATCATGAAAGACCATGGAACACCCTTAAAGACATGGGAGTGCCAACACATCTGATAGTTCTGATGAGGTATCTGTACTCAGGACAAGAGGCTTTTGTCAGGACAGAACACAGAGAAACAGAATGGTTCCCAATTGGCAAAAGAATCAGACAAGGCTGCATCCTATCACCCAATCTATTCAACTTCTATGCAGAACATATTGTATGGAAAGCAGGCTTGGACATGGAAGAGGGAGGAGTGAAAATAGGAGGAAGAAATATCAACAATCTGAGATATGCTAACAACACCATAATATTAGCAGAAAACTTCACAGTCCTGGAACAACTACTAAGGAAGATCAAAGAAGAAAGTGCAAAGGCAGGCTTGCTGTTTAACATAAAGAAAACAAAAATAATGACCCCAGAGAACTTGCACACATTCAAACTAGACAATCAGGAAATAGAAATAATAAAAGAGTCCTCATATCTGGGATCAAACATTGATCAGAATGGGGACTGCAGCCAGGAAATCAGGAGAAGGTTAAGAATGGGGAGGGTGCTTGTGAAAGAACTAGAAAAGATCCTAAAATGCAAAGACATACAACTCAGCACAAAAGCCAGAATTACAAAAGCCACCATATTCCCTACTACCATGTATAGATGTGAGAGCTGCACAGTCAAGAAAGAAGATAGGAGGAAAATCAATGCATTTGAGATAATGTGGTGCTGGAGAAGAGTGTTGAGGATCCCATGGACAGCCAAAAGGACAAACAAATGGGTCCTAGAGCAGGTCAAGCCAGAGATAATCCTAGAAATGAAGATGACAAAACTTAGACTGTCATCTTTGGGCACATCATGAGAAGGCATGAATTGTTGGACAATAATGTTAGGAAAGGTGGAGGGAAGTAGAAACAGAGGAAGGTCACATGCTAGATGGATGGACTTTATTAAAGAGATCACGAATAAGAGTTTGCAGGAGCTGGGCAGAGCAGTAGAGGACAGGGGGACCTGGAGATGTCTCATCCATAGGGTCGCCATAGGTCAAGACCGAACCGAAGGCAGTTAACAACAACAACACATCTCACTTGTGTCATCTGAGATGATTGATCCTCTAAGTGACAAACAAAGAGGAGACAAGCACCATGTGATCAAAGATGGTCAACTGTTTATTAGTGTTTAAAAAGCCCAACACATTTTGGCCACACTCCCCTTCCTCAGGGGCTGAAAACAAATATAAATACACTTAAGATATAATATATAAAAAAATAGGACAACACTCCTCAAACTGTGACATAAAAACATTCATATAGTTCTAAACAAAGTTATACATCCCTTTCAAAAGAATTCACTGGAGTTGTGAACACTCTCCAGATTACAGGACCGTGGAGATAAAGGGAACAGACACTGCAGCATTTGTACATAAACAAAAGCAGCTGACAAATCACAACTGGACCTAAAACGCAAACAACAATGAAAAAACACTAACAAATAAAACTAAACTAAACTACTAAAGAAAAATAAACATACCCTACTGATTTCCTCCCTGTTCCTGATGGATATATACCACTATTTCTCTACTTACTTGTATATGATAAAATATTTATGCCTATACCACATATCAACTCTGTTTACTTTATGAAACCTAAAACTGATTCATATCCCCAATAAGATTGCAAATATGTAATAATTCCCATTCTTTCTTAAAATTATTCAAAGATTTATCTTTGATCAACATTGTCAATTTGTCAAATTCATCAAGATCAATTGCCTTCATCAGCCAGTCTTCTTGTGCTGGTGTGCCAGTTTTTTCCCATCTCTGTGTGTATATTATTCTTGCTGCAGTAATCATATATTATGTTCCTTATTTCATGTTCTCAATTTGATCAGTCCTGACCTCACATTTACAAGCAATGTCCCCAGACTAGATGGAAGGTTAACATGACAATCCCAAATACCAACACTGGTTGCCGCTGAAAGAGGATCATAGCTGTTAGATAAGCTGCATTCTGTGCCTATTTGCTTCAGTATAATTAGCAACATAGGGCCTTTACAGACTGCCAGAAATAATGCAGCTTGAGTCCACTTTAACTGCCCTGGCTCAGTGCTAGGGAATCATGGGAATTCTAGTTTTTTCTGAGACATTGAGCCTTCTCTGTCAGAGAGCTCTGGTGCCACAATAAACTACAGTTCCCATGATTCCCTAGAACTGAGCCAGGGTCAAGCTGCATTATTTCTGGCAGTCTGTAAAGGCCCATAGTTATAGCAATAAAGATACAGAACAAAGGCAAAAAGTGTAAGTCTTTCAATAAGCCAGAACTGACTGTTGCTATCCAGTCAACATTTGCTACGCTTCATTTGCTATACTTCATTTTCCTGTTATATTTTATACTGACACTTAGTCCCAGAGTTCTCCAAGGTAAGAAACTCCAACAGAGATATACTAAAACTGTTTAGGAGAGGTATGTGTATTCCTTTCAACAGCCAAGGATATTTCCTTTTTCAGCTCTAAAATATATATTCACTGTGTTACTTAAAAAAAGTGGAAGTCAGAGGCATATTCCTTCCATTACCTAAGACTACCTCCTTTCTCAATCCTAAGATTCACTGGCTACATAAAGAAAATGGTATGGATTACAACATCCATTCCCTGATTGTTGGCTGGCTAATAGACTTATGGTGATGGTGGTGGTCTTACCATCCAGAACACCTGGAAGGCAACCAGGTTGTCTACTCTGCCATGGAAGAAGACCTTACTCTGCCACTGCAATTCTCAGGTCCCCTTCTTATTTGTTCACACATTTTAATTTAAATGTGTCTTTTAGTCTCTTCTAGTTTTGGCTCTTTGTCTGTTGCTGAGTTAGAATGATGTTGTTGTTTATATTATAAATATTATATTGTGTGACTGATAACTATTGTTTAAAGAATTCTGGGGCTAATTGGTCATGCTTTTTATATGCCCTTTGGTATCAATTAGGATGTAAGATGGTTTAGAAATACATTGAAATAATAAATAAACCATTTATGAAATTCCAGTTCTGAAACTGAAGTATTAATATCTGCTGTTAACTTGTGTTTATTAGGAGTTTTTGCAACGTAGAACAAGGACACCCTGTCCTTTTATGGTTTTAAGACTGAAAGTGAAACCTGAGGCCCCATGGTGTTTTAGTCAAATTGCTGCTAATCATTCTGGTCAAATGTCAGACTCTAAGGCAAACATTAGCACTTTGGCACTGGGAAGAGGGAAAGAAACCCCACACATCCCCTAGGCTTCAAACTATTAGTAGAACTTGAGAATTAACATTTGCTGGTAAGCCCGTGACCCTACGCAGTTTAGAAAAGCATGGAATGATAGTTTAATGTCACCATTCCCTAGCTAGGTTTTCATATAGCTTTTTGTTTATTTTCCCCAGTGCTTGAATTTATTGTTCAGGTCAGTTGCTTAAAAATGGCATGGCAGGGAAATAATTTCCTTCAAGACTCTTTCTTGTGTGGTAGGATTTAACTTTTTTGGATCAGTGAATCAGGACAAATTTGTTAGGTGCTCTCAGAGGAAGAAAGCCTGCAATAAATATTTGTTTGTAGAACATCTTGCATTGTTTTTCCACTCTGTTTCCACTCTTTGCTACAGAGCAGTGGTTGGCAACTTTGCCAGGTCCAGGATACCCTTTTGCCCCCAGGGACCACCATGGGTTTCACACCTACTGCAGTGAAACGTAGTGGGGAAATCATTTCACCAAATTTCAGCGTCATCCTCTACAAGCCATTTAAACTGCTTTCAGTTGGTGATCCTGGCTTTTTAAATAAATTCAGCATTGTGATTTTCAGGGATGCTTTCAGGAGACCACAAAATAAGAATTTGGAATGGGCCTTCTCTTTTTCTGTGTTGTCCACTTCTAAAATTTGGAACAACTGGAAAGAAAGAGTGGATACATATGTACATTTCAATGCAAGTTTTCTTGCTTATTTTTTGTACCCCAAAATTATTTGCAAAGGAGAAAGCATAGTCAGTGGCAAGGTGGCAAAATGGGCAGCAGCTCCTCAGTCATCCATTGCCTTCCTTGCCCATTAGTTGTGCCGGACAGAGTGCTTCATAGTGGAATTCACAAACAGACATATATGGTCTTTTCATAATCATGAATGCTCCCTCTTTTTTCCTTCCCCCCCCCCCTTTTTTTAAAAAAAACTGTATTGCACTGATTTGTGTGAAACCATTATAGCTATTCACATTACCTTTTGGAAAAGTTCCCTCTGTTCCCATGACATATGGCCTCTAATATTTGCACACAGTCTTTAATTTGTTAAAATTGCTTGCTTGCTTTCAAAATGGGAGTTGTTACAGGCATGAATAATCCTGTGTGACAACTCTGTGGAGGTATCACTATCAAGGTTGCCTACCCCTTCCTCACTCCCAGATGTTGCCTGACTCATTTTTATCTAGATATTCTTCTGTCCCCTGTGTCCTTGGGAAAAGGAATGCTTCTTCTGTGATGCCAGTGTGCATTGGTGTGTGTATGCATGTGTGCACTCATTCCTCTTCCCTGTTCTTGGCTTCTTGCTCCTTGGTGGAAAGATAGGATTTCTGAGATTTCTGAGATAGTAGATCCACTGTTGCTATTTGGCAGACCGTATCTCCCTCTATGAGCTGGGAGATCCTCAGGAGAGGCCCTTCTCTCCATCCCACCACCATCAAAAGCATGGTTGGTGGGGATACAAGAGAGGGCCTTTTCTGTGGTTGCCCCTAGACTCTCAAACTCCCTTCCCAGGGAGACCAGAATGGCCCCTTCCTTGATGGCCTTCTGCTGACAAGCGAAAACCTTCATTTTCAGACAGGCATTCAAAACAGAAAACTTTTTAAGAATGGCCTGGGATGTTATATTGTTTTAATGTATTTTAAACATTTTATCTTCTTTTTTGTTTTATTTTATTGTAGTACTTTAATTCTGTTTTAATGTATTATTTTGCGTTTATAATGTTGTAAGCTGCCCTGAGTCCCAGTCCTGGGAGAAGGATGGGATATTAATAAATATAATAAATAAAATAAAATATTAAGCTTTTCTCTGTTTGGTGCTGAAGTCAATGTGTATATGCACAGGACCCTTTCCTTCAGTTTTCCCATCTTGTGTCTTTTGTCTGTGAGGGGGGCAGTTTGCTCAGGTTTTTTATTCTCCCATCTAGAAGCCAATTGGATATTTCAGCCACCTGCCCAAAGGGATGTTTCCTCCAGAAGATTCAATTGGGGTGAAAGCAGCCTTTTTCCTCAAAGAAACAGAACATACTTAGGGGCTAGAGCAAATGGTATTTATTTTGTAACACACATACCTTTCACACTACAGTCTGGAGTCAAGAAATGAGACCGATGAAAAAGAGATTGCACAAACTTTCCTGGGTCAAATAATACTGCATCTATACTGTGAGGAATCTGTAGAAATAGTTTGTTGTTAACTGCCCTCAAGTAATTTTTGAGGCAACACTGTGGTTGAGACATCTCCAACAACCCCTGTCCTCCACTGCTCTAGTTAATTCCTGTAAACTTATACTCGTGACCTCCTTAATAGACTCCATCCGTTTAGCATGTAGCCTTACTCTCTTTCTGCTTCCCTCCACTTTTCCTAGCTCTATTGTTTTTTCCAGTGAGCCATGCCTTCTCATTATGTGCCCGAAGTACGATAGCCTCCATTTTGTCATGTTGGCTTCCAGGGAGGTTTCCGGTTTGATCTGCTCTAGGACCTATTTGTTTGTCTTTTTTGACTGCCCATGGGATCCTCAGCACTCTTCTCTGGCACCACATCTCAAATGAATTGATTTTCTTCCTATCAGCTTTCTTCACTGTCCAGCTCTCACACCCATTCATGGTAACAGTGAATACAATGGCTTGTATGATTCTAACCGTTGTCCCAAGTTGTATATCTTTGCATTTTAGAATCCTTTTGCATTTAGAATCTTTTCTAGTTCTCGTTCCAGAAATAGTACATGATAGATAATCTAGCTAACCCTCATTACATTTTTGTACAGTAGGAGGAACTGACAGGTGAGAGGAGTTGAGGAAACAAGTACTTTGGAGAGTAATGTAATATAAAACAGGCAGGGACTGTCTAACTTGTAACAGTCAAAAACAAAAACACAATCTCAGCTTAGTAGACAGGAGTAAGAACTCATGGAAGCTTCTCTACCCTGTGGCTGGTCAAGATCAAATTCTGTCACACAGGATCATGCCCAGCTCAGTCCACCATGTCCTTCTTGTCTAAACTAAGCCACCATCCTCTGGGGGCATACCATTCTGGAAGGGAGCATGGGTCTGATCCACAGGAAGGGAATGCCCTGGAGAACACATTGGGTGACATGGTCAATACACCTACCATAGGATGACCTAAGCCAGGGGTCCCTAAACTATGGCCCACGGGCCGGACTGGGTCCGTCGAGGCCTTCTTACCGGCCCGCGAGGCCTCCTGCCACCGCCGCCGCACCGCTGCTGCCGGACGCCATTTTGTATTCCAACACAAAATGGTGCCCGAATTGTGCGCATGCGCACGACTCCAGGTGCCATTTTGGCACACAAAATGGCGTATGGCATCGCACACACATGCGCACTACTCGGGCGCCATTTTGTTTGCCACCAGTCCCCGGAAGATCTGGGGGCTAGCGAACCGGCCCCCGGATGAAAAAGTTTGGGGACCCCTGACCTAAGCATTGTTCATCTGTAATTATTGCTTAGCCTTGATTAATTGAAGAAAGCAATCTCCCACAACTGACTTTTCAGTCAGTACCTGTCATAAATGGATCTACTTACTTGGCATGCAGTGTGTGTGGGTTATTTCACCTAGAATGCTAGTTACAGACATATGGTACTGGTTACAGCTATACTTTTGTGTCCACATATACAGCTCTAGAGTTCAATGTATACACATTGCTCATATTAAAGTATTTATGATGGCAAGGAAAAAGGAACTTACCAACATTCTGTCATTCTTCTTTAAAAAACAACAATCTATACATGCTGCGTAAACATTAGCAGAATCTTCAAATGTTGCTTTTTCCTTTACAGTGCCCAATATTGACACTTTGACTCATTAAGTTTTCCTAAGGTTTAGTTTGCTTGAGGCAAGGTGCAGATGCTACTTATGAACAGCTTCTTTTATAATCTCATAAACACCAACTACTTATTTATACCTTGTAATTTATTATAAATAGATTAGACCCCAGGCTTTAATATTAATTACTTTAATTACGTGGCAGAGGGGGGAGGATTTAAGCCAAACTGTAGTTTTTCTCCCAACAAAAAAGGAACATTTTCAGTTTGACAAGTTTATTACTATTATTATTATTCCTTGCAGCTTCCGTAGCCATCCTTGCCACGGTGTTTCATTCTGTGGCAGGTGGCAGTTGCAGCAGCAAGGAGCAAATAGGAAAGAGCAGCAAGAGGAGCAGAGAGAGGAAATTGATGGTATACTGCCTTATGGTATAGAAGTGCACATGGAAAGGAAGGCCTTCATGGGCAGAAAATGGGAGTGTGGAGTGGACATGCACCATATCCTTTATGTGGATATAAGAAAAAGGAGGGTAGAGACATATGGAGAAAGAACAGAGTCAATCACAGAAGACTAGGGACACATGAAGGAAAAGGGGCACATAAAAGAAAAGATTAAACAGACTTGTCATCTCACACATTGATATGAGAGTGAGAACTTAAAAGGCAGGGGAAGTAAAGAGGAAGAGGACACAAGACACTGGAGGAGAAACATCAAAAAGGGCAAAAGAAACATCAATGGAGAGGAAGAATTTGAAGCGGGCTCTGTTAGGCTGTGTTTCTTGGGAAAAGAGTTCTGAGCATTTTTCTTGTGTAGTGGTTTTGGTTGGGTTGGTATTGATGAAAATGCAGAGTGGGCTAAGTCTGACTTAAAATTTCAATTCTGCATAAAGGTTTTTGCTTCCTATATTTCGTGAGTGTTGTTTAACCTCACCCTTTTAGATTTGGCAACTTTGTGAGAAATAGGGTTTCCCAAAATTCATGTAGCTCTTTAACTTATGTCATAAGCTCAAAACAGAGATAGAAAGGAGTGAAATCATAAATGAGATTTTTTTTAACCTGCATTCTAACAAGGTTTTTAGGGAAGTAATGAGATCCTAAAATGTAAAGATATACAACAGAGCACTAAAGTTAGAATTGTTCAAGCCATTATATTCCCCATCACCATGTATGGATGTGAGAGATGGACATTGAAGAAAGCCAACAGAAAGAAAATAAACTAATTTGAGATATGGTGCTGAAGAAGAATGCTGAGGATAACCTGGACAGGTGAAAAGACAAACAAATGGGTCCTTGAACAAATTAAGCCTGAACTTTCCCTGGAAGCTAAGATGAGGAAACTGAGGGGGGTTGCAGACTGCCATAAACAGTGCAAATTGAGTCCACTTTTAGGGTTAGGGTTAGTGCTAGGGAATCATGGGAATTGTTTTTTTTCTGAGACATTGAGCCTTCTCTGTCAGAGAGCTCTGGTGCCACAATAAAATACAGTTCCCATGATTCCCTAACCCTAACCCTAACCCTTAAAGTGCGCTCAATTTGCACTATTTCTGGCAGTCTGCAACCCCCCTGAGTCTGTCATATTTTGACCACATCATGAGAAGGCATGACTCATTAGAAAAGACAATAAACTAGGAAAGGTGGAGGGTAGTAGAAAGACTCAACCAGGGAGACCACGGGCTTGGATCTACAGGATCTACAGAATGGTTGAGGACAGCAGGGTTGGAGATATCTCATCCACAGGATCACCATGTCAGGGCCAACCCAAGGGCAGCTAACGACAACAACAATGAGATGTTAGTGTAGATATAACATATTCAACTTTTTCTCTAACTTTCCTATCATTGATTACAATTCAAATTTTGTCTCTCATTTATAACCTAGACCACTATTGGCATGCTTTAAAGGGCTGACTTAAATAAAAAAGAGCAAAGTCATGATTTTCTCTTTGATGTTATTATAATCAAGGTGTGGCAATCTATGTTCCTTAATTTAAAATAAGCAGCCAGAACTAGCCAGTAGTACATTTATTTTTTCAAGATTTTACGATTTCTTCTAGCATGTCTCTTAACATGTGGAGGAACTGTCATTAATTTTCTTTAAGAATTTGAGTCCCATTTTGTTTGGGTGGTGTGGTAGTGAAGTAATCTATACTCTTGCTTGGAAAATGGCTTAGGGAAAGTTTATTTAAACTGCTGGTTAGTACTTCCTATTTGAGGCTTTTAAAAATACATTGCAGCTCAGAGTCATGGCTGTCAAAATAGGCTACTAATCAGGAATTGTTGTCAGTAGGCTGGTTACTAATCTCACCTAGAGATTAAATGGGTGGCCTTTTTATTGTGTTAGTAGTGAGTACGTGTGTTGGTTTAAATTATACTTATGTAGAATCCATAGCTTTTGCTTAATTAAAACAAAGAAGGCCATGTCTTTCCTTTCATTTTATTCTTCTAAATTAGTAAATCTGTGTTTAAAATGTTTGCCACAGTCCAGTGTGGTTGTTATGCAGATGGAGAAGGTTGGACTTGAAGTCTGTTTTGTTCTTGTGCAAGTGCAAGTTTTTTGTTTTGTTTTGTTTTGTTCCTGTGGCAGTGATATTGAGGTTTTCTGTATGAACAAATGTAGGCTGAGGAGGCAGCTGCAGTAGCTACTGGCACAGCAGGGAATGGAAGGGATAGGTTTTTCCCTCCAATTTCCTACTGTGCCAGTAGCTATTATGGTTGTTTTGTGTCACAGCAATGATAATTAGAGAGTTAGGGTGGTGTATTGGCTTGAAAGTTGGCCTAGGGTTTGAATCTCTGCTCAGCTGTGGAAACCCACTGGGTGGATTTGTGCAAGTCACACTCCTTTAGTCATAGAAGAATACAGTGACAAACCTCCTCTAAATAAACTGTGCCAAGGAAAACCTATCATAAGATAGCTATAAATCAGAATTGACTTGAAGACAAATAATAGCAATGATAATTTTTTAAAATTGATGGTTTTACCACAATCTCCATTAAGAATCAAAGCAAGTCCATTTCTGGCTTTGTATGATTTACATTAATCATTTCCATGCTTTGTGAAATTAAACTCCAAAACAATCTCCAAGGATCTGCAGACAACTCTTGCCTTGGCTAACAACTCATGATTCAATGGTCAAGAAACACTGAACAAGAATGGTGGTCATGTGAGCATAGTCAGGAGAGAACCACTTCTCTGTAACAATAATATTGCTCAAGCATACTGAAGGTCTCGTAGATTATATCCAAGAATTCTGGAACAATCTTCTCTGGACACATAAGTCAAAGCTGAATGAGAAATGTTGAGTTCAGACAGAAGAACCTTTTCCCAGACTCAAGCATGGTAGTCAGAATGTGGTGGCTTGTGCCTGCTTTAGACCAGAGACCCTTTCACATTATCACACTAGCCAGTTGTTTTGCATTTTTCCATTTGAAAACGGCTTCCGCTGTACACAGAAAGGTAGCAGAATACCAGTGTTTTTGTATCATCACTTCAATGGCATTAGTTCCTGTGGTTTACTTTCTCATACTTGAAATACAGCAGTACAATTTACACAACCCTGTTTGTCCTATCTCTTACTCCATGACTTGTGTTTTTGTTTTAGGAAGAGAACAAGAAGCAAAAATTGTGTAGTTACATAATGATACTACAGTGGGCCCTTGGTTTTGACTGGGGTTTGGTTCCAGTACCCCCCATGGATACCAAAACCTGAGGATGCTCAAGCCTATTAACACAATTGCACAGTAAAATGGTGTCCCTTATAAAAGTAAAATGGTGTCCCTAGAGCGAATGTCTAAGAATACCTGAAATGACATATTGCTAGGATAGAGATAAATTGACAGAAGCTGCCACCTCTGGTATGGCCCTGACAAAAGAAAGAAGCAGAAGGTGAAAGGTGGGTTTAATACAAGCAATGCATGTAATAATGCAAATATTATATGATAATGAGTAAGCATATACATTTAAGTACATTGATTCCCTATGCCACATAGTCCCTTTTTTATGGTTTTTTTTATGATGTTACAGACCTTTTTTTTTAAGTTTTGTTTAAGTTGTTGTGTTTGTTAGGGAAATTAAAGTGGAGCATGGTTAAGTATGTGATGTACTGTATAATATTCTTAATAAGATACGTGTGTGGAGCAAGAGGGAGTGTGTACAGTGGTGGGAATGACTGCTGATTGTTAGTAATTGAAAGGATGTTTAAAAGGCTGGCAATAAGTCAGAGAGGAAGAGACTGAGGAGATTATCATATTGGGGGGGGGGGGGAGCCAGGAGTAAAAAGCATATTCCTGCCATAATCACACGATCGCACTGAAGATTTTCAGATGATGTTTCACTCATCCAGGACTTATCCCATGAAGATCCAGGAATGCTCTGGTAACAAACCATTCATGGGGAAGTCTCAAGAATGGTTTAGTTGCCAGAGCATTCCTGGATCTTCATGGGATAAATCTTGGATGAGCGTGATGTGTCAGTGCGATTGCACGATTATACGAGGAGTATGCCTTTTACTTCCAGCTCCCCTACCTCCATCTGATAATCTCCTAGTCATTGGGACAGATAGGAATTATACTCAGGGCAGCTTGTGAGGTTCAGATAGGAACGTGAGACAGAGTTAGTAAGATATGTTAAAGTCAATTAGGATTAAGATACATTAAGAAAACTGTAACTATATATTGAACTTCTGTTTAATAAATTATGTTTGTATTATACACCTGTGCTTCTGTGGAGGCTACAATAGTGATATTGGAGTTCAGACACTTTCAGCCACCAATGGCATCAGTGGTTCAAGGGTAGTGCTGATCAGTGGTTAAATCAGAAGAAGGATAGGCAACTATGAGAGAATGGGGGCTGCATTAATCCTACCCAGGAGACTTTGGAGGGCTGCATTCCCTTCACACCCAAGTTAAACAAATAGGGTGATAAAGTGCAGCTTTGCCTGAACCCTTTGCCAGTTAGGAACCATTCTGTTTCTCCATATTCTTTTCTAACAGTAGCCTCTTGTCCAAGTATAGGTGCCTCATCAGGACTCCCATTTCTTTAAGAGCATTCCATAGCTTTTTGTGATCTATGCAGTCAAAGGCTTTGCTATAATCTATAAAACACATGTGGATTATCTTCTGTAATTCTTTGGTGCACTCCATTGTTTGCTATGTGGTCCCTAGTGCTTCTTCCTTTCCTAAGCCCTACTTGCTTCTCTGTAATTTCTCTTATATTGGCCCTGGGCTCCCAAAATATAGTAGAAAATTCCTCTATGCCCCCAAAAGGTCATTTTGCAAACATTTGGGTCATGAGGTTCCAGGGGGCCTCCAAAGATGGTAAAATGCCCTCTATAACACCAAATTTTAGGAGCAAAACAAATTTTAGTCTCCTGGGGGGCCTCTGGGAGTCACAAAAATGGCCCTGGAGGCAGGCCACACTTTGCCCACCACTGCACTAGAAGAAAAAGGGTCACACAGGGACTACAAGAACTTCTATAAGGCCCCCACAAGTGGTATTGGTAGCACTGGGGTAGGTGGAGGTCCCTACATTTGGTATCTCACTGTGGTGCTATTACTGATAAAAAATAAATGGATTGCTTTTTTAACAGTGAAATGTCTCCTTTCACAAAGTGTACTAAACCCATTTTTTAAAAAGTACTGCAGAACTCTTCTGGTTTTTAATTACACACACACACAGAGAGAGAGAGAGAGAGAGAGAGCACTTCCTGTTTCTAGAATAGTTTCTTACAAGCAGTGATTCACTTTGAACATTGTGCTACATATTCATCAACACTGAGGCATCCCACATCAATGTGAACTGGTTGTTTTCACAGAATGTGTCAGGAACTGCCTCAGCATGGTCATGCTAGCCATCTTGCTGCTTCAGCCTTTGCTACCCAGTTTGCCCCTTCTGAGACTTAAAGGACATTTGAAAGTATGAATGGTCAAAATGAATCATCAGTACTGATGCAACTTCTTTTTTCCTTTCTTTCCACCTTACATTTCACTTTCTTGTTCAGCTTCATTATCAGATGTCTGTTCAGAGAACACTTTTTACAAAGTGTTAAGCTGGGATGTGAAAATCAAATGGCTTGGAAGCTACTCAAAGGCTTATTTGTGTACTTGCATGTGTGCATACATGTGTGTTATTACAATCAATTTTTAAAAATATGATTGCAGTACTAAGAATGCAATGGACAAGTATTGCCACTGAGATTTGTAAACCACTCTTTTATAACATAAAATTTGTCTCACACTTGTTACTAAATGTGAAAATGGCCTGAAGACTATACACACCTTTCAGTCCTATATGTAGTTAAACTAATTTAAACCCAGTAAAGTCAGACAAGTTTAAGTGAACTACCTCTGTGCCTGGTTGCAGTAGTTGTAAGTAAGTGGACTTTTTTTAAAAAAAATCCCCCAACTTTCCTATTCCAAATAATTTAATAAACACATTTATAAATATATTTGTATGTTCAAATGAAATTATTTCTTCATACAATTCAAGGCCCTTAAGTCAGTAAGTATTAAGTATATAATTCTGAAGCATATAATGAATGGTGCATGCTATTCTGCAAACTTCCTGATTACTGATGTTAGTTTATAGTGTTATTTCTCCACAAGTAAAGTAAAGTACAGTAATAAAATTAAAAATCCTCATTGGATTTTTTCAAGTTTTTTCAAAGTTTCAAGCTTTCTCTTTCAACTAATTGTAACTTTAAAGGTAACTTTAAAGTCAGTTTTATCTCTTAATTTTTCCTTTGAGGGTTTCATGGATAATTTTCAGCCTTTCACTTCATGAAATGGGTATGCTCTCCAACTGATACCATCACCAATAACTAAATGCAGATGGTGTCCTAAGTGGAGTGGAGGACATTTCTTTTAAGAATTTGAAACCTGTGGAGAAAATATGTCTTTGTTATCCCAGTTTCAGAAGACATGTCACACTTCACCGAGATGAGCAATGTTGGTGGAATTTCAATATCTATTTTCCACTGTGTCCTTCCCTCAGGAATGTGATGTATTTAAAATAATGTAAGCTAAAGATCTGAAATTATGGCTGGGGTGGGTGTATGATAGGTTTTTAGAAATGTGGTAGTACTTATGACCACTAATGGCCCTAGTCAAATTCCCAGTGTAGGACTTCATTGCTGTTTGTATAATCTTTTTATTTCTGACCGATGGGGCACCAGGCTAGTGATCATATCCTTTGACAATGGGACACCAAGCCACTTCTATAGTAAGTGAAGTAAGCAAACAGAAATTTAGCAGTTGGGTATTGTGGGAGTGATCACCTTCACTTTGGATAATGGGACCATGTTCCTTGGGTGTCCTTATATTTGTGAAAGCTCTGTTGGATGTTGTCACAGATCAAACAGTTGTTAACTTTTATCTTCACATTTATGCTTTTTTCTTTTCCTTTGGAATTCAACCTTATGCCTTGAATCACTGCTGTTAGATTTCTTATTCTAACCAGAAAATTTCTTAGGCTCAAGCTGAGAATGACCACACTTTTTGTGGGGAGGTGAGGAGGTGGAGGGGTGTAGATCATGTTGCTGGTCCAGAAATAATACATTATGTGCCTTAGGTTAATGGCAGAATATAACTTTGGATATCTGAGATACAAATTTCTCTGCTAAAACAGGGGGACACTTATATTAGTTCAGCTATGAAAGAGAGACATGGGTAAGAAAGGTTAATTCCCCAAGGAGCTGCATAGGATAATAAATAAACCAAATTCCTACTGAACCTTAAATTCCAAAGTCACTTCCAGGAGCTAAAGCAAGGATATAATTTATTTTCTTAATTTTTTTCACCCAGCTGGTTCAAATAACTCCTTTGGCAAGGTACCCTTGTAATGAGATACCAAGTGAAAATTGTTCTTTGTCAAATGGAACTAACAAGATGGAGATATGGCAAAATCATGGCATTCTAGCTGCACGCTTTTAAAAAAATGACTTTACTATCTGTTGACTGTGTTTTTGTACTCTGGCAGGGCCCATACTGCTGGACCAGGTACTTAGTGTAATATACTTCCTGCTCTTGTCTGCTTTCTAAGCAGATAGAAGAGATAAAGGAAGCACAATTAACACATATTAAAAACAGTAGAATGGGGCAAACAGATTTATTGCCTTCATACAATTACTCAGGAAGGCCGTTTCCAAGATAGGAATTCACTCACATCATGCTCTTCCCCCTCCCTTCCCATCATTTAATGACAAGGCCATCTTTCATGTCACTCCTTTATGCCACCACTACAGTTTATTAGGTCTGGGTGCTATATTAGTAAAATAGTGGCTTAGAGTCTTTTTAAAAAGATGTGAAAGAAAATGGCATTGGCTTCTTAAAGTAAAGCAGAAGACTGGCCAGATGTGAAACAGGAAAAAATTTATTACAAAAAATTAATAAATATAATGTGTCAGATTGATTGATGTCTTCTGTTATGGGTCCAGTCCATTGCTGCACCTATGTAGAACCATTTCCTTAGTTTTAACAATTAGTTACAGCGTATGGCAAAAGAAATGGTATTTACTAGCTTAATTTTGATATTATATCTGCCCTAGCAGCAGGTGGTGACTCTCATATCAATAGGGCAGTGAATCATCCATGTTTTGGATAACTTAAAGGAGTTGTCCAGGGTCCTGAACCTATTTAGGCAATAGGGTTCAGCACCTTGGAGACCTCCATTAAAGCTGGAATTAAAACTGGATTCATCATGCCACTGACATTGGAGCTATTAGCCATCACTGCTGTGCCCTCTTGATGGTATTACAACTAGGAATGTGAGTCCTTATGGAGATGACAGCTCATTATGTCATACTAAACATTAAGGTATTTGTTGTTGTTAACTGCCCTCAACCATGTGAATGAGACATCTCCAAGACCCTCTGTCCTCCACTGCTTTGCTAAGATCCTGCAGGCTCAGGCCCATCTTCTCCCTGATCGAGACTAATCATCTGGCATGTGGTCTTCCTCTCTTTCTATTGCCTTCTACCTTACCTAGCATCATTGCCTTTTCTAATGATTAACTTTTCTTCATGAAGTGGACATACTACAACACCCTCAATTTAGTCATCTTGGCTTCCAGAGAGAGTTCAGGCTTTATCTGTTCTGGGACCAATTTGTTTGTCTTTTTGGCTGTCCACAGTATCCTCAGCACTCTTCTTAAATGAGTTGATTTTCATCCTATCAGCATTTTTCACTGTCCCACTCTCACATCCCTACATGGTGATGGGGAATACAGTGGCTTGGACTATCCTCATTTTAGCGTTCAGAATTATGTCTTTACACTTTATGATTTTGTATGTTTATTTCATAGCTGCCCTTTTCAGTCCTAGTCTTCTTCTGATATATCTACATGTAATGCTTGCCTTTAGGCTGCTTCGTGTGGGCAATGCACCTTTGAGGGGCAATAATTAATACTGGAGATACATTGAAGGCAGCACTTAACACTTTTTCTTGCAGCCCATTTTTCTTTGAAACACTTTCTCCTTCACCCAAGTTTGCAAGTCTAGAAATCATAAGTGAAAAGAATGAGCAGCTGACAGAGAATTCCAGGTGAATTTGGGCTAGTAGTGAAAAGGTTAAGAACTCATTCTCTTCCTTTTCCTCCTGGGCTGCAGATCACCTCTTCCTGAGAATGCTTTTGAGAGAATGAAGCAGCTCTCAAGTAAAAAATATGCACTTTTTAATGTTCTGTTTAACTCCTAGCTTGAATCCTGATTTACCATTTGTGCAAATCTGGCATTTAATTTGCCAGACCTCTGTTACGTAGTATATAGAATGAGATAACTAATTAGCAACAAGAAAACCATGAGTTCCAATTTCAGCTCAGCCATGAACTAACTAACTGAGCAGTCTTAAGTAAACTGCTGTCTCTCAGTCTTGATCACCTATCTGTAGAACTAACCTAATACTACTATTTTTTTTTTTACTGTACAAAATACTGATACTGAGATACAGAGTATGAAGTGCCTTGAAGACCTAAGAAAAGCACTCTGTCTAAATGTGAAGCTGTGCTATTGACTATAACTCTCTCTCTATCTGCAAAAAGCTATTGATCCAGTATATTTCTTTCATCGAGGTACTAAAAAAATAGAGCTTGCTTGTCAATGAGAGGTTGGTAAACTATAGCTTTGATTTATTAGTAAATCATTCACCTGGCATAGCATTTCAGAATCATGAAGAAACGTTCATTTATTTGAAGAAGATACTTTTACAAAACATAATTACTCCAATAAACACTAATGACGAAGGTGTTTATACTGAATGTCACAGGAACATTTCCCAAGAGTGAGAAGGCTCTTCTAAGGTCTAAGTCTCTAAGACTTAATGTCAAATGCAGGTTTTTTAAAAAACTTTCTTCTCTAATATCTGTAAAAAATGTTTATTGACTGTACTTTCATTTTAGTTTCTTCTTGCTCTTGCCCCTACTTGCATGGCAGATATAAATTAGCATGCAGTAGTTCGACCAAAGGTTAGATTTAAAAAAAAAAGAAGTAAGATTTTATGTTTAAAAATGTATATTCCTTCTATCCCAACAGTATGTACCGTACATGCAAATGTAAAGAGAAAATTTGTTTCAGAACAAATCAGATATAGGAAACTGTCTCACACTGAGTCAGCACACTCGTTCAACTAACTCAGTATCATCAGGATGGGCTGGCAGGAGATCACTGGGATTCAGACAGGATGTTTTTTCTTCTTTCCTAGCCTTATCTAGAGATGCTAAAATTTGAGCCTGGAAGCTTTAGAGTGCAGTGCATGTGTTTTTTCACTGAGCTTACACCCTTTCCCTCTGGTGCTTCAGATATTTCAGTAGCAGGGCATGTCTATACTCTTACCTGATTAATACATGTCTGCAACCTCCCAGAGGGCATTTTCGGTAATCACCCCCAGACTATGGAATGGCCTGCCGGACGAGATACATCAGATTACAACCCTAAGCAGCTTTAAAAAGGCTGTGAAGACGGATCTCTTTTGGCAGGCCTTTCCTGACTAGATTCCCAGCCTCAGGAGTTACCGGGCTCTACCTCTTTCATTTTTGGCTCTCGTCACTGCTTCGACTCATCTATGGCCTCTCCAGTTACTTCATTTTTATCTTGTACAGTTTTATGTATTATTTTTTTAACAGATGTGTGGTTTAATACTTTTTTAAGGGGGGGGGGGTTGGGATGATTATTCTGGATTTCTGTATGGAATTTTAATTGTTGTAAGCCGCCCCGATTGTTCGACAGAATATGAAACCATTGTGGAACATTGATTTTTTAATTTTGCGGAAAATTAAAATTAGTATATTCTGGATTTATAAGAAGCAAAATAGATAGCTTTTTAGATGTCTGTGAAAGTAAACATTACTTTCAGAATTCAGAATGAGCAAGTCAAGCAATAATTATATGTTGTTATATTTTAAATTCATGGTTGTTGTGAATGAATTCTCCCTACATTAGATACCATGTTGGCTCTGTGTAAGTGCACATGACAAGTTATTTCCCAAAAATCCCACTGGCTTGTTTTCTTACACTTCCAAAAAGCAGCTAAACATATTTCCAGTTACTATATCCTTGTCATGCTTGTATTTACAAATTGCCTTGTACTAGATTCCCTTTCACTTTCCAGTAACATAATGAAATGTTCAGACAGAAGGTTTTCCAGACACCCACAAACCATGAGAGATTGTGTCAACCATTTCTTCAGATGAGGCATCCTTTATTTTCTTATGCTTTTAGCATTATGCCTGTTGCAAAATGAGATGTTAAATCATTTCACTCATGTAGTGTGTGTGTGTGTGTGTGTGGTGTGTTCAAGTTGTTTTCTACTTATGGTGACCATAAGGTGAACCTATCAAGAGATTTTCTTGGCAAGGTTTGCTCATAGGAGATTTGTGATTGCCTTCCTCCAAGGATGAGAGAGTGTGACTTGCCCAAGATCACCCAGGGGGTTTCATGGTTGAGCTTGGAATTGAACCCTGGTTTGTAGAGTCATAGTCCAACAATCAAAGCACTATGCCATGCTGGCTCCTAAACTTTAATATGTTTTCCTTGTAACACATCCTTCTAACTCCGTTCAATTATATTTCTAAGTAAGATTGCAAAATTAGAAAATGATTAAAAGGTAAATACAAAAGAGATAACAACAAAAATAAAAACAAAAGAAAAAGCTAAGAACAAAAAACAAAGAACAAGAGATCTCATCAGCAAGATCTGAGAAACCAAGGGAAAATTTAAGTCAAGAGTAGGGATTCTATATGACCAGCAAGAAAACGTATTAATAACCAAGAAGAAATAAAAAGATAATGGAAACAATACACAGAAGAACTATATAAAAGGACAAATTGATGACAGATTCATTTAAAGAAGAGCCATATGAAGACGAACTTCGGATTTTGAAAAGTGAAGTGAGAGCTGCACTCAGAGCACTTGTGAGAAATAAACCACCAGGAACTGATGGCATAGCAATAGATCTGCTTCAATCTACAAAGACAGAATCTACTCTAGTTTTAAGATATGTCAACATATTTGGAAAACAAAACAATGGCCCACAGACTGGAAATGCTCAGTATATATTTCAATTCCCAAGAAAGGAGACACCAGGAACTACAATAACCATATCACCATTCCATTAATTTCTCATGCAAGTGAAGTGATGCTTAAAATTCTACACCAAAGACTCTTACCATATATGAAATGAGAATTGTCCAAGTGGGATTCAGGAAAGGAAGAGGCACTAGGGATCATATAGCAAATGTACGCTGGATAATGGAACGTAATAGGGAGTTTCAAAAGGAGATCAGTTATACTTTATAGACTATAGCAAAGCTATATTTGATTGTATAGATCATGAGAAAGTATGGATTGCTCTTAAAGAAATGGGTGTGCCACAACATCTGATAGTTCCGATGCATAACTTGTACTTGGGACAAGAGGCTACTGTTGACTGAATATGGAGAAATAGAATGGTTTCCAATTGGAAAGGGGATCAAATTACCCTATCTAATTTGTTTTTTGAGCACAGCATACAAAAAGCAGAATTGGACTCAGAGGAAGGAGATGTGAAATTTAGAGGAAGGAACATCAACCATCCAGTGACACCATAATAATAGCAGAAAATAATACTCGATTTGCATAGAAAACAGGATTGTATGTTCAGAAAAAAAAATTATGCAAGAATGAATGCTGCTGCACTGAAATGTTATTTTCCATACAGAAAATTCTGTTTGGTATGCAGAAATTGTTTTCCACGCTAAACAACAATGTACAAATTTTGTGCAGAGTAAGTCCCAGATTATGAATTGCCTTTAAAGACTGCATGGTTTTCAAAGACTTTCTTGCAGCAGGAAGAAAATTGCTGAAATTATTTGTTACTCCTTCAAGAAGAAACTTAGTGAAGAATTACATGCCTATGATTTTCTGTGTTGGATAGGGGCTACCAGGCATTGTAGGCCAACCACACTTGGATGGCTATGTGATTACCATCCATGTATTAAATATTAGTAAGGAATTATATGTTATTTCATCTAGACAACATGTTTCAGCTATCTTTTTCTGGGTTTCCAAAACAGTCTCTATCACACTATTCCTAAAGATAACAATGATAGAGAAACAGATTAGATTGCTTGGCAGTAGAGCCAGGTGATGCTTTCCCTCTAGCTCTTATCATTCTTCTTCTTCCTTTACTGAATCCTCTAAAGGAAGAGACACACTAATGAATGCTAACACTCTAAAATCACTTCACTCATTAACTTCAGTGTTGGTCAGGCTGTCTGGTGAGTTAAGATGTATACTGAAAACCAACAAGTTAATAATTTAACAAGTTAGTGAACTAGTTATTTCCAAGTTCTGATCAGGAATAAAATTGCATATAAAATCAGGAATAAAATTGCATATAAACGAGGGTTATTTGTTTCTCACCCAAAATGACAATATAATAGCTTCTAGGGAAGACCTCTGGAGAGAGCATTGTTCATCCACCGCCAAGAAGGCTGAAAAGTGGCATATCCCTGTTTCTATTATCCTTGTGCTCCTTTTTGGACTGTGGACAGAGAAGAATTTTGTGAGCAAACAGAAGCAAAGATCCAGGAGGTGTAGCTTAGTGCTTGGGGGCCCTGGACCAGGCAGCCTCTGGTGGCTAACACCCCATCCTCAGGCTCCTCTTCTTTTCATATGTTGTTTCCACTCCACTCCTTTCATGCCACTGTTTGTCCCTTCTTTTTCTCTTTGTCCACTTTCCATCTTCTAAACTACTTTCTATCCTCTTCACCATTCCATTTCTTTTCTCTCATTCTACTTCTCTTTCTTTGTGTCTCTTTGGGTGTATCTTCATAGTAGAAATAATGCAGAAATATTTTTATTGAGAATTTTCTAAAATTATATATATATATATATATATATATATATATATACACACACACACACACACACACACATATATATAAAAGATACAAGCATTCACACTGTAATGAACATTCACATTATACACATTATTTACATTAGCATTGCATTGCTCCCATTCCAAATCGTAGACATACTTTAAAACTACAAATAATGCAGTTTGACACCACTTTAACTGCAATAGCACCATCCTACAGAATCCTGGGATGTGTAGTTTTGTATGGCCCCAGCACTGTTTGGCAGAGAAGGCTACAGATCTTATAAAACTACAGATCGCAGTGGTCCATTGGTTGGAGCTACAGCACTTAACATGATGTCACACTACATTATTTCTACAGTGTAGATGCACCCTACCTCACCCACCCATTCCTCCCCATTTATTTTTCCTGCTTTCCTTGACCTCCTTGACCTTTTTTTCTCTTTCTTCCTCCTGCCACCTCTAGGCTGCTGCCAGCTTCCCTTCACCCTTGTCCTGCTGGTAAAACCTGTGGCAGCAGAAAAAGCTACCTACTTATTGAATTATCTCAACCAGCAATACTGTGGGAAGTTAGGGTAGGGAGTGAGGGTGGAGCACGTGGTGATGAGCAGGACAGGCAGCTCCAGGCAGCCTCTATTTGCTAGCATCCCCAGAGCACCACACTCCACAGTCCAACAATAGCTATGGCATTTAAATATCTGCATGAGCATCTGATTTTGGTATTACTTCCTATGTGGACCAATGATGCGCTCACAGGAACACACATTGATGACCATATGACATGGATTTGAAACATAGGGAGCAAGTTCTGCTGTTTCCTCATCTAGCCTTTGGGAATGTATGTCTTATTATGTAAACCCTTACAATAAGGGGTCCAGTTTAAGAATCTAGGTTTCTAATGACAGATTTCTGCTAATAAACCTTATCTACTCCCAGTGTTACTTGTGAAGGAGTTCATGATATAAAAGTGCTCTGGCTCAAATGGTTAAGACGCTGACTCTGTTGATTGCAAAATCGGCAGGTTGGCAGTTCGAGGCCCTGGTGCTGCATGATGGGGTGAGCTCCTGTTACTAGTCCCAACTTCTGCCATCCTAGCAGTTCAAAAGCATGCAAATGCAAGCAGATAAATAGGTAACACTTTTTAGTGGGAAAGTAAACAGTGTTCTGTGCAGTCATGCTGGCTACATGATCACAGAGTAGTCTTCGGCTTAGTAACTTGACCACCTTAAGTAGCTTTAAAAAAGCTGTTAAGATGGATCTCTTCTGGCAAGCCTTTCCAGAGTAGATAACTAGCCATTGAAAAATGTATGCCTGACCCTGATTTCCGCTACAGTTATTTTAATTTACTTTTCATTTATTGTAGTTTGTTATTTTTAAATATGCTTTAAACTTTGATTGTTTAATTGTATTTTAGGGGGTGAGCTATTGGGGGACAGGATTGTTTGTTTTATCATGTAAGCCACCCCGTTTGTATTTTACCGAGAGGTGGGATAAATTATTATTATTATTATTATTATTATTATTATTATTATTAGATGAGCACCACCCCCTACGGTCAGACATGACTTGACAACCTTGTCAACAGGAAATACCTTTACCCTTACCTTTTACTCAACAATAGGGCACTGTAGTTAGCAGTCTTTTACATGTAAAGAATCTCATTGTTGGGGCTAAAAAAATGCAGTACATTATAGCAGAGGCCTTGTTTATCGTAGATAAAGTGAGCCATGCAACTTCTAAAGTGGATCAGAGGACAAGATTGTTGGGGCACATATGAACTGAATTCAACATGTGCACAAAACTTACACTGGAACAGATGCCAAAGATCAGTCTTCACTGTGAAGTTCTATGCAACGCTGCAAGGAAAAAACCTCCCACACAGACAGCTGTCTACAAGATACAAAACTGTTGGACTCTCTTTTGTTTCATGAAGAGGTTCTTTATTCTTCCGTTACAGACTATGTACAGACTAACAAAGTGCTCCGCCAGTATCTCTATATACAATCACCCACACATGAGTATTCAACTCACCCACATATGTACAGTATCCCCTTGGATATTAGTCCAGGCCACTCCTGGAATGTCACCCACTCCTGGAATGTCACCTGACTGATGCGACTCTGCAGAATTGAAGTTTTCTGACTCAACCTTCTGCCTAGTGTTGCATCAGCCCCCTGTGACTCAGGACTAGTCAAATGTTGAGTCATCATGGCTCCCAACTGTACTAAGGTAACCTTCTCACCTTTGTACCAGTTTCTTTGACCTAGGAAAGCATGATAGGATTAGGAGTTACTGATGGTCACTGGACAGAGCAGTCACACCACAACAAGAGACACAGGTATTAACATAAGTGAGAAGATGCAGTATATATCAGCTATGTATTTTGATTCCATTGTGGAGTTCCATGCATACATTTCATTGGGGCAATTCATGTGCAGTCAATCAAAATTCAGTGATCGGGCTCAAGCTGAGAAATCTCATATACTGTGCCTATGTGAACTGATCTGTTATTTTAGACTTTCTATTCCTGTCCTACAGTATTGCCAGTTTATGTTGGTACCTCATTTAAAAATCTCAGTTATCCAGTTCTTTCAATGTTATACATTTTTTATACATAAGACCTTTCCAAATCACTCTCATCCAGTGATGGAGACTTGAGTTGATTGACTCAAACTCAAGTTGGACTCATGTCTCTTCAGTGACTCAAATTGGATTTGACTTGGCAATAAATGATGCCCTGAGTTGACTTGAGACTTGCATGTTTTTACTGACATCCTTGCTGGCCTAACACAGCAGACATGTTAGACAATGGGCTTGAAGTGGGTGTTGAAGTCTACTCAGCAGCCTGTCCCTGATGCTCATTGGAGGAGCCTTCTAAAGCTTTTGAAAAGTTTTAGAAGGACCTTTTCACCCCAGGCCCATTGCCTAATACATTTGCTATTCCCCTATGATAATTTCTTACCCATCTTTGTGCACATATTCTTGATTTTCTAGTTATTGAAACTCATACACACACCACCCCCACCTTTTTGTCTATTAAGATTGGCTTTCAGACTTGAGAGTTGACTTGAAAGTATTGTGCAAGGACTTGAAACTTGACTTGAAGCTTCAAGGTACAGACTTGACACTTGACTTGAAACTAGAGTAAAAGACTCTAATACACCACTGCTCTCATCATATGTAAGGCTTACTGAAATCCTGTCTTGTTTATTTCCATTCATGTTTACTCGCTGGTCACTATACATAGGAACGATTGCAGCCTAAGACTTCTTATTAAGGCATCTTGTTCTGTGGATGGATTGTTTGGGTACAGAACTGCTAGGTTCACCAGGCAAAAGACAGGCACAAGAGAGTGGATCAGAGTTATCTTCATCCATGAAACATGTGGATGGAAATTGCTTTGTATAACTGTGTTACTCATGGGGTTCATGCCAATACTTTACTTGTGCAATCCTCATGTATAATGCAGTTTACATCAGCAGGCATATTTTGCATGGGATGAATTGGACAGACAGCTAACTCATACACAAGACAGGGTATGGGATAAATTTTTAAAATGAGCAGCTTGGATTAAAAATAGACATTAGTTTGAAAACAATGTTTTGGCCTTAGGCTCTTGTTACAGAACATTCTCATTTTCCATTACCTGTGGGGTTTTTTTAATGCTTGTAAGCAAAATGTTGTTCCTCATCTAATCCATAAAGAAGGTCAGGGGGGTTGAATTCATTTCTACTTTCCTTCCCTACCCTGCCAATTCTCATTTAATAAAGCATAACTCATGCCAGAATGTGACTAAGATCAGCTTTACCAGAAATATTAATTAGCTTATTCAGAGCTCTTTCTGTGGCAACTTCTGTTTTAATTTAAGGTTTGAAGAAACATCTGAAAATAGAACAGTAGAAAGATACAAATTTCTTGAAGCAACTATATTTTTATACCTATCAGTTGTATTTTATGTACTATTTAGAGCACTAATAGATTACCTGTGGACTGTGTAACTGTACACACATCAACTGTTTTCCTTCCTTTATTAAAAATTTCCAAATATTTCATCACAGACAGAAATGTGCAGGTAGTTGTAACAAGTTCTCCATGAAACTCTGGCAATCTATGTTGTCTCTCCTTTTTTCATTGAAAAAACCTGTGAGATATACTAGACTAGATGGAGATGTGGAAACTAGCTTAAATCACTCTATCAGGTTTGTGGCTGAGTAGATCTGGGTGATTGATTGATTGACTAATTCATGTGTTGCCTTTTCCCCAGAGTGGTGCCCAAAGTGGCTTATAAAAAATTAAAACTGAACAACAAAATATTAAAAACAATTAAAATTACCACATCAAAATAGGATAAAATTATTTTTAAAGATAAAAGGGTTATTTTATAAAGAAAGAAAGAAAGAAAGAAAGAAAGAAAGAATAAGCTCCAATAAGAAGCCTACCTAAGAGCAATTATATAGTAATACATAGATGAGCATTTTTTATTAGAATTCAATTGTTTCATTCCTTAATCATTGTAAAGAAATATATATCAATGATGCTATCTCAGAATAATTTTGAAAACATTTTTGTCAAAAGTGTGGTAAGAAATGAGAGTGAATGAAATGAAACAGCTTAAATAGAAATGAAGTAATGTATGTTTTGGGGAAATGTTTTACAGAGGCAGATGTCTGTGAACTAGATGACATCTTTGGACTTGGTGGGCAAATTGAACACAAGCTGAACTTCCTCCAGAAGAATGTGCCCAAAGATATCAAACTTGTGCTTATTGGGCATTCAGTTGGTTGTTATATTGCCCTTGAAATTATGAAGCTTGCTCCAGAGCTACAGGTATGTCAGACTTGCTTAATCTCGCTTCCACCATCCACTCCATATTGTGTATTTTCATAGCAATGTGCATAGTTTGTTCAAAATGTCTGGGGAAGTGGTTGGTTTACATAATGGTCTTGCAATGCTTTTGTTTATATTTATTGCAAGTCAATGAAAATCTGATGAGTGTGTGGGATTTAAAGTTTTAAAAGTAAATATCATGACTGTTCCTGTTGGCACTGAAACCGAAGGCTGATTCACACTTTACTTTTTGAATTTAAAAGTAGAAATGGCAACCTAACAGGTGCTGGCTAAGAAGAATTCTCCTCTTTAAATGGCCAGATTCTCTGCAATCTGATTTTTTGCCAAGTGTTGCATTTGTGTTTAATGGAAGTAAAACTTGCCCATTTTGACCAGTTGTGCCATTTAAAATTGAGAGTGCTTCCTTTTACCTCTGTGTAAGGGACTTAACTCATATTTTCTATATGACATCCTCTCTCAACAATGCCCTTCAGCACTCTGCATTGGGCAAACAGGCAGATCTCTGTGCCAGAGAATAAATGGAAATAAATATTCCATCTCTGATCTCAGGACAGCAGACCTTGAACCAAAAAAAAAAAAAAGAATTACAAAGAGAAACAGTACAAAGAGAAACAGCTGGATTAGAACATATCCACAAACTCCAATCCATCAACAGTGGGTTGAACAGACAGTGGCTTCCTGATACGTCGCAAATATAACAATGGCTAACACTCTGTCCTCATGAGGACACTCTTGGTCAGTTTATCACACCTCCCTTTCTAGTTCCTAGCCTGCACACACCACATTCCAAAATTCCCTCCCACCAGTACTGTCACTGGGGGGTGCGGACCACACCGGGTGACACCTCAGAAGGGGGGTGACACCCAAGGGGGGATGACACCAGCTAGGCTCCCCACCCCCCATGGGGGCTGTTTCAGCCCATGCTGGACCTCCTGGGCCCGGTGAGGAGGCTTTTTGGGCCTCCTGCACCTGATGCGGGGGCTTTTTGGATCTCCCAGGATGATGCAAAAGCTTTTTGGGCCTCCTGTGCCTGACACGGGCACTTTTTGGGCCTCCCAGGGTGGCACAAAGTTTTTTTGGGCCTCTTATGCCCAATACGTAGGCTTTTGGGGCCTCCTGGGGTGGCACAGGGGCATTTCAGGACTCCTGGGGGCGGCACGGAGGCATTTTCTGCCTTCTGGGGGCTGCGGGGGGGCTCCTTGATGCCCCCCCACTCCATAAGCCCCACTGGAAGTCCAGGACCGGAAGTCTCACCCCCCCACCCCCCGGAAGCCCTGCCCCCCACACCAGGTGTCGCCAGGTATCAGAACGCCACTGCTGCCACCATTTCCTATGGACATCCTGTCATGGCCAGCCATGAGGAGGACTCGGAGGATGAGGAGGAGGATGGGTTTCCTCCAGAGAAGGAAGAGATACAGGCTCCACCTGGCTCTCATTCTGCTCTGCCTGAGCCAAGCCCTGTTCTCCCAGCCCCAGAGCAGCCAGGTCCTAGTGCTACTCCTATGGAGGCTCAGCTGCCTAGTGGGGAGAATCAGGAAGATACAGCAGGGCCATTACCTTCCTTTAGGCCAGGGGTAGGCAACCTTTCCCCTTTAAGGGCCGAGGGACTTCAGCTCCCAGAATCCCAGGAGCTATTGGCCAACATGGGACTATTGGCCAACATGGCTGAGGCTTCTGGGAGCTGAAGTCCCTCGGCCCTTAAAGGGGAAGGGTTGCCTACCCCTGCTTTAGGCAGAGGAGAGCTGAGAGTGCTGGCGTTCGCAGGTCCATGAGGCTGGCTGAAAAGCAGCTGCTCAACAAGCCTCAGCTAGCACTGAGGTAGGATTTGGCTATTTAAACATCTGCAAAAGGCTTCCTCAGTGTCAAGACTTATTGTAGTTTCCTTGTGAGACTATGGTTGGTGTGGCTCCTTGTTTCCTGCTTTGTGCCGCTTGCTTCTTGCCTTGTGGAACCCTGTTGCCTTGACCTCGGACCGGACTGGACTTCTGTTGATTGCTGCCTGCCCTGACCTTAGACCGACTGACTTTGAATTCTGGACTCTGCTTTGTTTGTGCTTCAACTACAGGAAGGTTTGTAGCTGGCTCTGCTGTTTGTTGCTCATCCTCACCATCCCTAGCAGCAGTTGTTGGAACTGAGGCTGGCTGTAGTCCAGGACACGTCCACCCATCCTGGCCTTAGGCAACATCTTTGCTCCTGCCTTTGTCCCTCAACAACCGTAGTTAAAACTGAATTTAGGGCTTGGCAGACCAGCTCAAAGGGCTGGCTTGGGGGTGGAGTTGGGGCAGAGCAGCGACATGCCAGATGCCCTAACCCCAGCCCAACGCCGTCCTGACACCACGCGGCCGTATGCATGGGGCGCGGTGTCAGGACACCCTCACGGTGCATCATGCAGACATGCTGCACCGAAAGGGTGCAGAAGAACCGCGGTACTGGCTCTTAGGGCGGCCTTTTGCCGCCCCTAAAAGGAGCAGCATTTTGTCACTCTTTTAGGGGCGGCAAAAGGAAGGATTGGGGCCACAGCATGCGGTTGCCACGGCCCTGATCCACAGCTAGCAGGGGCGGCCCAGAGCCACCCGTCTGCATCGCCCCTCTGTCACCTCATCACCACACCCACAAGTTTTGCATTTCCATGGCTATTCATACAATTTGCTTATGAAGGTCCTTTCTGGCCATCAGTGCACTCCATGCATCTAAGGAAGCAGACCAAGTCTACCAAAGCTTATGCTATATCTTTTGCTCAGTTAGAGGGCCTGCAGATGGGTGGCTCTGGGATGTGCCAGGAAGTGGAGGATCAGGGCCGCGACAACCTCACGCCGCAGCCCCGATCCTCCCTTTTGCCACCCTGAAAAGAGCTGCTTTCAGGGGTGGCAAAAGGCCACCCTAAGAGCCAGTGCACGGCTCTTCAGTGCCCTTTTCCACGCAGCATGTTTGAATGCTGTTCGGAAGGGCATCCTGATGCCGCGCGCTGTGTCAGTGTGGGGTTGGGGCAGCCGGTGTGCGGCTGCCTCACCCCAACTCTTCTTCCAGGCTGGCCCTTTGGGCAGATCTGCAGAGGTCGTTAGTCTCAAAGGTGCTACAAGATCCCTTTGCATACTGATATTCCAGATTAGCACAGCTGTGTCTCTGAATTCTGTGCAAGGATAAGCCATGCATCAAGCCTGCCATTGAAAGTGCCCTCTTTTTGTGGTTACCTAATGGATATAAAATATATGAGAAGAAATACAGGTGATGGGTTGGAGAAGGCTGCATTTGGTGTAGCTGTGACATAATAAAAATGAATGGTGGCTGGCAAGGCTGGATTGACGTGGTGGTAGGCTTGGAAGTTTTCAAAATGACTTTGTACTTTGTGAAGTAGTGGAAGAGTAGCAGCATAAATAATAAATAAGTAACAAAAGAAAATACAAATTACAAAACTCTTACTTCCCTCTCCCACCCCCAGTACATACATGCACATAAATATGACATGTGTCTACATGTGAAAAAAGATGGAAATGTTTTCATAATTGGATTACTATTGTTGTTACTTAATGAAAATTTGTAGCAGGATTTCTTACCTTAGGAATAAGTCTTCCTTGAGGGGAGGTGGTATCTAGGTGCTGTATTAAGGGAGGTACTGCATGGAATATGGCTTTCCACTTTGTAAATCTCTGTTCTTATTGTACATTGTGCGTATGTAGCCCCAGTAACCCATCTGAGTTACCTGAGACCATTGACAGCCTTTGGAATAAAATGCTATTTCCCCCCTCCCTCAATTTATTAAATATATAGTGATTTTATGCTGTTTATAGCCTAAAATAAAATAAATGAGAGCAGATTATTTTTATTAGATTATTTACTCTTGGAGGGTAGAATGGTAGCAAAGTAAAATAACATTTCATTCTACATATATTTTAATTTGTCCTTGTATACAGTTCTCCTATTTACGATTAACTCATGTGATAAATGAACTGTCAGTTGGGATTATTTATAGTATATTATTGTAATATATGTGATCATATAATAGTTGGTCCAGTTCAAAAGCTCAGTTACCATGAAAAAGTTCAGGAGGGAGGATGCTACATTGTTTTTTATGAATGTGCAATTTCAGTTAAAAACTATTATGTATTTTTAATATTTAAAAATTGAGACTTAAAGTTTAGAGAAAATAAAAGTGTTCCTTCGGTCATCTTCTCTTGCTTAAATACTTTCCTGGTTTCAATTATTTTGAGTTGTTCTCTTCTTTTCCCTGTTCTAACCCCATGGATATTGCTGGGAGAGTAATGATTTGTCAATGTGTTGAAACTATAGGTATGTTTAGGACACTTTGAGAGAGCACTGTATGCTTGAAGTTAACTTATGACACGCTGCATTTAAAATGTGTTCAACAATAGAAAATATTTATGTAAGCCAGATTGTTGCGCAATTGCTGTCCTTTGCCAAAAATAAGTTAACTGTTATGTTTTATGACATATGAAGTGTGATAATAAGAAACTTGTGTTTCCATCTTTTCTCTTATTTTTATTGGAATATTTTATTCCCAGTAGATATCAGGCACATATGTGTAGTTTAGTAGCTGGATCATTTGCGTGTGTTTGTGAGTACTTTCACTGTATTCTTTCATTATAGGATTCCAGTTTTTGGTTTGGTCTTTAAATGTACAGTTTTTTAAGAGGATTTCACTGCTATGTTTTTCTTGTTATAAACTGGAACCTAATATGCTCAATTTATTATTTTAGTAGCTGTAGGTTTTTGTGCTCACTATACACCTATTAAAAGGGTTTTTTTAAAAACAATAAAAGTTGAAATACAGAATGAAATCTTCTGAAGGACTGCATGGAAGAATACAGTTCTTTGAGTTTCTGAACGTCATGCATAGTCCCTGTTCAAGGCCTTTAGCTCAATACATTGGGATTTTTGACATACCAACAAACCCTGTCCCCTTGGTTGACCTGCACAGCTTGCACAGTAGTTTGCATGAAAGGGGCTTTTGTGACCTCTTCTACGCAGGTGAGCAGGCATGCATAAGACCTATACACCTGGAGTAACATTTGTCTGTGTGTCCTGTTGAACATGTCTCTTGCGTGACCACCAGCTACATGCGTGACCACCAGTCTGTCCACACAAACCTTCTTTGCATGTACCTCTCCCCTCCCCCCTTATCTGTGTGGGACATGTTTTGTGGAGGATGACGGAGTAGGTGTCTTTTCAGTTTACAAACTTGTTCATTCACCCCAAGGGTGGCACAATCAGACAGTGGCATCTGTCTGTGGCACCCACTCCTTGGGGGAAGTGGAGGTCAGTGAATCCTTGCATAATCTGTGAGTGTATGACAGGTCCTGCGCATGTGCACAGGCATGCCAAACTTCAGCCACCTTTGTATAGACAAAATGACAGACTGTATATCACCCTATAATAGGTCCTGTGCAGATGCGCAGGGATGCTAAAGTTCAGTCACCTTTATACACAGTGACAGACTGTATACCACCCTGTGACAGGTCCTGTGCAGGTGTGCAGGTTTGCTGGGATGTGTCGCTGTGCATGTGTGCATGCGCCTGAGGGAACAGGAAAAAAATTAAAGCAGCTGCTGCCAGCCCTGTGCAGTTGCTCTGTCTCCCTTTGCGGCATCCTCGGGGCTGGCAGTGTGGTTGCTGGGGCTTCAATACAGCCTCAGAAAAGCTGCATTGACTCTCCCCAGTGCAGTTACTCCATCCCCATTTAAAGCATCCGCAGGGCAGATGGTGTGGTTGCTGCAGCTTAGGGAAAAGGCAGCTTCAGGTCACCTTTTCCTGCCCATCTGCATAGCTCCTGAGTCTATGAAAGCCCACGCTACAACTTCTTTTTCACAGTTATTCTCAATGGTGCTGCAAAATCCCTTTGCATTGTATTTATACAACTGTTGAGCCATAAAGACAATTCATCTTTCATCTGTAGACCTTTAATTCAGGACTTTTGGAATGAGGAAGATTAAGTGTGATCTGGTGACTGGAGTTTTAGTATGGGAAACCATGGATGGTTTGCTAATTGCTGGTGGGCCATGGTAAATTACTAAATTTCAACCAACTCAATATGACTATTGTCACAAGGCTACAGAGTTTCTCTGACCTCCCTGTGCAATGAGGATAGGATTCAAATGTAAGAGTGAACACTTAGACTGGGTGAAATTTGTCAATAAAGGATATAGTGGCAGGGTAATGAGAGTCTTGTTAGTTCCACAGGTGTTTTTTTGGGGGGCGGGGGGACTATCAGAAAATTAACATGGCAGCTATGACAATATGTAAGTTAATAGTATTGTAAAAAGATTTGCCAAATATATAAGTGTAACATATCTTTAGGATCAGGCCATCAAACCATCTGCATTTGCCATGACTGTTGGGACTGACATGGCATGGCAACTGCAAAGGGAGGGAGAGTGAGAGAGAAGAGAGAGAGAAAGAAGAGCTAATAATATTATTATTCCATAATAGTGATAGTACAAGTAATCCCTGTAATCAAAGTTGCTACATACTGTATTATGGTCTTCTGTCTCTATTCAATTAACTGGTTAATTTAAATCCCAGCCATGTATGTGAATTAGAAGTTAAAAGGGATGTAAAAATATCCACCCACCACAGGATCCATAAAAACCACAGCTTTCATTTTTAAAATTATATCTTATAGTCCATGTAGCGATGCAGATGTACATTTCAACTATTTCCCAGTTCCCTTAATATTTGCATGCATGCATGCATTGGGAAAGGAATAATATTTGAGTGTGAACTGAATGTGTTCTTTCTGTGAAGTGTGAACTCAGCTATGAAGTGATGCTAATTAATGCTACTAACAAATGTAGATGCTGAGTAAAACTTATTAAAAGTGTAAGGAAAGAGAAGTGGGTCACAGCAACCTCTGAATCTCTGTGAGATTTTTATCTCCCCCTTCTGCCTCGTTCCCATCTAAAAAATAATGTTCCCATCTAAAAAATAAGGTACTTTTTCAAGAGGTACTCATGAGAATCAACAACTTTTGCTTACTTCTTGGGATGGAACATTGACAGAACTGGCTAGGTTTTAGCATGATAGGACCACTCTATAGATGTCATGTAGCATTTGAGATAGACTGATTCATCACCAGTAAATGTTAGCAGATTTTTAAAAATCAAACAAAACTATATTGGTTCAAGATGACAAGTATAATATATACTTGAGTTGGTTGCTATATAAAGTGAAAATAAAGTGAGTGGGCAAGTATAAAATAAGTATACTTATATTTTAGGAATATAGGTGGCAGATGGTATATTTAAAAACTGAACTCATCAGGAAAATCTCATATTCTAGATTGAACAGTTACTTCTTTCTTTCCTTGTGTTCCCACGATAGACAGGAGATTGTGTCATTTATGGCAACATGGATTTGTGCACATGATGTTGTTCATAGTTTGTTTCCCTCTTTGCATTTGTTGGATGGAGTCAAAGCCATTCCGTAGCATACCAAATGTGGGTCCAGCGGCAACAGGGCAGAGGAAGTCCAGATGTGATGTGGTTGGAAACAAAAAGGCCACAACTTTATAATTTCATCTGCATGGTTTTGGGCTGGCATAAAGCACAGATCCAGGAATCAGATAACGCACCTGTTCTGCAGTGGACACCAGCCCCATGGGCATCAGATTGAAAGCTGTAGAAAGTCTTGGGTATAAGGCATTGTGTGGTTTTTCTGTCATCTATGATTGAAGCAGTTCCTACAGCTCTCAAGTTAGCCATGACTCTGGCTCCTAAGGTCCCTTAAGGTGATCCCCCAATGAAGTTGAAGAACACACAGGTCCTTCTCTGCCCCAAACTGAATCTGAACCCACACAGCATTGTGTCTGAATTACAGCCAGAAGCCTAATCCAAAGTAGTTTTGAGGGCAGAATGGTGGGAAGGCAGCAAAAGCCCAAATGCTGCATGGTGAAGGCCACTTCATTCATCCCAAGTGGGCCAGAGTGAGGTCTGCTCCATTCCTGCTCAGTTAAAGTCCTGCCTAGAGATGAGAAGGACAATTTTAAAAAATGGAAAATTTCAGGGGAGAAATGTTTATTTTCTGTGTTTCTCCTTAAAACCTTATTTTTCTGGGAAAATAGGGGGGAAATGTCTTAATTTTTTTCCTTTTAGAATGAAAATTAACTATTTCATTCAAGGTTTGTTGTTGTTGTTGTTAGCTGACTTTGAGTTGGCCTCAATTCATGGTGTCACTGTGGATGAGACATCTCCAAGATGCCCTATCTTCTACCTCTTTACTCAGGTTCTGTAGACTCAGGCCCCTGGTCTCTTTGAGTCTTCCCATCCGGCTTGTGGTCTTCCTCTTCTTTCTGCTGCCTCTCATTTTTTCCAGCATTATTGCATTTTCTAATAAGTCCTTCATTCTCATTGTTGTATCCAATGTATGACAACCTTAGTTTGGTCATCTTGGCTTCTGGAGAAATTTTGGGCTTTATCTGTTCTAGGACCCATTTGATTCAAGGAACTCATATATTTATACCCTCCTCCCTGCCCCCATACACATACATTATTTATGAAAACTATGCAGCAGGTGGAGTTCTATCTAAGGAGTTTATTGCATTCCTTTTTTGCCCAATCTGGGCATGGGCTGGGGATGCACGTGAATGAGGAGAAATGGATTTTATCACACTCAAAACAGTTGGCAAACCATTGCCATGCCATCATCCGACCCCCACCTGTCCCCAAGCTGTGCTGAGCTGGCCCATTTTTCAAGGACGGAAGCTTTCCAGCTGAGCAAAATTGGCTGGATCAGCACGGCTTGCGGACGGGTGGTGGTCAGGCGACAGCATGGCGGTTGCTTGGTGACTGTTTCGAGTGTGATAAAATCCATTTCCCCTTGTTCACACGCATCTTCAGCATGTACCCAGATCGGGGGGAAAAGGGAATGCGATAAACTCCTAAGACTGTGTACAGAATACTGCTGCTCAGATTGGTGATCCACAGACCAGTGCTGGTGCACACATCATAAGCTGTCAGTCTGCATTGAGTTCTCATGAAAGAGGCACAAAGGTCACATAGATGGTTCCAGTCCCTAGCGCATGCGCACACGCACACCGACACACATATTGTTGTGTTCCTTCAAGTCATTTTCAAGGCAAGGCAAGTCCCTAAGGCAAACCTATTATGGGGTTTTCTTGGCCATGTTTGTTCAGAGAGGAGTTTGCCTTTGCATTCCCCTGAGTCTGGGAGAGTATAACTCATCCAAAGTCTCCCAGTGGGTTTCCATGGGCAAGCATGGATTGAAACCCTGGTCTCCAGAGTTGCAGTCCAACTCTCAGACCACTACACCACACTGGCTCTTGCAGACATACATAGTATAAAACCCAGTTCCCCACATCAGACAGCCTGAGAAACACTACAGAAAATAAGCTGAATTTTATAAAAACATGAAGCTTTTCTTTTTCTGTTGATATGTGGCCCCATCCCATCAATGATGTCATCATTACAATAATAATTTCTGAACCAAAAATCAGCTCATGTGATGATTAAGATAAAAAGTAATGTTTAAGAAGCTATGAAGTAGGAAAATGCTGTTTATCATGGCTAGAAAATTTTAGGGGGTACTTTGAGATTGTCTTTGACTGTACTGTTCAGCTTAGCTGAGTACAGTTATACACTGATTTATTGGCATAAATCAAGACATGGCGCAACTTGACTATTCATAAGATGTTATCTACTCTAGATAGCAAAAGATGATTTTTTTAAAGGGTGCTGGTTAACACTAAATCACACTTTCATCAATTTTTTTTTATCTTCAAGGTACTCTCTAGGAATAATTTTCTTCTATTGCAATTTTTATAAAATTTGGTCATGATATTCTAAAGATGATTAAAATAGCTTGCACAAGATAAAGATTCATAGTGAATGGTTTTTCAAAGAGTCTCTTACAACAGTTCCAAACAATGTGAAACTGGGCCCCTACAGACGGGTGGCCGTGGACCGCCCCAAGAAGCCGAGGATTGGGCCGAGGCTGCCCCATGCCTCGGCCCCAATCCACCCTTTTGTCGGCTGGTAAAATAGCGCTCCTTTCTCAAACCCCAGAAAGGGTGCCGAAAGAGCCGTTGCGTCTCTTCTGGCTGAGCCCGTTCAGAGGCTGGGCCGGGAAGATGTCATCGGAGCGCTCGCCGTATGCAACTGCCGGTGCTTCGATGATGTCCTCGGGAAGGGGTTGGGAGGTCTGGCGGCCGGCTGCCCCTCCCCTTCCCTGGCTCCAGGATGGCGCTTTGCGCCATCTGCAGAGCCCCTAAATCAGGGGAAATAAAATCATGATTCACTTGAAGAGTTAAAAGGGATCCAGGTTGTTTTTGTTAGGATATGAATGGGATATATAGTCAAAGGTGAAATGTAAAGATGTGTGTGTGTCTGTAATTTTCCACTTGAGAACAGTTTCTAGACAAGGCACAAACAATATTTAGAGAAACAGGGTGAATCAACGCCAGGTGGTAACAGAGACATCAACAATGTACTTTCCCAGAGGTAAAACTAATGGAACCAGACTTTGTTATGGATAACAAAGAGATATCAAATATTAAACATCGTTAGGCTTGGGAAAGTTACTCACGTGGTGGATGATGGAAACTGGCTGAGAGAAAAAAAAGGTAAAACTAATGGAACCAGACTTTGTTATGGATAACAAAGAGATATCAAATATTAAACATCGTTAGGCTTGGGAAAGTTACTCACGTGGTGGATGATGGACAACAAGAGGCTGGGTTAGCATACATCATACAGGCATTATCCAATTAACATAAAGTTAACACCTAGAAGGTGGAGTATGGGATGGGCTTAGAAAATCCTTTGTCTAAGAATTGTTTATTGTTCAAGATGTGAACGTGTGAGGGTGTGTGGCTGGATGCTGTAACAAGTTGGATCCTAATGCTTTTGGGATTGTTAAAGATGTAATCTTACATGGCTGAACTGGACAAGTTCATCACAATGGATTTTACTTAGTTATCTTGTTTTTACTTTTTATATGCATTAATAAAGCTATGTTTTTGGACTTTACAATGTGTCTTCTTGACTGAGGAAGACAGGATGCTGGAGAAGAGAAGCTGAGCCAGTTGATGGCAAATCTACACAGTGGCTGTGGATCACAGCAGCCAGCTTGTCCTGAAGACCCTGCTGGGTGCCAAACGGCATCACTACAACACTCATCATCCACACACCAACAGTTTTTGCTTTTGCTTTTGGGATTTAGCTAACACCCTTTATCAGTTTGTAACAGAGGGTTTTAAAGTAAGGTAAAAATTAGAAATATAGAAATACATTTGAGTGCAAATTAAAGTCTTCTAAGAATTGCTAAATGTCTCATTGTGATTGCTGCAGGTGGTACAAAAGCTGTTTTTAATAACTGTCCAGTATAAATAAATGAATGACACTGGTTCCTTTGGCTGCAATCCTATATACACTTTCCTGTAAATAAGCTTCTGAACTCAAGTAGGGTTATTTCTCAATAGAAAACTATGGAATGATCATGGTAGGTTGCAAAAATCACTGTTGTATGGCAGTGCAGTTGAGTTTTGTATCCATCAGGAGATGAGAAAGAAAAATCAAATCAAATCTTCCAGGAAACCTAAGCAAAGGCATTTTTGTTGTTAACTGCCCTTGAGTTGATCTTGACCCATGGCGACCCTATGGATGTGACATCTTCAAGACTCCCTATCCTCTACTGCTTTGCTTAAATCCTGCAAACCCATACCCATGACCTCCTTAATAGAATCCATCTATCTAGCATGTAACTTTCCTCTCTTCCTACTTCCCTCCACCTTTCCCAGCATTGTTGTCTTTTCCAATGAGTCCTCCTTTTTCATGATGTGTCCGATTTATGACAGCCTCAGTTTGGTCATCTTGGCTTCCAGGGAGGTTTCCGGCTTGATCTGCTCTAGGATCCATTTGTTTGTCCTTTTGGCTGTGTATGGGATCCTCAGCACTCTTCTCCAGCACCACATCTCAAATGAATTGATTTTCATCCTATCATCTTTCTTAACTGTCCAGCTCTCACATCCATACATGGTAATGGGGAATATGATGGCTTGTATGATTTGAACTTTAGTGCTGAGTTGTATATCTTTGTATTTTAGGATCTTTTCTAGTTCTTTCATGGCTGCCCTTCCCATTCTTAATCTTCTCCTGATTTCCTGGCTGCAGTCCCCATTTCTATCAGTGTTTGATGCCAGGTATGAGAATTCTTTTACTATTTCTCTTTCTTCATTGTCTAGGTGAAACTTGTGAAGGTCCTCGGTGGTCATTATTTTTGTTTTCTTTATGTTCAACATTAAGCCTGCCTTTGCACTTTCTTGTTTGATCTTCCTTAGTAGGTGTTCCAGGTCTGTGAGGTTTTCTGCTAGTACTATGATGTCATCTGCATGTTTTAGATTGTTGATATTCCTTCCTCCTATTTTTACTCCTCCTTCTCCAAGCCTACTTTTCTTATAATATATTCTGCATACAAGTTGAACAGATAGGGTGAAACTATGCAAGCTTGTCTGACGCCTTTGCCAATTGGGAACCATTCTGTTTCTCCGTGTTTTGTTCTGACAGTAGCCTCTTGTCCAGAGTACAGATTCCTCATCAGGACTATCAGATGTGTTGGTCTTTAAGGGCATTCCATGGCCTTTCATTATCTATGCAGTCTAAGGCTTTGCTATAGTCTATAAAGCACATGCTGTTTTGTTTTTGTTTTGTTTTTTTGGAATTCTCTGGTGTGCTCCATTAGCTATTGTATGTTTGCAGTGTGGTGCCTAGTGCCTTTCCTTTCCTGAACCCCACTTATGTTGGCACATTTTCCACCTAGACGCTGAAGCTTGTGCACCAAGAACACATGCCACATAAAGCTCTGCTGTACAGTTCAGTGCAGGCTGGAGAACTCCTTCTCCCACAAGCAGAAGCTGTAGACATGACAACATGCTAAGTACTCTCAAGGACGCTTTTAATCTTCATTCCAATATTTACAATATCTCACACCAACTGACAAAATGCTCTGCTCACTATATACATCAACACCAGTACACAGACTATTGGAACTACCTCCCTTATATACACATTCATTGCTGGAGCTTCTAGTCCAACCCCTTACTGGTATGCAACACAGTTTCCTGTTCCCCATGTGGCATGACTTTGCAGTATTGAAACCTGGTGATGCCATGTCCTGCCTGTATGTCATCATCTTCCAACTGCTTGCTTATCATGACTGCCACATAATCTATAGTAACCTTTTGCCTTTGTCCCATATTGCTTCATCTAAGGGGCTAAGCAGACGGCTTATTGGGCCGTCTTGGGGGCAGGGAAGGGGAGGGGCAGCCGCACGATCGGTGCCCCAACCCCTTCCTGAGGTTGTCCTCGGAGCAGCCGGCCCTCCGCACGGCCGGTGCTCCGAGGAGGACCTCCCGCCGCAGCGTTTGCATGCGCTGCAGCGGAAGAGTCGACGAAGGTGCACCGCAGCCGGATGCCTCGTCCCGCAGTGCAGCTTCCTGGGGCAGCCCATGGCCACTCGTCTGCTTAGCCCCTAAGACATTTTCCTCTGGATGCATTCATCCTGACATGCCCCTCCAAAATGTCTAGCTATCCTGCAATATGTACTCCATGAGAAGTGTTTCAATGTTGACCACCTGAGTTCAGACCCACCCTGATAGACATCTTCTCATGTCTCATACAGGAAGTGCCTCAGTAAGTATGTCTGCCACATTGTCTTCTGACCCAATGTACTGCAGCCTCGGAACCTCATTCTGCACCAACTCTCACACATTCTGGCATCTGACTCCTATGTATTTGGTCCTACACTTCAAATTCTTGTCTTCCACCATGGCTATACATGACTGTGAGTCCTAAATGTATGACTGTTGGTTTACTGCATGGTTCTCCAAGATCCACCAACCCACTGTACCTCGTTTGCTATATCTGATAAAGCAGCGAACTCTGCCTCCATGGTACCCAAGGCTACACAGTTCTGTTTCCTAGACCTCCAGATCAGTGGACTATCAGCAAACCTAATTATCACACCAATCACTGATTTCCTGTCTGATGTTTCCAAGGCAAAAGAACTGTCCACATAGCATCGAGTTGTGACATGTTCCCATTCATCACAAGCTGCCTATCTAGTTCCTTTCAGGTATCTTACTTTATCTTCACGCTTCATGCTTCATCTAAGACAGGGGTAGGCAACCTTTCCCCTTTAAGGGCTGAGGGACTTCAGCTTCCAGAATCCCAGGAGCTGTTGGCCAACATGGGACCATTGGCCAACATGGCTGAGGCTTCTGGGAGCTGAAGTCCCTCGGCCCTTAAAGGGGAAAGGTTGCCTACCCCTGATCTAAGACATTTTCTTCTGATGCATTCATCCTGACAGCTTGGGCCTCTGGGATTTCTCTCTCCATGTATAGTTGGAGGCTATGGGGGATGCAGATGGGCGGCCCTGAGCCACCCTGGGAAGCGGAGGATCAAGGCCAAGGCTGTCGAACGCCTCAGCCCTGATCCTCCTTTTTGCCAGCTTGGAAAAGAGCGGCAAAATGCCTCTCCTTTCAGGGCCGGCAAAAGGACACCCTAAGAGCCAGCACATGGCTCTTTAGCACCCCTTCCAGCGCAGCACATCAAAATGCTGTGCCAGAAGGATGTCCTGACACCATGCACCGTGTATAACAATGTGCAGAATCAGGACGCTGTCGGCGTGGGGTTGGGGCACCTGGCATGCAGCTGCCCCTCCCCATCCCTGCCTCCAGGCCAGCTCTTTGGGCCAGTCTCTAGAGGCCCTATGTTGCAGAAATTTGAGCATAATTTTGCTTGCATGGGAGATCAGTGCTATGGTCCTGTAGCTGCTGCAGTCTTTTGTATCTCCTTTTTGTGGTTGGGGATATATATTGACCATTTCCAATCTATTGGCCAGCGTTTTGTTTTCCATATCTGTTGACATATGTTGGTTAGCAGTAGAGTTTACTCTGACAATGTGGATTGCAGCAGTTCAACTGGAATATCATCTGTTCCTGGTGATTTGTTTTTTGCTATTTTTCTTATTGCATTTTCCACCTTGCTTTTTTGAATTTGGGGTTCATCTTCATATGGCTCTTCATTCCATGTGTCTTTCATTTTATCATCTCTTTCGTATAATTCTTCTGTTTATTGCATCCAACGTCTTTTTATTCCTTCCTGGTCTTGAATCAGGACGTCCCAGTCCTTGGTTTGAATTTTTCTTTGATTTCCTGGATCTTGTGAAATAAACCTCTTGTTCTTCCCTTTTTGTTGTTGTCTTCTATTTCTTTGCATTGGTCATTGTAGTAATTTTCTTTATCTTTCCACACAAGCTACTGTACTGTTGCATTCATAATTCTTAGTTTGTTCCTATCTCCCATTTGTTTTTCTTTTCTTCTTTTCTTCATTGCTTGTAGTGTTTTTTCTGTCATCCATGTTTTTTCTCTCTTTCTTTCTGTTTATTGAAAGTATCTGTCTGCATTCTTCTTTTATTACAGAATTTATTGACAACATAAAAAACAGATTCATACTACTAAGCATAATAGACCGAGAACCAGAGGGGTAAAGGCAAGCAAAGGTAATAATGCTGTTAAAGATTTGGATAGGTATGCATTTTTAAATTATCTGATCAAAAAGATGAATAGCAAGACCTTAAAAATAGCCAAGAAGTACTAGGTTACTTGTTACCTACAGGGAGCACTCAATTCATTTCTCAATAAAATCTTACTTGTGATTCATCTGCTTTCTTTCCAAATGTATGCGGAGTGAGAATTTTTTTAAAAACCCACTTAAAACACTTTTTTCTAGGAAGTTACATGGCATTAAAATAGCAAAACATACAAAAATAGAACATAAAAGCAAAAAGTTTCTTATTCCGCTGCAGTAGTCCAAGTGCAACATTACATAGAAGAGGAAATGAAGAATTAAAATCAAAATGACTAGTAAAATAAACAGTAGTAAATAGAATTCACTAAGCAATTTATTTAACAACTGCCAGTGTTCAGTCTTATTTACATGAATGGAATTATAGTAGCCTTGGTGGTAAATGAATTGCTTTCTCATCCATGTAACATAGCTAGATATCTGTCAGCTTCAGATTGTTTTTATTTGTTAGGGGAGTGGGTTATTAGCCATGTGAATTTAACAAAGGATCTTGTGACACCTAAAGACCAGTTAATCTCAACTTCAGTACAGAAAAATATATGTAATAAACCAGCAGTATTAACGTGGGGCATGCATGACAATTCATGTCTTCAACATCTATCTTGTGGCATCACATCAGATCAGTCCTGTAATGTCACATCAGTCCTATGGAATAGGTTAAACTGATAGTGAAAGTGATTCATGTAAGATCAATGTGGTTTAATGGGGCTTGAAACTTTGGTCACCTCATTCCTAATCTAATACACATTGGAAATTAAATTCACAAAAATTGCTATGCCAAGTGATTAAGTGCTTAAATAATTGAAGAAATATCACTGCATCTTTTTCTGGGTCACCATGTTGATTTAAAGCAGATATACATTCTACATTTATGACAATGTGGTGTGTTGGTTTGTGAGTTGGACTTCATCTCTGGAGACCAGAGTTTGAATCCCTGCTCAGACATGGAAACCACTGACTGATCTTGGGCAAGTCACATTCTCTCTGCCTCAGAAAAAGGCAAAGGCAAACCCCCTCTGAACAAATTTTGCTAAGAAAACCCCATGATAGGTTCACCTTAGGGCTTCCATAAGCCTGAAACTACATAAAGGCATACAACAATTATCATTCAGAGATGGAAACTGAAAACAGTGCTATGCATTTTATAAAATGGGCTGAAGCCCATGAATACTGTATTTTCTGGCGTATAAGACTACTTTTTAACCCAGGAAAATCTTCTCCAAGGTCGGGGGTTGTCTTATATGACAGGTGGTGGAGGAGGAGGAGGAGGAAGGGGGGCGGAGGAAGGGGTGGCGTGGTTTGGCGTGAGGCAGGAGGAGGAAGCAGCAGCGGATAAGAGGTGAACCCCTATCCTGGGTTTTTCTTGGCAAGACTGGTTCAGAGGAAGTTTGCCATTGCCTTCCCTTGAGGCTGAGAGTGTGTGACTTGTCTAAGTTCACCCAGTGGGTTTCATGGCAGAGTGGGGAATCAAACCCAGGTCTCCAGAGTGGTAGTCTAACACTCAAACCACTACCCCATGCTGGCTCCTATTCCCATGTACTACCTGTGAAACAATTGCAGATTTTTTTGTTGTTCTTGTGATTCTTCAAGTCCTTTCCGACTTATGGAGACCCTAAGGCAACCTTATCATGGGGTTTTCTTGGCATGTTTCTTCAAATGGGGTTGCCATTACCATCCTCTGAGGCTGAGAGTGTATGACATGCCCAGGGTCACTTAATTGGCCACAAATTGTACATACCCCAGAATGCATCATTGAAATCAAATCTGTTTTTTTTTTTTTAAATTTTATTTGGTGTGTGTTGGAAAGAGGGGTAGTCTTATATGGCAAGTATATCCCAAACCTTATATTTTAACTGGAAAAGTTGGGGATCGTCTTATACGCCCAGTCGTCTTATATGGTGGAAAATACGGTACTTATGCTTATGCCAGATTAAACCTTGCTCGTCTTTAAGTGTCACAAGATCCTTTGTTAGATTCACATGGCATACAATAGCAACAATAAACCACTGAAAATTTTCCAGGGTAGCATTTGAATTGCTGACTCATAAGTCGTGTAATGAACTCAGGAGCAGATTACTTTGAGATATGTGTGTCAGTAGTTCAGATGTTACATTATTAATGAGTATGCAATTGTGGGGTGCACTTCCTGCCAACTAATAATGTAAGATCCAGACGAGTTGTTGGATTAGAAATATTAATAAGAAATGATTGCCAGCAAATATTAAGTAAATTAAGGTCTGGTCCTTATGACTTTAAATGCTTCATGATAGGAGGAACTGATAGAAGGAAAATCAACTCATTTGAGATGTGGTGCTGGAGAAGAGTGCTGAGGGTATTGTGGATGGCCAGAAAGGCAAACAAATGGGTCATTGAATAGATAAAGCCAGAACTCTCTTTGGAAGTCAAAAAGACAAAACTGAGGCTGTCATACTTTGGCCACATCATGCGAAGACATGACTCTCTAGAAAAGATACTAATGCTAGGAAAGGTGGAGGGTAGTTGAAGGAGAAGAAGACCACATGCCGGATGGCTAGACTCAGTCAGGGAGGTCATGAGCATGAACCTACAGGACCTGAGTAGGTCAAGAATAGGGGGTCTTAGAGATGTCTCATTCATCAGGTTGCCATGAGTCAAACTCAACTTGATGACAGCTAACAACAAAAAGCTATACCCATTAAATCCATTTCTCCACACCATGGAAGGCAATCCGAAGGATTCAGCTCCTGACAACAAGTTTAAAGCCTTAAGCCTAAGAATAACTGACTATAATCAGTGGCAGAAACTCCCAGGCATTGACTGAACATATTATCAGAGCAATTTCTTCCAAATGCAGTTGTATAATATGCTTAATGTTCTAAAAACAACTAAGGCTTTTGTGGCAAATTGAAGCCCAAGAAATATAGTATGGCATAATATTTCATGAATTACCTTGGACGTATGCAAGAGATGAATGCAAAAAATAAAAGTAGAAAATTGCTCCTTGAAACTTCCTTATTGCAAATGTATATAGCTTGTACCCATTCTGTCAGATGCACAGGACGGAATCTAGATCCAGACAAAAGTCTCTGCTAGAACACTGCATATATGTTCCTGTTTGACAGCACATCTACTTTCTGGGTATCTTTAAAAAACAAGACAGTGATCCTGTGGGAATGCTGCACTAAAAATGGTGGGGGTGGGGGTGGGAAATAAAATCCCAACATGTATTTTCAAAATGAAAATGGAAAGAATGTCTCCTGGAAAGTGATGGTTGATTTTCTTTCTTTTTTTGAACTTCCATAATGGGAGTGACTGAAAGCTTTATGGTGTGTAACTGTGACACCACATTCCAACATAAGCTTCTCTGTGCCCATCTTCCAGCCAATAAACTAATATTCCTCCCCCTCCCCCCCCCCCCCGCTTTTACTCCGACTCGTTCTAATCTTTTACTGTTTATACATTTTAATCATAATAGCAACAAATCCTTCCCAGTTGACAGTAACATAGCATTGCAATTTCTGGCCTTTTCCCTCACATTCCAAGGAACAATATTGCCCACTTTTTTAAGTGATTTAATTCTAGATGTAACATGTTTCTCAGTTAATAAAATGTCATAAACTATTTTTCAATCCAGGGCAGATTTTTGAGAGAATATGGTTATTTTCTTTATTGCATTATCTGTGCTCCAGAAGTTACCCACATATTGTCTGAGTAAAAGTGCAGTTTTCATACTTGCCTTTGTGATATTTATAATGTTCATTTCTGGCTATGGTCCAGCTGCTGAACCCAACTTGCACATCTGGAGGGTGTCCATAGCTAGCTCTAGAAATTATCCCTTCCACTCTGTATCTTGTGGTCAGGTGTGATTTAGTCCCCTCTCTCCTTGGAGGGAGAAAGCACTATCCTTGTTGTTCAAGGTGGAATAATAGGGTCAGCAGGAAAGATCTTTGGGCTGACTTAAAAACCAGGCTTTTTGTTCTCCTCCCCCTGCCCCCAGCTGTGTGTGCACAGGAATATTGACCTTTTTTGTTGAAAAATAGCTTAAATTATTTGTTAATAGTACAATACACATGACTCTTTAATTTTTTGGCTTGAATAGTGTAATATTGTATAAATTTTCTGTGTATTCCAAGAAGCCCTCAAGTTATTTGGAAGCCAATCGAGTTTTTCTCAGTGAAAAGACCAGCCATTTCCAGACGCTTGAGTATAGGTTTTCCCAACACTATCAATCTTTCCCTGTAATACACAGTCATAGATCCTTTGTGTGTTCCCAGTTCAGGAGTTAGTGTGGTGTAGCGGCTTCAGTACTCAACTAGGACTCTGGGAGACCAGGGTTTGAATTCCCACTCAGCCATAGAAACCCACTGCGTGACCTTGGGCAACCCACATTCTCTCAGCTTAAGAGGAAAGCAACAGAAAAAACAATTTTGAATAAATTTTGCAAAAAATTAAAAATAAAAACAGACTAATCTTCATAAATCAAAGTCTTATGAAGGAACTTAACAACAACAACAAATTCCCACTTCAGACATGGCAAGTGTGAGACCCAAGAAGACTGGCAAACATGCTGTGTGGGCTGACTGTGTTATGGGTTTGTCTGTAATGTTCAGGTTTCTTTAGCAGAAATACCGACACTCTTGAACATGTGCCACAATATCAAAAATGTTTCCTGAACAAAGTTTGAAAATTGCTAATGCTAATGAAGGTGTAGCTTTTTTAGAAACCACATTTGAAGCCAGAGAAAGAGAAAGGATTCCTTGTGGCAATTTATAGATGCTGGTTTAGGCTATAAATGTCACTTTTAGCCTACTGCAGAATCCTATCCAGTTGCAGAATCTGTCATATGCCTTTGTTAGTAATTCACATTAAATGTCATTTTATTTGCAACTGATGAGAGGGTAAAATCTTTGATTTATGTGCTGCAGAAATCAGCAGCCAAAGTTCAGGCATCCTTACCCTGGCCCAAGTCTTAGGTTGAGTTCCTGTACGGTCAGAACCACACAAGATTCATAGCAAAGGATTGTAGACCACAGCCTTGCAAATAATAGCACCAAGGTTTTTAGGACATATGACAGTGTTCATCATTTTCCAAAATCCATATTGTGATAACACATTTATTAGGCCAATTGGAAAAGTGCAAAAATCTTTATGGAAGCTTTTGAAACCACAGGTTTCTTCATCAGGGGAAGATGTTGAAAACAAGCCGGCGGGGAGTAACAATCTTACCACCTACTGATTTTGGAATTTGTTTTATGGTCATACCCTTTTGAGGAAGACATTTGGGAAAATCCATGGTGCTTGCCTTGGAGAAATCACTCTAACCTTGATTCCACCTTTTCTGGATCAGGTTAATATTTCTGGTTGGAAAAATAATCAGATAAGTGATCTTGGGGGAAACAAGATTTCTTTTTCTTTTTTTACATGGTTTAGTTGTTTGATATAAAAATCATCCCATGAACCCCCAGAGGACTGAGAACCTTATGCAAAGAAGCCTTATGCAATGGGAACCTTTTGTGAATACGTAGAAAAGAATGCTGTTTGATATTGTCAAGTAGATTCTTCAAACAGCTGGTGTAGTATAGTGGTTTAAACATAGGCTTAGGACTCTGGGAGACAGCAGAATTATAAAGCAGCTTCATTTATATACTGCTTATAGCAGCTTGATACTACTTTAACTGTTACAGCTCCATCCTACAGAATCCTGACTTTGGTAATTTGGTGACACACCAGAGCGCTCTGACAGAGAAGATTAAATGCCTCTACAAAACTACAAATCCGAGAATTAAATAGAATAGAGTCATAGTCATAAAAGCAGTGTCAAAGTGCTATAATTCTGCAGTGTGGATACACTCCAGGGTTAAATCCCTACTTCACCATGGAGACCCACCAGATGATAGGTGACCTCAGATAAGTCACACCTTCTCAGCCTAAGAAGAAGAAGAGCAAACCTCCTCTGGATAAATCTTGTCGAGAAAGAACTCTAATAGAGTCAGTATACGTCTGAGTTGACTTGAGGGCTTGTCACCACCACAACAGCAAAGATTCTTCAGCACATTTAATAATAAAACTCAATGATGAATTAAAATGTAATTAATATATATACACAAAAAGTGATTATGCTAACCAGGTTATGCAATTTTAGAGTAAGATCATATACGAAGTCATAACATGGCATTAGCGTATCAAAATGATGGTGAAGAGAAAGGTAAATCAAGAATGCCCTGGATACTTTAGGTTACAGATTGTTTTTTTAAAAAGCAACAACGACAACAAACCTCTCTTTAGGGTCACCCACGGTCACCTAATGTGTGCATTAAACCACATTAGGTATCTTGATTTCAGATCCTGCTATGATTTGAATACCATTAAGATTGCCATACATATGACTGTGTGTTGTGTAGAAAGTGGAAGCAGAGCTTTTATTGTTAAAAGTATTTTATATTTTCCATGTTGCTTTGCTTTTTCAAATCTTGAGAGGATCAATTGACCTGTATTTGGCTACCACCTCCCCTTTCCCTCAGCTGTGCTTGAGTTTGCTCTAGCGTGACCCTAAAGTGACAGTCTTGCCAAAGAAGAACAATGGGAAGTTTGTAAAGATAGTCATCATTTCAACTTTGCACTTGTGAGATTCATACAGGACTATTGTTTGCTTTTTGAAAGGCACTAAAATGAAATCTGCTATAGTGATGAGGAGAGTGTAGGATATATGGCACTGTAATATTCTCCTACTCATTACATTCATATCTATTCAACATAGAGATGGGAGGGTAAAAATCCCATAGGACTTTATTCCTTGTCTCCATGACAGAGCTAGATTAGTATCAAGAATACTAAACTCTGCAGTGCACGACAAGTACCTGTTTCAAACAATGAGACAATGAGACAAGACATGCATTTTAAAAATATTGCAATCAGAAAAAGAAATCTGAGTTAAATATAGGTTTTTTAGACAGTCATGTTATAGTGATAGCTGCATTATTTCCCCCTAAATGAAGCATCTATACATCTGTTTTATTTGAGCATTTGTTATGACTGTAGACTAGGGGAATGGGGGAGATCAAATGCAGAAACTCATTGATCTGTTTTTTGAGTTTTGATTTCTTTTTGCTATACAGATTGAGTCTTCCAAAATCCAAAATATTCCAAATTTCAAAATTGTCCACACAGGTGACTGAGATAGTGACATCTTTGCTTTCTGATGGTTCAGTGTACACAAACTGTTTCTTGCACATTTTTTAAAAATATTGTGCATAAAATTAACTTCAGTCTATGTGTATAATGTGTATATGAAACAGAAATTAATTTCAAGTTTAGACTTGAGTCCCATTTCCAAGATATCTCATTATGTATATTCAAATATCCCAAAATCCTCTATGTGTGTGTGTGTGTGTGTGTGTCCCTGAAATCCCAAACACTTCTGGTTCTAAGCATTTCAGATAACAGAGACTCAACCAGTATAAAGATTTTGAATTGTATTTTGGACATGCTCCTTATTTTTGTGTAGAAACTGGAAATGAGAGGCATTGGATGGAGGTTTACCATCATCCATATTTGATGTTTAGATTTTCAGTACAGTGCTACTTGAATTGTTTAAAAAATACAGTAAAATAATCATTATCAATTCATGTTCCAAAAGAGTCTTAGAAGCACTGCAAGACCTTGATTGATGTATAAATAATACATGGGGGAAGATTCTAGTGATACCTTTGATATTTTTTATCATACGCATTCATGGATTGTAATCCACTTCTTCAGATGCACTAATGAAATACAGTCTTCGGTGAATGGTATTTAGGCACAGGTTCATACTTCGGGGGGCTGGATCAGCATTTAATAGCATATAAAAAGATGCAAATTATGAGCCAGGCCATGAACTTTCAAAGGGCCATGTACTATATTCCATCAATATATATGAACAAATGGATTGAAATCCATGAAAGCTGATGCTAAAAGAAATCAGTCTTAAAGGCACCACTAGATCCCTTCCTGTCCCTTTTCCTGTTTTGTTTTGAAACAAACTAACATGAGCACCTCTTTGAATACTGCTACAATTGATTTAGGTGGTTTATATCAGTTGGATTTAAGCTAGAAGAAAACTGAATATTTAAACCTAGGCTTGAGTTGTTTCTAACTGGATTTCTGTTTGTATATCTCAAATGTATAAATGTAAACCTTGTATATCTCAAATGTAAACCTAGGCTCTCAGTTCTGTTCCCTGTAAGTCAAAAATTAGTCTCTAAGAAAATGGACATGTATATGTTTTTTAAGTTTTTATCGTATTCTTTTTCATTATATGCAGCAATATATACAGCTTGCACTTGCTTGCATAGTGAAGAGACTGTGGACCTTTACAGACTGCCAGAAATAATGCAACTTGAGTCCACTTTAACTGCCCTGTCCCAATGCTAGGGAATCATGGGAATTGTAGTTTTTTTTCTGAGACATTGAGCCTTCTCTGTCAGAGATCTCTGGTGCCACAATAAACTACAATTCCCATGATTCCCTAGCACTGAGCCAGGGCAGTTAAAGTGGACTCAAGTTGCATTATTTCTGGCAGTCTGTAAAGGCCCAATGTTTAGTTTTCCTCTTGCGTAAAGGGAAAGGGTTTTAGGAGTCTTGTTACAGGTGCTCAACCTGGAAGCTGGAAGACTTGCTTTGGCATTTAATGAAGAACTACATTCATTGAAAAGTGAAATTTCACTGCAGGGGGAATGAAAGGAATTTAGGGACTGCAATCAGGAAATTCTTCTGCAGGCTGCCTATCTGTAGTTTGTAGACCTTGTCTGCATACATAGCCCTCGTGCAAAATGTGTTTCAGAGTTCTAATAAAAGCACTGATGTGGTCCTTTGGGATAGGAAAGGAAACTTTGCATGACTGTAAAAATTTAGGAAAATACTCTACTTTTATGCTTGAGCAATTAAAATCAGGACCTTTGCATTCTAATATTAATGATAGGTATATTTTGGAATACATTACACTGACTACAAAATTTGGGAATGCCAACATGCATATCTGAATGCTGGCAATCCCAGGTGACTTCTTGAAAGGTCAGCATTCACTAGCATGCCTCTCTGCTTCTCAGATACTGGTGAATGTTGTCATACTCATTTTAAAGAATCTCAGCATTCATTGCTGTCTGTGTTTCAGGACAATCGTAACATTCAACTGGGAATTGTCAGCATTCAAGTGTGAGTGCCATCAGATTTTGGATGTTGTAGTTTACCTAAGAGGGAGACAGTGGCTCGAGTGGTTAAGGCGCTGACTCTGTTGATTGCAAGATCGGCAGGTTGGCAGTTCAAGGCCCGGGTGCTGCATGATGGGGTGAATTCCTGTCACTAGTCCCAGCTTCTGCCAACCTAGCAGTTCAAAAGCACAAATGCAAGTAGATAAATAGGTACCACTTTGGTGGGAAGGTAAACAGCATTCTGTGCAATCATGCTGGCCACATACATGGTCACAGAGTAGTCTCTGACAACGTGGCTCTTTGGCTTAGTAATGGAGATGAGCACCGCCCCCTACAGTCAGACACGAATAGACAATCTTGTCAACAGGGAATTACCTTTATCTTTAGTTTACCTAAAGCAGTGATTCCCAAAGTAGATGGTATGGGCCCCCCAGTAAGGAGTAAGGGGGCAACAGGGGGGGCAATGAGAGGAAGAGTGGGCGGCGGGGGGCTTACAGTCAAAGTATTGATGTACAAGAAAGACAAGGAGAACCTTTGGTCTTTAGGACCATGGCAGAAATGAGGGTTGCATAAAACTTTTCAGGGTCCCTTAAAACCACCATACAGCCTCACAGATTGCTTCATATGGTGGGTGTACTCTTCAGTTCTCTACACGAGTTTACTCCCTTACTCATGTCTTTCACTAGTAGTGGTGGTTGGGAAATTAGTAGTGGCAGCAGTGGGGGAGAAGCAGTGGCAAAAAGGAGCTTTAAAATTTGAGACGCTGCTTAAGCTTTACATTTTGCCAGCATTTGGCTGGCAGGTCACTGATTTTCTGCTTTCTTTTGTTGGACAGGATGAGAGAAGAGGTATCAAAATAAACAATGTTTGGCGGGGGGAGGAGTGAAGCTGTGTGGTGAAGGCATATATCTGGGGAAGGAGTTTCTGTGGTAACTTCTTGGAAAGAGTCCTTTGCCTTGGAGCGGCTCCTGTAGATAAAAATCTCTCCTTTTCCTTGTCCTTGCCAGTCTCCAGTACAGAGCATGTGGCCTCTGGAAACTCACTACACCCCTACCAGCTATGCCTCTGGTGCGATAACTCATGGTGGCAACCCCATTGACCTCCCCTCCTATCAGACCATACAGAATCATTAGGAATGTTTTTGTACTAATGTTATACCTTAATAATTCTGTATATCACTGAACGTAATGGCAATAGTTGTGACATAAACAACTCCTAAACAACTTCTTTGTCCTCCTAACTCCTTAAGCTGAAGGTTGCTGTATCCCATTCAGTGAAGAGACCCCAGCTTTGGGAGGGGGTGCAGGAGGCATCCAGGGATTCTTCCTCCTTTTAATTCCCAAAGCAGGAGGCTGGTGTGTCAATGGGAGACAGCAGCCTTCAGTTCCCAAAGCAGGAAGCGGAATTGACACAATAGCCTTCTGCTTTGGGAGTTAAGAGGAGGAAAAATCCCTGGATTTCTCCTGCAAACCACTCCTGAAGCTGGAGGCTCTTGTGTCAATGGCTGACATCAGTCTTCCTCACACTCACTTGCTCCCTGATTCTCCTGCCTGTTTCTCATGGGGCCAGGCCATACCAGGAAATGCAGGAACCCAGAAAGTCCTGCCCTGTCTCCTCCTCTTCTCCCGGCGGATGTTTGGAGCTCAGTGGGTGGACAAAATTTGCCCCACTATCTGGCCTTCTTTGCCCCACTATCTGGCCACGTCTCTTTTGGTGAGTTCCTTGTGTCTTACAAGGTATGTTAATGCTATGCCCTATTTCTTCCAAAAGGCAGACATTTAGGGAGCAACAATGGCGTTGCTAGGGTGGTGATTGTGGTGTCACCCCATTTATGGTGTCACCCAGTGCAGCCTGCACCCTCCATACCACCTAGTTAGTTTAATGGATGTTAGTTTAATACGTTTTTATGGGGGAGGGTGGGGGGTTGGTTTTTTTAGATTATATTGATGTATTTTAATTGTAAGCTGCCCCGATTGTTTTAACAAAGGGGTGGGGTATAAATATATTATTATTATTATTATTGTTATTGTTATTGTTATTATTATTATTACTAGTGATGCCTCTGCCACAAGACTGGCACGGACGAGATTTCTCAGTCACTGCTCAACCAGCTACTTGGTTGCTGCTCCCAAGGTGACTGTGCAGCAAAGGGAGCACTGACTGGGATTGCTTGTTTTGAATGTGCAGTAGAAAAGTAGACTTAATATCAAGAAATACATGCTGAGGTGGGGGCACTAGGGTTTTCATCCAAGAGGAAAGAGGGTGGTAGCTCAAAAAAGTTGGGGGAGCACTGACCTAAAGGAACAATTCCTGTACTGTGGAACATCACTACTTGTAAAACCCTCATTTTAATCCTTAAGCCAGAGTCAAATCTGATACTTTGATTCTACTTCTATAGACACTGGTAAAAGCTCATTGCTATTTCGTTACACTAGGTCAGGTGTTGCTCGTAAAACCATTTACGTTCAGGATGGCATTTTTTTTTTCTGGAAATATGCCAGGTTCTCAGACAGTACTTTCTCCACCTAAAGAGAAGACAATATCTTATAGCAAACTGAATCTCCAGCCTGAGCAAATTTCAACAGATGTCTACTACAGTTGATTTCTTTGGACAACCCTATTGTCTTTCATGTGGGTATATTCTTCATAGTGCAGAGTTTTAATACTTGAGTAAGATTAGGTAATATGTAACATGTAAAATGTGAAACTCCAGGATATTTCCTTTGGGTTGAATAGAAGAGACATTAGTAATTTCCTGGGAGACTTTTCTAATGAATTTTTTTTTCCTTCTCATAACTGTTTTAAGCTGTTATTGAAATCTAAATCACCATATTTCAGGCATTCTGTCAAATTCTAGGCAAATTGATTGTATGCCAGATATTTTGTTTCTAGTTTACAAGCAGAAAGTAGCAAATGTATTGTCAAACGGTCCACTGAATCACAGGTGTGTATGCCCTAAGGATATCCCAAGAGATCTAATCTAAGTTTAACATCTTGTACAAAGTCTAAGGTTGAAAGAAAACCAAATAGCTGCACCTTTTGGAAACACAGGAGGAACACTTGGATGGTTGATTGAGAATGAGTAAGACTCTACACTTTGTTAACAGGCTTGTATTGTCTTAACAGTTGTAAATGTTTTTCATTTCGTGGAATTCTTCATTGATTGCCTTTGAAAAAGTAAAGAAAGTTGGATGAGTCTGTTTTGAACACATTAACATTTGGATCATTAATTGGTAGAATAAAGTTCAACTGACATTATTTATAAACATGTCTACCATCACAATCCAGATACAAATGCAGTTTTCTGATATGTATGGTGGTGGCATTCTGGAAGGAAACCATTCTTCTGGGTTCTCTTATGCTATTGTATGTAAAAATGATACTTTGGGTCACAAAGAATTTAAAGTGCAAGAGTCATGGCCTCATTAGGAGAAAGAGCATAGAAACAGACTGAAATAAACTAGCAGTTTCATTGCTGATTTGATAAATGAGTGGTACAAGAAAACAATTCACAAAATTTCTGTTCACAAGATTAATATCTCCTACACAATTTAGACCTGATCAGTATTAAATTCATACATTTAAAACATAAAGCACTGTCCCTGCACAGAGTCATTAAGTGCAGGGGACTCACACATTCAGTCTGTCCTCCATTTCTATAGGACAGCGTATGTAGTTCTGGTACAGCATATGTAGTTCTGGTTTAATCCTAGACCTGGAGAGAAAGATCCCAGGATGTTGTCCTGCCTGCCAACCATGTTTTTTGAGGGACATCATTGATTCTGAGAAGTATAATTTGAAGAACAAGAGTGAGATCCAAAGTTACTTATGTAATTTTAGTTTGAATTGATAACAAATTAGAGAAGAATTTACTGACTGATTTCCTCGTAGTGTTTGCTGTTTCTCAGTGCATTGGCACCAGAACTCCTGATGCAAATTGACATACTTTTGGCAGTTCCTGCTGTCTATAATATATAATAAGTGCCTTGCACAAAGCCATTACTGTTGTCCCATTTCAGGCCATATCCTAGATCAGGGCTGTGGAAAGTATGAGCCATGGGCCTATGTGGCTCCTAGGGCCTTCTTTTGTAAGCCCTGAAATTCTTGGCACACCCAAAGGTCCCAAGCCACTACCCATTGTAATTTTGAGGGAGGACATATTTATCCCCCACAACACCCAAAACATGCCTGAGCCACCCAGAAACAAGGTTTGACACCTTTTCTCCACCATAACTGCTCAAAACCTCTAAAATGTCTGCAAACTAGATGAAATGGAAAACACAAGTGATGTGCCACCATGGCTCATGTAGGGAGATAAAAATTGACGTCCACCTTTTTAACCCATCCCTGCTCTAATTAATAAGACATTATGCACATGTTTTAACCCACAGAAGGCACAGAAGTCATTGCTGATGTGGTTAGGTAGATACATTGGCTCTGCATAACTACTCATAGGACCTTATCACACGGGGTCCAAAGCAGAGAGAATCCAAAAGAAATCCCGACCTAATACGTATTAATTTTCCGTCTTTACACACGACGTCGCACAGAACCACACAGAACCCCAACAGAACCCCGAACGAATCCGAAACGAATCGAGATCTTTTGAATTTCAGTTTCTTTAGGAAGTACAATTGCGCAACCGGAATCATTGCGCATTCACCGCGGGTCCGAAATGCATATGAACAGGCAATACGTATTGTGAAGCATTTCCCCGTCATGACCCATGGTTCCCCGAGCCATTTCCCATGGATCTGTGAGGAAGCATCTTATGACGTGTACTTCCTGTTTTGATCGGGCAACAAACGGAATGGGTAAACATGGTCCTCTCTGTTCCAACGCGCGACCAGGGGTTGGTGGGAAAGCAATATTTCTGCGCATGTGCTAGAACATCATTGCTTAGTTATTTATGGGAATTTGTAACATGTGTGTGAACAGCAAATACGTATCCAGGATGCGCTTTCCGGGAAGTGTGATAAATGCGCAATGACGGTAATTGCGTGTGATAGCCATTTACGTACTGCGGGGGCTCTTTCGGTTCATTTCGGTATAGTACTGGATTTATTCTTATTTCGGTTGCTTTTCGCTTCGTGGCCAGCGTGTGATAAGGTCCATAGAGTTGACAAGGGGATGCAAAGACACCAAGAAATAGATGAGTTGATTTCCGTTGCTTGCTTTCCAGTAGGTGAGACTCAGGTTCTGTTTACTTCAATTGTTCAGTTAAGCATTGTCCTTGAATGTCCTTCAACCAAGATTTTATGTGAATGTGTGTGTGTTTACCTGTGATCATGTGAATGTAGAAAACTAGGCCTGTGGTGCATTTATTGTGAAGAAATTTGGAGGTTCCTGCTTGATGAATTAGTTTATTGATTTTTTATCATTGTAGCTATGGACACCTATGAATGAATGGCAGATCAGGTTTTAATTGTTTTTATTTTATTTTATTTTTTACCCACACTAATCTGGACTTGATAGGAAATCTGAGTTTAGAAAATGCTTAAGGCATAGAAATCTTCATTTTGAAGTTGTTATTTTAAAAGAAGAAGAGGTCTATTTCCTTCATTCTGATGATTTTTCCTATAGATTTCTTTGGGCTTTAAACCACAAGTGAGGAACTTTAGCAGCTGCATGTAACCATCTGCCATTTTTCCATGTCCTTATACATTGCCAGAGAGCCCTCAGAGGGTGGATTTGTAAACCAGTTGGAGGGAACCGATGAATGAAAGCAGAAAAGTGAAGGAAAGAAATCAATAACAGGGTATCCAGTGCATTTCTTGCTCTCAGTCTACACACCCTTGGTTTTGACCCTGCCCAGCATGGTGTAGCACAGGGGTAGGCAACCTTTCCCCTTTAAGGGCCGAGGGACTTCAGCTCCCAGAAGCCTCAGCCATGTTGGCCAATAGTCCCATGTTGGCCAATAACTCCTGGGATTCTGGGAGCTGAAGTCCCTCGGCCCTTAAAGGGGAAAGGTTGCCTACCCCTGGTGTAGCACTTTGAATGTTGTACTACAACTGTAGAGACTAGGGTTGAAATTCCCACTCACCATGGAAATGCACTAAGTGACCTTGGGCAAATCACACTCTCTCAGCTTCAGACGAAGGCAAAAGCAAACCCCCTCTGAACAGATTTGAAAAGAAACTTCCGTGATAGGTTCACCTTAGGGTTGGCATAAGTTGGTAATGACTTGAAGGCATACAATAGCAAAGCTCAATAATATGTAACCCATGTCCACTATCTCTCATAGGAATGTGGCCTTCAGAGTTGCTCATTTCAGTTTGAAACAAAAGGTGATTAATATGACACTTGGAGTAACAAGTGAACCATAACTGACCCTTAACAGGATAACATCGCTATGTTATCCTTTCAGACTGAAACAGATAAGGTATTTCCTTCTGTCAAAACAGCTGATGTACATGGGGACAAATAGAAATACAAGTGTTACATCTGAGAAAAGCAACCTTTTGGTTTCTATAGTTTTAGCAATCTGTTACAAATTCCTATGAAACTTCTCAGCTTCCAATTTAAAAGTTAGACTTACATTTTACATACCTGAAACTTTTGTTTGTATGAATCCATTCTGTGCATCACTGTATTTGGGGTGAAGCGTTTCGTTTTAGGGGTCATTGGAGTGAATGTTTTATAAAAAGTAATGTGTTTCTAATTATTTCTGATAGCTGTTCTTATCAGAACCTGATTTTCACACAGACCTGCAAGTTGTTGTTGTTGTTATTATCATTTATTTATATGGTACCATCAGTGTGTATGGTAGTTTATATAATAAGTTTACAATTGTTAATTTGACTTGTTCTTGGGCTTACAACCTAAGAAGACACAACATACAAGGAAAAGGGGGTGGCATGGGGAAAGAGATTAAAGTCCAAAACACACTGCAGAAATAATCCAGTTTGTGACAGCTTTAACTGCCCTGGCTCAGTGCTAGGGAATCCTGGGAATTGTAATTTATTGTGTCACTACACTTCTCAGTCAAGCAAATGCTGGCTGCTGTTCTCTCCCTCATAATTTTATAATTTTGATAAAATTACATGCATGGTATTGTAGTCAAATCATATATTATTTCTATGTGTGTATATGTGCCTTCAAGTCATCTGTCAACTTATGGCAACCTCATACATTTCATAGGGTTTTCTAGTGGACAATGATTACATTAACTGTTTATGATCACCTTGCAAGTAATTCGAAGCAAAAGCAAACAAGCTCCAAATATCCACCTCAGGAATGGAAATAAATTTGGCCATCACTGAATCTTTTATTGACATTGTATGAGCCATCATCCTGTTTCTGAGTTGTCTCCAATTTCTGACAATGTACAGCACAATAAAACTTTGTCGCTGAACTGAGACACTGACAGATCTAAATGTCAATGTCATTATCTCTAAATCAGCATCTGAGGGGTAAAGCTTAATAGATAGAAAATAAGATCATGTCTCTTTTTTGAGAGAAAAAGGTTATGAGCCATGTCAGAAAGCACAAATAGATCAGACCCAAATGTTGTCAACATGATAGTACAAATAAGTATACTTAATGGAGATACATGTCAGGTTCTCTGAAGGAAAATAGATCACATTTCTCCCCATATGACATATCCCATCTATCTACATATCTTTATACATGGACCATAAAATATTGTTCATGCATAGATATGAAGTAATAGGTAGTCCCTATTTTTTGTTATAATCAATGTAAGAAGTAACTCAGGGATTCTCCAGTCCTCCAGATGTTGTTGGAGTGCAACTCTCAGCAGCCTTAGCCAATCATGAATAGTATTGGAAGTTACACTCCAACAACATCTGGAGGACCCTGGAAATGTTTTTATTGAAATCTGGGATCCAGTGAAAGGATGTGTCACTGCTTGCAAAACCTTCCCATAGAACCTGCTTTTTTTCAAGAATAGGGTGTACCCTTGAGATCCCTGTTTTCTTCAGGTGAGTTATAACAAAGAGAGCCAATCTCCTGTCTTTTCACTTTGCAAGCATCCTATTTTATTCTGCTCAGACTTTGCTACATCCTTCCCCACACTCTAATCCCTATTTCCAAATCTGCTTGTTCCTTCTGTTTTTCCAGCCTCCCTTCTGCTCTCCTTCCTAATCTTCCTTGTGCACTTTCCTTTTCTTCCATTCTTCCACTCTGCAGCCTGAATTCTTCCCTCTCTCCCTCCCTCCATTCAGTATTTTGATAATGCACCTGTTGGAATCATGACCATTTTGTTTTATTTTAGATTTAATTTATGAAGGTAATATCAATTAACAGGCAAATTACTTGAATTTCGGAATAGAATCTGTGTGAGAGTTGAGAAATTAATTCAAAGTGAGTGTTAATTTGCCCTTAATTTGTGTTAGTATTACCAATTCATCAAATTTTGGAAACTCCTTTTGGTGCAAAAGTTGTCATTTTTAGGAAGCATGTATGTGTGAAAGGGGTCAGCCACTCCCCCCTTTGTATTTTTATGAGGTATTGCAAATTAACTGTAATTAATGAGGATGTACTGATTTGGGATAATCTCTGATGGGTTATACAAAATAATGTAGAGGTACTTTATTTAGGGGGATTTGAATTAATTGGTTGTCTTTGTGTTGTGTTCCTTCAAGTCATTCTGACTTATGGTGGTCCTAAGGCAAACCTGTCATGGGGTTTTCTTGGCAAGATTTGTTCAGTGAGGATGCCTTTACCTCCCTCTGAGGCTGAGAGAGCATGACTCACCAAAGGTAACCTAGTGGGTTTCCATGGCCATGCAAGGATTGAAACCCTGGTCTTTCCCGTCATAGTCCAGCACTCAAACCACTATGCCATACTGGCTCTGACTGGCTGGCTTGACCTTCAGGTTTTTTAAAAAATAGTCTTTATTTTTATATTTGCATATAGGAATATATTGACATGCCAGTTGTGGTGTAGTAGTTTGAGCATTGGACCATGACTCTGGAGACCAGGGTTCAAATTCTCAGTCATGAAAAACCAAAGGTTGACCTTAGGCAAGTTACACTCTTTCTACCTGAGAGTATGGCAATGGCAAACCCCCTCTGAAGAAACATGGCAAGAAAACCCCATGAGAGGGTCGCCTTAAGGTCCCCATAAGTTGGAAGTGACTTGAAGGTAAACAACAACAACACAAAAAACATCTAGGGGTAGCAGTGCTGGCCATATAGCAAATCCAATAACATCCAAACAATGATACCTTTATTGGGCCAACCAAAATGCACAACTACATGTCACACTGGCTTCTTCATCAGGCAAATGGGGAAAATGGAAGATGTTAGTCTTGGGACTGCATTTTCTGTTTCTGATCTCAGTTCAGATGTTAAGGGAGGACTATCTGCAGGCTGGCTCCTGCCCCTTTTGACCATGCAGTCCCTGGAAAATTTTGCAAGCCAAGGAAATTTAATGTCAATTTGCAATCCAAAGAAGATGTTTCCTTTAAATCCAGAATATCTCCTGTTATTTAATTTGCTATATGGCCAACACAGCTACCCCTAGATGTTTTTTGGATTTCAAGATACCACATTTTAGCCATTACAGGGGAATCCTAAAGAGAGAGCCAACACACTGGAACCTTGCTATCAGAGCCTTCTGCTTCCAACAAAGGTAAAGCAATTTTTTCTAATACTGGAACTGATTGGCATGCTTTACCTCTACATCATCTAAAGTTTTCCTAATGCAAAACATGAAGACTTCTTGAGAAATTCTGCATTCTCTACCTACATAGGAGCCTGAGGCTTCACAAAGGAAAGAGATATGCTGGATTCCAAGGAAACATCTTCTTTGGATTGCAAATGGACATTAAATTAAATAGGCTGCCTGAGAATCATTTTCCTTGGGACAAAGATCTCAGTGGTCTTCTTCCACTGCTGTTGAATCCATTTGCTTATCCCTTCCCTTTTCCATGATTCACCAGATCTTAAGACTGAAGCATCATGAAAAATTAAAACCATTCATTATTGCCTGTAGTGGATGGGACTTTTAAAAGTTTTTAAGTGCCATTATAGCACGATTCTGCACATGTCAGCTCAGAAGCAAGTCCCACTGAATTTAATGGTGCTCACTCACAGGGAAGTGTATAGGATTGTAGCCTTATTAGGAACTTTCGACTCATTTCTCAGGATTTTTACAACAAAGTGTGGAGCATTATCTTTATTGAATACAGTATTTTATTTGTGTGGTAATTCTTTGCTTGACCATTGTCCCTGTCATGGCTTTCAGATTCTCCGCACGGTGCAGCTGTTCCCTACAATAGAACGCATGGCTCAGTCTCCACAAGGGAAGATCATGACACCCCTGTTGTGCCAGCTTCGTTATGTTGTATATATGCCTTTGTACCTGTTTACGCTTCTCCCAGAAAGAGTCAAAACATTCCTTGTGCGCTTTGTGCTCCGTCAGAGCTGCAGTGACGAATCTTCACTAACAGCTGCTGTAGATATGATTAACATGGATTGCATAGGTGAGTAGGATTGGCACATTAGACTTCTTCCTACAAATGCTCTCGCCTAACATCCTGCTTTGACAGATCGGTATAGAAGGAAATGACTGTTTTAAACTTTTTGTCAGATGTTCGGACAGTAATCATTGGTAATATTATTCAAGGATTTCTCTGCATATTGCAACTTTCCCCAGCCTGACACCCTCTACATGTATGAGACTATAATCTTTATAAGCATGTTGACTAGAGGGTGATGGGGTTTTGAATTCCAGTGCATCTTGGAATTGCCTGGTTATGGAAGGCTTGTTTAGAACTAATGTGGTGATGGTGTCTGCTGTCAAGTTCAGCAATACAGATCTGAGACAAAATGAACATACCTTATCTCCTCCTAAATTTCAGTCCCTCACCAAGGCCCTGTTACATGTTCCAAAAGGCTGAGATGGTGAGTCCGCAAGACAGTAGTGGCTATGGATCTTCCAAGGAAAGCCAGAATGGTTCCATCCCTCTTAGTCTTCCAAGACTGGAAAAAAAAAAAACTATAGTAATTGGTGGTGCAATAAATATGCTGAAGGAAGTTTATTAGACTCCAGTAACTTTGAACAATTTGGAGATTTCGTCCTCTCTGTCAGATTCCAAAATCTCTTTATGTAATCAACCCATACTGAGAGTGGCTCATTTTATTTGGCTGTACTTTACTAGCTGCCTTTAAATAAAATTAAGTAGTCGTTGATTTCAATGAGTGGCCTTCCTTAGAAATGAATCATTGCGGTTGACTGAGTTCAGAGGAAATGCCCACAAACATTAAGACTTTGAGAAAGAAAAAGGTTTTATATAGTAACAGACTCTTAGGCTTTCCTGTACTGGTAAGTAATCTAGGAAGTGGCAAAGCCTGTAGCATATGCTTCAGATTAGCAATAACTGACAATATCTTGGTCAGCAATCTTGCCTATTTTATCTTGGCTTTACCATTCTGTGACTTTGTGCAGTGAAAGAAAATGGGAACAAACATTGTTATGAGCATATACTCTTGCCCTTTAATAACCTGTTAGGTATGGTTCAGAAATACTCTGCAAATGAATGTATTCCTCATCTCCAGGAAGTTTGTGTCAACTCATTAAAAATGTATGTGTGTTACCTTTGGCATTAGCCTCTGCTTCATTGCTGTAATTGCAATAAAACCCATGATGAAGGGCTGAAAAGATGGTAAAAGTTTCCTTAAATGTTATGTGTTTGTTAGAACAAACTAACCTGCCAGGGACTTGTTACCACGTCCGGAGCTTACTCACAACAATATGTTTTCTCTCCTCTGAAAAGGAAATGAGATTGAGAAAATTTAATTATAACAAGACCTAAGTGCCCAACCCTGTTTCCACCAAGGCCAAAAAAGCAAAGCGCCATTGAAAAAGAGCAAAGGCCTGGAGCAAAATCCTGGTTGAGTTTGCCGTTAATGGGAAAGGTTTAGTGGGATAAGAATTTTGCTCCCAGGTATACAGGAAGACTTGACAATGGAAAAATATTCTCCTGTGGTTGTACAAAATCAGTATGCTTGTTATTACCTACCTCGGTGCTCATTCAGAAGACAATCATATTAAAATTATTTTTGAACTATATTTTTAAAAATGGCTTAAATCCATGCTTCAGTTAGGAGGGTGAGTCTTTTCTCCCTGTTGCAGCTCCATGCTGGAGTCCCAGGACATTAGGAAACACACAGGAGCCATTTTTCACATGTACTCAGGGGCTGCAGGAGAAATAATGCAGTTTAACACCATTTTAACTGCCATGGCTCCATCCTACAAAATCCTTGGATTTGTCATTTTATCAGGCACCAGCCTCTTTGGCAGAGAAAGCTAAATGTTTAAATAATAATAATAATAATAATAATGACTTGTTGTTGTTCTTGTTTAAACATTTAAGTCCTCAACCAAATGCAGCTTGGAAACAAAAACAGGTCCCCAACGTGGCATTAGAGGGCAAAATGATACGATCATAGTGCACGTCTATGAGGCAGCTTCTCATAGTCTTGGTTGAATGCTGTAGCACATGGTAGAAAATGCGGGAGACCAAAATTACAGATGGATTGTCTCAATCAAGAAAGCCATGGTCCTGAGTTTGCAAGATAATAGGGTAACTTGGAAGTCTCTCATTTATAGGACCATCATGTCAAAATTGATTTTCTGGCAAATAACAACAACAACAACAACAGGAATTGTGAGAGGTATGTCAAAGAATAGGACATTTCCCTATCTCAGTCCTGAACTGGGAAGCCATCTGTGTGAATTCAAATTCTAAGGAGTTTATCGCACATGCTTTTCAGCCCGATCCATGCACGAGACGGGATCGGGCTGGAGCAGGGAAAAACCGGTTTTACTGCATATGAAATTGCTGCTGCGCTGCCAGCCAACCAGCACCCATCCCCGTTCTGGCCTCTGCTGGGCAATTTTGGTATTACGGAAGCTTTCTGTAGTACCAAAATCGACAGGTGATGGTCGACCGGCAGCACAGCAGCAATTTCATGTGCAGTAAAACCCATTTTTCTCCATTCCAGCCTGATCCTGTCCTGTGCACAGATTGGGTTGAAAAGCATGTGCAATAAACTCCTAAGTGTTTTGTGTAGGGAGAAGATAGCATATAAACCTTCCCCACTTAGATCTATCTATCCAAGATCTAAGTATACACTTACCCCTCCATTTTCTCAGACTTGAAGTCCATGGTCTTGATTCTTCGCGGAGAGGTGAGTGCCATTAAAATGGTGCACGGACCCATGGCACGTGTGCACGGGAGCGTGCACCCATTCAAGCGAATAGGACTTGAATATTAGCAAGTTTCCATTTTCGTAGGGGGATCCAGAACAGATCTCCTGCGAAAATGGAGTGGCAAGTGTACTTTCATCCATTTTATGACACAGGTATGATCCCCAGAACTTTCCCTTTGAAAAATGGTGGGACTTGATAGTTTTGTCCAAATGAAGAAGTCTGTTTATAGAAGCATATAGAAATGATAAAATATCATTTCTTCTAGGAAAAGAGCTTCTTCAAAAAGAAAACAGGGTATCATTGCAGATGTAAATCACTCAGAAAATTGCTGCTCTCCTCCTTTCCCCAAATGAGAAGAAAGGCATTTTCCCCTTGATCTTCACATCTCTAGGTGCAATATACTTCTTTTGCAATATGTTTTATCAGAACTGCAAGTACTTTGTCAATATTTAGAATTAGCTGTCTGAAGAATATTTTCCAGTGAACATGTAAGTAGAGCTTTTAAGGTGAAGGCAGACGGCTCTGTATCTCTACAGCACAGGATTTATTGTCCATGAGCTTGACTGGCAAACTTCCTCCATTTGTTTCTGTAAAATTTCCACAAAAGCACAGACATTACATAATAGGTAAACACTGCAAGTCTTTTTTAGAGAGGCAGGCTTGTAGGTCAGAGGTTAACGTCTGGATGACAGTGAAGATACAGATAAGCACAGTAAGCAAAAAATAAAATAAAATAAATCCTCCCGCTGAATAGCCGATAGGCAGCCATTCTTTGCAATCTTGAATCTGTGGCTTCTCTTGAGGAATTTCCTTATTTATTTAACCTGTTTATTGACCAGGGGAATAATGGAGACGGATTATTTTACGATACTTGGAAATGGTGGAAGGGACTGTAAGAGAAAAAAATCTTATCTTAAGAAACAGCATTTGAATTGTGATTCAGAAATGGAGTGAAAACAATCTCCTTTCTACTTGATATCGAGAAGAGCATCACTGTGGGTACAAAGCAGACCTCATAGTTGGCAACTAGAAGGGCCAGTAATGAACAAAAAATAAGGCTGAAAGACAAAGTCCTTCTCCCTTCCTTCCCCTGCCCGCCTTTTCACCTTCCGATTTTGAGTAACTTTAAAAGCCAGTGCAATACATTCCTTGGACTGAGGTTAGAGGTTTCAGAAAGTGTGTATGCTTTTGACAGTTTCCAAACACCTTCTAAAAGCCAGCAGTGAAGAGATTAATTGAGGCTAAAAATGTGTTTTTATTTGGGATCAAGTATGATTTAGTGGTGAGGCAGGTGGTTATATGTAGACTACTAGTTGCCATTTACTGACATTCAAGTAAAAGTATAATATGTAGAGATGTAAAACATTGTCAAGACTTTTTGAAGTTTTTTTCTAGGGTTTTTGAGGAAAATAAAGGACAGATGAGCAAAAATAAATCTTTCAGAAAAATCAGGGGGAAATGCAATACTAGCATCCTTTAAGATTGAAAAATCATGTTACTTTCAAGAATATAAAATACGTTACAGATAACTTGATTTGGCTTAAATTTATCATGTTAGGTATATTATAATTTTCAGGTTTTTTAAAGATAATAATTACAAATTGAATTTCCTTCTTTGATTTTATATATATAATTACAAATTGAATTTCCTTCTTTGATTTTATATATATCTTTCAAATGGAGCCAAAAGATCTTGAACTGTAAGGATCACCTGAATTGTAAGAAACCTCTTTGGTTTTGCCAATTTATGAAAATCAGTTAAAAACAAAACAATAAGAACAGGTGAAATCATTTAATCAATAAAATAAATAAAATTGGGGGTTTTTTCTCCTCTAGTTTTCCATAGTGTCTAGCAGACATAAATTATTCATTCCCATAATAGAAACTGAGAAAAGGAAACCAGGGCCATGAATTACAATCTGATATTGTACACCAGTGCTCCTCTGGCTCTCTGGTGTAAGGGAAAGGACATTGTTTTTCCTAATTTGCCAGGGACCAGAATCATATCTGGTGGCGCAGTGGTTACATACCTGTACTACAGCCACTCCCTCATAGACCACAAGGTTGTGAGTTCAATGCTAGCCAGGGCTCAGGCTAGACTCAGGCCTGCATCCTTTCGAGGTTGCTAAAATGAGTACCCAACTGTTGGGGGGCAATGAGCTTACAGTTGTAAACCTCTTAGACATCCCATAGCATGATATGAAGTGGTATATAAATGAAGCTGCTTTGCTTTGCTTTGCCCATTGGCTAAAATTGTTATTTCTCTCTTGGGATCTCACTGTGGATTTACAGCAGATGGATTCCACACTGGCCCTGGTCTGTGAACCACAATTTTGAGTAGCACATACATTTATATAAAAGTCTACCTGCTAGTTTTAAAAATAATATGGGAAAGAAGTAAATATACAAACACTTTGTATATTTTTATATTCTGTGTGTGTGGTAATACCTGGACTATCGATCTTACCAGGGCTATCAACACAATCGCTCCCAAGTGTCTTTTCCAACCCGCTCCAAACCGTCAACCCTGGTTCACTGATGAACTTAGAAAGATGAAGTGGGTTGGACAATGACTAGAGTGCACCTGGCGGAAAACTCGACTCTTATTTGATAAGACTCATCATAGGAAATTGCTTTGTTCCTATCGAGAGGCAATACGTGCATCGCAGAAATCTTTCTCCTTTGCACGTATTGCGTCTGTGGAATCCCATCCAATAAGCTGTTTAGGGTGGTGAGGGAGCTGACACAGGTTCCTCCTGTGCAGAACCCTTTGCTTAACCTGACAACAGCCTGTTGTGACGTTTTTAACAACTATTTCGCAGATAAAATCTCTCAGATAAGAGCCGACATGGATGCTGGGATTACAACAGAATTGACTGATGAGGTGTCCAGTAAACCTGTTTTTGAGATTAAACTGGATCGGTTCGAGCCGGTGAGTACCGATGATGTGGACAAGATCCTTGGAAAAGTGAAGAAGACGACGTGCTCCCTCGATCCCTGCCCAACATGGCTGGTCATCCAGGGGTGTGATGCCTTGATGGCTTTTCTTAAAAGGGTCATCAATGCATCCCTTAGGGAAGGAATTGTTCCAACGTGCTTAAAGGAAGCAGTTGTTAGACCGCTTCTGAAGAAACCTTCCCTGAACCCCCTGGATCCACAAAATTATAGACTGTTTTCCCATCTGCCATTTTTTAGCAAGGTGATGGAGCGAGCCATCGCCTTTCAACTCCAAGCGATCTTGGATGAAACCGATTTTCTAGGTCCATTGCAAACCGGCTTCTGATCGGGATATGGGGTGGAGACTGCCATGGTTGCTCTGGCAGATGACCTGCACCGAAGCATGACCCAGTTGGTGCTTTTGGACCTCTCAGCGGCTTTTGATACAATAGACCATGATATCCTCTTGGAACGCCTGAGAGAGTTAAGAATGGGAGGCACTGTATTCCAGTGGTTCTGTTCCTTCCTCTCAGGCACATTCCAGAGGGTGTCACTCGGGAACAGCTGCTCTTCAAAAACAGAGCTTAAATGTGGCTTCCCTCAGGGGGGCATCCTGTCCCGATGCTGTTCAATATGTATATGAAGTCACTGGGGGAGATCATCCATAGACATGGGGCGGGGTGTTATCAATACGCTGATGACACCCAAATGTATTTCGCCATGTCTCGGTCAGCAGCCATGACAGCAGATGGCAATTCTTCCCTCAATCAATGTCGTGAGGTGGTAATGGATTGGATGAGGAAAAACCAACTCAAACTGAATCCAGACAAAATGGAGGTACTCACAGTAGGGTCTCCCAAACCAGACCTGGACATGGTCACACTCTCCGCTAAGGACTGTGTTCGCTATCTGGGGGGTGTTCATTCACATGACAGATCAGGTAAATGCAACAGGCAGGAGCTCCTGTTATCAGCTTCGGCTGATACGCCAGCTGCACCTTTTCCTGGAAGTAAGGGACCTAGAAACTGTAGTGCATGCACTGGTAACCTCACAATTCAATTTCTGCAATGCACTATACATGGGGCTACCCTTATACCTGGTCCGGAAACTACAATTAGTACTAAACATGGCAGCCAGGCTGATCACCAGAAAATCTAAGAGTGATCATATCACACCTGTTTTGAAATCTCTCCACTGGCTGCCTATTGATTTCCAAGCACAGTATAAGGTGTTGGTGATTACCTTTAAAGCCCTACATGGCTTGGTTCCAACCTATCTAGCGGATTGCCTTCTTCCATATAATCCTCAGGTTCTCTGGAATGAATTTACTGCAACCTATAAAAACTAGATTGGCGGTAACCTCCCAGAGGACATTTTCTGCTGCCGCTCCCAGATTGTGGAACGCCTTGCCAGAGGAGATCCGTCAAATAACCAGCTTGGACAGCCTTAAAAAAAGCTATCAAGACAGATCTTTTCCAGCAGGCCTTCCCAGAATAGATCACCCTACCTAACCTGTCCTCCCTCCTCACTAGATATCCTCTCCACACACTTACTGGTGTTCCAGAATGCTTGCTGTTTTAATCCATGTTTTTACTTTAGTATTTTATATTTTTTAAACAGGGGGGTTAATTGTTATGATTGTTAGTATGTTTAATATAGGGCAAGTTTTATTTAAATTCAATTTTATATTATGTGAGCCACCTTGATTGCTATGGCAGAAGGCAGGATATAAATTATTATTATTATTATTATTATTATTATTATTATTATCTTAACCATCATGCTGAAAGAAAATATTGCATTATCCTTTTGTTCCCATTTTTCTGGAAAAATATGGCTTTATGGGGAAAAACAGGGGGAATTGTTTTCTTTTCCTGAATTTTTCTAGGTCCTCCCCACCAAGCCGTCACATCCCTAGTGTTATATCCTAAGTAGGCTAAATTGCTACAATTCAACTTTTCCCTCCAAACTTCCCAACCTAAAATGTTACCTCAGCCTAAGTAAGTGAAATATTGGGCTATGAACATGTATAGGCATAAAAAATATCAAGAAGTGAATGGTAGTTAAGGAAATTAGAGAGTGAAGATTTTGTTTAAAGCAACCATCTGTAGGCAAAGTGCAATCCTAGGGTGATTAGAAAACCTCAGGGAGAGGCAACTTGCTTTTAAAACAAGTCTCAGAATCTCTCTTCACTGTTTAACATTTTTAAAAAGTGACTTTTGCAACCATAAATGCATTTTCTGGTGCTTCCATCCCTCCCTTGCCCCCATTTTCAGCACTTTGGGCAATCCATGTGGCCCTTGAGAGTTCCAGGTACAGACCAGCTGCTCATCTGTCAAGAACAGGGGTAGGCAACCTTTCCCCTTTAAGGGCCGAGGGACTTCAGCTCCCAGAATCCCAGGAGCTATTGGCCAACATGGCTGAGGCTTCTGGGAGCTGAAGTCCCTCGGCCCTTAAAGGGGAAAGGTTGCCTAACCCTGGTCAAGAAGAAGAAAAAGAGAAGAAAGATTTGGAGATCTTCAACGTGAAGAAAAATCACTGGGCTGATGGTCAAAGAGAAATAAATGTTTTTATGGTTGGGCAAAGTAGGTCTTTCCTGATGCCTAGCTCTTTGGCATTGCACAACAGAAAATATGTTTCCACCCTCCTTGTTTGCCACATGAAAGCAGTAACCCGGGATTAACACAGGAAACTGCCTTCCAAACTATATCTAGTGTGTAGCCAGATCACGACGCAATCTGTATTCATTGTGGATTTAAGGAAAGAGCTGTAGCTCAGAAGTAGAGCAGAGGCTCTTCCTGCCAAAAGAGCGAGAGAGAGAGAGAGAGAGAGATAGACCAGTTCAGTTCCTGGCATCCCCGGTAAAGGGTGACAAATGCTTTTGGAGATCCATTGTCAATTAGTATATAACACTGAACTAAATGGAACTGTGGTACAACACTGGAGAACGGCTCCCTAAGTTACTACTTTCTAAAAGGGTAATTGTTAATCTGTGTAGCACGAACAATGTGGAGAGTCCTGTGGCAAAATAAAAGGCAAATCCATTTGCTTGTATCAGGGGTGTTGCTATGGGGGTGGGGAAAATGAGAGCATGCCCCCCCAAAAATAAGAACCCCTCTTCCTTATTAAATTTTGCTTCAGCCCCCAAATTTCTAGCATTACAGATCATAGAATCATAGAATTGGAAGAGACCACAAGGGCCATCCAGTCCAGCTCCCCTGCCATGCAGGAATTCCCAATCAAAGCATCCCCGACAGATGGCCATCCAGGCTCTGCTTAAAGACCTCCAAGGAAGGAGACCCTACCACGCTCTGAAGAAGTGTGTTCCACTGTCAAATCGCCCTTACTGTCAGGAAGTTCCCCCTAATGTTGAGGTGGAATATCTTTTCCTGGAGCTTACATCCATTGTTTCGGGTCCTAGTCTCTGGAGCAGCAGAAAACAAGCTTGTTCCCTCCTCAATATGACATACCTTCAAATATTTAAACAAGGCTATCATATCACCTCTCAACCTTCTCTTCTCCAGGCTAAACATCCCCAGTTCCCTAAGTCGTTCCTCATAGGGCTTGGTTTCCAGACCCTTCACCATTTTAGTTGCCCTCCTTTGGACACGCTCCAGTTTCTCCACATCCTTTCTGAATTGTGGTGCCCAGAACTGGACACAGTATTCCAGGTGAGGAATGACCAAAGCAGAATAGAGAGGCACTATTACTTCTCTTGATCTAGACCAGGGGTAGGCAACCTTTCCCCTTTATGGCCAAGGGGCTTCAGCTCCCAGAATCCCAGGAACTATTGGTCAACATGGGACTATTGGCCAACATGACTGAGGCTTCTGGGAGCTGAAGTCCCTCAGCCCTTAAAGGGGAAAGGTTGCCTATCCCTGATCTAGACACTGTACTTCTACTGATGCAGCCTGAAATTGCATTGGCCTTTTTAGCTGCTGCATCGCACTGTTGACTCATGTTCAACTTGTGGTCCACCTGGATTCCTAGATCCCTTTTACACGTAGTCTTATTCAGCCAAGTGTCCCCCATCGTATATCTGTGCTTTTTGTTATTCCGCCCTAAGTGCAGTACCTTACATTTCTCCGTGTTGAATTTCATTTTGTTAGCTTTGGCCCAGATTTCTAGTCTGTTCAAGTCATTTTGAATTTTGATCCTGTCCTCTGGAGTATTAGCTACTCCTTCTAATTTGGTGTCATCTGCAAATTTGATAACTATGCCCCCAATACTGTCATCCAAGTCATTAATAAAGATGTTGAATAGCACTGGGCCCAAGACAAAACCCTGTGGCACCCCACTGATCACTTCTTTCCAGGTTGAAAAGGAGCCATTGTTGAGCACCCTTTGGGTTCGGCCAGTCAACCAATTACAAATCCATGTAACAGTTATTTTGTCTAGCCCACATTTTACCAACTTGTTTGCAAGAATGTCATGGGGAACCTTGTCACAGCATTCCCTTCATCTACCAAGCTGGTAATTTTATCAAAAAAAGAGATCAGATTTGTCTGGCATGACCTGATCAAGAGAGATTGAAATGGTTCACACCTAGAACTCTTCTATTTGTTGTGTTCACATTTCCTAAGTAATTTTGCCTCCCCCCCCTTTTTTTTTTAACTATGCCCAAACTCTACTTTTAAATGCTCATCTGAAATATTAAATGGCTGCAGTTCTAGACATTTGGGAACTGAAGAAAATTTCATAGGAGGGACAACATTCTTATTTGGGAGGTGCTCTCATCCGCTCCCCCGCCCCATAGTGACTCCTCTGGCTGACAATGGACTCTTGGTTAGTTCATCAGATGCATGAAGTGTTATCCAGAATTTCAGGGATGTCTCACAAACACATACATACATACATACATACACACATATACATGGTTAATGATGAAATTGTAGACTCCCTAATCTCGGTGTCTACAACCCAACTATGTTTTCTGTTATAAACTTGAAATTCTGGATAGCCTTCCATGCATTAGATCAAGTGGGCCATTGTCCATCAAATTTCATGCTTTAATAAACTTGTTCATCTTTAAGATGTGAGAGAATTCTTTGTTGTTTTTATATGCCTAATGTGCCAATACTTAATACACATGTGGCAACATTATGATAGTATGGTGAACATGGGTTCAAGCATGTGTGGGAGATTTGCCAAGGCCATTTGACAACCACTTCATTGGCTTATCTTCTTTGAGTGGATTGTTCAACCCATTCATGCCATGCTAGTTTTGTGGTATGAATGTGTATGTTTGTACTTCATAGGGCTGTTTAGAATCAGTGTTGTCTGAGATGTTAGCATTTTTCATTAAAATCTTTTAAAACAATGCCAGAGTTCAGAGGAGTTTTTAAGTTAAACTAATACTATTAAAGTGATGTTTGTATTGCACTATTTATCAGGAGAATTCTCTTTTAAGAATTAAGTAAAAAATACATTACTAAAAATTCAGAGTAATGATAGTAGTAAACCTCCTAATTTTTAATTTTAAGCCTTTAAAAGCCAACTCTTTGAAAACAGTATTTGCAGTACAGGCCTCATGTATTTATTTGTTGTCTATTAATTTAATGGGGGGATATGTGTTTGTGTTTAATTGTAATGTGTTATATTCATCACTTTGTATTGTTCTTAGCTCTGTGATGCACAGATTTACCCTTGTGCTAAGATCAGGCACACAGCAGTAATATATTTATATGAAAAAATTGAAGATGCAAGTGCAGAATCATGCTGAGTGTGTGACATTAAATGCTCACAGCAGAATTGTGAAATGCAAAGTGAGTGCTAATTAAACACTCCATATTATGAGATGCAAATACCTTGATCAGTACTTTTAATTGGAAGTGCATTTCACTGCAGTTGACCCTTTTTAGAAGTATGTACATTCAAGATAAAGCCCAGTAATGCAACAGTATTCCAAGTGGTTGCTAATTGGGTTTTTTTTTTATCTCAGTCTCCACCTTACTATTAAGAAGGTTCAGTCAAGGTTCATGATTTGAAACCAACCACAGTCTGTCTCCCATTGCAAGGGGAAAGCATCTGATTAGTAAATTCTGACTATAGAGCTTACACAGCTTGTCCCTTAATGCCACCACAAATGGAAGCTATAGAATACCATTGAATAAAAAACAGAGGTCTTCCCTATGCAACTTGCTGCTAAGTATTCACACTGACGGGTGGCAGTGGAGGAAAGATAAATCAGTTCTGGAAATACTTTCATAATCTCCCTGTAAATTGGGGGTGAGCATTTTCTTTGGGTCTTGGGGTTAAATTACCCCCCCCCTTCTCAAACCTGCTGGGAGGGATACCAAATTCACCCTCCCACCACCACAACCATTTTCAGTGTTAAGCAGGCTGTGTACAGTTAATGCACTTTTTTCAAAGGTCTCCTAGAACTGCTGCTTTCAACCAGGAGGAGCATGCTTTCTGCTGTCAGAGTGCTGCTGCATTAATCTATCCTGCAAGCCACATCTGAGCAGAAAGACAAATCGTATAGCTTACGCAGTGCATTCCTCTTGCTCCCAACAGCATACATCCATGTTTTTGTTGTCATTTTCTCTTCCAGTGAAAACTGATATTGTGCAGTTGGACAAATGGGAGAACAGCAATATACCTCAAGTTTTTATCAGGCAATCTTGGAGAAAACAGGAAAAGCATATTTGGGGAAAGGTATCAATTCTGGCAATAGAGGTGTAATGAGGCAATTTTGCACTGCATCACTGAGTTGATATTTCCATCGATGCATGCGCCGTTTCACTGTTTTAGTTAGGAAGCCAGGGCAGATTCATAAATGAATTGTTGAGGTACAATAGATAAAAACTACTCGTTCATGAAGAGAAAACACCCCGATATATGGTGTAAACAAGGAGCAGAGCATGACTGTTGTTATTGTTTTTAAGTTTGGGGGAGGTTGTGAAATTGGGAGTATTTAGTTTTTAAAAATCCTGTGCCCATGATCTACAAATGTGTTCAGTCTATAAATTAGTCTCCTAGATATATTTGCACCTCTTGCCTATTTCCTAGCTTAGATAGAAGACCCAAACCCACATCTATCGCTTGAAGGTGCTTGTCCTGTCTTTGCTGTTATGCAGGTGTCCTATAGCATTTGAAATGAGAATTATATACCTTTTTTTTTTCAAATGGGGTGTTGCCTTACCTGCAGAAACACATTATATTTTATCACCTGCCTTCCAAGAAAGGAGGCCAAAAAATAGCGACCTTTACTATTTCCACATTTCCTCTGCTACTGTTTATTTTCCTGTGTAATGTTTGAGTGAAATGTTTGCTTAATGCTGTGTGGACAACACATCTTCCCAAGACATCACTTAAGCATGGCTTGAAACAACTTTGTATGTGCTTTGTTGCCTTTTTTTTTTTTTTTTTGCAAATAAATGAAAGTTTCCCCTATTTAAGAGTAGGATGCTCCTATGAAATTCATGAGGAGAAACAAATGGCTTTTAAAGGATTTATTATGTTTACAGACCTGTTCATTTGTCAAAGTGACTCTGCTGGATAATTTACCCTCTTTCCGAATAGGGATGGGAGGAACTGAACAAAGTCACTTTATTGCTCGCAAGAGCTTTGATTTCCCTGCAAATGCCCTGTGCGAAAAAAAGAGCCTGGTTTTTGTTTGGTTTCCTTAATTATGTGTTTTTTAAAATACAAAAATATTAAAAGCTGTCAGTTTTCTTTCCACCATAAATATTATTCATGAAGCGTGAATGCTTTGATAATGAAACGGTTCATAATTTCCAAGAAATACGAAGCACAGTTTGGGGGTTTCTAACATCCTTCCTGAAGCTGTCACTTGGAGGAGAGCTCACTTGGAGTGACTCACATAGTGTGTCCATAAGAGGCAGGAAGGAAAGAGAGAGAGAGATTGAGAAGATAGTGAAAAATCCCATATGCACAAATTTGTTGTTATGTCTTGTTCCAATTTATGGCAACCCTAAGGCGAACTGATCATGAAGCTTTCTTGGAGAGATTTCTTCAGAGGGAGGTGTCATTGCCTTCCTTGAGGCTGAGAGAGTTTGACTAGCCCAAGGACACCCAGTGAGTTTCCATGGCTGGTGGGGGGATTCAGACCCTGGTCTCCTGGAGTTCCAGTCCAACACTCAGACCACTATACCACACTGGCTTTCGTTATGCACAAAACACTTTAATTTCTCTTTACAGTGAAAGATGGTATTAGGTTCAGTGAAGATGTTATTCCCCAGCTTCAGCTGGCATTTAAAAAAAAAAAGCTCTTTCTTATGTTAGCAGGGTGATTAGATGTTGTCCTTTTCCAGGACATATCCTACATTTCAACCTTCTGTCCAGGAAGAATTCCAAAATGACCTCCATTTTGAGCATGGCTAAGAAGCCCATCGAGTCACACCACATTTGCTGGTCCCCTTCGAAAAATTAATCTAGTTAGCAGCCTGTCCTCACTGCAAATAGGGGGACTGGATGGATCCTTCCTTCCTTCCTTCCTTTTTTTTTTCCTAGGAACAGCAGCAGTTAAGACTTACTCAAGTAAACGTGTACCATATTCTGTATTGAGACTTGCTCCCCAAAAGGGAGGGAAAAGGACAACAGAGTGGTATTAGACATTGGGTTGCTTGAGGACACAATGAAAATATTGAGAGGGTTTTTTTTCCTTAATTTCAGAACAACGGACAAATCAAAGGAATAATTTAAATGCAGATTTTAGTCAAGGGTTTGCTTCTAGTAAAGTACAGTTTTAAGCCTTTGTCGTGCACAGGGTCCCACATGCAAATTGCAAGCCAACAAAGCAGTTTAATGCAGATAAGTTCATAAAAAATATGGTTGAGTCTATAATTAAATACAGTATATGTAATATAAAGGTAAAGATGTTCCCTGTTGACAAGGTTGTCAAGTCGTGTCCGACTGTAGGGGGCGGTGCTCATCTCTGTTACTAAGCCGAAGAGCCAGCATTGCCAGAGACTACTCTGTGATCATATGGCCAGCATGATTGTACAGAATGCTGTTTACCTTCCCACCAAAGTGGTACCTATTTATCTACTTGCATTTGCCTGCTTTCGAACTGCTAGATTGGTAGAAGCTGGAACTAGTGACAGGAGCTCACCCCATCATGCAGCACCCGGGCCTCAAACTGCCAACCTGCCAATCTTGAAATCAACAGAGTCAGTGTCTTAACCACTTGAGCCACTGCATCTATAATATAGCTGTGAAGAAATCATAAGAAATGAATTTATATTTATATTAGTGGTTTTAGCTTTTATTTTGTAATGTCCTACATCCAGTGCCTTGTCCTTCTTTGTGGTTAGGACATCTGGTCACTCTGCATGGAAACAATTTAAAAATATGCTAGTGTCCATGCTGGTCTCCATTATAAGTCTCCATAATGGCATGAAGTGCCCCCTGCTGGCATGGGAGCACTTTACATCACGGTGAACTTCCTGCACCCACAGGACACATGCAGTCAGCCTTCCAAGACCATTTTTTGCAGTCTCTACTCTGCCTAAAAAATTGTAGCACTGAATTTCTGTTGAGTGCCTTCAATTGCTTCCAGTTTATGGCAACCATAAGGCAAATCTGTCATGGGTTTTCTTGGCAAAATTTGTCCAGAGGGAGTTTGCTGTTACCTTCCGCTGAGGCTCAGAAAGTGGGACTTGACCAAGGTCACCCCATGGGTTTTCATGGTCAAGTGGTGATTCAAACCTTGGTTTTCTGAAGTCCTAGGGCTTGTCTCCAATATTAAAATACTCCTCATTCCAGTCAAATAGAATGTGATCTACCCACACACAAATTGCAGAAGTTAGACTTTTTGTCTGGGGGGAATCCTTAAACTCCACAGAAAAGGTCTTTGTGGTTTTTACCAAAGTATCTGTGGATATCCATAGAAATGTGCATTATCGCACATCTGGCCATCCGTCTGCCTCACATGGATTTGAATGGCTGTGCATTTTTGGCAGAGGGAGGGAGAATAGATGTGAATTTGCACAGGAAAGTGAAAACAATTAACTGTTGGTGGGAATGTGCAAAAACCACAGCAATTTGCATAATATACTTATATGTAGACTAGCCCCTAGTTCACCACTCAAACCACAATACCACATTGCCTCCATTATACACTAATGTTCTTGTTATTTTGTACTTTCAAGTTGTTTCCAACTTATGGTAACCCTAAGGTGAACCTGTCATATGGTTTTCTTGGCACGTTTCTTCAGAGGTGGGTTGCCAATGCCATTCTCTAAGGCTGAGAGAGTGTGACTTGTCCAGCGTCACCTAGTGAGTTTCATGGTGGAGTTGGAATTTGAACCTTGTTTTACAGAGTCCTAGTCCAGCATCAAACCGCTACACCACATTGGCTTGCTTCTGTTAAATAGGTGATCCCACCACATGCCCAAGCAGTCTCTTGGGGCAATTTTTTATGGTGTTAGGGATGCGTTACCTTTTTGTTTTTGTTTCAGCATGTCTAAGACAAAGTCCTGCTGAACAGATTTATGATTATGCAGAGACTCCACAGAGCAGCAAAATGCCTCTGTCCAGCCCACAATGACTTCAGTTTTCAAATATTTGCTTAATGTTAATACACTATTTAGTGTACAATCAAAAGTATGGAGAGGCAGCATGGTGTAGTGGTTTGAGTGCTGAGTTACAACTCTGGAGACTAGGGTTTGATTCCCCGCTCATCAATGAAACCCATTGGGTGACCTTGGACAAGTCACATGCTCTCAGCCTCAGGGGAAGGCAGTGGCAAACCTCTGAACAAATCTTGCCAAGGAAACAGCATGATTTTTGAGAGCCAGCCTGGTGTGTAGTAGTTTGAATGTTGAACTATGACTCTGGAAGCTAGGGTTCAAATCCCTCTGAAGCGTAAAAAACCCACTGGGGGATTGTGGGCAAGACACACTCTCTCAGCCTCAGAGGGTGACAATGGCAAACCCCCTCTAAAGAAACGTACCAAGAAAATCCTATGATAGGTTGTGATAAGTCAAAAATGACTTGGGGACACACAACAACAACAACATGGAAATCTTAACAGAAGCATGCACTGGTTTTAACATTGCTGGGTTTTTCAGATCCACTGCAGTTGAAAAAATGAACTCTCTGCTTGGGCCTTTCTTCACCCAAATTAAAGATTAGGGGCTAGCATAAGTGGCCATTTCAAAGGAGGACAAGTATCCAGAAATGCTCAAATGTGAGAGGGAGAAGAGTTCCAGTAAGGTCCTGTTCACCATTACTACTGCTGTAATGGATACAAAGAAGGCCTCTCTTCCCGCATCTTCATTTCCTGTCCAGAGAACGAACAAAACAGAAGAGCAATAAGAGATGTCTGACCTGTGATGTTGTGGCTTGATCCTTCCCCTTCCTGCTGCTCTGGGGCTGTGTGATGACGCAGGTGAAGCTTTGCAGGTGAAGCGTAAGGAGCCAGGAGGACCAAAGCCTCCTATAAAAAGAAAAAAGAGGGATTGGAGAGCCTACCAGAAACTACTGTGTAGTAGAGGGAGTACCTTTTCCTCTGCCTCTAGTTTCCATATCTGTAAGTCATAAAAAAAAAAAAGAAAACACTGAAGGACTGGTGGCATTTCACTCTTCTTTTCAGCTGTCATTTCTGCATGATCATTATTTTCTTTCTAGGAACCAGTTCTTTCTCCTTCCAGGATATTCTTAACGTAGAAGCTTATTGCATTGTTAAATAAAGCGACTTACCTGATCCGGCTTAAAATTTAAATTGGGTGGCATCCTGATATTATTACAAGGATTTAGCTGAATTTGCTACCCGATTGCAGCCCAGATTCACCCCCGCTCCCAGGGCCACTCCAGCATCCATTTTCTCAAGCCAGAAAACTCCCGGTTTTGAAAAGAACTGGACTGAGCAGCCCTGGGAGCGGGGATGAACCTGGGCTGCATTCGGGCAGCAAATTCAGCTAAATCCTTGTAATAATATCAGGATGCCGCCCAATTTAAATTTTAAGCCGGATCAAGTAAGTCGCTTTATTTAACAATGAGATAAGCTCATTAGTGTTTGCCTGTTGTGTGCCATGCTCATAACTTTTTGAATCAACCCAGCAATAAAACATGGTAGATTATATGTACCGTAGTCTGTTTATGCAAGGGATGGAGAACCTGGGTCCTCCCTAGATGTTGATGGGCTACAACTGTCATAAGCCCCAGCTAGCATGGTCACTCATCATGAATGCTGGGAATTGCAGTCCACTGACACCTAGAGCCATAAGTTCCCAACCCTTGGTCTACACAAGAAAGACAACTTAAAGAAATCTGGACCTAGGTGATTTTAAATAACAATATAAGGAAATCAATAACAATGGCTGCATCTGCACTGCAGAAATAATCCAGTTTGACACCATTTTAACTGCCATTGATGTTAGGATTTCTGGGAATTGTTGTTTGTTATAGCACCAGATCTTTCTGACAGAGAAGGCTAAATGTCTCTGAAAACTGTTGTTGTTAGCTGCTCTCAAGTCAAGTTTGACTCATGGCAACCCTGTATATGAGACATCTATCTCCAAGCCCCTCAAGCCTCAAAATCCCATAGCACTGAGCCATGTCAGGTGTCAAACTGGATTATTCCTGCAGTGTGGATGGAGCCTACTTTAGAAATATTCAGTATATTTCAACATATAGTCATATCCTCAAAATATATTCAGTATATTTCAACATACAGTCATATCCTCAAAAGATCAGAAGACCATGCTTGCGCAAAGCAAAGATACTTTACAGTTGTTTTGTGCAGCTCTTTCATTTTCTACATCCTTTCTATCAGAGATGAGCAGGAAGTAAATCTGCATCTATTGCAGATTGATGATCTATTGATGATCAAGAATGTTGGAGTCCCAGCTGTTTTAAAATAACATTAACAAAATGATTCCTCCCAATTATATTGCTGAACTAAAGGCTTTTGGTAACCCAGACTAGGGTAACAAACCTTTTTGTGTATGAAAAAAAATACGTTCCTTTCAGTTCTGTTAACTGTACCAAATTTCTGGCCTCAGAATTCTTGAACTCTATTTCTTCTGCATTGGTCTGCAGATCTGGGACTTCTAGTATAAAACAAAGTAGGTCGCACAAGCCTGGAGTCTATCCATCCCTAGACAGATGAGCAAACTGTCAAGTGTGTGTGTATATAATCCGTAGGGATGTTTCAGAAGATGCAGAAAGCTAGAACTATCCCTCTGATCATCTTTGTTGGAAAAAGAAATGTGGTGTGTGTGTGCATGCACGCACGCACATGCACATATTGTTTTTCTTTCTTTTTTCATTTTTAAACAATTTCCTCAAATGCTTGGCTAACCAAGTGGAAAGCAACCTAACTTGGAACTTCTGTATTGTTCCATAGCTGTGACATCATTTTGTATCTATGTTTTATGTCACAGAGGACCCCAGATGCTTGGCTTAGTCTGTATGTACAATATTGTTTGTTTGTTTGTTTGTTTGTTTACAATGCTGTTTCCTACATTTGTGGTTTTGTATGTGTGTGTGCACGCATTTAACAAGAGGGACCTTGGTATCTCACTTTACCTTATCTTTTTGTCTCCCTAACGTAGGGCTCATATCCACTTCTACATTTAACTGAGTTGAGCCTCTCATGCTGAATTCTCCTGTATTCCTAAATTGGTTTGACATGTGTAGACCACATTTCTTTGGATTTCTTTTTCTTTTCCTGATAAGTTTTCATACTTTCAGTACACATAGCTGCAAGCAATACATTATGACTGTTCAACTTCCAATGAGAGTTTTCAGTTAACTTCTTCACTAACACAATTTTCTCTGCTGCAAGCCAGCAACCAGGTGGTGTTTGGATGCTGTAGGGAATCAAGTGAAAAAGCTAACGGCTTCCAAAAACAATGTGTGCTGTAGCTGATAGAAATATGGATTGTGCAGGAGAGGTTCAGTTTTTGGATGAAATTCCCTCACTAGATGGAATGAAAGTTACCTTCTCCCAGAGAAAGAAAAATGACAGTTGTTCACTTGCACAAATTCCTTAAACGTATGCAAATTGAAACTGTTCACCGGCAGATCTCAATTTTTTAAAAGGATGTGGCCCTAGGGGAAATAATAATAATAATAATAATAATAATAATAATAATAATTTTTTATTTATAACCCGCCCCTCTGCTCAGCAATCAGGGCGGCATACAACAATTTAAAAAAGGCAACAGTTAAAACATTCATTTATCCCGCACCCCAACCTTCAAAATGATTTGAAATGTAATGGATTGGTTGTTTTTGTTCTTTGAATGACAATTTTTTTAAAAAAAAAATCTGCTAGTCCATCAATGTCTCTCCATTAGTTCATATGCAGTCTTACCAGAGATATGCCAGCTGAGCATTTATAATGCTAAATCTTGATACAGCCAGATAACTCTTGAGTAGCCTTCCAACTAGTATTCTTCAACTGTTCTGGACTACAGATCTAATCATCATCCATAGATGATGGGCCAATAACGTCTAAAATCCACAAAACAGTGATATATTGGGCCAACCAAAATGCACAAAATACATGTTGCAAGTTTTCGAAGCTCCACTGGCTTCTTCACCAGGCAAAGATGTTAAAAAGGGGGGGAAATATGATGTTAGTCACAAGCCTGCATTTTGTGGCTATTCTTGGTTCTGGTGTTATTGAAGGGTCATTCATGCAAGCGGGCCCCTCCTCCTTCTGGCCTTGTGGGTAATCCAGGAAATAATTTTTAAATTCCCTTAGCAAGACAAAAAGAGATGCTCCTCTTGAGATCCAAGTTGCTTCTGTCCTTTGTAAAGCTACATGCTACAAGCTGTAGATGACAGGGATTGCAGTCCAAAACATCTGCAGGGTGCCAGGTTGAGGAACACTGTATTAGATTCTTGTTGCTTCAAAGCAAAGGTCACCTTTTGTTTAATATTTTTGTTCAGTTTTGCCTCTCTTCTTTATTCTGTAGCCTGAGTGTACAATTGGTTTTGAACTTATGGACTATACATGTAGTAAGTATTTGTGTCTGACAATTGGTGACTAACTGAATAGGTGTCAAATAGCTCCAAAGACTGGAAAAAGCTTGATTGATTTTGGTCATTAAACTTGAAGCAGGGAGGAGAAAGGGGGATCTAATAATTTAGCTGATGTGGATATTAAACTTTGGCTCTGACACTTTTGGTTAAAGAGCTACCAGTGATATAAAGCCCTCTTTTCTTCTAGTGGGTCTTGATTTTGAGTTCCACCAACGTTTTGCCACTACAAATTAAATCAAGTAGGCTTGGGCACAGTTTGGCTTGTGACAAAACTGACACCGATGCTTAATCACAGCAAAAACTTAGGAAGAAAGAGGAGAGGTGGAGAAGAGGAGGAAAGAAAGGGTGGGAGATAGCAGTCCTGCCTTCCAGGTCAGACAAGATCATAGCATTTTCTCCACAGCTAGATGCACCAGGTGCATCTAAGAACAAATGAGAGCCTTCACAAAAGTATATTATGGTTGAAAATAATAATGACTTAAATCCAGTTTTTAATCCTAATTAGAAGAGACCCATTTAATCAATGGAACTTATATGTGTGTTGATTTGTTGTTATTGTTGTCTTGTGCCTTCAAGTCGTTTTCTGACTTACTAAGGTGAACCTACCATGGATTTTCTTGGCAAGTTTTTTCAGAGGTTTGTCATTGCTATCCTCTGAGGATGAGAGAGTGTGAGTTCCTCAAGGTCATCAAGTGGGTTTACATAGCCGAGCAGGGATTTGAAGCCTGGTCTCCAGAGTTATAGTCCAGTGCTCAAACCACTATACCAGGGGTAGGCAACCTTTCCCCTTTAAGGGTCGAGGGACTTCAGCTCCCAGAAGCCTCAGCCATGTTGGCCAATAGTCCCATGCTGACCAATAGCTCCTGGGATTCTGGGAGCTGAAGTCCCTCGGCCCTTAAAGGGGAAAGGTTGCCTACCCCTGCACTATACCATGCTGGCTTAGTTGATTTACTAAGTTCTTATTACTTCCAAAGGTCTACTCTAGTTAAGAGTAACAATCGGATTTAGGTCAATATCCACAACACTCATGGGGTGCAAAAGGCCACATGGTCACTGTTCCAGAGCAAAAACAAAGGAGGATACACACAATGTACTCATCCTATGGCAGGGGTAGGCAACCTTTCCCCTTTAAGGGCCGAGGGACTTCAGCTCCCAGAAGCCTCAGCCATGTTGGCTAATAGTCCCATGTTGGTCAATAGCTCCTGGGATTCTGGGAGCTGAAGTCCTTGGCACTTAAAGGGGAAAGGTTGCCTACCCCTGTCCTATGGAGTATATCACATAGGAAAAATTGGAAGTTTAAACGGGTAAGAACCTGCAATTATCCAGCATATTAGGCACAATTGCTCAGATGTTTTTCACACAATGTTGTACACAAACTACATAGACTCTGGCAAAAAAGTGGCATGAACCAGCAAATCGCCACTTTAGGGAAAATATTGTGAATCCATTTCTGTTTCATTCACGATATCGCTTTTTTGCACAATTGCTATAGTGTGAAAGCTATTTGTGGGATTCTTCCCATTTTTGTACTTGTTGCCTGATTTCCTATGGTTCTTGGGGCAAATTTCCAGGACTGCTTTGCTGTGCCGAGAGGGATGCAGCCTTTTATACTTCAGCTAGGGCTCTTAAAGGAACAGCTGCTGAGGCAAAGGCAGGGACACACAGAGAAAAAGCTTGCTTCTCCCTCATGCACCTCTCTCTATGTGAATGTCTTTCCTCTACCAGCCTTCCCCATTAGCCGGGCTCTTAAAGGAACAGCTGCTGAGGGAAGGCAGGAATGCAGCGAGAGCGAGAGAGAAGTTTTTTCTAGCTTTCCTACTCCTTTTGGGTAATGTTTTGTTCTTTTTACTTAGGTTGGATACCATTTCTTGGAAAGTAAGGGTCAGTAAAGTACATTTTTATAAAGAAAATTGTGTAAATAAAATTGCTTATTTCTCTGGGTGATTTCTGGTGATGCAACTACTTCTTCTGTGCACATGCACAAAAATGTTATTTCCAAACCATCAAAGAGATTTGTCCTCATCTGTATGAAAACCAAATGTGCTTTCTACCCACTTTCTTGCATTAGTAATGAGCTTTTAACGTGTTATTGTGCTCTGCATGTGAAAATTATTCACACATTTGCACACTTCTCTGGGATGCGGATGCTTTAATCATTTTTGGGATGGAAGCACATAGGTCCCTGGTGATAAACTTTCTCTTGTTTTAAAGGTTTGAAAGAGACAGCTGTTGTTTCATCAGGGAGTCCCATTTAACCCTGATACACAGAGCTACCAAGAGTGGGTTTGGACCCTAGTTAAAAATTTGTTCAGGCCCAGGAAGTTTGCTCATCCCCTCAAAGTCTCCTAAATCTTAAGGGGGAGAGGGGAAACAACCACAACCAGCACACCTCTTTGTAACACAGATTTTTGTATATCATCATTATATTCTTTGATATTCATCAGTTTTACAATGGGTATCAAAACCAAGTGACAATGATATTCCCAAGGATGACAAAAAAACAAAAACAAACATGCAACACAGACTTCCAGACTTATGGGCCCTGGTAATTTGCACTAGTTCCCCACCTCACTGTCAGCCCTGTTGGTACCCTATATCATCTTTTGGAATTACAGTCAGCCCTCCATATCCACAGACTTTTTGTCCATGGATTCAAGCATCCACAGATTGAATATTCTGAAAAATATCCATTCCAAAAAGCAACCTACATTTTTCCATTCATATGTAAGGGACGCCATTTTACTATGCCATTGTATTTAGTGGGATTTGAGTATCCAAGGATTTTGGTATCCACTGGGGATCCTGGAACCAAACCCCTGCAGATACCAAGGGCCCACTGTACCTCAAACTGCCTTTTTTCTGCTGCTGCATTTTTTCTGCTGCTGCATTTCTGGCTTGTGTTAGGTTGTTGGTTAGGTTGTTGGTTGTTGTGTTAGGTTACACTGCTGCAATGTGCTTCAGGAGCTGTGTTTTTTGGTGCCTTGATGCATATGTTTGTGTTAAAATTATATAGTGTAACTGTTGGAATTAGTTTCCCAGGGTGTTAGCTCTTTTGGGAAACAACATGAAAGCTAAACCTGTTCCAGGGGTAGGCAACCTTTCCCCTTTAAGGGCCGAGGGACTTCAGCTCCCAGAAGCCTCAGCCATGTTGGCCAATAGTCCCATGTTGGCCAATAGCTCCTGGGATTCTGGGAGCTGAAGTCCCTCGGCCCTTAAAGGGGAAAGATTGCCTACCCCTGTGTTAGGCAATAGCCTTCTTCTAGCAGAATGACCAAGGAAAACATGCCTTAATCTCATGTTGGTTCCCTGAAGTGAAACTGATTAATATCAACAAGGCAGGTAATTACAAACTTAGAAAAACATAGAAAACATGCCTCTGAAGAAGTAGGCTCAAGTATACGAAAGCTCAAGCTATCAACTTCTTTCTTTAGTCTTAAAGGTTCTACAAGGTCCCTTTGAACACAAACTTAGAAAAAGTTTACTAATAGGTTTTACAATTACCTATGGCAATTTGGTGTAGTGGTTTGAGTGTTGAACTAAGATTCTGGATTACAGGGTTCAATTCACAGCTCACCCATGAAACCCACTGGGTGAGCTTGGGCAAATCATATCCTCTCATCCGCAGAGGAAGGCAATTGCAAATCCTTTCTGAACAAATCTTGCCAAGGAAACCCCATGATAAGGTCATCAGAGGCAGGAAATGACTTGGAGGTACACAACAAGAACAACAATGCATGAAGAGCCTATGTCCTGAGTAGCTAATGAAATTAGGTAAAGGGGAAATCTTCATTCTTACAAATCACTATCTTGTTGATGGAGAAGGGGAAACATTGCTGATTTTGAGGAGAGGAAGTGAAATAGGAAAAGAAAAGAGAGTATCAAAACTGATAAGGGGGGGGAAGTCTTTATAGGACAAATAACCCTAGGAATTTTCCTGGGGTCACGTGGTCCAGTTACTTGGTAACATAAAAGGTATGTATAGCCATGCATTTCAATGGACAGGAAAATCAAAGGGGGAGACTTCAGATGAGAAAAAACAGAAGGGTTTCACATGCAGGATATTTTGTCCTATCTAAACCCCAATTGCTCTAACACCAAAAGAGGGGGTGAGATAAAATGCTGGATTTTATTCAATAGTAACTTTTTTTTTTTTAAATGAGCTATGTGGTTGTCAGGTTTAAAAGAAATAAATGAACTAAAAGAGCAACTGTGATGGAAGTCAGCTGAGGATGGAATAGATTTGGAGGCAGATGTACTGCTTTCTTAGCAAAGAGGAGCTGTGCCTATAAGGCAGGCTATAGGGGTAGATCTACAGCCAGTGGTAGGTCCCTACACCAGGTGCTTTGGGATGGGGAAAAGGCAGAACCAAAGCTCCTAGGTCCCTGGAGTCTGAACACTAAACCTATGAGCTGACATAGGTATATGTATTCCCTCCCATTGGCAGCTGTGAAAGCAGCTTTAAACCAGACAGGAAATGCTTGTTTTAAATATTTCTCATTAATTGTTACCATCATTCCCCCCCCCCAAAAAAAAACCACATAAAACTTTGAAACAAGCCTTTTACATTTTTTGATCTTACTGTGTATACTCATGTAAAGGTCTAGACATTTTAGTCAAAAAATTGACCCCAAAAAACTGAGTTGAGTTATCTACAGGTCAGGTTTTTGAATGCCTGTGTTGGAAAAGCACAGTTATGCTGCCAGAATTTTGTAAGTTCTTTGGCATAATTTTCCATAGCTTCGTCCTTTACATCCTTTGTTACATGACAATACATTTTACCCTCAATTTTTCACAAGTTCAACCTAGACAATGAAGAAATAGAAATAGTAAAAGAATTCCCATACCTGGGATCAAACATTGATAGAAATGGGGACTGCAGTCAGGAAATCAGAAGAAGATTAGGCCATTGCAGACGGTGCAAAGCGCCGTCTTGGAGTCAAGGAAGGGGAGGAGCAGCATCACGCCAAACACCCCAACCCCTTACCAAGGATGTCATTGGAGCGCCCGCCATTCCACACGGCGGGCACTCCGATGATGTCCTTCTGGCTCAGCATCCAGACACGCTGAGCCGGAAGAGACGCCGAAGAGGCGCGCTCCTTCCAGAACCGGAAAAGGAGTGGATTTGGGCTGAGGCATGGGGCAGCCTTGGCCCCAATCCGTGGCTTCTCGGGGCAGCCCATGGCCACCCATCTGCAGAGGCCCTAAGAATGGGGAGGGTGGCTATGAAAGAACTAGAAAAGATTCTAAAATGCAAAGATATACAACTCAGCACAAAAGTTAGAATCATACAAGCCATCATATTCCCCATTACCATGTATGGATTTGAGAGCTGGACAGTTAAGAAAGATGATAGAATGAAAATCAATTCATTTGAGATGTGATGCTGGAGAAGAGTGCTGAGGATCCCATACACAGCCAAAAGGACAAACAAATGGACAAAAAGAAGAAGGGACAGATGCTTAATACCTGTCCCTTCTTCAGTTGTCTCTGTCTCCCAGGATAACTTGGAGAGCGTACCAACCATTCCACCAACCCTCAACCTGCTCCTCTGCAATGCCAGGTCGGTCAGGAATAAAACACACATCATCCATGACCTTCTAGTGGATGAGGCGGCCGACCTGGCATGCTTTACTGAGACCTGGCTGGGGGATGCCAGCTCCGTGACATGGGTGCAGGCTCTCCCAGCTGGGTACTCAGTCATTGAGCAGGTGAGGGAAAGTGGGCGGGGGGGCGGCATAGCCCTTGTCCACAGGAACACCTTAACCCTGATCAGAAAGCCTATCCGGAAAACGACCTACACCGAGTGTATGTACCTTAGCCTGAAGACCAGGGATAGTTTGGGGATTCTGTTGGTATACCGGCCACCCCGTTGCTTAACAGACTCCCTAACCAAGCTGACCGTCCTGGTTTCTGAGTTGCTGCTGGAATCGCCCAGACTTTCGGTTCTGGGCGATTTCAACATCCCACTCGAAACCAGTTTACAAGATCTAACTGGCGTGGCTCGGGAGTTCATGGATACCATGACAAACATGGGCCTATCCCAATTGGATGACGGGCCCACACACTGTGCTGGTCATACACTCGATGCGGTCTTTAGTACGGAGCAGGAGTATCCGTGGGCGGAAATTAAGAAAATTTCTGCATTATCATGGACGGATCACTTTCTGATCAAGATGGAACTAAGGGCTACTGTTCACCCCCCCGGGGGTGGCGGACCCATTAGAATGGTCCGCCCTCGAAGGCTGATGGAACCAATTGGTTTCCAGAAAGCCTTAGAGGGTTTAATGGTTGGCAACGCCGGTGACTCTGTCGAAGCCTTGATGAACACTTGGAACACCAATCTCACCAGGGCTATTGACACAATCGCTCCTAAGCGTCCTTTCCGGCCCGCTTCAAACCGCAGGCCCTGGTATACTGAGGAGCTTAGGGGAATGAAGCGAGCCGGACAATGACTAGAGCGCGAATGGCGGAGAACTCGTCTCTCATCCGACAGAACTCGCCTTAGGAAGCATTTTGACTCCTATAGGGAGGCTTTACGTGCAGCACAGAGATCCTTCTGTTCTGCACGTATTGCGTCTGCAGAGTCCCGCCCGGCAGAGCTGTTCAGGGTGGTGGGAGAGTTGGCAAAGGTTCCCCCTGCGCCAAACCCCCTGCTCAACCCCACAACAGCCTGCTGTGAGGCATTTAACATCTACTTTGCAGATAAAATCTCTCGGATCAGAGCCGACTTGGACGCCATTGTTTTGACAGAATCCGCAGGTGAGGTATCCAGGAGCTCCGTTGGTGGCACTGTACTGGATCATTTTCAATCTGTGAGTACCGATGATGTGGACAAGCTACTTGGTAGGATGAGGAAGACGACTTGCCCCCTCGATCCTTGTCCATCTTGGCTGGTTGCCCAGGGAGGTGGCGCGCTGAAGGTGTTCCTTCGGGACACAATCAACGCGTCACTCGGAGGGCATTGTTCCATCTTGTCTAAAGGAGGCGGCGGTTAGGCCGCTCCTGAAAAAGCCTTCCCTGGACCCCCTGGATAAGAACAGTTATTGACCAGTATCTCTGCTCCCTTTTTTGAGCAAGGTGATTGAGAGGGCAGTTGCTTCCCAACTCCAAGCAGTCTTGGATGAAACCGATTATCTTGATCCATTTCAAACCGGCTTCAGGACAAGATTTGGAGCGGAGACTGCCATGGTTGCTCTGACCGATGACCTCTGCTTGGGCATCGACAGGGGTAGTGTGACCCTGCTGGTGCTCTTGGACCTCTCAGCGGCCTTTGATACAATAGACCACTCCATCCTCTTGGATCGCCTAAGAGGGCTGGGAATTGGAGGCACTGCTCTGCAGTGGTTCCGTTCCTTCCTCTCTGTAGATCCCAGAGGGTGAGGCTCGGGGACAGTTGCTCTTCCAAAATTGAGCTGAATTGTGATGTCCCTCAGGGCGCCATCCTGTCCCCGATGCTATTTAATATCTATATGAAGCCGCTGGGTGAGATCATCCGGAGGCATGGAGCGCGGTGTCTTCAGTACGCTGATGACACCCAGATATACTTCTCCATGACCAGATCATCGTCTCAGATTTCAGATGGCGTCTCCCCTCTCAGTGACTGTCTCAGAGCGGTAATGGATTGGATGAGGAAAAACAGATTGAAGTTGAATCCAGACAAAACGGAGGTACTCACGGTTACAGGCCCGAAACCAGATTTGGGAATACAGTCTCCAGTCCTGGATGGAGTCACACTCTCCTCTAAGGACTGTGTTCGCAGTCTGGCAGTTCTCCTAAATTCGTCGCTTCACATGACTAGTCAGGTGAATGCGGCGGTCAGGAGTGCCTGTTATCAGCTTCAGCTGATACGCCAACTGCGCCCTTATCTGGACATGAGGGATCTGGAAACTGTGGTACATGCCCTGGTAACCTCACGCTTGGACTACTGTAACGCGCTCTACATGGGGCTACCCTTGTGCCTAACCCGGAAACTACAACTGGTACAAAATATGGCAGCCAGGCTAATTACTGGAACATCAAGGAGGGAGCACATAACACCTGTGCTCAAATCCCTCCACTGGCTGCCGATTAGTTTCCGGGCACAGTACAAGGTGTTGGTTTTGACCTTTAAAGCCCTACATGGCTTAGGTCCATCTTATCTTAGGGACCGCCTCTCCCCATATGATCCCCCCCGTACCCTGCGGTCCTCTGGGAGGAATCTGTTACAGCCAATAAAGACTAGGCTGTCTCAGACCTCCCAGAGGGCCTGTTCTGCCACTGCCCCCAGATTATGGAACGGCCTGCCGGATGAGATCCGTCTGATTACTACACTTGCTGCTTTTAAGAAAGCAGTAAAGACGGATCTCTTCCGACAGGCCTTCCCAGAATAACACTTGCTGTGAGGGGATGAGTTTTAATTTCTCCAGCTGGCACAGCTGATCCTTTGTCTTATTATATTGTTTTAATGTATTGTTTTTTAACTCTTTTCTGATTTAATCTTGTTTTAAGGGGTGGGAGGGCAGATTATGGGAGGAGGGAATGTTTTAACTTGTCATGTTTTAAATGCTGTAACCCACCTCGATTACCATGCAGAGAGGCAGGCTATAAATAAAACATTATTATTATTATTATTATTATTATTATTATTATTATTATTAAATGGGTCCTAGAGCAGATCAAGCCGGAAACCTCCCTGGAAGCCAAGATAACCAAACTGAGACTGTCGTACTTTGGAGACATCATGAGAAGGGAGGACTCTTCAGAAAAAACAATAATTCTGGGAATGGTGGAGGGAAGTAGGAAGAGAAGAAGGCCAGATGGATGGACTCTATTAAGGAGATCACAGGCATTAAGGAGTTGCAGGAATTAAGTAGAGGATTGGAGGTTGGGGGGTCTTGGAGATGTCTCATCCATAGGGTCACCATGGGTCGAGATCTAGTTGAGGGCAGTTAACAACAACAAAATCCATGGGTCATATCAAAATCCATAATTAAGAGGGGAGTCTGATATCAGCTTCCCCCTTCGAAGCCTGGAGCATCATCAAAGACCTCAGAGAAGGAGATGCAGCCTTTCCTGTGGTCCCCAGGATCATGCCCCAGACCATGCTGTTAGAATTCTGGATGATATATTTTACAAATAAATCCTCTAAATATGTATTTCATTTGTTTATTTCAACTTCTTTTCCATTCGTTCACTTCTGTGGGGTTTGGAACAGATAACGTGAAACGGGACAACATAAAACAGAATAACAGTAAACATAAGTATGGGTTTTTATGCTTTTGTTTTAAAAAAGTGCTCAACACAAAACATTTAATTTAAAAACTGAACAATAGTAGTAATGAATGAACTAGTAAAGAGAACCGAGTCAGACCATTTGTCTTTCTCACTCAAGAACTGTCTGTTCTGACTACATTTGCACAAAGGGCAGAAAAAAAATAATATTTCTGGAGAATCTTGACTTAGTGTTTGTAAGTTTGCAAGTGTTTGCACGCTGCCCAGTCACTTCTGCTTGGCAGTTTTCATCAGCATCAGTAAACCAGAAATTCATCAGGCACACAGCACTGGAGCAGCCACTGCAAGGAGCAATAACAATTGAGCGGCCCCTGAGGAGAATGAAAAGGAGTTGCAGCAGGGACCCTCCAGCCCTTTAGCTTTCTGATATAGACGGACAACAGCAGCATCCAGGACAACAGCAGTGCCCAGGTAGTGAGTGGTACTTGCCATGGATGGGAAGATTGTGGTATTGACTAGAAGGGGATATAAAACTTTAGGACTTTTACCACTGACTCTAAACCCCCCTTCAAGGCAGAAGAGAGTACAAATGAAAATTACTCAGTTTTTTCCAGGAAAGACTAATGAATCAGAAGTGGAAAACAAGGAACAATGCCCTATTACGACTAGTTTAAATTGGCCCCTGGACCCTAAGGAAAACCTTAATAAATTTAAGGAGGAGCCCGGAATTACCAATTTGGCCACTGAACTGTCTTGTCCTGAGATTTTGACACCAACACCTTTAGTGCAACTTCCCAATGAAAATAATCTCTGTGGGGAACTTGAGATGGAATTACCAAAGCAGTCACCTGATAGTGATGTAATCAAGGCAGAAGTAGAAAACTAGATTTTGATACCAGGAAGTGATTATTTGTCCATAGGTAGCTGGCTCCTCTGCTTAACGGAGGATATCCAGCTGATGGGAGCTTTTCTGAGTGAATCAAATAAACTTCTAACAATTATTGCAGATACTTGCAAAAAGCATTGGTTGAATCAAGAGGAAGAGAGTACTGATAGTACATTATGTACAAACAGAACTACCAAGATCTGCAATAAGGCATGTGGGGAAAAAGTCTCTAAAAGGAATACTACATCCAAGAAGAAGAGTAAAAAGAGTAAGAACATTGGGATGCACTTCCAGAAACTTTTCAAAGTACTGGATAAAAGACCATCTCAGAAAGACCTTGATGTTAAGAATAAGCCATCAGTAAATAAGGGAGCCAACCTTGGGAGAGGTAGTCATCTCTCTGATAATGAAGAAGGGGCTATTACACAAGCTCTTGAAGCAACAAATGTCCAAAAACCGAGGTATACTGCACAGAGTCCACAGGCCCATGTTCAATTGAAGAAGGGGCCCTTACAGGTTAGAAGCTGTGTAGACCATAAGTGGAAACTAGTGCTGAATAGGCAAAAGCTTGTATTGTTGAATTTCCCCAAACCAATTGGATTAGTCTCACAACCCCAGCGTGAACTACATCTGTTACAATTTTTTTTAATCTGCCATTCCACGAGCTCTTAACTTGGGTGATCTGATTTTGGTGGAATATTTATATTTCAATGGCATTCGAGCCTGGGCAGTGGTAACATTTACCAAAGAGAGTATAGCTAAAATGGTATACGGATACAAAGATGTACTATCTGAATTCGGAGTACCTCTGGTAAGAGTATTCGAGAACTGTGCTTCACCTTTACCACTGGTGCCTTGTACATCAGAACATGCTGTTAACCCACTAACAATAGAAAATCATAGTATCAATTTAATTGACCTGGATTCTTCAGACCACATTGATATTACTGAAGAACAATCCCTCACAGACAAAAGGGCCTTTGCAGACTGCCAGAAATAGTGCAAATTGAGTCCACTTTAAGGGTTAGGGTTAGTGCTAGGGAATCATGGGAATTGTTGTTGTTTTTCTGAGATATTGAGCCTTCTCTGTCAGAGAGCTCTGGTGCCACAATAAAATACAGTTCCCATGATTCCCTAACCCTTAAAGTGGACTAAATTTGCACTATTTCTAGCAGTCTTCAAAGGCCCAAAAATCAATGTAATATAGTCCAAATAAATGATGGTTTTCAGCAGCCAAGAGAGAGGCAAATGGAATCTTTAGAACCAGATGAGATTAACCTCTTAAATTCTTTCTATACTCTACCTTGTGAAGTACAAAATGATATAATTAAAAGAATTGATGTCTTAAAGGACCGTTTGATTAAATTAACAGCAAAGAATGAAGAATCAAATGTGCATAAAAATTCATATAGAAACACCCCGGCTCATGACTAATGAAGGACATGACAAAGGATAGGCAACCTTTTTGAGTCAGGGGCCGGGTTGCTGTCCCTCAGACAATTGGGGGGCCGAAGCACAAAAAATAAATAAATAAATAAATATTTTAAAAATTAAAAAAATATGCATGCACACTATCTCAGCCCCAGAAAATCCATGGCAAAACTCCTGTGGAGATTTTGCCAAGAAAACCCCAAGAACAAGTAATAACAACAATAATCAATATCATGGCGGGTGGTGGCGGCAGCAGGACCAGCCTGGGGCCGGTCCAAAGGCCTCGGGGGGCTGCATTCGGCCCCCGGGCCTTAGGTTGCCTACCCCTGACTTAAGAGTTTCAGAACAAGAAGATACATACTCTACAATACTTGTCACCAAAGGAATTAAATCCCGTATGAAATAAATCTATCTATGATATCTCCTCTAGTGACAAGACTTCCATTTTAAAGGCAACAATCTACACCCCCTCTACCTTGCAATATATGAGTTCCAGATACTGGTGAAATAGACTGCCCGCAGATGGACACATAGCTACAGAATGAGAAGGTGCCCACTACCCAACAACAAGTGACAGTGGAACTAAACCCTCTGTCAAACAAGCCTGTCCTAAAAGATGATCCCAATATTAAGACCTTCAGTTTAAAGCCAGAGGACACTAATACACTTACTTGGACTCAGATGAGAGAACTAGATCCATCAGAAATTGGCTCTCCAGTGAAAGTTATTGAGAAGGCCAACAGTGTATTCACCCCTGTGTTCCTAGTAGTGTCCAGTATAAGCAGGTGGAGTCCATCGTTGGAATTGATTAGACCAGCAGAGGATGAAGCGGTCCCCATTGGGTTATCTGGGGCAAGGGACTGTGCGACAGTGGGAAATAAGGCCCTTACCAAGCACCCAAGAAATGTCCTTGAAAGGATTAATTGACCCTCAGTCCAACATCAGATCTCTAGGTGGACTTACCTCTCATGGAACATTGCAGGCTGGTGAGGAAAGGCTACGGATCCCACTCTTCAAAGTTAAATCAAGCAGTATGACATAGTGTTACTCCAAGAGACTTGGTAGAGGAGGGATTTGGAGTAGACAGGTTTACAGGCTACACACTTAAAGCCGAAGCTAGTGCTAGAGGAGGTTGTTCGAAAGGAGGTCTTGGGATTTTAGTTTCCACCAAGCTTCAAGCCACCTATCTTAATTTTACTTCATTTGCTAATACTGCAGTCTCATTGGTTATTAAGTTCCAAATTAGTACTCTATTATTGATCAATATTTATTTACCACCACTCCAGTGTAAACATCTAAACAAACACATGTGGGTTGAACTACAAAAATTCATTAGTGAAATATCATCTTCATATCCCAGTGCATCCATTATATTGGCAGGAGATTTTAATGCCAGAATCGGTCAAAATGACGAAGCTCTTTATAACCATTTTGATGAGAGCAAACTGGGAGAAATTAATTGATGCAGCAAGGACACATGTCACTTTTGGAAGATCGTGTCAAGGGGGTTAGATAGCAAGGTAGGACTAACAGACTCCTATATTCCTATTAAGACCTGGGAATCTTATTTGTTTGTATGCAGCAAGACACAATGGGCACTGGAACTCACAAATATCTTTGCAGAGTCTCCCTGATTGGCCTCCTGTTACTATTTCTGAAATCAGTAGGCTCATTTCCAAGATCAAAGAGGGTAAATAACCAGGATTTGATAACATCCCTTCAGAGATGCTTAAAAGAAATAGAAACTGGTGGGCCCCAATTCTTGCAATGCTGTTTACATGTATTGATCGCTTTGCATTAATACCGAAGGACTGGGGACTAGCCATCATTAACCCAATATATTAAAAAGGAGCAAAATCAGATCCAGCAAATTATAGGCCTATTAGCTTGTTAAGTTTTATTAGCAAATTGTATGCCCATCATCTACTTGGAAAATTACTAACTTGGATGGATGATGAAAACCTCTTGGAGGATGAGCAGGTAGGTTTTAGACCAGGTCACTCCACAGGAGATCATGGAATAATTCTACAATATCTTGACAAATATTCAACCAAGCCCAGTGGGGCTTTTTACACAGCCTTCATTGACTTTAAGTCTGCCTTCGATATGATTCCCTGTGATAGACTATGGCAGAAACTAGAAATAACCTATATTGATAAACATCTGCTGTTTTTGATCAAAGTCTATATACGAAAACATGTCTGAAAGTTAGATGTAATAGACTAGGCTATCTAACTAAGGCCATTCCATCATCTACAGGTGTCAGACAAGGCTGTGTGTTAGCTCCCTCTTTGTTTAACATCTATGGGCCTTTGCAGACTGCCAGAAATAGTGCAAATTGAGTGCACTTTAACTGTCCTGGCTCAGTGCTAGGGAATAATGGGAATTGTATTTTTTTCTGAGACATTGAGCCTTCTCTGTCAGAGAGCTCAGGTGCCACAATAAACTACAGTTCCCATGATTCCCTAGCACTAAGTCAGGGCAGTTAAAGCGGACTCAATTTGCACTGTTTCTGGCAGTCTGCAAAGGCCCTATATTAACCCTTTGGTTAAAAGTTTGTGTGACTTAAATTTCCATCCTCCCAAACTAGCTGGTAGACCCTGTCAACTCTCCTTTATGTGGACGACGTAGTACTTCTCTCTTTAACCCTTATCGGGTTGCGCCGATTACTAAAAGCTTTGGGTAATTACTGCCAAACTGATGAGTTAGTGATTAACTATAACAAATCTAAGGTTTTATTATTTACCAGAAAATGGAGCATCCATAAATGGCAAATAAATGACGATCTAATTCAGCAAGTAAAATCCTATAAGTACTTAGGAGTGATTTTCCAGTCCTCAGGCTCTTGGAAGGCCCAGTCTACAAATGCTATAGCAAATGCTCAGAGAAGTATTAAGTCACTCATATCTTTTTTTTTTTCACCAAAGGTGGCCAGCACATCCCTTCAGCCATCCAGGTTTTTATTATGAAGGCACTGGCACAGATATTATATGGGGCGCAGTGGTGTACTTACACTAACTTTGATTCTATGGAATCCACGCAGACAAAATTTCTGAGAGCCATTCTTGCACTTCCAAGGTGTGTGCCTAGTGCAATTTTACATTTGGAGACGGGTTAAATGTCAGTTGAATCGTAGGCGTGGGTACTGAAGTTTAATTTTTGGTTCAGAATGCTGTTTTCCCCAGTAGGGTTAGCTCCTTTGATATTGTCTGATGGGTTTCCTTCTAGATGGAACAAGACTCTGAATGAGAAGCTAGTTAAACTGGGCTTTTCACAAACCATCATTTTGGCAATGGGTTATGAGAAAGCAAAACAGAAAATACATCAACAAATTATAGATAATGAGCTGCAACAACATGTAAAAGCAGCCTCTGTATCTCCTGATTTTAGAGATAATGGAAATGCCTTTATGCTAGCTAACCATTTGAGTCTTCTAACCGTTCCAAAACACAGGATAGCACTCATGTTAGCAAAATTTAATGTTCTACCCTCATCCCTATTGGAAGGGAGATACAATAGTATCCCCTATGCTGCACACACTTGTCCTTGTGGAACTGGCACAGTGGAGACTATAAGTCGTGTATTGTTATACTGTCCTTTTTACTATGGTTATTGTCACATTTTTATTTTTCCAGTTCTTAATCGTTTTCCTGGAAGAATGGATGAGTTTTATGTATCTTATTTGCTAGAGGACCACTGCCCATCAATAACAACAAGTGTAGCCAGTTTTTGTGCAGCGGCAATGGTCTGCTGGCATAAGATGGTATCTTAAAATTTTATTACATCTTTTAGTTTGTTTAAAAATTTTATAATACAATTTATACTCTTATAATGAATTTATATTGCTAAATTTTACCTTTTCTTTTAATATAATTTTCTAATTGAATTTTTAATTAATATCACTTACTTTTATCATTTGAGATGACTTACTATGATGTTTATTTGTATTTTATTATGATGTCGGTTGATTGTTTTTTATTTGATGTCTGATCAGTCGATCGTAATTATATATATATATATATATATATACACACACACACACACACACACATGTTTAGTATCATGTCCATACTAAGGGTGCATCTACACTGTAGAAGTAATGCAGTTTGACACGACTTTAAGTACTGTAGCTCCATCCTGTGGAATCCTGGAAATTATAGATCTTTAACCTTCTCTGCCAAAAATTGTTGGTGCCTCACAAAACTACAAATCCCAGGAGTCTTTGGGGTGGAGCTATGGCATTTAAAATGGTATCAAACTGCATTATTTCTATAGTGTAGATGCATTCCTGATTTATTACTCCTATAAGGAAGCCAGAATCTAAACTTTGGACTCTAAAGCCAAGGTTTGAATTCATCCTACCATTCTTGGCTTGGTTCTTGCTCATAGTTCCTGGTTATTAAAGCTTCTTCCATTGGCAAGAGGAAAAAAACATCCAGGAGCTTAGCACACTTACCTCTTAAACCATAAACCAGGATTTTCAGGAATTTTGGTGTGTAAATGCAACATCTGACTAGCAAAATCTCACACATTATCTGCAACCTGACCCTTTAACTGGACTCAGAACTGAACCTGGAGCTTTCTCTATGCAAAGCATGTACTCTTTCACTGAGCTGTGGTCTTAAAAGGGTTTTAAAGAAATATGTAGGAGTGTCATTTCCAATTAAATAGAGACTAGAAAGGCCTCTGCTGCATTAAGCCACCCCTTCTTATCTCAAGTACACCTACCTCTCTAGATATGAAAGATTTGGGGGAAAGGAGAGTTTCAGATGGAACTGGCAGGAAAGGCCATCTAGTAGTAGAGAAAGGATTAAACCCCATTCCAGATTGCCCTGAATTTGAAGGAGTCTGCTCTTGCCTTCAAAGGGTTAATGGCTTTCAACTAGGTGATATGTGTGTGTGTGCTGAGTTTCCCTCCATTACAATTTAACCCTACCACAGATTTTAATATCTGCTTAGTCCTGATTGCTGAATGCAAACCTAAAGCATGCATTTTTCTTTACATTTAGAAAATATTCATATTATGAATATTAGATCATATCATAATATGATATGTGGGGCAAACAGCAGTATCATGTTTGCTTTTCAAACAGTATCATATTTGCTTTTCAAAGTTGCTTTACAAAGATGGATGTGTAGATGATACTCTCTGTTGTATCTAAATGTTGTGATGTAAAGTAGTCTGTTGTGACATTTGTAGGGCAAGAAACTTAACAGGAATCTCTGTAGATTGACCCGATGGACCAAACGCAGATTGATTTTGACATTGCCAACTGTGGCAGGCTGAGTTCAGTGTCCACTGAATGTACAGTGTCCGTAGTTGAAAGTGGGAAAAGCCCAATTCACAACTGCATGCTCCTCAACATTTCACAGATCAAAACTGGGACACATGGAGCCAAGCAACATCAGAGTGTGATTAGGGATGGCAAAACTGATTAATGAAGATGAACACATAAGCCAGAAGAGGCTGAGGCAGTTTGCTTTTGCTTGAGTCTGCTGGGAAGGGCAAGATTCCACACACACACCCTCTCCTCTGCCCTTCTGAGTTAATTTAATGCAAACGGTGCTCGTCATTTGAACTTAGTAGAAATAATGCAGTTTGACACTTTAAGGCTGTAGCTCCACCCTATGGAATCCTGGGATTTGTAGTTTATAAATCCTACAATTCTGTAGGATGAAGCCATGGCAGTTAAAGGGGTATCAAACTGCATTCTTTCCTACAGCATAGATGCACCTTCAGTTTGCAGGAATTGAAGTAATGTGAGATTAAAGGGGGAAGGTAGGAAAAGGAAAGCGGAACTGGAACGTTTTTAAAAACAGTTGAAAAAGTAGGATAGCAGAGGATTGAACAGGATTGTCCATGCCAAATCAAGGCAGTTGGAGGGCATGCAAGTGACAAATCCAGGTATGTTGGGAAACCATGAATGTTTGCACTTTCCTAATACATTAAGCCTTAGTGCAGCTTTTATACATTGTTATGCATAATTTTTTGCTATCTCCCCACCTCTATTTTTGAAGGGAAAGCATTATTTCAGTTTGTTATGACACATACTGGCCTGAATCCTATTGTTAGTCAGAATAGACCTAGGAAACTATTGGATTAGGTTATAAACCATTATATACCTGAGCCGGCTTAAAATTAGAAGCGGGCGGCATCCTGATAGTATCAGATGCATTTAGCTGCCAAAATTGCTGTCTAAGTACAGCCCAGCTCCATTGCCACTGGATCAGATGCCTTCCATGGATAGATTTTACCCTTCTACTTGTGGATGAAAGATCTTGGATATGTGACAAGCAAGATAAACTGTTGTGGAACTGGGACATCATATCTCAATAGCTCTTTTGAGAACAGTTACATCAACTCAGTGGGCCTCCCTCAACTTTATTAAATAACTGTAGGGAGCATCTTTAGTTCTCTGTATAAACTATATTTTACCACTGTTTATGTGTCTCATTTTGCAGCTAATGCAATGTATATGGCAAGTGAAGAGATGAGGAAGATCGTAGACAGAGACAGCGGTACCATAAATCAACATTTAAAAAAGGTAATGAACATTTACAGCTCTGCTTTTCAAAATTTGATTAATTCTATTCTGATGTCACTCCATTTTTGTGTTGCTTGTCAGCATGCATTCATTTGAAAGATGTTACGTGCTTTGCTTTGTGTTGTAACATTCAAGGTGGCTTACAACAGTTTTAAGAATATCAGAGCACAAAGATTAAAAAAATTACAGAAGTATCTAACATATTTAGATATATTTTGTTTGCACCATCTGTATGCCATCCATTAAACAACAACTTCTTGTGCTTCACAATAATTTTTAAAATTTAAACTATTCAGTATGAAAAATGTATCAAAGCAGACTAGCATAAAATCAGAATAAAACCAAGATAAAACCAAATGTGTTATCTACATATACATACCAAAAACAGTAAACTACAATATTATATTTTTTCAAGGCGGGGGGGTGAAACTTGGGAGACAGAGTAATCAGAAAAGCAGTATATAAATTCCTACATGCTGGAAAGAATAAATGTTGGTGGACCTCAGTAAAGAGTCAAAGATTCTAGGCTATCACTTTCCATGTTTCTACTCCTCAGTCTTCTCCCCCTCCTCAAAGAAGAGCTGGAGCATTGAGCTAGAGGATCTTAAAAGGCAAGGAAAGTGCTCATATGAGAAAAGATGATCTTGGAAATGAGCAGGGCCATGGCTGAGAAGGGCATTATAGATTCAGTCCAGAACTTTGAGTTGGGCCCAGCTATCAACATCATTGCAAAACAGGCTGGATATTGCCCCACCTGCCAATGGCAGAAATGAATGAACTACAGTGTACTGATGCTTCCAAATTACTTGCAAAGGGCAGATCCATGCATACACTGTTCACCTTTTTATTGAGGCTCAGTTAATTAAGCCTGATTTAACTCATCCCCAAACTTCACTGTATCTTTCTTGTCTTCTCTTTCTAAATTGTTGAAATAGAATACCTGTCAGGAAAATCTGTCTCCTAAGATTTCTCATACATGGGCTCAAACATCACTTAGAACAGAGACTGTAGTCAAGAGATGAGAAGAAGACTAGGAATGGAAGGGCAGCCATGAAAGAGTTTGAGAAGATCATAAAGAGTAAAGATATACAACTGGGCACCAAAGTTAGAATTGTCCAAGCCATGGTATTCCCAATCACTATGTATGTATGTGAGAGCTGAACAGTGAAAAAAAGTGGATAAAAAGAAAATCAACTCTTTTGAGATGTGGTGCTGGAGAAGAGTGCTGAAGATACTGTGGACAGCAAAAAAAAAAAAAAAAAAGCAAATGGATTCTTGAACAAATCAACCCTGAAATACCCCTAGAAGCCAAGATGATTAAGAGGGGATGCAGACGGGCAACCATGGGCTGCCCTGAGAAGCGGAGGATTGGGGCCGAGGCTGCCCCATGCCTCGACCCCAATCCACCCTTTTGGCGACTGGGAAAGGAGCGCCAAAATACCGCTCCTTTCCCCAGCCGCGGAAAAGGCTCTTTTGTGCCTCTTCCGGCGCAGTGTGTAAAAATGCTGTGCCAGGAGGACGTCATGAGAGCGCTCGCCATGTGCAGTGCCACGCACTCCGATGACGTCCTCGGGAAGGGGTTGGGGTGGCTGGCGGCCGGCTGCTCCTCCCCTTCCCTGGCTGCAAGCCTTCTGCAGAGCCCCTAAATTGAGGCTGTTGTACTTTGACTACATCATGAGAAGACATGACTTATTAGAAAAGACAAGAATGCCAGGAAAGGTAGAAGACAGCAGAAAGACAGGAAGACCACACACCAGATGGCTAGACTCAGTTAGGGAGGTCACAGGCATAAGTCTGCAGGACTTGAGTCAAGCAGTGGAGCACAGGGGGTTTTATCCACAGAGCAGTGGAGCACAGGGGGTCTGAGTTGAGGTCGAATTGAGGGCAGTTAACAACAACAAATACAGATGAGACACCCTTTATCAAGAAAGACAAGAAAATCTGCAAATATTATTTGCAAAAATCCAGCACAATTTCTCTTTTGCCTACCACAGTATAAAGAAGACTTGCTTCCCTTTCCAAATTAAGAGCTATGGCAAGCTGCAAGTGTCTTGCAGGTGCTTTCCTGTGTTTCCACATGTTTTTCTTGACTACGTCAGTTCAAACAGTGCTTTGGCACCTGGGGATCTTCTTTGAAAACCTGTGTTTTATTGGCTCCTCTGTGTCATTGCACTTTTAAAGTGGCAAGCTGTATCCAGGGAGGAAAAATAAGTTGAGGCCAAGTTATAGAAAGCTGGCATGTCTACAAAAAAGCAGATGCAAGCATGAAGTTAAATACTAATTCCCCTCCACACACCTTTAATTTTTTAATGTAAAATCTTCCTTCTAATAATTTATGGGAATGTGAAAATTAGGGGAGAAATCTGACTTGGCATGAAGTTCAACCTGAAGTGTACTGACAGTAAAAGTAGTTTCAACTAATAAAGGTCTGGAAGTTAACAAGAACAGGAACTGAAGTCCAAGTCGCTATTGAATTGGCACGTTGTCACTTCGAAAAATGTATGCTGCTTAGTAGTCAGTGTGATCATAAGTGTAAAGCCAATCTTAACACCTGACAGTGCCAGCTGCTGGGGAAGAGAAACGTTATTTCTGGATCCCATTTGCATGTTATGTGCTGAAGGAGGTGAGAGAAGAGAGACTAAATTATTCCTGTATTTCCAAGCCCAGTTTTACAGCATAATTAGCACAAGTCAAGAAGTAAGAGAAAATATGGTTCTTTTCAAAGCTGTGTGCCCCACATTCACCAAGGTTGACAGGTAGGGGGACTGAGACCATTCTTAGACTAATAACAAAAATAGACCATGGGTTTTAAAATGAGAAACTATTCACATCAAATAACATGCAAAGAGAAGGTTATTGTCTCCCAGTTTTTAGTGCAAAGTGGGCAAGAAGTCCAAAGACACTGATTTTACCAAATAGAAACCCACCATTTACCTATCTAAGGACACACTTTTTGTAAGTTGCTTTGGGTTCCATTTGGTAGTGATGCATGATATAAATCAAACAATTATTCAGTGGACACACTGCATATCCATAGAGCAATGGAGTGGCACCCAAGAGACAGAAGTATGAAAAGAATGGTCCAGTTGCCTGTGCCTCACATTTAAATTGTTTGTGTTTACCTCAGAATATTTTAATGATCATAGTATCTGTGTGTTCAAAGATATATGGATGCACATTATGGTGTACACATTATGCAAGCTGCATGTGCTCTCAAAGCTTGGTGTGCACAGTCCTGACTCTGAAATGAGGGACTCTGCAGAGTCTTCTTAGATTCCAGACACACATTTATAAGTAGCATCATTAGGGAGATGTGGGGGGTACAAACCACACCAGGTGACACCCTAAGGGAGGGTGACACCACTGCTCCTCAAACATCTGCCTTTTGGCTGAAATGGACGATTTCATTTGCCTGTGTCTCTTTAAAATGTTGAAGATATAGGATGAGTGGGGTGAGGCACAGTAGGAGGAGAAAGGGGAGGCCCAAAGTTTTTTTTTTAATTACTTTACAATTTTAATTTTTTAAAAAATAATTTAAAATAAATATATATTCTTTTAAAACATCACACTTTGCCGAATTTTTACTTTAACCACATAAAACTATGTATGTGTACTTACATTTACAATTATATATGATCTTGTAATTTAAAGATATTTTAATTTTGTCAGTTGTTTTATGTCACAGCTATTACTATTGCATTCAGTGATATGTGGGAATTACCATTCATGAGTATTATTAGTACATTAGTACAAAAATATTACCAAGAATTCCATGGTATGGGAGGAGGTCAGTGGGGGACACCATAAGTCCCTAGTTGTCTAATTGTAGTTGTAGTCAGGTTTTTGTATATTGGTGTATTTTTTTAGTGTTACCTTATATGTTGTTTTATATTATTAACAGTTATGTGTTAATAAAAATATTATTATTATAGAAAATAAATTCAGCGGGGTGCCATAACACCTACCTAGGACTTCCTAGGTCCTCCAGAGCCAGGTCAATATCTGCCAGAAGTTGAACATAGACTTACACACGCATACCTACAAATGCCTAGAAAAGTGTTTTCTCTAGGAATTTCTAGATCCTCCAGCATGACTTCATGGACAATGTCTGGCAAAGTTGCACTGGAGGACCTAGAGAATCCTGGAGATAACATATTGATCAAATCTGCTGATAAACAAATCCATAAAAGTCAAAGCCAGAAATGTGGAGGGCTGACTGTAATGTACACTCGAGACTGTTTGGAAACTGCAGCTAGTGCAAAATGCAACAGTCAGGGAGGTGTCAGGTGCACCTTTTAGAGAGAACAGAACACTGGCCTTACAAGAGCTGTACTGCACTCCAATATGATTTTGAGTTCATTTGAAGGCACTGGTTTGACCTATAAAACCCTAAATGGCTTGAGGCCAGGATCTCTCCTCCCATAAAAGCCAGCCCCAAATTTGAGATCTTCAAAGAAGACCGTGTTGTGTGTACCAATATCTTATGATGTTAGGCTGGTGTGCCCATGCAACAGGGCTTTTTCTGTAACACCATCTTGATCATGGTACTCCCTGCCAAGGAAAGTAAGGCTGGCTCTATCTCTTTTGAGCTTCCAGCAGGCAGGTAAAACCATGCAGTTCTGCATGGCTTTTAATGTTTGAAACTGCTCTGTTTTGATTATTTTAAAACTTTATTGTAGGGTTGTTTTTAGACTGTTTTTAAAAGTTTGTGAAGAGTATTTAAAATGTGCTCTTTAATTTTTAATTTTATTTTTTAAAAAATCTCTTTTAATTAGAGAGCCAGTGTGGTGTAGCGGTTTGAGTGTTGGACTACGCCTCTGGAGAGCAGGGTTTGATTCCACGCTCAGCCATGAAAACCCACTGGGTGACCTTGGGCAAGTTACATTTTCTCAGCCTCAGAAGATGGCAATAGCAAACTCCCACTGAAGAAACCTGCTAAGAAAACTCCAATAATAGGGTCACCATAAGTAAAAAATGACTTGGACAAACACAACAATGAACAGTTTTAATTGCTTTTATTTGCTCATCATCTCAGGACACCTTGTAGGCTGGGAGGCAATACAGAAACACCATAAATGAATAAATAAATAAATAAATAAATCCCTTCTCCCCTTTCATTATGCACATTACCCCTAAAGGTGCCCTAAAATAATTTTAGATAAAAATAATTATTTTGCATGCCCCACATGTAGTCTCCAGCAATTCCAGATAGGACTTGGAAAAGACCTTATCTTTAAACTTGTAGGGATGCTGCCAGACAGTAGATGGCTCAGTTGTTTGAATATCTGTTTCTATGATGAGCTTCTAGTGGAAAAGAAAGGCTAAAGCCCTTCTGCAATACCTACAAGCTACTAAAGGATTCTTTTGAATTGCAGCCTGAGGGTGGATCTGTTTTGCAATGCAAATTGTAAATCAAAATTCCACCCTTCTTCTTCTTCTTCTTTTTCAAATTAGCATTGCTCTGTTTTTTAAAAACATGGGCTCATTTTGTTAAATCAGCTTGGGGGACAGGAAGGCAAACTGAAGCAGCCAAAACCAATCTTGAGCTAGTTTTATTGAAACAGCTGGTCTAGTCCTGCCCAGTTTTCTTGACCCAGTGTCTAAACCTGTCCATAGCAGTTTAATAGTTATTGCCCTTGAAAGGTTCATAATCTGGAAAGCAGGAGTACGGAAGACACTGCAGATGCGGACTTTCAGCCCACAGCCAGAGTAAATTACTTCCCTCCAGTTGTGGAAAATCTTCCACTGTATGAATAGGTCTAAAATGCTCTCCTAAGCCAGGAACACCTTTTAGTTTGGCAGATCCTGTATGCTTTTTGGACCACATACTGCTGAAATCCAGAATGGAAGCTGGGAAAGCTGCACATGAGGATTTTGCTACACGTAGCATTTCAGCATGCTCTGGCACATGGAGCAATACCCAGACTTTCTCACATGCTCAAATTAGTCCTTCTGTGACATACACAAGATCTGAAAGGTTAGCACTGAAGAGTAGGCAGAAGGAAAGTTGGTTGGAAAAAGGAAAAGGAAAACAGTGACTGCTGTGAATTGCAAAATAAACATTCATTCATATATTGCCTTCAGCCACTCAGATATGCATTTAACAGCCTACTCTGGTGGTTTATTCACAGGACCTATTTCACATACAAAGAGGGAGATAGCAAAGTACAGTAGTAGAATGACTTCCAAGAGGATGGGACTCTATGTTTTGAATTGGGGCGCTAAATGCCCATAAGGTGGTATATATTCATACCCTAGACAAATTTATCATACAGTTTAGCCTCTGATTTCATAAAATTCTGTCAGAACACACAGGTAACGAAGAGTGGGAGTTTTGTTTATTTTTATGGAAGTCCTAATTAATTTATTAATAAATTAAATTATAATGTAGAGCACCACAGATATCTTTTTGTTCTAGTGAAAGTTCAAGAGAGTCTGCTACTCAAAGCACTTCCAAAGTCAAGAAAATTTAATAATTAATTTACCTAATAGTTTGATCATCCCTGACACAAAGTATTGGTGTAATGTCTAATATCAGTCTTTCTCAGAGCCAGCATGGTGTACTGATTTGAGTGTTGGACCAGGACTTTGGGAGACCAGGGTTCCAGTCTCAACTCAGTCATGGAAACCCACTCTCTCAGGCTCAGAGGAAGGCAATGGTAAACCCCCTCTGAACAAATCTTGCTATGAAAATCCCATGGTAGGTTTACTTTAGGGTAGCCATAAGTCAGAAATGATTTGAAAGCATACAACAGAAAACGACATTAGCCTTTCCCAACATGGAATCCCACAGATGTGTTTAAATATGTCTCCCATCATCCATAGCCACTGAACATGTTAGCTGAGGATTATGGGGATTCTCATTCAAATCATATAGAGGGCACCAGCTTTGGGAAGGTTGTCTTAAATCATAATGTATTTCTGACCCTGAACTTCATTTGAGGGATTTTAAGGAATTTGCTTTAACTCATGTCCTTCAAACAAACAATACAGAGAAATACTCTTTAGTTTTCTGTGTCCCTTGACTGTCTAAACCAGGGGTAGGCAACCTAAGGCCTGGGGGTGGATGCGGCCCCCCGAGGCCTTTGGACTGGCCCCAGGCTGGTCCTGCCGCCGCCGCCCCCTGCCACCACCGCCATGATGATACTGAATATTGTTGTTATTACTTGTTCTTGGGTTTTTCTTGGCAAAACCTACACAGGGGTTTTGCCATGGCTTTTCTGGGGCTGAGAGAGTATGCATGCATATTTTTTTTATTTTTTTAAACAATTTTATTTTTATATTTATTTATTTATTTATTTATTTTTGGTGCTTCGGCCCCCCAATTGTCTGAGAGACAGCAACCCGGCCCCCTGCTCAAAAAGGTTGCCTACCTCTGGTCTAAACCAACTGTGTGTTGTATTCTGTTAGCATTTTGCTGCGCACAGCAACCTCTACCATTTGGACATAACTAAAACCAAGCTCTTTTTATTGTTTTTAACATCTCTAGCAATATTGAGCTCATTCTGCACTTGAGCTTTTCTGACTATCTCCCTACACATGCTGGCTATTTGCTTGAATTCCTCTTTGGTGATTTCCCACTTTCCCCATTTTTGCACATGTTTTGTACATCTTTTAAATCTTATCTCATTTGAAAGTTCTTAGACATCCATCCTGTTCTTTTTAGACATGTCCCATTTTTTCTCCTCATTGGAACCATTTGAAATTGTTCCTTCAATATTCACTTTTAAGAAACTCCCATCCATTACGAACTCTCCTCTTAGTATTCCTGGCTATGGGATCAACCACATCATTTCCCTAAGTTTACTTAAATCAACTTTCTTAAAATCTGGGATGTGTGTCTAACAACACTTGGCTTCACCTTTGTACTGTATAACAAATTCCAGGAGAACATGGTCACTCCCATATACGTAAGGATCCCATCATTTCCACCTCAATAACCAGGTCATAACTGTTGGCTAGGATCAGATCTAAAATAGCTGATCTCCTTGTTGCCTCTTCCACCTTTTGGACTATGAAATTGTCCTTGAGGCAAGTGAGAAATTTGTCTCTGTACAAATACAAAAGTTGCAAAGGCTGTGAATGTTTCTGCCTCTCCACTATTAACCTGTATTCTCTTAACCTGTATTCTAGATTTTAATGCAGTTAATTTTATGAAAAGTGCTGTGTTGCACAGTCCAAACTGATATCCACAATACAGGCTAGTGTACCTGTAGCAGACATGATGAAGCATTTAAAGATTGCTTTCAATGTTGTGTTGAATACTGAATACAGTATTTCAGTGCAGTAGATGATCAACTTTTTTTTTCCCAAAGACACAGGAGGAAAATTGAAATTTGCACCATGCCTGGAAAATGAATTAAATTTAGGAAGTTGTGAATTTGATTGCATTCATTAAATTTGGTTTCCTCATGCTCTCTGAGAAATTAACAAACTCTAGTCTTGGCAGATTAAGAAAAGGGGTTGGGAAATCTCCATCTGATCTCCATATGGCAAAGGCATATTAGGAGAGAAATCCTCCATGAGAAGTGTTCTTCAGTTAACACCAGCCTTTTAGGTTCCAACCAGCTGGTAAAACCAAAGTCCAAAATGCAAAGGAGAATCTCCAAAATCAGCATATTTCTTTCATTTTCATTGATTTATTGGGAGGAAGAAAAGGAAATTCCATTATGAACAAAATACTTAAGGCCACTTTATTGGAGAGAAAAAACGAAAAGGAAAAATTGTTTCTAGGCTAACATTTCATGAACTAGGTTTCCTCCAACTTTTGATAAGATCATTAACAAGTGCTGCTTTTAACTATTTATGTGATCTAACTCACCATCCTTCAAGTGAGTCGTAAACTACAAGTGGATCTTTCCCAAACTGAGCACTACCCCTTTTCATTAATGGTAAAGTATATTTTATATGTGTTTTCTCTTACTGTGAGTTTCTTTATGTGAGGGAAAAATGAAGTGAGGAGGAGGGAATAGAGATGAGATTAGAAATGGGGAAAGAATGGAAGAAGGACAGACACAGACAAAAAGGAAGAAGAAACATCTTCCATAGATTTTTCATGTCCATAAAGTAGACTCTAAAGCAGTGTGGGCAGAGTGTGGCCTACAAGCTGCATATGGCTCTTGGGACCCAAAATGGTGACCCTCCGAGGACATCCAGAGGTTTCCACCCAAGTTTCCAGGCCTTCACACTCTAGTTTGGAGGGCAATTCTCCACCCCAAAACTAGCTAAAGGTTCCCCAAACTAGCCACAAATGCAGCAGTTTACTTCCCCCACACCACACACCATACCCACCCAAAACACAAACAAAAGGGGCCAAAAAATCAGCCCAAATGGAAGTGATGTTACATCTCTCCTGGCATAGCAAAACACAACAGTGAAGCATGCCAGAGGAGTGCAGGGGGGAAAATGGCCCTCGTGTCATCTTCAGTTACCCACCTTGTCATAACGTATCCCATTGCAACAGAATGCACCAAGACTCATATGCTCAGCATTTAAACTGTTGTTTCTTCTTTGGTCTTGGATCTGAGGCAGACACATAACAGGCAGAAGAAGAAGAAATCAGAAACTTACATTTCCTCATGCTTTCATAATTCTAATGCCAATAGAATGAACTGCCGGAAATCTTCATTATTTTCCTAGAAACTCTTTAAATGTAAACATCCTGTTGATAGCAATCTCAAATTCTTCCAGTGTTTTCACAGCTTCTGCTAGTATGTATATGAATCCTCATACCATATTTTATGGAAAATGTATTTGATTATATGTTCAGCACCAAGACAGGAAGAGCTTGAAAATAGGTTAGGCAGAAAGTACATGGAAATACCTAGGACTGGGAAGGGCTAAAATTACAGTATTTTTCTAATGAATAGTTTATATTGGTGACACTGAATTATGATCTGTTGTACAGATTACAAATATGTCTGGGGAGGGGTTCCCTTGAATCATGCAATCTGATGAATTAAATATATATTCATAGGCCTAGATATAGGGTTAATGCAATCCTTTGAAGATTTTGCTTTGATTCTGTAGCTCATTTCTTTCATTTGTCAGTGATGATATCATGCCTCAGTAAAGTTCATTTAGGTCAAAAGTAGGTTATTACTGTTTTCTGATCTCACAGGACAGAGTACAGAGGTATGCTGAGAAGCTGTTTATATTCATTTCAATAGCACATGGAGCAAAGCAAGACCTGATGTGCCTCTCCTGCTCTTCACGTCTAGGGCGCATTTAACTGACTAATGTGTTGAGTTAATTTGATACATTCCATACATTCCATCAGTTAAAAATATGCCACCTGTTTAAAGTGGATTTTTTTTCTTTTGGTAATGTAAGCATAGAGCATTTACAAAAAAAAAATAGTTTTAAAAACCAGTAATTCAACAACCTGAGTTGAATTCTGTACTGAGTTCTGTACTTGCCCACTTGAGAATAAGACCCACTAAATGCAGTGATGTTTATTTCTGAGTAGATATGTATGGCGTTGTACTGTAAACTTCCATTAGCTGACTACTAACCCTAACTATTTCCTGGTCCTAGAAAAGAGGTGATAAAGTAGTCAGGTGTTATTGGAATCTAACTCCCATCAGCTCCAGCTAAGATGGCCCTTAGATGATAGAAATTGTAGTCCCAAACTTTCTGGATAGCCACAGTTTACCCACTCCTGCCCTAGAGGAACAACTTCCTACAAACTCAAGTTTGTATCTAAGGGTTGCATCACTGCCTTCCCCCAGCCATGGAGAAAGAAGTTTTAAAGAAATGGGAGTAGAGGCCATTTTTATTAGTACTGCACCATTTGAGAAGGAAGGGGTCTCCCTGCAAAAATGACCCCAGCCTTGAAAGCCTTGTCTTATGGATGGTTTTTATCAGGATTATGACGAGAGGGGAAAGGAATACCTGCTCCTCAAAATGCTGCAGATCCAATAGAAATTTGAATTGAGCCTAAAAGCTAAAGCCAGAAGCACTGGAATCTCTCACTGTTACATACCAGTCCAAACATCTTTGCCTGAAAGCAAATCATTTTGATCCCAAGGAGACTTTAGTTATGCTTCAGAATACAGCCTTCTGGCATAGTGCAGCATGAGCAATACAGAGGCTGCCTCTGCATGTAGGCTGAATGTGCAACTGGATGCAAAACATCTGGAGGAATCCCCATTTGTGGTGCATGTTATGGAGACTGGGGTTGCCAGATCTCAGGGCCTGTCACAAGTAGTGGATACAGATTTTGGGCTGCAAATAATAAAGTGGTAATATCAGAAGTGCAGATTTCTCAGAAATGTCAGGCTATGCAGATGGGCAAGAAGAGGTGCTTTGCGTGTGACTTGTAGGCATGGCATTTAGATGACACATGTCTAAATGTCACCAGGAAAGTGCTCTCTGGCCATTGTATGCCGAGAAAAGCCGCTCCAAAAAGGAGCCGCTTTTATCCGCTCCTTCAGTGAAGACACGCAGCTTCGCAAGTGCGTATGTATGCAGCGACACCGGTGTCTGGTCTAGTCGTGGCCACCAGTATAGAGTTCCCCCATCTTTTACTTCCAATTATATAATCTATTTAATAATAATAATAATAATAATAATAATAATAATTTGTACCCCGCCCCTTTGAGATGAATCGGGGCGTCTTACAATAAAAATGAGATACAACAGTAGAAACAAATTATATCCCACCCACCCCTTAAAAAGTTATGAAATCTATTACAAGTTAAAAATGGACAAATTAAAACAACAGTCACAAAGTACAATAAGAGAACAAGGACAGCGACAGTATAATAAATGGTTTTCGGGGAGGCAGATGGGGCTGCTCAGAGGAAAGGAATGGCCTGAGGCCGGGGTATTCTATCCTGGAAAGGCCTGCCGGAAGAGATCCGTCTTGACAGCTTTTTTAAAGCTGTCTAAAGATGTTAATTGGCGCATCTCGTCCGGCAGGCCGTTCCACAATTTGGGGGCGACAACAGAAAAAGCCCTCAGGGAGGTAGCTGAAAGCCTAGATTTTTGAGGCTGCAGCAAATTCCTGTTTGATTTTTGTGTTGACCATCTGGTTTTGTCCATGTGTATAGCCTTCTTTCTGGTTGTATGAAAAATGTGTTTGCAATGAATAGGTTGTTGGCTTTACAAAAATCTATGAGATCTGCCTACTGTTTTTGATTTTTCTTTGCTTCCAACTTTTGCTTTCCAATCTCCAATGATCAGCTTGACATCCTGCGTTAGTGTACTGTCAATTTCTTCCTATACTCCTTCATAGAATCTATCAATTTCCTCCTGTTCTTCCTCTTTGGTTGGTGCATATACTTGAATTATGGTGATATTCATAGGTTTACCATGGAGTCTTGCTGAAATGATTCGGTCTGATTTTGCATTGTATCTGCTGATTGCTTTTGCCACATCTTTTCTTAGTATGAAAGCCACCCCGTTTCTTCTTGTCTTTTCAATCCCTGAGTAGAACACTGTATAGTTGTCTGATTCAAAGTGGTCCATTCCTGTCCATTTTAACTCACTCATCCCCAGTACTGCTATGTTCATGTGTTCCATTTCCATTTTTACTATGTCTAGCTTCCATTGGCTCATGCTTCTCACATTCCACATCCCTATTTTATGTTTAATGCTGCTTTGGATGCCATTTGCCTTCCTAAGGGTGTTTGCTATTTGTCTTGGCATCTTTCTTATGCCCTTGGCTAATCTTGCAAATGTGATATCCCTTTATTTCTCCCTCCTTTCCTTTATGTTAATGCTCTGATCCTGCCTGTGTCTCACTTGGAGTGCCTCATCATAGGGTTTACTAGGTGATGGGGTTACACAAGGAGGGCCACCTACACCTCCTTGTTTGCAGTGCCAACCAATGTTAGCTATGGTTCACTACAATTCACTCCTGTCAGTGACACCCTCCACTACTGCTGCTGCCCAGTAGTTGTTTGTCTCCCTATATTATTCCTCCTGTTGTTGTTTGCTTGCTTTCCTAGCCACCTCCTTATGCCTCCCTGCGTTTCCCTCCTTCCCTTCCCTTGTGTCCTCCCTCCTTTAGTCCATCCCCATCCCCACCCCTCCCTCCTTTAGATTCTTCACTTTTTTTTTCCATGGTTGGGGGAGGGCAGAGATGGCTGGTCGCTCTCTTCCACCTCACCTGCCTGGTCCCCCGACAATGCTTGCTCTTTTCTTGGGGCTTTGGGGAGGGCAGAGATTGCTGGTTACCCACTTTCTTCTTCCACTTGCCTGTCTGGACCTCCAGTGGTGCTCTGTTCTCCAGCTCAGCTGGGGGCAGAGAGTGGGCTGACTTGGTGCTTAGCCCCACTATCCCCTGCTTCTCTGATGGTCCTCTTTGTCCTTCTGCTCAGCTACAGCCCATACATATGAACAGATAAGATTTTTAAAAAGATTGGGTGTACTGGTTCACCTTCCTGCCTTAAAAACTTCAAAACCAGCACCGAATAGCATTAAGAGCCCAACCTTAACTGTTTGTGAAGGCCTGGAGGAAATCCACTAAAGTGGATGGACTAGAAGCCATGCCATTACCATGAGAAGAGCTCATTTTACATTTTCTTTCATGATTTTAATGTGTTCATGTTCTTGAGTCAATTGTGTCGGTATACAGGCTGAGACCATGCACGGATGTAAAGGATTATTAAATCAGTGTTGCCAAGCTTTAGCCTATTTCAATCCAGGCTGTCTGGTGCTGTGTGCCTGCCTGTTGCCACAGCAGCACACCTGAGCCATTATCTCACCAACTAGAAGTAAGTAGGCTAGATTAAATGTTCCTGATCCCATCTCCCTAAGCACTAGTAAATGAGAATGAAGAATCCCCTCATTTCGACTTGATCTAACAACAGCACCTTTAACTAAGATTTTTGTCTCAATTTCCAAACAGGAAAGAAAGCAAGTTCTCTATGTGCGTATATTGGAATGATAAGCAGTCAGCATCTGTTGTTGGTTCTCACATCATCAGGGGCCACCCCTAGGTCCTAGGTTTTGATCCAGAAACAGATCCTGAACTGGCAATCCTAATGTAAAGGAATATGCATTTTCTTTACTATCTTGCAATGCAAGTGTATCCCCACTTACCAACCACTGGTGATGATGATAGTGGTGATTTTATTTATATCCCAGCTTTTCCCCAGCCCTGTGAGTCGCTGTTACTTTCATAGTTAAAAAAAGGCATACAGAAAAATCAATGGATTTATTACTAGACTGGGACTCTTCATTTATCAACATGTTATCTTCATGTCAGGAATTCTGGACATCATTACTATCTCTCACCTGTAGTGTTTAAATGTGTAAAATGTTTTCTGTTCTCTAATCCAGCTTTGGTGTCGCCCATGGTTATTTCTGTCATGAAATGGAAACTGAGATGGAGGGCATCCTGTGGATCCAGAGGTGTTAAGTCTAGTGCCAAGATTTTGTTTTTGTTTTTGTTTTTCTCTAGCCACTGGATTTATTTTGTCTTTTCTCCTACCTTTCCTTCTAAAACATTTCTATATTTTTGCTTCTAGCTGACATTTTATTATGGAGCAGCAGATCCATGGTGTCCTGTGCAGTACTATGAAGATATGAAGAAGGAGTTTCCAGATGGAGACATCCGATTGTGCGAGAAAGGATTCCGACATGCTTTTGTCCTGGAAACAGCCAAAGAGATGGCAGAAATGGTTATAGACTGGGTACAGGATGATCTAGCTAGACTGTAAATGGAGGTGCACCAGTCTAGGTGGGAAATTACTAGGGGAGGGAAGGTTAACTGTTTTGTGGGTGTATAACTGTATTTGAATGCCTGATTTCATCTGTGCATTGTGGATTGTTTTCTCTGGAAAATGTGACCTAATTTTGTGACCTGAACAGAGCTTGGAAAAGTGATCTTTTTGGACTCCAGAATTACTCCAGAAATCCCCCAGCAAATATGGCCACTTGCTGAAATGCAGTCCTATTGGAAGGAGACATATTGAATGCCCACAGTGTGGTTTGTAAGTGCCAGGACTGGGTTTTGTCAACAGCAGAAAGTGGAATTTGAAAAGTGTGTTACTGGCCTAAAGCAGTGTCTCCTATATTCTAAATCACTCTATGAATTCTGGTAATGGTGCAGTTTCCCATGGAGGAGATATTTGTGTATGGATATTCAGGGAGGTTTTTTCCCCCCAGGGATGTGAGCGATCAAGGACCACAGATTACAGACTAAATGTTCATATTCCCTGAAGAAGGGAAGAACATCCTGATAAGAGCTGTTTGACAGTGGAAGACTAGTGGAGTTTTCTTTTTTGGAGGTTTTTAAACAGAGGCTGGATGGCCATCTGTCAGGAGTGCTTTGGTTGTGTATTCCTGCATGGCAGGGGGGTTGACTGGATGCCCCTTGGGGTCTCTTCAAACCCTATGATTCTTGGCACTGTATCTAACTGACATTTAGAGAACTAATATAGCATAGTGGTTAAGATCCTGAGGTAGAATCCCAAAGTCCAATAATCTCACTCTGCCATGTACATTTTCTTTGGCCTTTGCAAAATTTACTGCCACTACAAGTAGTGTCTCTCAGGTAATATGAACACTCAGTCTCTCAATTAATGACTGGAATTTGGAGGAAGACCCAATTGAGAGAAAAGAGCCATCACTGCTCTTAAATGGGGAGCAATAATAAAATTCAAAATGATGAGCAATGATACTACCAGCACATGAAGCAAATGAGATACTGTTGTCTCTTTTGTCAGCACTAAGAGCCAGTGTGGTATAGTGGTTAGAGCAGGGATTTGCAAAATATAGCTTTCTGGGATTTTTTTTTCTCTTTCTCTCTCTCTTCTCTCTCTCTTTTTTCGGTGGCCTTGAACTCTTCCAGACACCTTGTATTCCCACTCCACCCCCACAAAAAAGATTGATTGCTGATGTAGGAGCTTAATTGTACAAAAGCAGAAGATAATTTGGCAAATTTCAGGATTTTTGTCTGGTTGGCAATCTGTAGCTTCTGGAGGATCCTCTGGAGTTGCCCAGCCCAGGTTAGAGTGTTTCATTGGGACAGGAAAATCCAAGGTGATCCATAAAACTCACTGAGTGGACTTTGAGCCAGTCACTCTCTCTTTGTCTAGTCTACCTCAGAAGGTAGTTGTGAAGATAAAGTGGGGAGGAGCCATGTATGCTGCTTTGAGTTAGTTGCAGGAAAAAGAAGGGATATAAATGTAACTAATAAATAGTACTACTGCTTACTCATATTAGACACTGTTCACCGTTATGTGACATTCACTTCCAACAGTATATTGATAAATACAGAAGAGTCTCTCATTTCCAAGCATGTATGTCATCAGCGAAAGGAGCCTGAAGAGGCCACAGCTCCTCAGCAAGTGTAGACATGGTGGTAACTGTGCCTCTGTTGCTATGTTTGTGAGAAATGTCCCTTAGATGCACTTAAATCAATAATAAAATTATTCCATTCATCCCATATCCATTCCATGGTTTCCTCTGTATCATCACACAAGACCAGTGTCTAGTTATTTTTACATCCATACCCAGTGTTTTATGTGGCTCAGTGGTGCACCAGTTGCTTCCTACATCATCAGCAATTGAACAGGACATTATGAAAACTGTGTCCCATCCTAAACACTTATCTTTTATCAGAATGGCTCATAGAATTAGCCAGTACTGGCTGATGAAACCAATCTAGGCAATTTTGGGAGGAAATTGGGGGCCTGTGGAACTGGTGTATTGGGGAACTGGGGGGCTATGGAACTGCCCTAGTGAAAATCAATAGATTATTGGTTCATTGTTTTGCTCACTGCTGTAATATTCCTTTTATTGCTTCTTTTATTATGACAGAAAAGATCTATCAGGAGAACAAAATGCCAAAAAGAAGAAGTTGGTCAGAACTAGTATCAGCAGAAAGTTTGTTCAGGTTTAGTATTTGCCCTTGACAAACAGTGAAAGTGTGGCAGGGAAGTGTAGTACAAGATCAAATAGAAAACTAGGAGTTGCCTTGATTTTTAAAATCAACAGTGTGTATACCACCTTCAAAAAGGGAAATCATTTAACCCAACAGAGCAAACCATGCAGCCTTCCAGATACTATTGGGCTGCAATTCCTATCAGGCTTAATACAGGTAGGAGCTGTATTCCAGCGTCTGAGGGAATTACACATTTGACACCCCTGCCTTAACTTAACTGGAAATAAACCTTCCCACAGTTTTTAAAAACATACTGAATGCTCCTTTTACTGTGCAACAGTCCAGTTAGATGAAGAGAGATTTTTAGCCAGCTCCAGAAAATTTCTGTTGCTGATCATTTGAATGTGTTGCCCCTTGAGGAAGGCCAAACAATAATATAAAGACTGCAACGTGTTGGGCTCTTTACAAAACAGGATAAAAATAAAAACCTTTTCAAAGAATAAAATACAACCCTCAATAAGCACCTGAAAACTTGTTTCTTCTTTTACCTGTGGATACTAATATGTGGATAAGAGACCACTAGCATCACTGGGATTCTGTTGATATCAAACAACTGTTTCAAATTATCCAATTCCTTGCACCAAAGCAATGTTTTTCATGGTCAGTGGCCTCATTCACACTATGATTTAAACTGGTTTATAGATCGGCTTAAACCAGTTTATATGTGCCTTGTTCACACTTGAATTGATTTCAGACCCAACTGTGTTCAGTCTGAATCAGGGTGAATTGGCACAAGTCCAAAAGAATTGGTTCTTTCAGAAACAGAACATTTAGAGGTTCTTTGGGAAATAATTGGTTTGCAACAGCTGTGAACAAATCTGAAGAGTTTCTGATCCCATTCAAACCCATTCAGGAGAGATGGAGGGTGGGCAGAGGGGTAGTACCCATCCCATCACAGGTCTTGACAAACCACCATTCCCCCCCCCAGCGCTGCTATGGGGTTGTCGGGGGGGGGGGCATGGTGCAGTGTGGAATATATATATATATTGACAGTTTCTGCACTGTCGCATTTGCTTGGGTTCACAGAAGGGAGTCACAGGTGCCATGGCAGGAATTTCCCCTGGGATGCATGGATACATGGGTGTCATGGGGGATTCTCCCCTGGGATGCATGGATCCATAGGTGTCATGGGGGATTCTCCCCTGGGATGCATGGATCCATAGGTGTCATGGGGGATTCTCCCCTGGGATGAATGGCTGGCATTGGAGGTTGAAGGGGGTTGAAAAGTCAGTTGAAGGGGCAGCCAAACTTAAAAGGAGCTAGGGCAGGGAGGGAGATAATGTGTGTGTGTGTGCATGCTGGACTAGGGAAAGTGAGGAGGAAAGTGTATGTGTGTTTATGACTGGACCAGCTGTTGCTCCCGTAGAAATAAAAATCGTGCTTCCAGCAGCCCATTCCCAGGCACAGAGGGAAAGTGGAAGGAGGAGGAGGAGGAGTGGTGTATGCATCTTACACACATGAACATACACACAGAGAGGCCCATGGACATAGTGATAGCTGATGTGTGTGGCCACACCTCCGACTGCTTGCATCACTGGAAACACATCCATGCGCATTATATGATTGATATTTTTTAAAATAAAAAAAAAAGACCCAGGATGGATTGAACACATCTGAGATTGAGAATCCATTTTATTGGGGTGCAAAAGTAAGTGTGAACGTGAACCGTGTTAAATGGACATAAAGGCATTCGGTAATAAAAAATGTTGTGCCAAATAAATTGAATTGAATTGAATTGAAAAATGTTGTGTGAACTTCATTCCATTTCAAATCGATTCTGCAGTCCCGGATCAATGCAACTCAAAAACTTTTTTTTTTTTTTTGCAAGTGTGAATGAGCCCAGTGTTCCCAATCCAGTGATGTTTTCTTTTGTGTGAGCAAACTTGTCCCACAAGCAGTGGGAAGAACTACCAAAAGATGCAGCATGTTGGGGCTGCTTATAGAGCAGCATATATAAACTGTCTCCTTGGTCCTATAAATTCCTTGCATTTTGCAGTTTGTCCCCCTGGTTTCCATGTCAGTATGTTTAGCTTAGCTACTAGTGAGCCTGATGCCACTTCAGATGCTGCAATAATCAGAGATTTCGGCAGTGGGGCAATTGAAAGCAGTATCCTGTGCTATGCAGTGCTACCCTATTTGATGGTTGCCTCCCCACACCATTAATTCAGCCTCCCATCTTAAATATTCTGATCCTTATTCACAAATGTCATGGCTTTGGCAACTAAGAATGTAGGAAACCAGGGTGTCAGGGAGGAAAAATTGATGTATTAATTTCATAAGATGTTTGTTTGTTTGTTTAAAAATGTGTTTCCTCTTTATAGGGCAGGGGAAGGCAACTTCCAGCAGCAGCCACAAATGCCTTCCCCCAGGTTGCAGGTCCCTGTCTCCTCCCCAAATTACTCTAAAAGCCCCATCACACCCTCTAGTGCACACAGGAGGGATTTTGCCAGATTTTTGCCTCTAGACATGTTTTAGACCAGTGGTACTCAAGACTTTTTACCCTTGGGACCTCCCTTTACATCTACATGCAGACGCTGCCCCACACAGAGACACACACAACATAGTATATAAATAAAAATATTTCATTTATTTAATGTGTGTATTTTAATTGCCAGCATGGTGTAGTGGTTTGAGTGTTGGACTAGGATTCTGGAGACCTGGATCCAAATCCCAGTTCATCCATGGAAACTGGCTGAGTGACCTTGGGCAAGTCACATGCTCTCAACCTCAGGGGAAGGCAATGGCAAACCTCCTCTGAACAAATCTTGCCAGGAAAACCCTTTGATAGGATCACCTTAGGGTACACCATTAGTTGGAAATGACTTGAAGGCACACAGCAACAGCAGTTTTCATTTGCACATTCATGTATATTCATATTATTTTAACATCTTAAAAGGAAACAATTAGTTTTTTTAGAGTAATTTCAATATTTAACTCAACACATGTGTAAATTTTACCCATAAAAAATTGAGAAGAGGAGGGATTAGAGCCTCCAAGTCTCACCCCCATCCCAGCAACTATCCTACCCCCTTCCCAGGGGATCCTGCCCCACAATTTGAAAACCACTGTTTTAGACTACAGCAGGAGGAGCTTTTTTTTTCCCCCAAAACCAGGAGTGAGTGGAAGTCTTTTCCAGTTTGGAAGAAAAGGACACTCTGGGACCCAAACACATTTCCTTTACTAAAACGTGGAGAAATTGTCTCCACACACACACACCCCACAGCATTTTAAAAAACCTCTTAAGCATTTTTTTAAAAAAATTGCATTGTAATACTATCTTAAGAAATTCTCCGTCCCATAACAGCAACACACACACCAAAATGGCCTAGAAGTGACACATTACTTTTCATCACCAAAAATGTCAGCTGCTAAGATGCAGTGTAGACTCTCTGATTCTGCAGCGGAAGTGAAAATGGGACAGTGTGGCCCTCCAGATTCCTAAAAGTAAAATGAATATGTTAGGCACTGGAGGAGCCTTGGAGGCCTTTTGCCTACCCTGGTGTGTGGACTGGTATTTGGATTGTTAAATAATATCTTGTATGTGCTGTTCTGTTCAGTGTGACCTTAGTGGACGCTAGTGTTAATCAGCCCTTTTAGAACAAAAAGGAAAAAACAACATTCCTGCTAAACTTCGGTGTGTCAGATGTGGTCGGCAGAGAAAAAATTGTGTGTTCATAGTAACCCACTGCCTATTGACAGTACCAGAAGCGGGAAAATCCAGCCCTTCAGTGTCCAAGAATTATATGAAAACATCCTGCCTGCATAAACTGCAAAGGTTTCAAAGCAGTAAAATCTTGCTCACTTGCAGCAATGACTACGAAGCCCATTTCAAGTATGCAGTTTTTGAGAATTTTGCTGAAGTCCTTGATTGCCTCATCATCCCAATGAATTTTACTTGGAATAACTGGAGGGTGGGTTTTGGAGTTTTTTTAAGCTTTAGGCCCTTATTAGTGTTAAGTTCTCAATTATTAGTTTCAAACCCTCCAACATTTCACAGATGAAAATTGGGACACATACCACCAAGCAACATCAGAGTTTTCTCAAGATGGCAAAAGTTACTAATGAGGAAGAACAGACAATCCAGCAGAGACTACAGCAGATTACTTTTCCCTGAGTCTGCTGGGAAGAGCGTGATTCTGCCTTCTCCTCTCCTTTTGCTGAGCTGAATGCTAACCACTTTTACGCTTTGAACTCAGTTTGCACCAAACAAAGTAAGCTGGGGCCAGGGGAGGAAATGAGAGGAGGAGAGAGAGTCCTTTATATTTTAAAAGAACATGAAAAGTGGGGTGGCAGATGATTAATTGGGAGTGTTCCTGACAAATTAGGACAGTTGGAGGGTATTAATTTAATTCAATCATAGGAACACTTTTGCTATCTTTGTATGGAGCACAGTCCAATATTATGCTCTCTTGGAAGGGAGTCACTCGGAAATTTTACATCCCACCTAGGACAGTCTAAGCGATTCTCTGTCTTTTTATAAATGTCTGGTCATTAAGTTCTGCAGGGGAAGTTTTCTTGAGGATAGAGTGATCTTCAGAGGCCCACTTGACCAGCAGGAAAGAGCAGTTTTTCCTCATCTCTCTTCCACACTATGGAAACTATTAAAATACACTTTTAGATTTTTCTTAGTGGCTTTATTGCTACATTGCTGATTTTAATCATTTGTGTTTATTTCAATCAGCTTTGATGGAGACATTTTTCATAACTTAAGCCAGTTTGACAAAACAACACTAAACACGTGAGGCAAGATCATTCTTAAGATGATTTTTAAGATTAATCATTCATCAATAATACAGCCTAACTTCCTGTTCAATTACTTAATATGGAATTGATTGTAATTGCATAGCAATTAAAAAGGAAGGGCATGATATGTAATGTTGGGTGAAGTCAGTATTCAGTAAAGGGTCAAGAATTTTAGGCATTAAAATGTTGCTGCACCTACCAAAAATTTCTGAGTTTTTAAGAGAAACCTGTTAGAACTCTTCTCAATGTGACTAAGAAGTCACCTACTAGAACAGATGGCTTTCAAAAGAGTAATATTGGAGATATGTATAGATTTGAGGTCACAAGCTTGGTGTATGCATATCACCCAACATTTCACAGATGAAAACAGGATACATGTGGCCAAAAAAACCTCAGATTGCGGTCAAGATGGCAACATGTATTAATGAAAAAGAACACACAAGTTAGGAGAGGCTGCAGCAGTTTACTTTTTCCTGAGCCTACTGGGAAGGGCAAGATCCCATCCCTTCCTTTCCTCTGTCCCCTGATGAGTTAATTGAGTCCAAACTACTTTTGCACTTTGAACTCAGTTTGCAGCAATTGAAATAACCTGAGGACAAGGGGAAGCGTGGAGAAAAACTGGGAGATTTTTAAAGCAGTTGAAAAAGTGGGACAACAGAGAATAAATCCCTGTTTCTGCCAGATCCAGTATGCATGTGGATTCATGTGTAAATCTCTGCATTCGGAGGTAACAGTTGCAAGGGATCAATGGTAGGAGAGGCTGTGTACAGAAGGCAGGTTAGAGCCAGCCCTGGTGACAACCAATCAGGACTGAGCTGGCGACAGCCAATAGAATGTTGGGCTGTAAGGGGGAAATTCCGTTAGGAACAGTTGGAAGTCAGTTAGGGTTTGGATTCCAGACAGTGAGGGTCTGGTGGAGAAGGTTCCAGAGTGGAACAGGGTTAAGGTCCAGAAGAGAGAGAGGGGCCTAATACCCATACTAAACTCCAAGGGAGGGAGTTAATAAAGAGAATATCCTGAGGGGTATTGATAGCCTTAGAGGCTAGATTAGAAATAGTGGTAAAGGGCTAAGAGTGTCCTGTGGGGGTAATTGAAAGTGTTCCAAGGAAAGGAGTGTTTTAGAGCATTATTATTTGTAACTATAACCAATTATAATAAGTGCAGCAAGACCAAGTGAAACATTGTTACTTGTATTGTAAATAAAGTGTTGTTATTACTTTATTAGACACGTGTCTACAGTGTGAATGAATATCCAAGCTAATAAACCTTATACAAGATAGTTTATACCAAACAGTTTTAGAAGAGAAGGTGGGTGAAGGAATGGCTCTTTGCATAGGGTGGTGGCAGCTGTGGGACGAAAAGGGTCCAGGATGTGGCCACAAATGAAAGAAAAGGAAAAGTGCGCTTCACAGAGGCCCATTGACATTTTGCCTTGCTTGAAATTTTCCTAGCGGTTTCAAGTTGGCCATTGTAGAAGGTTTAGACTGGGATGGGCAAGTGCTCCACAGCTGGAGGCCACTTTTCAGGTTGCTAAAATGCTTGAAGAGTATGCTTTTTTGTTCCTCTTTCTTTATGGTTTACTGTAATTAAAACTACATAAAATTAGTTACATTTTACCTGTATGTAAAAATAGATTCCAAATTAGCTAGGATTAATTAATACCTTCATTTATTATTACTAAATTTATTTTAAAAAACCCATTATTAACACATGAATTCTCCATGCTTGAGTAGTTATTATTATACAGTTGCCCCTCTCTTCTCATGGACTTCATGTCCACGGTTTTATATATTCATGGAGGGGCAACCTCCATTTAAAATAATGGGGTGCACTCCTGAGGGCATGCCCCATTCAAGCCAACAGAGCTTGAATATTCATGAATCTCAATTTTTTTGGGGGGGGGGGCGGAATGGATCCCCTGTGAAAACGGAGGGCCAACTGTATATACATTTTCTGTATAGATGAGCCTCAGATGTACTTAGATTGCCTTAAACATGATGCTGACTGTGATATAGACCAATACTAGGGGCACTTCATGGATGGGTGGTGGGCCATGAGCTGCCAGTCCAGCAACAAAGAAAATAACAATAGCAATCAATAATATATAGTGCTGGTCTCTGGCACATTGTAGAAAAAAATTGTCCCCCAAATCACACAGCCTGAGAAGCACTGGTAGAGACTCTTGATATGGAAAGAAAAGGAACTAAACTGATTATGACAAAGTATGATACTGACTATCCATTGACTTTGGCTGCATCTGCACAGCAGAATTAATGCAATTTGACACTGCTTTAATTGCCATGGCTCAATGCTATGGAATTCTGGTGTTTGTAATCCTGCAAGATATTTGGGCTTCTCTGTCAGAGTGCTCTACTGCCACAACAAACTACAAATCCCAGGAATCCATATGTTAGAGCCATGGTGCTAAAGCAATTGTATTAATTCTGCAATGTGACAACAGCCTTTGATGCATTTAATTCTCATTCACTATAGCGAATTTAACAGTACGCTGCTGAAGTTTGGAGGCAAAGCATGGCCTTATTTGGAAGAAAGGGGGAGTATAAATTAAATAAATATTTGAAAAATAAATTTTAAAAATAGTATCTGAAGTGCATTGGGAGAGAAGCAAAAAGGATTTGTGGGACTCTATGTCTAGATTTGTTTTTGTTTTTTGTTTTTTTTTTAATCCAGCAATATTCTTACATGTAAATATCCTGCCCTTCTCAGCACCATCAGAGGAGGAGTGCACTGCTCTATTTTATTTTGAAGGAGAAATTTAAAATGCACACTCTTGCTTATTTAACACAAGATGAAAAGAGAGATGATATAAAACAGACCACTTGTTATTTTAATGTTGTAAGCCGCCCCGATTGCTCTGCAGAGGGACGGGATACAAATAAATAAATAATAATAATAATAATAATAATAATAATAATAATAAATATTCTTCTTATGTTAATTTACATATCTTCTTACTGTCTTTACTATCTTGTGCACCTCACAGTCCCAAGAACTAGAACCTTGCTTTTAAGAACTCAAGTCACAACTAAGCATTTTCAAGTTTATGGGAAAGTTGTACGTTCTGCATTAGATAAACCAGAGTTCACAATCTGTGTCAGATACAATCCTATGTAGCTTCTAAACAGCTGATTACAGGGCAAACTGTCAATGCAGTAAGCCCAAGAGATATAACTGAGATATTATAACTAACAGCTAAAGGACACATTCAACAGATAATTTACAACTTGCCATTGTTCCCATGTACCTGTTTCATTTTGCAGAACACTTCGGATTAGGATCTTTCTCCCCTCCCCACCTTCAGGAGACTGACTTGTCTACCAAGCAACATTTTGCTTAAATAAAAGACAAGGGAAGAATTTTATTTAAGCAAGACTTGCTTAAAATTTTATTTGGAATGATATAGACCTGCTCTGCCCTGGAGACTGTCATCTTACTCTTGGTGTCATGGGGTCAAGTTAAGACTTGCAATTACCATGACGCCCCTGAGCCTTTTTCTTGGAGCTTAGACAAAATAAGAATCCATGGAGAGCTTCCTAGTGACCAAGAATGATTAAGCCAATACATAAGACTGAAAGAGAAAGCTGTACTGTGAAACTATAGTGTAGCTGCCAGAAGAGGCTGTTGCTCTAAGCAGCACTTAGCCAAAATTTATGGGGCAGGACTGCACATGTGTATTAAAAGAGGAGGGGAGGGGGAATACCATTGTCTTGCTTTTAGAAGATATATTCTTTTTAAAAAACTGTTGGTATTCAGCACTGGTCCTGTCATTAAAAGTTATCCTCAGACAGGCTGTTTGACTGACTGATTGCTTGGTTGAGGTGGCAATAAATTGTCAAATTATTTAATTTATTTTTAACCACCATTTTTTGACTCAAGACACTGTGGGATTGCAGTCGATCTGCATGTGTTCATAATATCATGACAGTCATGGTGGTGTAATGGTTTAAATATTGGACTATGACACTGGAGTCCAGGGTTCAAATTCCTAGTCACCTGTGGAAACCCACTGGGTGACCTTAGGCAAGTCACACTCTTTCAGCCTAACAAGAAGGGAAAGACAAACCTCCTCTGAACAAATCTTGCCAAGAAAACCCTCTGATAGGCTTGCCTTAGGGCAGTGTTTCTCCATTATTTTCTGTCACGCCCCCCCAGGAAAGAAGAAAACATTTCACGCCCCCCCGCGCGATCACATGGGCGGGTTTGGCCAATCAGGATAGAGCTACTGGGGCTGTGCTGGGACAATCTCCCTCTCTCCAGCCGTAACGGGGCCCCCTTTATGGAGCCTCGCGCCCCCCCTGGGGGGCCCGCCCCACTATTTGAGAACCGCTGCCTTAGGGTCACCACAAGCTGGAAACAAACTTGAAGGCACACAACAACGACAGGCAACTTTGTTTAGTTGTATTGTTTGCAAGAAACTGAAAATACTATTTTGTATCCCTTCTATGATTTAATAAATATTAATGATGGAACAGAAGGGTGGAATCCTGCCCTTATAGGATGAAGGGTTAGAGTTTACTTTGTTTTTTACTGTTACCTTTCCATTGGCCCGGTTTATTCTAATTTGCCCAATTCATTGAGAAAGTTCATCTGCAAAATCAACCACACCTGAAATTCTGACAGTTTTTCAGCCAAAATACCCTGAACATGTCCATTCTAGGACTGTAGCTCAGGTCTGCAGTTGTGTTTAGAAATGGCCATTAGAGATTAACCTCTCTTTTTCTTAATTACCAATGAGAATTGGACCTCTGCTTATTGGGAAAGATGAAAGCAATTTGAAAGAGGACTTTCTGTTCATGGTGTGTCTGCTGAACCCATATTTAAATCGGGTATATGGGTTTTTGGTATTTTTCATTGTTTCAGAAGCTTGTTTTATGACAGCAAACAAGAGGACAGAAAATATGCTAGTACACTTTGGGAATTAAAGCATTCCACAAAGTATGCTCAGTGATTTTAGAAGCTTTGTCTTAGAATGAACTTAGAATGAACTTAGAAACTTGTTGCCCAGTAATTATCATTCCAGTTTCTTTAAAAATCTATGTGCTGCACTTTAGAACTGACATCAGGCTGGTTAAAATATCCGTTATCAGTTTGAATCCTGTAAGCATGATTGATTTGGATCTTGTCTAGACTACCACAAAAAGGAGGATTTCTTCCATTCAGGAAAGAGGCAGCGATCTTCTTGTCTTCCCTCCACTACAAAGCCTCTTCCACAAGTCCTCCAAAGTGCCCAAGGAAACAATGGATGTTATCACACGTGGGCCAGAAAACGGAAATAAAAGTGGAAATGAGGCATCCCGAAAATAAATGGGAAATAACCCTTGTTTCCGCATACGTCATTACCTTCATTGTGCATTTACAGTAAGTGTATCGAACGTCCACACACAAGAGAAAAAAACCCGTAAATGTAGCCAAAATGAGCCTCCTGCACATGCGCAGAGAGAGGAATGCTCGCTGGAACCATGTTAACAGCGGGGAAATGCACCACAATATGTATTTGGTTATCAGACCTACGGTAAATGCGAAATGATTCCCATCGCGCAATTGCAATTCCTGAAGAAACCGAAATTCAAAAGCTCTCGGTTCTTTCCGCTTTCTGTCGGGGTTCTGTCGGGGTTCTGTGCAACGTCGTGTGGAAACATGGGCAAATAATCCAGATTCGTTCGCCATTTCATTTGGATTCTGTTTGGATTGAGCCCCGTGTGATAACGTCCAATGAGAAGACACAAAGTGCTTTAATGGGGAGAAAGGACTGGGGAAAAATGCCTACCCCAGTCTTCTACCCATAAGCTTCCCATAAGCAGAAATTCACCCAGGAGACACTGCAACTACTAAGAACAAACCCAAGATCCCCATAACTCATCTTTTTTTGTCATTTCAGAAGTCAGAATCCTCTGTGTCCCTCATTCAATCACCAACTGCTTCTATAAATTCACCTTTTTCATGTTGCTCACTCCCAATATAACCATGTAGAGGGAAACAGGGTATTTGAGAAGCATCTAGCTGTGTCCCTATAGCCAGACTGATGATAATGGCATCATCCTTTAGGACCTCCAGGTCCTGGAGGATGGCTTCACTCTTGTATATATAGCGATATAGCCAAATGATGCTTTTCAGACATCCTCTGCTCTCTGCCACCCACCAAGTGATTGTGTTGTGGGTGGGCAGAATGAAAAAGTTAGTTTACAAGGAGAGGATGCAGGAGACATGACACAGATCAGCCTGCAGAACTTTAGAGCTACATCTCCACCATGCAGAGTCTCAGCCAATATCAGCTTTAAGGATTCTCAAAATTCTTCTTGATAACTAGTTTTCTCTGAGCTGAAAATTCTTCATAAAAAAGAGAATCTTAAAACTATTTGAACTTGTCCCCACTCACCCACCTCACCCCCACACATTTGCAGTCTAGAATGATACAGCCCTGGGTCAGTTTTACTATATAATGCACCTTCTGTAGCTTGAATGTGTTCTCTAATTGTAAATATGTATTCAAGTTAATATTAGCAGAAAAATGGACAAAATTGCTAAAAAGCAGAGAAGAGTATGTTCAGGTGGGAAAATCACCTCTATGATCTATGCACCCCATGCAAATACAAATGGAAACCTAAAAAACAAGCAAGCAAGCACCTCTTTTATTTCATATTTGTTCTCATGAAGATCCAAATGTTGCTGACTTGGGTTGGAAATAGGAAGACTCAACGATTAGCTATAGCTATGTACTGAATAAAGCATGTAAATGGAAAAGTGGCTAGACAGTGCAGAGTTATCATTGATTCTAGAACAGGGGTAGGCAACCTTTCCCCTTTAAGGGCCGAGGGACTTCAGCTCCCAGAAGCCTCAGCCATGTTGGCCAATAGCTCCTGGGATTCTGGGAGCTGAAGTCCCTCGGCCCTTAAAGGGGAAAGGTTGCCTACCCCTGTTCTAGAACATTTTGTGCAGTGCCAGCAAAGCAATATTCAGAATAAGTTATAATGGTATCTGTACCCCAATACAAAATTAAGATTGCAGGAAACCTCAAGGTTGTGCCATAAGAACAACCTGACCTTGATCAGGATACCTGTCCAGAACACAGTCCACTTCGAGTGTATGCACCTAAGCCTGAGGACTAAGAATAGTTTGGGGATTCTGCTAGTATACCGTCCACCCCATTATCTAACAGACTCCCTAACCGAGCTGACACAATTGGTCTCAAGAGTTGCTGTTGGAGTCGCCTAACTTTTAGTTTTGGGTGACTTCAACATTCCACTCGAGACCAGTTTGCCAAATCTAACAGGTGTGGCTCGGGAGTTCATGGAATCCATGACAAATGTGGGCCTATCCCAATTGGTCATCGGGCCCACGCATTGTGCAGTCTTCAGTACGGAACAGGAATATCCGTGGGTGGAGGTAATTAAAACCTCCGCGTTGTCATGGACAGACCATTTCCTGATCAAGGCTGAACTAAGAGCCACTATCCACCCCGCTGGAGGTGGTGGACCCATAAGAATAGTCCGCCCTCAAAGGCTAATGGAACCAATTGGATTCCAGAATGCCTTAGAGGATTTAATGGTTGGTAATGCCTGTGATTCTGTCGAAGCTTTGGTTAATACCTGGAACACCGATCTCGTCAAGGCTGTCAACACAATCGCTCCCAAATCGTAAATCATGGTATACTGAAGAGCTTAGGAAGATGAAGTGAGTTGGACAAGACTAGAGTGCATCTGGCGGAAAACTCGACCCTTATCTGACAAGACTGTCATAGGAAATTTCTTTGTTCCTATAGAGAGGCAATACATGCAGCGCAGAAATCCTTCTCCTCTGCATGTATTGTGTTTGCAGAGTCCCATCCAGCAGAGCTGTTTAAGGTGGTAAGGGAACTGACACAGGTTCCACCTGTGTAGAACCCATTACTTAACCCTACAACAGCCTGCTGTGACGTGTTTAATAACTTCTTTGCAGATAAAATCTCTCAGATAAGAGACGGCATAGACCCCAGTTTTGTAACAGAATCAATTGACGAGGTGGCCAGCAACTCTGTTAATTAAATTATACTGCCTCAGTTTCAATCCGTGAGTACTTTTGACATGGACAAGCTTCTTGGTAGAGTGAGGAAAACAACCTGCCCTCTTGATCCTTGTCCTTCATGGCTGGCCAACCAGGGGGGAGATGACTTGAGGATGTTTCTTAGAGACATCATCAATGCATCCCTTAGGGAGGGTCATGTTCCATCCTGTTTGAAGGAAGCGGTGGTTAAGCTGCTTCTGAAAAGACCTTCCCTGGACCCCCTGGACATGAACAGCTATAGACCAGTCTCCTTGCTACCTTTTATGAGTAAAGTGATCGAGAGGGTGGTTGCTTTTCAACTCCAAGCTGTTTTAGAGGAAACCGATTATCTATTTCAAACTAGCTTTAGGACAGGATTTGGAGTTGAGACTGGTCGCCTTAGCTGATGACCTTCGTCTGGGCATTGACAGGCGCTATTGGACCTCTCAGCGGCTTTTGATACAATAGATCATGATAGTCTCTTGGATCACTTGAGAAGGTTAGGAATTGGAGGCACTGCACTGCAATGGTTCTGTTCTTTCCTCTTGAGCAGATTCCAGAAGGTGATGCTTGGGGACAGTCGCTCTTTGAGGAAAGAGCTTAATTGTGGTGTCCCACAAGCCGCCATCCTGTTCCCCAATGCTATTCAATATATACATGAAGCTGCTGGGAGAGATCATCTGGAGACATGGAGCGGGGTGTTATCAGTACACTGATGACACCCAGACATATTTCTCCATGTCTTGGTCTTCAGCTTTGACTTCAGATGGCATCTCTTCTCTCAATGATTGTCTTAAAGCAGTAATGGACTGGATGAGGAAAAACAGATTGAGACTGAATCCAGATAAAATGGAGGTACTTACACTAGCGGCCCCGAAACCAGGCATTGGGATGCAACCTCCAGTCCTGGATAGGTTCACACTCTCCTCAAAGGACTGTGTCCACAGTCTGGGAGTGCTCCTGGATCCATTGCTCCAGATGATAAATCAGGTAAATGCAATGGTCAGGAGTGCCTGTTATTAGCTTCGGCTGATACACCAGCTGTGCCCTTTCCTGGAAGTTAGGGATCTTGAAACTATGGTGCATGCACTGGTAACCTCTTGTCTTGATTTCTGTAACATGCTCTACATGGGGCTACCCTCATACTTGGTCCAGAAAAGTCAACTAGTACAGAATATGGCAGCCAGGCTGGTCTCAGGAATATTGAGAAGAGACCATATAACACCAATCTTAAAATCACTTCACTGGCTGCCCATTAGTTTCCGGTCCCAGTATAAGGTGTTGGTTATCACCTTTAAAGCCCTAAATGGCTTGGGTCCAACCTATCTCTGGGACTGCCTCCTTCCATATAATCCTCCCCGCACACTCAGGTCCTCTGGGAGGAATCTGCTGCAGCCTATAAAAACTAGGCTGTCTGTAACCGCCCAGAGGACCTTTTCGGCAACCGCTCCCAGATTATGAAATGGCCTGCCAGATGAGATCAGTCATATTACCACATTAGACAGCTTTAAAAAGGCTGTTAAGACATCTCTTCCAGCAGGCCTTTCCTGAATAGATATCCCAGCCATCAAAAGACAGCCCAATTTGCTCCCCAGATTCAGCTGCAGTTACTGTTTATTTGTAGTTTAAGTGTTTTAGGTTTTTTTAAAGTGTGTTTTAAATTATCACTGTTTAATAGCATTTTTAGGGGGTGGGATTGTGAGATACGAAATGTATATTTTAATGTTGTAAGCTGCCCCAGTTGCGTTACGCAGAGGGATGGGATAAAAATAAATTTTATTATTATGATGATTATGATTATGATTATGATTATTTATTATTACAGCATCCTAACATCTGACTGAGACTTGATGTCGCATGAGGTCCCACACAAGATGTCGCATAGCTGTGAAAGATTTGGAAGATGGAGGTGACCCTCATTGAGCCACTACTTCAGAACAAATTCTTGAAGTAGTAACCTTGTAGATAAATTGTAACTGATAGGCATATTTTTAAGCCTCAAGAGGCCTGCTGGCCTTAAATTGGTTGTTGCTAAAGCTACATTGTTCTGACAGAGGGGGCTACCTTAGGTAGCAGATGCCCTCTGTTGTTCCCTGTGAGATACTAGGTTTTTCTTTCTTCCTGGGCTAGTGCCTTAGTGGAGGTGATACTTTGTTGCAGGTGGCCCAGCCTGGCTGTTTGTGAAAGACATTTGAGCAAGTGGTCTGTCCAAGTGAGCAAGCACAGAGGGTGTTACCCAAAGAAAGATGGTGGACTGAGGGGGTCGGTCTCCACCAAGTATGCCACTGTTGTTTTAATTGTTGGGGAAATTAACTTTTGCAAGAGTCTGAGTAAACTTTAGGACTGCTTGCACCTGTATATACCAGTAATAACTGAAGAAAACTCCAGATTTGGGTGGGGCTAGCTTACTAGTTTGGGTGCAAGGAGATCCTTTGTCTCAAGGTGCAAGAGGAAATGCAGATGATTTGGGGGAAGGAAGGAGCATTTAGTATATCCTTTTAGCTTTGATTGTCTTATTACTTGGATGTGCACATGCCTTGGGTCATGCTCCTTTTCTCCTGGAAACCTGAGCTAGTGTTCCTGAATTTCTCAAGAACATGTTGTTTCCATACATGAGATATGAAATATGAGGAGCCCAAAATACAGCGGAGGCATGCAGGGTGTGCTTACAAGGGAACTAGTCATCCTAGCCAAAAGGCACATGTGCACGTACATCATTCTGCACACATGACACATGGGGTGCCACTGTTGTTGCTGCCCTACAACATTTCTTTAAGGGGTCAGAACTCCTTCTCTTATGCAGACTGCACCCCCAAACCGTACAGCTGGCCTGTTTCAATTGGCTGGGGTCCTGGACTTGAAACCCTGAAGGATGTGCAAAGAAACACATCCCAGCCACAACTGCAGCAGGTGACATTTTCTTAGTCTCTATCCTTTCCATTTAAATAAGAAAAACAGTATCTTATCTCCCAGTGTTGGTGGCAGGACAATTCCAGGAACAGTGTTTTAAGCATGTGTTGAGCAAACAAACAAGTACTAGAGAGTATCATGTCTATTTGAAAACTCCAGTACTTGGTGACAAAATGTCAAATAAAACATTCAATGAAGTACATCGCAATAAAATATTTAATAAACTTATCTGTACAAAATATTTAAAAGGTTAATTAAGAGTATACAAGATTGCTTATTTAACAAATATATACCACTATATAATATGTTCAAGAAAATATATATTGCTTGTTTACAGTTCATTTACAATCCAATATGTACAATCTATTTAAATTTTTGAATACACACACACAATGCATTTACACCATCACTTACAGAGCTATCTTTCATAGAATATTTCACACACTCAGACCCAAACTTTTTTTAATCAATCCAGAAACTTCTTCAGAACTTTTCTTCTTCCCTACACAGACATGTGGAAAATACAGTAAATGATAGTTCTTGGGAATGAAAAATACACAATGTAAAAGAGGAAAAAGGAAACAACTTCTGGTTTTCAATACAACTTATTGAAAGCTATACATTAATATGTGGAGTGGTGGGCATGGAATTTTGTTTTCTTGGTTCTGCAAAACTGCAAATATATATATGTTGTTATTATTATTATTTGTCCTTCAGTGCAAGGCAACAGTAAATGCATTCACATTGCTAGCTGGATAAACATGTCTCTAGGGGTCATTAAAAATACAGAGCAGTGAGAATGCAGCTTTTTTTCTGCAAAAATAGAATCTAGTTTCTTGACGAGGAAAGAAAAACACCAGAAGTAATAGTTTTAATTTTTAAATGCAGATGCTAACAGCTTGGGTCCTACGTTTGTATTTCAGATCCTAATTGGCAGCTACTTGATTTGCAAACATTCTTAGTACAGCTATTCCAGTGAACAGTAGCTGCATTCCTTGCAGAAATACACCATCAGTATATTAAAACTTACAGCAGAAAATACCTATGTGTTTTTTGTGTTTTTTTAAAAAAAGGACAGGCACAGTGCCAAGACCCCGAAACAGAAGTCCTTAACTGTGGAGGCATTCCTGAAGTCTGACCAAGGTTAGAGTTAAACTATTTGGAACAGGACAATGTAAAAAATGTCAAGATGTGCAGCACTATTTTTAATTCTAGGTATTTTTGCCCTCTTCCCTCTGGACATATTTTGAGATAAGTTACATTCATGGGACCTCATTCCAATCCCACAGTAAATCAGGCGTATCTCCATGAAAGTCAATAAAATTATGATGGATTCCAACCACTGTGTGTTGAGGGGCTGGGAGCAGTGGGAGGACAGAAATCTAGGCATGCATTTTTACATACCAGATTAAACTAGGATATTATTATTATTATTTTGACCTTCACAATGTTATCTTTAAGACTTGCCAAGGGTGCAAGAACATATATGCCACAAGTAATTTGGGGGAAAGTATGAGCTGCAGTCCTGTAGTTCCATTTACTTCAGAGTGGCTCCTTTAGACATGGCCAAAGATTTGCAAATGAGACCACTGGCATCATGATATGGAATGGCAACTTTCCAAAACAAACTACTGTTTGTTTGATTGATTGATCTAGCAAGTTTCAAAAGTGGTTTGCTATATGGCCACACACCTCTAGTCTACAGTCATCGAAATCATCCAAGGTGGACCAAATGTATCTCTTCAGATGTTGTTCAACTGCAAATTCCTCACCACTGGTTCTGCTGGCTAGACCTGATGGGATTTATAGTCTAACATCTGGAGAGCTGTAGGCCCACCTCTGTCCTAGATAATTCCCATCCATATACACCAGTGCAATGAGAAGACATTCGTCACAACTGAGTTCCATGGATTTCAATGAGTCACACACAGGACATTATATGAAACCTGCAGATTGTTCATTTTGTTTTGGGATAAATCATACAAATTTGTGTGCCTATGGTGACACACAACACTCATGCAAGAAATGCATATTGTGTGAAGTAGCCTTTAGGTGTATGCAACCTCTCAAGGTAGGTTTGTGTGTATATTGAGACATACTTCACCATATCCTTGGCCCTTTTGGACTCAGTGGGGACTCTACCATTCATCAAAAGTAGCCTTTCAACAACTAATTAATTGTTGTATAGCTGTATCAGTCATGACAAAGTGTCAGACAGATTTATCCTAGAATTGTTTTCCTATTAGAAAGATAGTTTTTTGTTTGTTTGTTTGTTTAAAATCCTCTCCCTCAACACTGTCCTTTTCTTTATCACACATACTCATCTGGACTTCATCCCCATCACATCCCACTGATATGTTAGTTCTTAACACTTTTTCATGGGCTGTAGTACCATTTGCAATGCATGCAATAGCAACTCAAAACAGCAGCTTCCAACCTCTTTCCATAATTGTTCCATCCCCAGTCAAATCAATCTAACATAATACCCATAGGTGTGCTGTATTTCATTTCATTTCCAGTGCTGAGCTCACTACATTTGTGCCCATAAAGAAGGACTCAACTGTATTTTGAACTGAAAGCAATATGTGGACGGCACCACACAACATGCAGATTTCTGTTTCAAAAAGTCTGATGTTTGATTTTACATCAAGAAAATGAAGAGTTGTTAAAAGCAAAAGCATAAATTGTGGGAGATGCAATCCAACTTTGCTCAAAATCAAGGGACGGCTCATTCACACTTACCTTTTTGTACTGAGGAGATCTAGATCTCCTCAGCAATGCCATTCCTAATTGAAGTTCCCACGATGTTTGCCACAATTGAAACTCTCTGTGGCATTTTATTCCTATTGCCATTCACACTCAGAGGGGGAACGGCAATAGGGATAAAATGCCATGAGAGATTTGATTGTGGCAGGAGGGAGGGAGAGGAAGAGGAGGAAGGAGGGAGAGGAGGATGTAAGAGGATGCGGCAGCAGCAGAGGAGAAGAAGAAGAGGAAAGAGGAGAGAGAAGGAAGAGGCACTGGACACGCCAGATCATTTTTAAAATAGAGGCACCTCCATTTTCAAAATGATCCCATGTGATCTGGATCAATCTGGTAGTGAGTTTTCACTACTAAAGATCCAGATCATTGTGGCGCTGTGAAAAAGACATGGTAGGCAAAATGCACCGGGTCAAGTGGGTTCCTCCCCCCCCCCCCCCCCCCCCCCGCATTGCAAACTGCACCGAGTGCAGTTGAGGGCAAGGTAAACACCTATGAAATAACCCAGGTTCCACACCCGGTTATTTTATAGCATGAATGAGCCACAATTATGGTAAGTAGGCTGCACCAATAATCTTTTTCAGTATAAATCTGCCGATCTCACATGAGCATAAAAGGCATGGAAATCAGCAGAGCCTGATGACACAAAGAGCTTTCCAGATCTCAGTCAGGCCCTTTCCATAAGCCTAAAATATTAGCCTTACATGAATACTATGAACATAACGGTGCTGGGGTGGAAAAGCCAACTTTTTCATACATTGTCCTACTACACAGAGATGATGAAGGTCAGAGGTAAAATAAAAGGCAGGAGTGCACCGTATCCAACATTATATTCTTAAAGTGTGCAATTGGTATATTTATTTATTCATAAAATCTATAGGTCACAGTTTCCCATTCTGCATTAAATTATATTAAATCACAACCATGAAACATTGTTAATGGAAAGGGGAAGAGGACTCGAATATCTTGTATTTTCTTAACTCATAGTTTTTAACTATAGAGTGAACCACTTTTCAAGCAAATGTAAGCAGAAGCTTTTGGTATAGAATTTTCAGTTTTCAATTCTCTACCTAAATATTCCTTTTAGGGAATTTTCAACAGCCCTTAAAGTTTCATTGCCCTCTCTCCCATATAGTTTCTGTTCCATCTGATAGAGTACTATCTACTATTAAAAACATCTAACATAGAAGCCAAGGAAGGTCAGATTAGAATCTCTACACTCCATTCAGAATGATTAATTATGCAAAGCTTTGGCAAGAGCAAAGTCTCTTGATGCATTGATCTGAACTGAAGTGTGCACATGAGCATAACTCCAGATCCAGCTCTAGTTATGTTCAGCTAGCCACACATTACAAGTTGCAAAGGGGAAGGAGGTATATCCCCATCCACTCCCTGGGCCTCACTGAAGTGGTTCGGTGGGGACTGGATGAACAGCATCATGTGGTCAGGGAACCACATCAAGAAGATCATCAGCATTGGATACCTATGGCAGGGTTGACATCCTAATGTGAATTTCTTTGGTTGGATGTTGGTTTCCCCCAGTATCTTTGCAACCCAGTTTTCAGTTCATTGCATTGGCTCCTTCCCAGGGATTTAATCTGATGTATTTCTGCCTCTGAAATGCAGAACAAAATGGCACCCTCTCTCTTATTCCATGTCGAAGCCTACCTGGACTGATAGCTGAATATCAGTTCAACATAGGATGTTATCTTCTGCTACACCAGAAGATTGCACTCTACCTTAGGAAGTGCAAGGGGGATTGCCTTGAATCACAAAAATCCTGAATTGGAAGGGAAAGTTTATAATTGCAAGCAGAAATGTTAAAAGCAACGAAACGAGCAACCCTTCCTCTGTGCTTCAGGATATCTTGCCCAAAGATTATCTCTTTACCCCATTGTCTGAATACAGATGCTCTTACATAGCGAGGTGAGGATAATAGTTTTTCCTTCCTCTTAACTGAGATGGCACTTCCAGCCCTGCCAAGAGATGCACGTTAGACCTGCTACATTCATACAAGGGCGTGACAAGTGCACAGCACACAAACAACAATGGCTCATCATATATATTTCTATCCAGTACATCCTGCTGTAAAAAGTCTGACATTTATTTTCTATCACTTTCATAAATTTTGAATACTGTATGCAAAACTGTTTAGCCTTTCATTTAATACTAGTATGTATCCAGTGGAAAAACAATGCTAAATAGCCTTCAACAAAACAAAAAGCAAGGGTTTTTACATGGCTCGCTGTCAAACAGTCCAACTCTCAACAGTCGCAAGAAACAGGAAAAAAATATGACAAACTACCTTATCTCAAATCAGGTCATTGGTCCATATATCTCAATGTTATAAAGGTTGAATTTATCTTATCCAAAATGCCTGGGACCAGAAGTGTTTTGGATTTTGGATTTTTTCCAGAATTTGGAATATTTGCATATACAAAAGGAGATTATCTTGGAGGTGGGACCCAAGTCTACACATTAAATTCATTTATGTGTCATGTACATCTTATACACATTCCCTGAAGTTAACCTTATATGAAACATTTTTAATAATTGTGTTCACAAATCCACATTTGTGCACACTGAACCATCATGCAGAATCTATGGGCAGTGTCACTGAGCTACAACCCATTTCCAATGGTCTACTTTGTAAATGTGGAGTGCAATGGATTCATACAAGACTGGAATATCAATAGCTATTTGAACAAATTGTTATTAAAAAAATGCCCATAAGCCTCCAACTAAATTACTTAAGCGTTTTGGTTACATTGCATTGCTTGGGCATTTGGGAGTGATCCTCATTCATTTCAGTAGAACCTCCTTCCATCAATAAAGAATGTAAAAGACAGAGATGAGAACTGTGCATCCTTTCAGATATTGTTGAACTGTAACTCCCAGCAGCCCCACCTAGCACAGCCAATTGTAAGTGGTGCTGGGAGTTGCAGTTTAGCAACATCCAGAGAGCCACATTATCCCCACATCAGATACAGGAATGCTGCAGACATTCTAAGCTGACTGATGTTTTTCTGACTCAACATGTTGTTCCTCTATTCTGCAAAGTCACAATTGATCTTTGAAAGTCAATGGAATAACTAAAGCAAATTTAAGCTAAATTTGTCCTGTTGAAGTGCTATGTTAATGCTGTAGAAAGTTCAGAGTGGCTGACATAGGATTCCCAGCAGTTGCCCACCAAAGCTCGCATCAGGTCTCCAGCTTCTATTTGCTACAGTAGGTGTTGCCAGTCCAATCATTTTAAATGTTAATTCATAATGTAAGATATGAGAAAATCAATTGTCAAATTGAGAGATAGCCAACAGACTGACTTACAGAGGTGCAGGGAGGGAGCATTTAAATTGTAGAAATAGTACAGTTTGACACCACTTTCAGTGGTGTAGCTTCATCCTATAGATGTCTAGTTTTAAGTTTTTGGCCTTCTCTGCCATAGAGAGCTGATACATCACAGAACTACAAATCCCTGGATTCTGCAGAATAAAGCCATTGCTAAACTGGAGCCATGCCAGTTAAAGTATTGTTAAACTGCATTATTTCTACAGTGCAGATGCACCCACAGAGAGAGAGAGAGGCCTTACAACACTGGGACAAATACTGGGAATTTAGATCCACTGCTTTGGATTAAAGACCCTTGTTGTGGAAGAATCAGAGTAGGACCCAAACTGTGCTGCAATACTGATATTTAACAGTAATCCCCACTAACAGCAGAATGTAGCCTTGTTCTGGACTGGGAAAGCAATAGTAAGCTTTACTTGGGAAGGGATCCATATACACTCGTCTCTCCCGTTCGTGGACTTGCCATCTGTGGTTTTGGTCCTTTGCAGATGGCAAGAGAGGAGTGACAAAATGGTGCACGCAGGAAAATGCAGCCATTATAACTAATGGAGCTTGAGTATTTGCCTTTTTTTCAATTCGCGGGGTGGTGGTGGTTCCAGAACAGATCCCCCGCAAATCGGGAGGGATGAGTGTACTTTAAGCCCACAGGGGGTATCCATGTTAGTTTGTTGTGCTAACACTACAAAGAATACTGTGGTTCCTTAAAGGCTAACAAATTTATTGCAGCATGAACTTTTGCCCAGCTTATTATTTAATACATTTGTTAGTCTTCAAGTTTCTACAGTTCTCCTTACTGTTTGGCATCTACAGTACCAACCCAGCAATTAAGGCTAATTCTCACCATGTATTAAGCCTCTGTCTGTGTCCCAGCTGAAGCTTCCAGAACTTATGGGCTATAGGAGACTACCACAAGATCATATTGTAGCTCCAGTGTAAAAGCCAAATTATATGCAAACATATTTGACAAAAGCATGATTATTCCTTCCTCTAAGGAAGCAGCTTTAAGGAGGTATGGTTTTGAACACAGGAGAAACCAGCATTCACTTCATAGCATTTTATGTTTCCAAGTACAATTCCTCAAACACATGAGATTCTAGGGGCATCTTTGCTGTTACAAATAATCAGTTGGGCCCTGCAAGTATCACCCGTTGGAAGACTTCAACCACACAATTCCTCAACTCTGAGTTCAGTCCTACTAAACACCCATTAGAATCTACGGGATTACTAAATCATCTTAAAATCTAAATATTCCTGTTTAATTGATTTGCTGATCAAAACACAAATGTGCACCCACAAATGAGTTCAATTAAAACACTAGGATTTAAGTTACTTACGGTATATCCCTAACTCCAAGCACATTAGATGACCTTAGATTTATCTATGTGCAGGTCCCACACTTCCTAGTGAGTATGCTTCAGGTTTTCATTCTAAGATCCAATCTACCCAAAGAAACAATCCTGTGCTAAAATGCTAGATCATAACTCTTCAGGCCATAGGAGGCAAAACAGCATCTAAAATTACCTGCCCACCAAATATTAAAAAATAATTGTTGCCCAAAATGAACTAGCATTTGCAAGGAAATGGACAGCAGAGTCCTTTTTGCTTGGTATCTATACTATCATGTAAAAGGTATGTTTCTAAAAATAAAAAATGAACCATGCAATTACTGCACATAGGCTAAAGTGCAACAGCCTTTCAGTTTAACACAGTCCTTATTTGTGCAGCTTGGTTCTCAACTGCTTGGGACTAATGAAGCTGAAAGAGCTTAATGGTAGCTTTGCATGCATATCTTCCTGGGTTTAATCCCAGCTTTTCCAGGTGTGGCTGGGAAACACTTATGTTTAAAACCCCAGACAGCTACTGCCAACCCGTGTAGTGGGCAATATGTACCAATGGCTTGGCATAAGGCAGCTTTCTATATTACTAGCTTAATTAGGAATGTATGAGTGGTTGCCCATCCATTTAGGACTTTATCACACAATCCTGCTAAAAAGGCGTTGTTTCTAAAAACACTATGCAGATCAGAATTGCTCTCTTTCCTTTTAAACTTTAGGAACCATTCCACGATTGCAACATGTGTTTGCACTGCCCAGTACTGCCTATCCCTACTCTTTTCCTAATTTGGTTTTGTTTCCCTGAAGGTCACCCTAACTCCCCCCCTTTAGAATCTTTTCTCTTTTTAATGTAGAACAGGGAAAGTCACACACACCCCTTTTACACACTGAAATATAAATGAAAATAGTCTTACATTTTAAAAAGGCATTTATCACAAGTACAGAAGCCTCTTTTCTGTCTTTTTTCCCCTTGGGATTTGTGGAAGCTTTCTGATTCAGGATACAGCAGACTAAAGTAGCTGTGGCTTTCATCTGCCAGCGATTAATCAAGTCTGAGGCTCTAATATGACAAGAGGAGCAGAAGACAAGGTGAATGAAATAAATGCTTCTTTTTAAACAATAAGACTTTTCCCACTTACATTTCCATGTGTGTGTGGGTGAGAGAGATCAAGAGAACTTCAGGAACTGAAGCACCCTGACTGCAAAAGGGAGTGAGGTGGGGGGACAGTGAGCAAAATTTGCCTTCTTGGCTTCCCAGTGGGGATCATTTGCCACCACCACCACCACCACCCCAAGTTATAAAGTGTCTTGGTTACTTTGCCATCTCAGATTGAAAGAAATCAAATTTAAATGTCCACCCTTCTCCTTCTCACCTGATCACAAGGGCACCTAGGCCACACTCAAAGCACACTACTGACCACCCAAAATCAGCATTAAAACAGAATTGAACTATTGCAGTAGAAATTGTGGCAGAATAGTTGAAGGAAAGAAGGTCATTAATGGATTTTTCCATTAACAAAAACAAACACTTTCCAGTCTCCCATCAGGAAAACAGCAGAGGAACAGTGTTATGCAATAAGCCCCAACCAAAGATGCTATTATCCTGCTGTAATCGCAATTTACTTGCTTCACATGATAAAGTCCTTACTCCCCCTTGAAGGCATTGTTGCTTTTGGATCAAAGTTTGCTCTCCAATCCTAACCATGGGTAGCTAAGACACATCAATGCAGAGGGTAACAATAATGATCTTATGCAGAGTTGAAATACTGCTCCGTTTAGCTCACTAATATTATGGACACTCTCCAGGAATTCAAAAAGAAATTTTCCCAGACTCACCTGGAAATGCCAGGGACAGAACTTGAGACTTTCTGGATGCAAAATATACTCCCAATCACTAAACTATACAAGACTTTTCACCAGAATCACGGGAGTGAACTACATGCCCTCCAGATGTTTTTGCAGTATGTACATTTTCCATACATATGCCATCAATGATAATGGACTTTTTGCTAGTTCTATATACCGTTGTTAGCAGCAGAGCAGTTGTGAGGGCCAAATTTCTTGTGGTTATTATCCCTAAGTGTTATGCAAGTCAGTCATAAGAATTTCTACACCTGTAAGTCATTTGCTTCACTATTTAAAGAAAGAATGGCCTAAAAGCCAAATCTGGCCCAAGAGACAATTTTCTCCACCCATTCACACACTGATGAATATTAATCAAGATGAAGTTAAGGGGAAAAAACATATCTGATAGAAGAAGGGCAAATGCTTTCACAGTTGAGAAAGACAGACAAGAATTCTGGAATTAATTGTTAATCTTTGGGGTTTTTTAATCAATTTCCAGGCATGGGTGGCTACTGCCTATATGTGTTCCCATGACTGCTAAGCAGCTACTTCCAAATTTGGAATCCAAATACCTAAGAAGGGAAATTAAGCATCATCTGGAGTAGTCCTGAGACTAGAGAAGCCAAATCAGTCTTTTTATCAACACAGATTGGGAGAGAATCAAGCTGATTCCGGTTCTACTTGGGAAACCCTCTGTCAGGGATTCAGTATGCAATGAACTGTTGAATCACATAAAACTCAGTTCTGTGCATGTTTACTCAAAAATTGCACTGTATTCAGCAGTACCAGTCAACCATGTGCATTCATAATTTTGGCCTCATATTAAATCTTCAAGACATTGATTGAGAAGCAAGTCCCTCTGGTTTCTGGGTGTTTCACATTGCTACAATCCTAAAGACGCTGATTTGAAATAAGTTGCACTGAACACGATGGGTCTCAGCTCCAGTAAACTTACATAAGATTGTGTTGTTAGACAGGAATGAGGAACTTGTGACTTTCCACATGCTGAACTACAAGTTCCAGTAAACCTTTCCATCTACCAAACTGATTGGACTGACAAGAGGGCTTTAGGTTCCATAGGTTAGACATTTTTGTCTTTCTATTATGCCACAACTAACGAAAAAGTTTGTGGTAAGCGCTCTTCTGAAAGAAAAATGTACAAAAATCAATAAAAGTGGTACTAACATAAGAGACAATAGAGGAAATGGAAAAGAGAGGCCAGTGGTTTTCAATCAGTATTCAGCTGAAGGCTTATCAGGGATCAATATTGGTACACAAGCCTTGGGGGGGGGGGGGGGGAAGAAGCTGTTCCATCGCTTCTAATCTTCCCCTGAGGCCACAACAATGTATTTAATGGGTTCCAGGGAAAACTCTGGCCTGGCCACTGACTTGTGAAAACTGTGTGCCAACTAGAGTACACTCCAGAATCATGAACAAAGTGTGGTGGTTGACTGGCATCCAGAGGAGGACAATATGGATGAAATGAATTAATTATTTACCTTCTTTTTAAATGTGAAAATCACCCCTAGATATTATTGCCACTGATTGTTTACCTTATCTCCCCTCCTGGCCAGGTGAGAAAGGGGAAGTATTCCGCAAAGGCATACAAAAGCAATTGATGATATACTTTTTACCAAAGCATTCAGGAAACTGTCATTCCACACCATCATTCTTTCTGTCTTGTCTCTTTTCATTTTCTTATTCTCTTTTGTCTCTCTTAAAAAACAAACAAAACAACTCCTTCCGTTTAAAGTGCCCATTGGGTGGGGTATGTAAAGCAAGACTGGAATGCAGACTTAGGGAAGGCAGGAACATGCCCAGATCACCTTGTGGGGGTGAAGAGGAGAGGAAGGGGAGGGAAAGTCAGTAGGGGCTGCTGAGCCCAAAACCTCTCCTTTCACCACAGGTGATCTGGACACCCCAAACCTCCACCTCTGCAAGACAAGTGCTGTTGGGAGCAGGCCAAAGAGGACCCCTGAGGCCTGGAGGGGAGGGCTGCATCTGCACTGCAGAAATAATCCAAGTTGGCACCCTTTGGGGTCATTCAGACGTTGGTGTTTTCTTTAGTGCGACTATGCGAATAATCTCACACATTCCGGGTTTGTTGTTCACACTGCAGGACCTCATCTGTGTGCATCTCTATGTGTTTTGTTGCTCACTCCTGTCAGGATAAAGATGGAGTCAATGATGTGGATGTAGTCGAAGCATCTTCAAGAAGCATCTTCAAGGCACGCAGAGTTTTATCCTGGGTCTATTTGCATTGGTTATTCACATGGCTGACAATCCAAATCCTTTAGGAAAAAAAAACTCAGGCAGAAAACCTGAGATCAGTTATCCCAGGTTAAGTGGGGTGGGTGGGTTTGGCACCCCTCCCTCCCCCCCCCCCCCAAAAAAAGCCCCTCTTAATCAGATGCATTTAAAATACATGTGAACAACAAAAATCCAACCTGGGTTCTACCTGGATTATTTCCACCTTCTGAAATAACCCCAAATTTAACTGCCATGGCTCAATGTGGTGGAATTCTGGAAGATGAAGGGCCTGAACAGACTGCCAGAAATAGTGCAACTTGAGACCACTTTAACTGCCCTGGCTCAGTGCTAGGGAATCATGGGAATTGTAGTTTTTTTTTTTCCTGAGACATTGAGCTTTCTCTGTCAGAGAGCTCTGGTGCCACAATAAACTACAGTCCCCATGATTCGTCTAGCCCTGAGCCCTGAGGGCAGTTAAAGTGGTCTCAAACTGGATTATTTCTGGCAGTAGTCTGTTCAGCCCCCCCCCCCCCGTAGATCTGTTTCTGCAGGGCTGAAATGTTGCAGAGCTCCCAGAATCCCATTGCCTTTGAAGTAGGTAAATGCTTGTGTGGGCTCACTGAGCTTTTCTGATGAATTTCTATGGGTCTTTGCCGACTGCTAGAAAGAGTGCAAATTGAGTCCACTTTAAGGGTTAGAGTTAGTGCTAGGGAATCATGGGAATTGTATTTTTTTTTTTTGAGACATTGAGCCTTCTGTGTCAGAGAGCTCTGGTGCCACAATAAACTACAGTTCCCACGAGGGCCGTTAAAGTGGACTCAATTTGCACTATTTCTGGCAGTCTGCAAAGGCCCTAAGACTGCTCTTTGGGGCCAGACTGGGTAGCCACAGGAGACCACCTTGAGCCAGGGCAGTGAGAGTGGGTTATTTCTGCAGTGCAGATGCAGATGCAGCACAGGAGGAGGAGGAAGAGGAGGACTGTCCTTCGGTCCATCCGTCCGTCCGTCCGTCCATCCGTGGGCTACCTGCATCCGCAGCCCTCGACCACCATGTCCTCGTACTGCTTGTAGACGACGTTGTTGCCGGCGTCGATGTAGAGGATGCTGATGGGGCTGAGCTTGGCCGGGACGCAGCAGCTGGGCGGCGTGGCCTCGGGGTCCATGGAGTTCATGAGGGTCTGGATGATGGCGTGGTTGGTGGGCTCCAGGTGGGAGCGGAGCGGGAAGTCGCAGGCGCCCTCGCAGTGGAAGGCCTCGTAGTCCAAGGGGGCGATGATCCAGTCGTCCCAGCCCAGCTCCTTGAAGTTGACGTGGAGGGCTTTGCGGCTGCACCGGCTCCTGGACTTCTTCCCTTGGGCCTTCAGCCCTGAGGAGGAGGAGGAGGAGGAGGAGGAGGAGGAAGAGGAAGAGGAAGCCGAGGCTGCCGCCGCCGAGGCTGCCCTCCCGGCCAAGGTCGTCCGGCGCCTCCGACGGCCCCCAGCCCCCCTTTGCTGCTGCTGCTGCCGCCTCCTCCTCCTCCTCCTGCTGCCGCTGCTATCGCTGAGCTCCTGGCTCTCTGCGCTGAGGGCCCTGGCTTTCTCTCGGATCTCCTGGAAGAGGCTCTCCTTCCTCCTGGCCCGGGAGAAGACCGCCAAGAGGGCCCGGTGCTGGAGGGGCTCCTCCCGGCCCAAGCCCGCCTCCGCGACGGGCAAGAGCCGCCCCGAGGGCTCCGCCGCCACACGCAGCACCAGGCACAGGCGCCTCCGCAGGGCTGCCCCGACCTCGAAGGCCTCCCACTGCGGGGCAGAGGGCCCTCCGGACCCCGAGGCCCAGAGGCCCCCCGCCCGAGAGGCCAGCAGCTCCTCGCCGCCTTCTTCGCCTTCTTCGCCGCCTTCTTCTTCTTCTCGGTGGGCGCAAGTGGAGAGGAGCAGGCGGAGGGAGTGGGGGCGCCCCTGCCAGGAAGCCAGGCTCCGGTTTTGGGGGGCTCTCCGCAGGATCCTCAGCTCGGCCCCCACCACCTCGTCCCCCTCCGGGAGGCTGGAGAGGTCGAAGAGGAAGCGGCGCCCCGGCTCCCCAGGAGGGTCGTCTGGAAAGGAGGAGGAAGAGAGTGAGAAGGAAGGAGGGAAGGGAGGAAGGAAGGAAGAGAGGGAGGGAGGAGGGAGGGAGGGGAAGGAAGGAAAAAAGAAAGAAAGAGGGGAAGGAAAGGATGAGGGGAAGGAAGGAAAAAAGGAGGGGAAGAAAGGAAGGAAGGAAAGAAAGAAAGAAAGAAAGAGGGGAAGGAAGGAAGGAGGGGAAGGAAGGAAAAAAGAAAGAAAGAGGGGAAGGAAAGGATGAGGGGAAGGAAGGAAAAAAGGAGGGGAAGAAAGGAAGGAAGAAAAGAAAGAAAGAAAGAAAGAAAGAAAGAGGGGAAGGAAGGAAAAAAGAAAGAAAGAGGGGAAGGAAAGGATGAGGGGAAGGAAGGAAAAAAGGAGGGGAAGAAAGGAAGGAAGAAAAGAAAGAAAGAAAGAAAGAAAGAGGGGAAGGAAGGAAAAAAGAAAGAAAGAGGGGAAGGAAAGGATGAGGGGAGGGAAGGAAAAAAGGAGGGGAAGGAAAGGATGAGGGGAAGGAAGGAAAAAAGGAGGGGAAGAAGGGAAGGAAGGAAAGAAAGAAAGAAAGAGGGGAAGGAAGGAAGAAAAAAGGAGAGGAAGGAAGGAAAGAGGGGAAGGAAGGAAGGAGGGGAAGGAAGGAAAAAAGAAAGAAAGAGGGGAAGGAAAGGATGAGGGGAAGGAAGGAAAAAAGGAGGGGAAGAAAGGAAGGAAGGAAGGAAAGAAAGAAAGAAAGAAAGAGGGGAAGGAAGGAAGAAAAAAGGAGAGGAAGGAAGGAAAGAAAGAAAGAAAGAAAGAAAGAAAGAAAGAAAGAGGGACGGAGGGAGGGAGGGCAGAATGAGGAGAAGGAAGGAAGGAAAGGGAAAGAAGGAAGGAAGGAAAAAATGAGGAGCAGGAAGGAAGGAAGAGGAAGAAAGAATGAGGTGAAGAAGGGAGGAAAGGAGGGAGGGAGGGGACCCGACCCGGCTGCTCCTGAGCTTCTCCCCCCCCCCCCCGCCTCCCCTTCAAGGGGACCAGAGGTCCTCATCGGCGCTGCAGCAATAATCCGGCTTGACCCCACTTTAACTGTCATGGCTCAATGCTATGGAATTCTGGAAACTGTAGTTTGTTGGGGCACCAGCTCTTACTGGCCTAAGTAACCTAAATTTAGCACTAGATTCCCTGTGATCTGGGAAGCTATGCATGCTCAGCCCTGCTTTTGCTTGGATAGTACTTGGTCCCCTCGGCAGCCCTCCCGTCCGCCCCGTTGAAGGACTCCCTACACCAGGGGTAGGCAACCTTTCCCCTTTAAGGGCCGAGGGACTTCAGCTCCCAGAATCCCAGGAGCTATTGGCCAACATGGCTGAGGCTTCTGGGAGCTGAAGTCCCTCGGCCCTTAAAGGGGAAAGGTTGCCTACCCCTGCCCTACACCTTTGGGATCAGGACTTTCTTCTGGCTTTCCCTGCCATTAGCCTATCTACCCATCCTGGTGATCATGGGGTTGAGGGGGGTGGTGGGGAGGGTTAAGGTGGTTTGACCATGCTCAAAGGCACTCTGGTCACAATTCCCACAGTTCCCCGAAATTAAAAAACGGGTTCTGCCCCCTCTGAGCCTTCTAACAAAATTAAGCTTCCCAGAGATGCAGGAACGAATAAAATGAAATTTTCCATATATCCAGGGAGGTGTGAAATAGAAATAAAAATAATGCCCCTGAGCTCGTGCAGAGTAGAATCATAGAGTTGGAAGAGACCCAAAGGCCAATCCAGTCCAACCCTCTGCCATACAGGAACTCACAATCAAAGCACCGTGACAGATGGACATCCAGCCTCTGTTTAAAGACCTCCAAAGAAGGAGACTCTCCAAGGGAGTATGTTCCACTGTTGAACCGCCCTTATTGTCAGGAAGCTCTTCCTAATGTTGAGGTGGAATCTCTTTTCCTGGAGCTTGCACCCGTTGCTCCCTGTCCTATTTTCTGGAGCAGCAGAAAACAAGCTTGCCCCCTCCTCAATATCACATCCCTTCAAATACTTAAATGGGGCCATCACATCACCCCTTAACCATCTCTATCAGTCTGTCCTCATAAGGCATGGGTTCCAGACCTTTTACCGTTTTGGTCACCCTCCTCTGAACACGCTCTAATTCAACATCCTTTTTGAATTGTGGTGGACACAGTATTCCAGGTGAGGCCTGACCAAAGCTGAATAGAGTGGCACTATTACTTCCCTTGATCTAGACACTAAACTTCTATTGATGCAGCCTAAAATTGCATTGGCCTTTTCAGCTGCTGCATCACACTGTTGACTCATGTTCAATTTATGTTAAGCCAGGTGTCCCTCATCCGGTATCTATGCATTTCATTTTTTTCCCCTGCAGTATCTTACATTTCTTCCTGTTGAAATTCATTTTGTTAATTTTGTCCCAGCTTTCTAATCTATCAAGGTCATTTTGAATAAGGATCCTCTCCTCTGGGGTATTAGCTCCTCCTCCTAATTTGGCATCATCTGCAAATTTGTTAAGCAGGCCCTCTATTCCTTCATCCAAGTCATTGATCTTTATCAATGACTTGGATGAAGGAACATATGACAAGACAATACAGTACTACGTTGAATAGCATTTCTTCCTCCTAACTGGGGGCTGAATAGACTGCCAGAAATAATCCAGTTTGAGACCACTTTAACTGTCCTGGCTCAATGCTAGGGAATCATGGGAATTGTAGTTTTTTTCTGAGACATTGAGCCTTCTCTGTCAAAGAGCTCTGGTGCCACAATAAACCACAATTCCCATGATTCCCTAGCACTGCATCAGGGCTGTTAAAGTGGTCTCAAACTGGATTATTTCTGGCAGTCTATCCAGGCCCTGAATGTGGTGAGGAATGGGGAAGGAAAGTTTCCAAATCCACAGATCTTGACTTTTAAAAACCAAGCACAGATTTTTAAACCCTTCCCTATTGACTAAGCTAGGCCCTGGCCAGGGTTGTCTTTGTATCTGACTGGCCTGGAAGCCTTCCTCCTCAATCCATCCTCTTCCTCCCAGTCTCTGCCTCTCGTCAAGGAAAGACAAGACAACCGAGACCTTGGATGGGTCTTTACAGTAACCATCTGTATTTACTTCTTCTCAGCCCTTGAATGGAGCAGGTTCAGGAGGGTTTGTTTCATGTCTTTCCTTCCCACCCACCCAGCCCCATCTCACTCCCCCTTGAAAGGCTCCGCAAGCCCAGCCAAGTTAAACATTTTCCCAATCTGTCAATTATCTTTTTTCCCCTGTTGTATGTGTGTGTGTGTGTGTGTGTGTTCATTGACATTCCTGGAAGTAGAAAGAGGAGGGAATGAAGTCAGGAACTCAGGATTGTTGCTGAATCCTGTCTGGGTCTTAAACCCTCCCTTTCCATTGTTTTCCCCCATGAATTTATCCCTAGGATCAATTAAACCAATGAGATGTGATGATAATGAAACACCATCAAGTTAAAATAAATAAATGCAGGGTGGAAGTGAAGTTATAAAAAGAAGGAAAGGTTTTTTTATAATGATGATAATAATAATAATAATAATAATATCTTGATCTTCAGATCATTAGGGTCAAAAGGGATCCCAAACATCACCTGGCCCAGTGCTGCTCAAAATGGCGGCCCCTGGACCAGTGTCTGTCTTCCTGCAGGTCCCTGGTGGGTTTCCAAGAAAGAAAACAATTATAGACAATTGACACAAATATGATGCCTGGAGAAAAAATGGCTGCAGGTCCCTCACATCTTGAGAGGCACTGGTCTAGTCCAACCCTCACACTATGCAGCCATGGTAGATAATAAAGGGAACTCATAGCACTATAATTTTGTAGTGTGAAAGGGTTCCTGCTGCAGCCCCAAGCTCTGCTAGTGTCCATCTGGCCAGCCAATGAGTTGTTGTTGTTGTACCTTTAAGTTGTTTTCCGGCTTATGGAGACCCTGAGGTGACCCTAGCATTCTAGGTTTTCTTGGCAGGCTTTGTTCAGAGAGGTTTTTGCCCTTGCCTTCCCCTGAGGCTGAGAGAGTGTGACTTGCCCAAGGATCACCCAGTAGGTTTCATGGCTGAACTAAGAATCAAACTGTAGTCTCCAGAGTCTTACTGCACTATAAGAGTCTTACTACTACTGCTATTTCACTTTCACTGCTCTGGCTGCCTCCTGTTGCCTTCTGGGGGTTGTAGTTCAGTGAGGCTTAAGAGCTCTCTGGCTGAGAATTCTAAATGCCCCTCCTTAAACTACAAATCCCAGAATGCAACAGGAGGCAGCCAGGGCTGTAAAAGTGGAATAGCAGCACTACAAAGCACAGGCAAGAAGGCAGGAAGCCTCTTCAGTTGCACTGCAGGGGGTTGGAAGAGGATCTGGCTGCAACTGAGAAAGAAATAGCCCTGAACATGTTCACCCTCATCTTGCCAACCTATAAGGCTTGAACCTTAGTTCAAATGAAATGGCTGAGCTGGAAGGAAGCCAACAGCTGAAAACACCATCAAGAAGGTGGTTCCCATCCCAGTGGGGCTCTGGAGACCAGGTTTCGATTCCCAGCTCGGCCTTGGAGCCCACTGGGTGACCCTTGGGCAAGTCACACTCTCTCAGCCTCAGGAGAAGGCAAGGTCAAACCTCGCCCAGCTTTTATATGGGGGTAGGTGTTTTAGATTGTGTTTCAACTTTTGTAAGTTTTTATAATCTTAATTTTATACTGTTTTAACTGGGTTATTTTAAATTGTTTTTTTAAATGGTTTTAAAAGTATTTTTATTTTGTGAGCCGCCTTGGGTTCCTTTTTTTTGGGGGGGGGGGGGGAGAGAAAGGCGAATGAATGAATGAATGAATTTAGTCCAAAGTTGGACCTGTCTGGGGGTGGGTGGGTGGTTTCAGCACCGTGGATAGCTTCTTTGCTATGGAAACATGGAAACGCCCGGATCCAGTTCCCCCCATCCACTGACTTAGGCCGCCTCGCCTCCGCACTGCAGAATGGATGCAGTTCGACACCGCTTTAACAGCCATGGCTCCATGCAATGGAATTCTTGGATTTGTAGCTTTGTGAGACACTGCGCCTTCTCCTCGGTCAGACACCTCTGGTGCCACAACAAACTACAATTCCCAAGAGTCCATCGCGTTGAGGCAGGGCAGTTAAAGTGGTGTCAAAGCGGATTCTTTCTGCAATGCGAATGCACCCTTGATGCGTGGGCAAACGTGAGCCATGTAATCAGATGACTTTAGAAAAGATGGGCGGCCACGTCTGCATAAAGGGCAATCTGAGGACATTTCGACTTGGGATGTCATGCTCTCCTTTCTGCAGCTAAAACCACCTGGGCCTAATCCAGTTTAATTCCGTCTAAAGCAGTAAATTCCGTCTAAAGCAGTTTGACTTGGAACATTTCATCCTCCCCCGCAATGTAGTTGAGGATCCTATATCCTCCAAGTCGTTTCCGACTTATGGAGACCCTAAGTGAACCAATCATGGGGGTTTCTTGGCAAGTTTCTTCAAAGGGGGTTTGCCATTGCCTGCCCCTGAGGCTGAGAGAGTGTGACTTGCCCAAGGTCACCCAGCAAGTTTCATGGGCGAGCGGGAATTTGAACGCTGGTCTCCAGAGTCTTAGCAGTCCAAGACTCAAGCCATTACGCCATGCTGGTTCTCTGAATATATACTTGCTAGGAAGTTAAGGGACGCCCTGAGGGCAGCTCCTTGCCCCCCATGAACTACTGATGCTCCCAAGATGCATCTACACTGTAGAAATAATGCAGTTTGACACCCCTTTAAGTGATGTTGTAGTGCCATCCTCTGGAATCCTGGGATGTGTAGTTTTACAGGGCCTTTAGCCTTCTCAAAGACAAAGACTGCTAGTGCCTCACAAAACTACAAGTCCCAGGGTTCTGTAGGACGAAGCCATGGCAGTTAAAGTGGTGGAAAACTGCATTATTTCTACCGTGTCGATGTATGTGTGTAAATGGATCGGTGGGTTTTTATTGATTTATTGATTTATTTTAGGAAAAAAGGCAACTTTAGCCATCTCCGTTCTTGCTCTAAAGGCTCTCCAGAGTCGACCCACTCAATCAATGTGGCTTACCTACGTGTCGACTCACCATTCAACCACTGGGTGAACGAGTTGCACTGATATTAGTTGCATCCGCACTGTAGAAATAACGCGGTTTGAGACCACTTCAACTGCCATGGCTCCATCCTACAGAATCCTGGGACTGCTGGTTTTGTGAGGCGCCAGCACGCTTTGACAGAGAAGGCTACAGACCTTGTCAAAACTACAGACCCCAAGATCCCATAGGATGAAAGCACAGCACTTAAAGCGGTGTCAAACTGCATAATTTATACAGTGGAGATGCACCTTCAGTTGTTCTCTCGCATCCCCATCACAGCTGAGTTTTCCTTTCCACCGAAAGGAGGGGCTGGCGACCCTTTTGGCTGCTCTCCGATGGGAGCATTGGACAGGCTGCCCTTTCCAGGAGACAGACTGCCTGACCTCTTTGGAGCCCAGGGCTCTAGCAAAAGGGTTTTTAAAGCACCCTAGGCGCTCAGACACCCTTCTCCGACCCCCCACCCCCACCTAACTTTTGGGGCCAGAACCCAATTTCTTCCCCCCCCCCCCCCCCTTTAACTCTCTCACCATGTAGCTGTTTCTCAAAGTCCCATTTCTCCTGCTTGAGCTTCCTTCTCTCTCCCTAAAAGGCAGCCTGATGGGAGCAAACTCCCCTCCGAAGAAACCCTCCGAAGAAGAGGCCTTTGAACACCCCTCTGGAAATAACGGGGGAAGTAACGCTGGCTGGCGCTGGCTCCAACGTTAAACTAATGACCGATATCTTCCCCAAGGAATAGCACTGTCCCATCACACACACACACCCCTTTCACACACTTTCTCACACACACAGTGGGACTTACTTCCCAGTCAGCACGCTTAAGAGTCTGCTTTTAAGCATGAAGCTGATTTATAGGGATGTGTGTGTATGTGCATGTGTGTGGATATCCATATACACACATCCCTATAAAGCAGCTTCATGCTTAAAAGCAGAATCTTAAGAGTGCTGACTGATGTGTATATATATATATACACATACATATATATATATCTCCTAAGCATGCTGACTTGTATATCTTATATATCTCCTAAGCATGTAGACAGTGAATTATATATATCTCCTAAGCATGTTGACTTGGAAGAAAGTTGATCCCATATATCTATATTAAGATTAGATAGATAGATAGATAGATAGATAGATAGATAGATAGATAGATATAAAGTCAACTTCATGCTCAAAGGTGGCATCCTAAACATGGAATCATATATAAATAATGTGTATATGTATGTGTATGTATTTGTGTGTGTGTGTGCTTACCTGTCTGTCTCTCTGTCTCTCTGGCTATCTATCTAATCTACTTTCTTCCAAGTCATCATGCTTAGGATTCCACCTTGGAGCACGAAGTTGACTTTATATCTATCTATCTATCTATCTATCTATCTATCTCTATATATCAATTATATGAAATCTACTTTCTTCCAAGTCGTCATGCTTAGGATTCCACCTTGGAGCACGAAGTTGACTTTATATCTATCTATCTATCTATCTATCTCTCTCTCTATATATATCAATTATATGAAATCTACTTTCTTCCAAGTCATCATGCTTAGATTCCACCTTGGAGCACGAAGTTGACTTTATATCTATCTATCTATCTATCTATCTATCTATCTATCTATCTCTATATATCAATTATATGAAATCTACTTTCTTCCAAGTCATCATGCTTAGGATTCTGCCTTTGAGCACAAAATTGACTTTATATCTATCTATCTATCTATCTATCTATCTATCTATCTCTATATATCACTATATATCAATATATATGAAATCAACTTTCTTCCAAGTCAGCATGCTTAGGATTCCACCTCGGAGCACGAAGTTGACTTTATATGTAGTAGAATGCAAAGATATAGCCGTGTTAGTCTGCAAAATCAGTACGTAGAGAGATTTTGTAACTGAAAGAAATTGGCAGCATGAGCTTTCGTGGACTTCAGTCTACTTCCTCAGATGCACTGAAGTCTACGAAAGCTCATGCTGCCAATCTCTTTCTTTTAGTTAGTCTCAAAGGTGCAACGAGATCTCTCTCTCTATTGATTTATGTGTGTGTCTGTCTATCTATCTATGTATCTATCTAATGAACTTACTTCCGAGTCAATATATTTAAGATTCCGCCTTTGAGCACAAAGTTGAGTTTATTTTATTATATATATATATATATAGAGAGAGAGAGGGGGGGGGGAGTTATATACACACACACACACACACACACACACACACACAATAAAATAAAGTCACTTTCGTGGTCAAAGGCGGAATCTTAAGCATGTTGGCTCAGAAGTAAGTCCCAGTGAGTTCGGTACAAGTCATTCCCTCAAGAAATATGTTTAACATTTTAAAGTCCTAAATATGGGCACTTTTTACAGGGGAAAAAATGTTGTGGAAAAACTCCTCTCCTATTGAAAGTCGGGGGGGGGGGTTGCAGACTGCCAGAAATAGTGCAAATTGAGTCCACTTTTAGGGTTAGGGTTAGTGCTAGGGAATCATGGGAATTGTTTTTTTTTTTTTTTTTTTCTGAGACATTGAGCCTTCTCTGTCAGAGAGCTCTGGTGCCACAATAAAAGACAGTTCCCATGATTCTCTAACCCTAACCCTAAAAGTGGACTCAATTTGCACTATTTCTGGCAGTCTGCAACCCCCCTCGGTCTCCCGGAATCATTTTAAGAGCCCCTCCGTTCTTTGACGGCTCAGGAAAGAAGCGAATAAAGCAAGCCACGGTTAAAAAGCACTTGCATCAAAGCGCCTCGCTTTTGGGTTTTGTTTTGTTTTGTTTTGTTCTTAAAAAAATTAATTCTGCTTTTTAAAAAGAAAAAGCAAGAGGAGTATGATTTTCCTTCTGCTTTTTGTGGTTTTGTGCCTGGCCCTAGAGAGGATTCCCCTCAACTCTCTGGGAGGGATACAAATAAACTGAGCCTGAGCTCTCTTGAGAGGCAGAGGCTTCAAAGAAGAGAAATGAAGCAGACGCTGGAATCGCTCCGGATGGATTTGGGGGGGAAAAGCCCCGCTTCGACTCTGGCTGGACTTGATAAACAAACGCAAGCCCTAAAAGGAGGAACAAAACTGAGTTTGCACGTCAACGCCGCTCCTTCGCTTGGCTTAGTCCAAGCCTTGCTAGAAAGACAACTCTCTACCTCTCTCTCTATCTATCTGCCTGCTTGGGTTTGGGGTTTTTTGTTTTTGTTTTTGTTGTTGTTGTTGTTGTTGTTGTTGTTTTGTTTTGTTTTAAAGGTCAACGACAAGGAGCTGCGGATTGTGCATCGCGCTGAGGATGGCGTTTGCCAAAATTGCCTTTGGTCGGCGCGGAGGCTAAGGGCCTTTGCAGACTGCCAGAAATAGTGCAAATTGAGTCCACTTTTAGGGTTAGGGTTAGTGCTAGGGAATCATGGGATTTTTTTCCTGAGACATTGACCCTTCTCTGTCAGAGAGCTCTGGTGCCACAATAAACTACAGTTCCCATGATTCCCTAACCCTAACCCTTAAAGTGGACTCAATTCGCACTATTTCTAGCAGTCTGCAAAGGCGCTAAGAGAGGAGGAGAAGAAGAAGAGGAAGGTGGGGGAGAAGGGGATTTCAGACCGAGGCGCTTGCCATACAACCAGCGAGCAAGAAGAGCAAGAAGTCCTCTCTTCTTTCTCGCCATCCAACCAGGGTGACCAGATGTCCTAGCCACAAAGGGGGACAAGGCACTGGCAAATCGAGGACATGCAGGGGGAAAAATGCAGGACACGACCCAACAAAAGCTACAAACACTCATCGGACCACGCTTCTCAGTCATGCTCAAAATGGAGGGCATTTTGGAATCTCCTCCTGGGCAGAAGGTTGAAATGGAGGACAGATCCGGGGGGGGGGGGAAGGAGGGCCTTTGGTCACCCTGTTCCCTCCCCCTTGGGATGTAGGACATTCAAGGAAAATGGAGGACGTGACAAGAGGAGAGCTCGAAACAAGCCGCCCCGATTGATCTCAGAGGGGCGGGATATTAAATAAAAAGTATTATTATTATTATTACTCCTATAATTGTAAATCCGTGCTTCGCAGCACGGAGGGCATTTTGGAATTTCCTCCTGGGCAGAAGGTTGAAATGGAGGACAGGTCCTGGGGGGAGGAAAGGAGGACGCCTGCCCAACCCTGAAGGCCCCAACCATGCCCAGCTTTCATCGGTGTGCTTCTCCAAGCGGCTCCACAGAGTGATCAGACGGGTCCTCCTTTTCCAGGGCATGTCCTCCATTTCAGCCTTCTGCCCGAGTCAAATAACCTACATTTTTGAACACGACTAAGATGCCTGGATTTATTTTTAGCTTTGATTTGGTCATCCCCTGCATTTTTTTTTTTTTTTTTTGTAATTGGACTGTCCTCCATTTGGCAGTGAGTGGCCACCCTGCCCTTGCCTCCCTCCCCTGGGAGAAAGTGGCAGCCTTTGCCTAAAGGCTCCCTTCGCTTCCCGCCATCCACCTGCTTTCCTCTCTCGGCCAGCCAGCCCTCTCCGACGTCAGGCGGCCTGGGAGGGGGGGCGGCAAAACAAGAAGAAGAAGAAGAAGAGCCACCCACCAAGTCTTGGGTCGGGCTGAGGAAGGGGAGCCCGAGAAAGACTCCGTTTTCTTCCTCCCACTAAAAAAAGGAGCTTAATCTTAAAAGCACACACACAGATCGAAATGCGTCCACTTATAATAAAAATAATAATTGTTGTTGTTGTTATTATTATTATTATTATTATTATTATTGATATCCCGCCCCTCTGCAGAGCAATCGGGGCGGCTTACAGCATTGAAATTACCATAAAATACAATCTTAATCATACCCCAAAGAACTTTCTCTCATTCCTTTCCTCGCCTGCTTAATTAATACAGTTGTTGTTGTTGTTGTTGTTGTTGCGTGCCTTTGTAATTTCCACCTTATGGTGACCCTAAGGCAGACCTACCATGGGGTTTTCTTGGCAAGATTTCTTCAGAGGGGGTTTGCCATTGCCATCCTCCGAGGCTGAGAGAGTGTGACTTGCCCAAGGTCACCCAGTGAGTTTTTTATGCTCGAACCCTGATCTCCAGAATCGTAGTCCAACACCCAAAAACATTGTACCACTACACCACTAGGTATATAAACACCAAATCTAAATCCCAACCGTTCTCTCCTTTCTTTTCTTCTTCTTCTTCCTACTTTCCTTTCCTTTCCTTTCTTCTCCCTTCTTCTTACTTTTCTTGTCTTTTTTCCCCCTCACCCTTCTCTCTACTTTTCTTTTTTCCGGCTTCCTTCCGCCCAGCTTTCAGGGTGCATCTACACTACAGTGTGACCCCACTTTAAGAGCTGTGGCTCCATCCTCTGGAATCCTGGGATCTGTAGTTTCACCAAGTCTTTTTAGCCTTCTCTAAACTACAAATCCCAGGGTTCTGTAGGACGGAGCCGTGGCAATTAAAGTGGTCTCAACCTGCATCGTTCCCACAGTGTAGATACAAAGATAAAAAAAAGTAAGATGTAAAAGGCAAAGGCAGATGCACCCTCAGTCAAAGAATCTCAGACCATCCGAGGGGATTCCGCGTTTACATCGGGACACTTTTGAATTCGAACCCAGTTCCAAGCCCAAGAACCTAGAGACCCAGGCTCAACCAAATCTTCCTTTTTAGGGGGGCTGAGCCAGGCTCACCTCTCTCAGATTTGCATTTCAATGTTGAAAACGACTCCCTCAAGGTTACGGTTTCCTCCTCTTACTGGATTTTGCTTTTTTCCTAAAATCGAAGCAATGTATCTCTATCAATACTCAATCATACTCCGCTATGACAGGAGTCAATAACTTCATGACTTGGGTTCCCATTAAGATTTTTCCCCCCATTCTCTGAGAATAGGACATATTTTAAAGTGTGTGTGTGTTTTTAATTTAATTTAATTTAATTTTTTAAAAACTCGTATTCATGTTTTTCCCCCCTGAAATCTTCTTCCCCAGCTCGATTCCTAAGAGACAGTTTCTTGCGTTTTAGCGTTGCAGCAAACTATAGCCGAGGAGAACAGGACTAAGCCAAATCCAAGGGAAATAAATCCTAGAGGAATGTTTTAATAGACTGCGTTGTTTCCAATGGCTTCGGGATCCTTGTTCGGATGGGACCGATTTCTCAGGCAAGGGATTTGGAAGCCAGCCGAAATGAACAATTAATTAATTCCCAGATAATTGTGGACGAGAGGCATCCTCCCGATGCTTTTGGGGAATGGGTCTGAGTTTTACGATGAAGATTTCGGATTCAGAGCCGTGCTAAGAAGCGTCCACACTCTCTGCAGAGCGAAAACGGGCTCGATCCTCGGCCTCCTTCTCCCCCTTCGGCTGCATCCGCGCTGCAGAAATAATCCGGTTTGACACCGTTTTGACTGCCACGGCTCCATGCGATGGAAGCCTGGGATTTGCAGTTGGATGGGGCACAAGAGTTCTGCGACAGGGAAGGCTCGATGTAGTAGTCTCCCAAAACTACAATCCCCAGGACTCCATAGCAGCATGGAGCCGTGGCCGTTAAAACGGTGTCAAACTGGATTGTTTTTGCAGTGCGGGTGCAGCCTAAAGACTCTCCTGTCCTTCCCCTCGCCCCTTTGGAGTGGGTTGAAGGAAGGCTTTGGAACAGGAAAGGAGAGAAGAAGAAGGAGGAGAAGAAGAAAAAGAAGGAAAGAGCAGTTAATCTCGGAGGCACTCACTCCGGGACTCAGAAGAAAGTGCCTCCAATGCTAAACAGGCGACGGCTTCGTTAATAAATAATAATAATAATAATAATAATAATAATAATAATTTATTTATATCCCGAGTCTTTGAGAAGCGGCTCCTGTCCAGATCAGTACCTCTTAGCTGGAGCCTTGGACTCCGATTCCGGAGACCAGGGTTCGAAACTCACTGGGTGACCTTGGGCAAGTCACACTCTCTCAGCCTCAGACGACGGCCGTGGCAAACCCGCTCTGAAGAAACCTGCCCAAAAAGTCTCCTGATAGGTTATGACCTTAAGGTTGCCATAAGTCGGAAATGACTTGAAGGCACCCAACAACAGCAACAACAACTTAATTGGCGGGGAAGAGAGGGAGAGAGAGAGAGAGAGAGAGGGGAAAAAAGGCTTCCATTTCAACATTAGAAAGACCTTCCTGACAGTGAGAGCTGTTCGGCAGTGGGACACATTCCCTTGAAGAACGGTGGAGCCTCTTTCTTTGGAGGTCTTTAAACAGAGGCTGGACGGTGTATTCCTGCATGGCAGAATGGGGTTGGGCTGGATGGCCCCTGGAGGCATCTTCCAGCTTTGCATCCTATGATCCTATAATCCTGAGTGCAAAGCAGGCGCGCGGCGAGGGAAGGAGGGAGGGAGGGAGGGGAGAGCAGCCACGCGCCGCAGGTGAGCGCGCACAGGTGCAGTCCCGCCCGGGGCTGTCTGTCGCGCGCTGCCTGCGCTCGCTGTGACTACCTACCAGCGCTCAAGCAAGCAAGCAAGCAAGCAAGCAAGCAAGGGCACGCACGCGCACTGGGAGGCACGGCGGCGGCGCCGCAGGTGAGAACGCGCCGCAGGTGCAGTCCCGGGCCTCTGGCGCGCGCCGCTGCTCCTGCTGCTGCTGCTGCTGCTGCTGCCGCCTCTGGTTGGTCGCCCACCAATCCCGGGGCTCGCGCGCCAGCGGGGCTGAAGCAGGCAGGCAGGCAGGCAGGGAGGGAGGGAGGCACGCGCGCAGGCCGTCCCTCCCTCGCGCGCGGCTATCACTCCGGTCCCGGGAGAGCGGCCGCGCGCGCGCCGCAGGTGAGAAGGACGCCACAGGTGCGTCCTCCTCCCTTTCCCTGTATCCCGGGGTGGATGGGTTTCGCGCGCTTTTGCATTTGCATTTGCCCTTTGCCTTTCTGCTTTTTGGCGCTCACCTCTCGGCCGCGCCTGGTCCGTGAATCCCGTGACGGTGTCTGCTCTGGGCTCTTGGCCGGGGGCCACCCGCCGGTGGTAAAGGGCCACCATGTAGTCGTGGGGGACCACCGTCCCGTTGCGGAAAGGGCCGCTCAGACGGCGCTGCTCCCTCGCCTTCCAAGGAGCGGAGGAGCCATCGGCGTCTCCATCTTCTCCTTCTCCTTCTCCTTCTCCTCCTTCTTCGGCCACCAAAGGCCTGACGGCGGCGGCGTCCAGTTGTCCGGTCCGGAGGCGTCCGGCGCTCCAGAGGCAGCAGAGGCAGAAAGCGGCCGCCGCCCTGAGCTCCATCCTCTGGGCCTCGTCGGGGGCTTCTGAGGAGGAGGAGGAGGAGGAGGAAGGAGAAGAGGAGGCAGAGGCAGAGGCAGAGGCAGAGGCGGCGCTGGCGGGGCTCCGGGCGGCCGGCGGAGGGGCTTTGAGGGCTCCTCGGACTCCCCGGCCGCTTTTGAACATTGTGTTCAATCGACGCCGAGGGGCCGACGACGACGACGACGACGATGGAGGCAGCGGAGGAGCCTCCTCTCCGGACCCCGCGCAGCGCCCCCTGCCGAGGGATGGCCGCCTGGCAACGCTCCGGAGGAAGGAAGGAAGGAAGGAAGGAAGGAAAGAAAGAAAGGGAAGAGAGGAAAAGAGAAGAGAAGAAGAGTCTCTCCAAACACAAACAACGCTCCTGGGTCATGTGTTTGCTTTTGCAAGAGCTCCTTCCTTTCCTCCCCCCTCCTCTATGCTTCATTAAAAAAAAAAAATTATATATATATATATATATATATATATATATATATATATATTCGGAAATAACGCCAGGAGCTGGCGAGGCTGCTCTGCCAACTCGGACCTTCTCTGCCAGGACCTGGTGCAAGAAAGAGGATGTCAGAAACAGAGAGAGAGAGAGAGGAGACAGAGACAGAAAGAGAGAGAGAGAGAGAGGATTTTTTCACCCAGAGCTCGAGGGGGCGGGCAGGAGGGCCTTTCTTTTTTCTTTCTTTCTTTCTTTCTTTCTTTCTTTCTTTCTTTCTTTCTTTCTCCCGAGGGAGAGGAAGTGACACAGACGAGAGAAAACCTCCTCGACCCCTTCGTTTTCCTCCTCAGCATCCCTTCCTTTCCCTGTTTTGCTCCACTCCTTCCCCCTCGAAAGCCTTGATCATTGCACCCCCAACTCGGTCCAGAGGAGGAGTCCATGGAAGTTAGGGCCTTTGCAGACTGCCAGAAATAGTGCAAACTGAGTCCACTTTTAGGGTTAGGGTTAGTGCTAGGGAATCATGGGAGCTGTAGTTTATTGTGGCGCCAGAGCTCTCTGACAGAGAAGGCTCAATGTCTCAGGAAAAAAAAAATACAATTCCCATGATTCCCTAGCACTAACCCTAACCCTAAAAGTGGACTCAATTCGCACTATTTCTGGCAGTCTGCAAAGGCCCATATGTTACCCTTCCTAAAACACTCGCCGTTTTGGAGTTATTTTGTTCGGAGCAATTCTGTAGAAGCATGACTCCCGTGGCGAGTTTTCCGATAGTATTAAAATATAATGAACTATAATTAAAATAGGTTAAAAGAGCCAAACGGGCACCGGGCTTACTCCACCTGCTGGTACTCCTGCCAGTTATTGCCAGGCTCTTCCTACCATTGATTAGTCCCAATCGCTTTTGCTACCAGGAAAAGCCACGTCTAAGGCGCTGGTCCTCAAGAAAGAAGAAAGTGTAAGTGGCCAAGGAGGCTGTTTTCTTTTAATATGTCTCAGAATAAAGCAGAAGCCCATTTAGTGAGTGGTTTGAGTGTTGGACTGTGACTCTGGAGACCAGGGTTCGATTCCCAGCTCGGCCATGAAACCCACTGAGTGACCCTTGGGCAAGTCACACTCTCTCAGCCTCAGGAGAAGGCTGTGGCAACCCCCCTCTGAACAAATCTTGCCAAACAAACCCCATGATAGGGTCTCCATATGTCAGAAACGACTTGAAGGCACACAACACACATGCTCTTATATAATAATAATAATAATAATAATAATAATAATAATAATAATAATAATGTTATATATATGCTCAGAGAGCCAGAGTGAGGAGGTGGTTTGAGCGCTGGACTACGACTCTGGAGACTGGGTTTTAATCAATCCATTCGTTTATTACGTCCAATAGCCAGCAAAGAGACCTGAGTTCGGCTCTCCACTCGGCCATGGAAACTCCTTGGGTGGCCTTGGGTAAATCACACTCTCTCAGCCTCAGGGGAAGGCAACGGCAAACCCCCCTTTGAACAAAACTTGCCAAGAAAACTTCATGATAGGGTCACCATAAGTCGGAAATGACTTGAAGGCACACAACCACCACCAAAAACTAAGGGCCTTTGCAGACTGCTAGAAATAGTGCAAATTGAGTCCACTTTTAACTGCCCTGGCTCAGTGCTAGGGAATCATGGGAGCTGTAGTTTATTGTGGCACCAGGGCTCTCTGACAGAGAAGGCTCAATGTCTCAGGGAAAAAAAAATACATTTCCCATGATTCTCTAGCACTGAGTCCTGAGGGCAGTTAAAGTGGACTCAATTTGCACTATTTCTGGCAGTCTGCAAAGGCCCTAAGGGACTTTGCTCCCCAATTGGATAGCGCCCCTTCCAGATTGGAAAAGCCACTGAATCAGGTCTGGTGGTGTCATCTCTCCTCCCACCCCCAGTTTTAGAGATCTTTTTTTTTTTTTTTTTTTAAGACAAATATGAAGCAAAACAGATCCCCCACCCCTTCCTCCTCCTTCTCATGTTCCGGCTTGCCTGCCTGTGAATGTTTTCCTTTTTAGTAAAATTCAGATATTTCCTTAGATCCTATTGGAAAAAGAAAAACTCAAACAAACCAAGACATGGACTCGGATGTTATTTCCAACTTTCAAGTCCGGCTCCTTACAGAAGAGGAGGAGGAAGGGAAGGGAAAGGTCTGTTTTCTCTACAAATAATGAAGCAACCCTCCAGATCGGCGGTGATTTATCGGAAGGGAATGCGATGGTCAAGCCAAGAGAAGCCGCCACTGGAGGTTGGTGGGAGTCGGATGTCTCGAACCCAGGGCCGATAAGGGCAGGTCCTTCCCTCCTGCAGGTGCTCTAGTGTGTGTGTGTGTGTGTGTGCAGGGGGACCAGACATGTCCTCCTTTTCCAGGACACGCTCTCCATTTCAGCCTTCTGTCCAGGAGGAATTCCAAAATGTCCGCCACATTGAGCACGACTAAAAGGCTGCATCTGCACTGCAGAAGTAATCCAGTTTGGATTCTGGGAAATACCGTTTTGCGAGGCATTTACCTTTCTCTGTCAGAGAGCTCTGGTGCCAGAACAAACTACAGTTCCCAGAATTCCACAGCATTGAGCCAAGGCAGTAAAAAGTGGCGTCAAAGTGGATTATTTCTGCAGTGCGGATGCAGCCGAGGAAACATAACTTTATATTTCTGTGAGTGTTTTTTAGAGTTTTTTAGAGTTTCTTTGGTCGTGTCCTCCGTATCTACATTTTGGAGAAATGATGTGTGTGTGTGTGTGTGTGTGTGTCCTGATCAGATCTGATCAGGCAATTCATCCTGGCCAAAAAACAGTATCTGGAGGCATTCTCGGTTAAAATTTATAATTCATTGAACACGACAGGATTTGGGAAGTTGCTTTGCTTCCTCTCCCTTTCCATTCATTTCTTGTCTGGCGTGCTTTCTTTCTCTCCTCACCCTTGTTGTTGTTGTTGTCGTTGTGTGTCTTCAAGTCATATCCGACACAGGCGACCCTATCAGGAGGTTTTCTTCCCAAGATTTCTCCAGGTTGTGTTTGCCTTTGCCTCCCTCTGAGGCTGAGAGAGTGTGGCTCGCCCAAGGTCACTCAGTGCTCCAGCGGGGATTTGAACCCTGGTCTCCTGAAATCTCTCTGGAAAGCCAAGATGTTCAAACCGAGGCTGCCCTACTTCGGCCACATCATGAGAAGGCACCAATAATGCTAGGAAAGGCTAAAAAGGCTTGGCTTTAGTATTTTTGATCTTTAAATGTTTTTGCGGAAGCCTTAGGAAACCTGAATTACCCACAATCCCCCCCCAGCCCCCAGATTTCTCTGGCACTTCCAGAGTAGGGCTTCCTATGAGCCTTTCTTTCACTGTCTCCTGTTGCTTTGCTCCCTCCAAGAATCAGGGCAACCCCAAAGGCCAAAGTGGGGCAGGGAAGAAGAGGGGGCCGCATCGATAGTTGTCTTCCTCCAGATCAGGGGTAGGCAACCTTTCCCCTTTAAGGGCCGAGGGACTTCAGCTCCCAGAATCCCAGGAGCTATTGGCCAACATGGGACTATTGGCCAACATGGCTGAGGCTTCTGGGAGCTGAAGTCCCTCGGCCCTTAAAGGGGAAAGGTTGCCTACCCCTGATCTAGATGTTTCAGAGTTGGGGATCATCGACTTTAATAGGAAAAGGATACAGCCAGGGCAAATCTCCCACGAAGAAAACCCTAGGATAGGATCACCCTAATAAGTCAGAGTCCACAGAACAACAACCACCTTTTTAGAAGGAAGGAAGGAAGGAAGGAAGGAAGGAAGGAAGGAAGGAAGGAAGGAAGGGCAAAAGAACAAAACTATCTCCCTCAAAGTATTTAATTGAGTGCCACTAACACCACTTTTTTCCCCTTTCAGGGGCACGACAGATAAACCCGATTGACTGTTTTGTTTTGGAACCAAGCAACAGCTCAAAGAGGCAAAAATGATATTTCTCCACCCCCACTTCCTTCACAAAGAGACAGGAATATTGCAGGGATTCTTATCTTTTAGAATGACTCCCCTTGGTCTGAATCAGGGGTAGGCAACCTTTCCCCTTTAAGGGCCAAGGGACTTCAGCTCCCAGAAGCCTCAGTCATGTTGGCCAATAGTCCCATGTTGGCCAATAGCTCCTGGGATTCTGGGAGCTGAAGTCCCTCGGCCCTTAAAGGGGAAAGGTTGCCTACCCCTGTATACTCTGAATGGTATTAAAAACGTGAGCCTTGGGAAAGGGTTTTTTTTGGGGGGGCACTGTAAGTCCCAGAATCCCCTATTCCCCATCCTCCCCCCTTGCCCCCCAGGACTTTCCCGAGCATCCAAGGATTAAAACTTTAGCCTTCCCCCTTGGGCTGCTCCCTATCCTTTCCAGACTGGGTTAGATCCCAGCCAGCCTCCCAAACCAGTCCATAAATCCAAAATTAATGGTCGTGGATATCAGCCAATTTCTACCCCTTCTTACAGTTGTATAGAAATAGACAGCATGGATGTGGGGTGCATCTACCCTGTAGAAATAATGCACCACTTTAAGTGCTGTAGCTCCATCCCATGGAATCCTGGGGTTTTTAGTTTTACAAGGTCTTTCACCTTCTCTGCCCCCAAAGTGCTGGTGCCTCACAAAACTACAAACCCCAGGATTCCGTAGGCTGGAGCCATGGCAGTCAAAGTGATGTCAAACTGCGTTATTTCTACAATGTAGATGCACCCGTAGATGACAGATATACCTACAAGTATGTTAGTATGCGACTGCATCCGCACTGCAGAAATAATGCAGTTTGACATCACTGCTATGGAATTCTGGGACTTGTAGTTTATGGTGGCACCAGAGCTGTCTGACAGAGAAAGCTCAGTGTTTCACAAAACTACAGTTCCCGGGATTCCATAGCACTGAACCATGGCAGTTAAAGTGGGGTCAAACTGGAATATTTCAGCAATGTGGACAGCTCCCGAGTAGGCATACTGAAGGCAGCATGAATTGATTAATAAGCTTCAAAATATGCTTCAATAGTTGATTAATAAGCCTCAAAATACACTTCGATACCTCAATATACTTCAATATACTCCCGTTTGTCCACCTGCGCAGGATCGGAGCGAAAAATAGTGTCCTGCTTTGAACTTTGGGTTGTGAGTCTAGGGTTCAAATCCCTGCACAGCCAGGGAAAGCCACTGGGTGACCTTGGGAGAGTCACACTTTCTCAACCTCAGAGGAAGGAAAGTCTGTCCAACAGATCTGGTTATGTTACAAGAAACCATTTATAGGGTCACCAGAGTGAGACCTGGAGAGGGCTCCTGTAACTTTAAATGGTTCTGGAGAAGAGAGGATTGCAACCAGGTAGCAAGCAACAACCGCTGAACTTTCTTCTTCTAGTGGTTCCCAAACTGTGGTCTTCCAGGTGTTTGGGACTTCGGGTCCCAGAATTCCTGACTATTGGCCAAGCTGGCTAGGGCTTCTGGGAGCTGAAGTCCAAAAAAAAAAAAAAAAAAAACACCTGGAGGACCAAAGTCTGGGAACCACTACTAAGCCATCACTAAAGGCACAGGAGCCCCCTTCAGTTTCTGTTTTGGCAACTCTAAAGCGCCAAGCCGTGCAAGTCTACTAGCGAAGAAGTTTTGCATTTTACTGAGATTTTAAAATGTTTTTTATCCCTGAGCCGCCTCGAGTCCCTCCGAGGAGAAAGGCGGCATTAGAAATAAATAAACAAACGAATGAAATGAATAAGTCCCATTGACTTCAATGGAGCGGACGGCCAAATAGGCAACCTTGCCACACAATCCTCACAAGGGCCTTTGCAGACTGCCAGAAATAATGCAAATTGAGTCCACTTTTAGGGTTAGGGTTAGTGCTAGGGAATCATGGGAACTGTGTTTTTTTCTGAGACATTGAGCCTTCTCTGTCAGAGAGCTCTGGTGCCACAATAAACTACAGTTCCCATGATCCCCTAACCCTTAAAGTGGACTCAATTTGCACTATTTCTGGCAGTCTGCACCTTCCCTTTGTATGGGAAACCACGCAGATACACGCAAGGAAAGAAGAAGAAGAAAAAAAATCCGCTTTTTAAAACTCTCTCCTCCCTTGAGCCACACCTGAGGCCCTCTGGATCTTGTGGAACAGCCATTCCCAGCATTCCCCTCTATTAGCGAGGCTGGGGCTGCTGGGACTTGCACTCCAACAGCATCGGGAGGGTTGCAGGATTCCCCACAAACCATACTCTCCCTTCGGTGGGGCGAGGAAATAAATGAGTGGAAAAAAGGAGGTCCAGGACGGGTGGTTGTTTGCAGGGAAAGAGGCTTTGCCAACGGAAGGAGGTCAGGACGGGTTTGGGATGCCAAGTGCAACCCCGGTTGCCAAGGACAAGTGCGATGGGGGGGGGGGGGCGCCAATGCCAACAGGACAACAAGGGACAGCTTGGAAATGGAGGAAGGATGATGATGATGATGATGGCATAGGGAATTATGTTTAATGTCATTGTGATATTTTATGATTGTTATCCGCCTCGATCCTTCAGGGAGAGGTGGGCTATAAATAAATGATGATGATGATGATGATGATGATGATGGTGCCCTTAGCCTCAAAGGAGGACAAAGCACCGCAAAATGTAGGGCCTCCGAGGAATAAAAGGAGGACGCGAGCAAAGGAAAAAGCTCCAAGCACTCCTGGAAATAAATGTAAAGGCATGCTTCTTCGTCCGGCTCCAAATGGAGGACATTCCAGCAAAAATGTAGGAGGTGAGCAACTCAAAGCTCAAAGCACTCCTAGAAATACCAATGCATGCTTCTTTGTCCGGCTCCAAATGGAGGACATACAAGGGCCACGGAGGGCATGGCCAAATCAAAGCTCAACACTCTCCTAGAAATGTAAATGCATGCTTCTTAGTGATGGTTCAAATGGAGCACATTTTGGAATTCCTCCTGGACGGAAGGTGGAAATGGAGGACAGGTCCTGGAAAAGGAGGACGTGGCTGGTCACCCTGCTTGCCCGTGAACCTGGCCTTTGGGAGGAGGCGACTTCTTGCAGAGGAGGCGCCCTTTCTCTTCCCTTTGAGACTCTCCTATTGAGGGCTGAGTTTCATGATTACTTTCCCAGGCTCTCCCTCCCACAGTTCCCAGAATTCCACAGCATTGAGCCATATTGGCAGTTAAAGTGGTGTAAAAGTGCATTGTTTCTGTATTGCAGATGCAGCCAAAGCGTAACACTTCTGGAAGAGGGCCCAAAGAGGTGATATGCAACAGAACCAAGGCACTGGTAGTTGTTTGTGAAGGCGCTGGGGATCTTTGGTGAGACAATCTTCTTCTTTTCAGGGAACTGCACTGTGGAATCAATGCAGTTTGACACTGCTTTAATCACCTGGGGTCAATGCTGTGGGATAATGGGATTTGCAGTTTTGTGAGCTATTTGGCCATTTCTGACAGAGAGCTCTGGTGTCACCACAAACTACAAATCCCAAGATTCTGTAAGGATAGGGTCATGACAGTTAAAGTGGTGTCAAACTGTTTTAATACTGCAGTGTAGAGCTCTTCCTGTCATGTCTGTCAAGGAGGCCCTAGTAATAGTGTCCCAAAGAGAGCTTCTCCTCTTAATAAACAGGCAGTTCATAATAACAGAAGGCTGCATCTACACTGCAGAATTCATGCAGTTTGACACCACTTTAATTGCCATAGCTCAGTGCTATGAAATTTCTGGAAATGAAATTTGTAGTTGTTGGGGATTCTGCAACTTAAGCATGCTGAATCTTTCTAGGAAGACAGATGCGTGATAGTTTATTGTTTTATGACCCCTTCATTTCCTCCTTCTCTAAGAGAGCACACTTCTTCTTTGTCTCTGAAGGATCGCCATTACTTTCTCTTTCTCTTTTTGTCCTTTGACCAGAGCAGCATGACTTTCTAGTACACTAATAAGAAACTTTCTCTGCAAGCATGTGGACTATTTTCTACCTCATTTTCTTTGCAACGTGAAGCTTTACCTGTGTATGAATATGCACATTATTTTGTAAGTAAATTTATCTTTTATATTACTCTAACTAAGGACTTTTGTCTTAGTTCTTTATTGAAAGACACATGGGGGCTGGAGATTAAAAGTGGACTAGTTTGTTTTTTCCTGCTCATGCACTTTCTGCTGTTCACTTTGCTGGTGAGATTAAATCAATCTCTCCTATTTTCCTGAGCTTTCTAATGACTCTCAAGAAAAATTCCATCAGTAGTTTTGTGCAATATTTAGCGCTCTCTATCAGAGAGCTCTAGTGCCACAGTAACTACAAATCTCAGGACTCCATAGGATAAAGAGGTCATGGGTATGAATTTACAGGAACTATAGGGTTGCCATGGGTCAAGATCAACATGAAGGCAGTTAACAACATCAACAAGAACAACAACAAAATCAGAGTAGTAGAGGATAGGGAGTCTTGGAGATGACTATCCACAGGGTTGCCATGAGTTGACTCAAAGGTGGTTAAGAACAGCAACAAAGTTTTAGGGGTGTCAGACTGGATTATTTCTGCAGTGTGGCAGCATCCTACACTTCCCAGGGTTTATTGGAGTACTAGTGACAAACGTTGGGTTTTTTGTGTGTTAGAGTTGATGTGGTGGTGGTGGTAGTAGGAATATTTCTTCTATTCAGTCCTTGAGCTTGCTTTCTAAAATAAATGACATGAGGGATGTCTTGGCAGTACTACACTCTCTGATGAGTACTATTAGGAGAATGCTTTTAAGGTATGAAGGGCAAGTACATTATCGGTTCGCTAAGAAAATTCTTTGCCCTCTCTGTCACTATGAGCACTTCAGCAGGATCAACTTTACTGTTACAACCACAAGATGGTTGTAGGCCCTTTGTTGTTGTGTGCCTTCAAGTTTTTTCTGACTTATGGTGACCCTATTATGTGGTTTTCTTGGCAAGTTTCTTCAGAGGGGGGTTGCCATTGCCATCCTCTGAGGATGAGGGAGTGTGACTTGAGTTGTGAGCACTTCAAAAGTGAGCACTTCACCAGGATCAGCTTTACTATTACAACCATAAGATGGTTGTAGGCTCTTAGCTGAGAGTAATTAAAAGGGCCCATTAAATTATTAGTGTGATGATGATGTTGATGACTAGTTATGTAGTTTAGCTCAAAGTTGTAAGTCCACAGATTACTAGGTACTTAACTTTCCCCTAAATAGCATATTTGAAGACCACTGGGACCTTAGAGCCTTTGCTTCTACACAAAATATATTTCCCCATTTCCAGAAATACCATGAAAAGAAGCAACAGATGGTAGGTGTCCAGGTCAGCACCCTCCAGCATGGCAGTGCTTGATGTTTTGGACTACCTTCCCCATAATCTCTTGTCACTGACCCTACTGTTGGGGCCTTCTGGGACTTTAAGTCTGAAACACCTGGAGATTGGCAGAAGAGCAAATATCCTAGATCTCTGCTCTCATAGGGTTTCTGCACACCCATGGATACAGACGCAGGCAAGCCAGCTACCAGAATGGACTTTCTGTCTATCATTAATATTTGGTTAGAGCTTGGATCACTGCATGCAGCAAAGCCTAGGTAAAATCCACATCTGAGAAAAGTAACTTTTTTGGACAACAGCTCTGGCTAGGGGATTCTGGGAGGTAGGAGTAAAGATGCAGGGGGCTGTCTGGTTGTTATTCTGTGTTTAAGCTTTATTGACTTTAGGCTAATATTCGCTCTTGTTGACAACATCCAGGAGCAGCAGGTTCCTCCAGAAAGCAGATAAAATGTCACAAGTCCTGCCCAAATGTTGAAGGGACTCCAGTCACACCTTGTGTGGGATCCTTCTATCCATAGCTTCATCCTTCCTGTTCTATTCCAGCTCCTCCTAAGGTTCCTAGCAACACAACCAGGTTAGCTAAATAGACCTACAGTACTATTTATAGGAAATATAACCCTGGTTATATTGGAGATGTCTCTGGCCTTCATGGTCTACTTTCAGAATTCCTGGTGGAGAATGGTTGCATCATTGTCGTAGATGATGATGAGCTGGGAGAAATTACTTTTTAGACTACAGTTTCCAAAATCCTCTAGCCAGCATAGCTGATGGTTATGCTAGTTGAGGGATTCTGGGAGCCATCATCTAACAGGAACTTTCTCAAGCTTTAGGACCAAAGTGACTTAACCAAGCCAACAAACTGGGTGCAAATAGAGATGGTGTGTGAATCCCAAATACCACCCCACAGTCCAATTACCACTCAGTGACATCACTAGTGGGGTGCAGGGGGTGTGACCTGCACTGCACCCTAAGGGGTGTGTGTGAAACCACTGCTCCTCAAACATCTGCCTTTTGGCAGAAACAGGCTGTGGTATTAATCTGTGGCCCTTTAAAATGTTGAAGAGATGGAGTGAGTGGGGGTGCAGCTCTGTGGGAGGAGAAAGGAGAGGCCCCAGTTTTGAAAAAATAAAAATTCAAATTTCAACAAATTAATTTTTAATTTTTTTTAAAAAAAATCTTTACAAACATCACATTTTACCAAATGTTCACTTTAAACAGATGAAACTATGTATCTGTAAATACATTCAGGCTGTGCATATGATATTGCAATTTAAAAGTATAATTTTAATTGTGCTAGTTGTTTATGTCACATCTGTTACCATTACATGCAGTGATATATGGGAACTGCAATTTATGAGTAACATTAGTACAAAAAATGACTAAGGTGTGGTATAGATAGAGGTCAATAGGTGGTGACACCATGAGTTACCGCATCGGGTGACACCAATTCTAGTGATGCCACTGCCCCCACTTCCAGCGATGGTAGATAAAAAGGGGAAATCATATTCAGAAAGCCTCAGCCCAGATTACACACACACACACACACACACATGGAAATCAAATCATGAAAAGCAACACTACAAACTTTAGTTCTTTACACATGAGACAAATTAATGGATGGAATTTATGGCTACATGGTGCAGTGATAGCTCACTGGTTCTTGGCAAGCAGAGTTGGGTGTAACATTAAGTGGATTGAAGCTCCATCCTCAGGCAGCAGATGTTGGTGTGCTTGCAACAATTTCTCAGCTGATCCGCCTGGCTGCCCCCCTTCTGTTAGTGGACAGAACCATATATGCCACATGACTTGTCAATGGTCCCTCAAAGTAGCCTATGGCCTGATGGACAGTGGAACTGCCATCTCATTGCTAGTGCTGACAAAGGATTCATTTGCCACTCTAGCAGAATTCTGTGATATCTGTGATAGATAGGAGATAGATAGTGATCAGTAAAGTTCAGTGATCCACAGAACTTAAAATATCCAAAGGGCTACCACACAGAAGAGGAGAAAATACATCATTTGTTCCTGTCTCAGAGCCTAATGGGCTTAAGTTGAAAGCGGGTAGATTTCAGCTGACAGTTAGCAAAACATTCTTGACAATAAGAGCTGTTCTCCACAACTGAACCAATAACTTAGAGAGGTGCTGGGACTTCCCTGGCTGGAGCTCTTCAAGTAGAGGTTGGAAAGCCATCTGTCTGGGGATGTTCTAGTTAGGGATCTTATGCATGAAGTGCAAGGCTGGTCTATACAGCCTACAAGGCCACCCTCCTATGCAAGGATTCTGTGATTTTATACAAATAAAAAAACTATACTGGTCAACAACATTCCAGCTTGCAGAGCAGTTTGTTTCAATTAAGGTTTGTGTCATTTGCATATATGACATCACCTTATGGTTCAGCCCAAGATTGTCTGCGTTCATTCTGTCCTCAGATCAAAAAATTCTGCCCAGCCCTCTTGCCTGGAGACACCAAGGTATGAAATCTGGACCTTCTACTTGGGGCAGCAGGTTCATCTGTGTGATCTCTGGATTCACCACATACACTGCTGCCTGATTAATTGGGAAGCCCAATTTCCTTAAGTACATGTCTGGCAATATGGCTCAATTAGTAACTACGTTGGTTGTTCAGCAGTCCACATCCCATGGAATAGCAGTGGAATTTCTTCTGATTTATGTTGACAGCCAACTACCACCACCCTTCCATCTTTTGGTTCTCAAGGATGCACGTGGTCACTGAACGTTCTGTCCTCTCCGTCCCACAGTGTCCATCAGAGAAACAAAGACACAGCATTTCCTTGCATCTGTTCTACATTGCAGCTTCATCAAAACCCTTTTGGGTTTTCTTGAATTTCCATCCATCCTGCCCAACTGAGGCCAGCTGCAGGACCTTCCAAGGCTGTAGTGGCTCCCACGTTCCTCAAGTGAGGCTCCCCTTCCCCTCTTTGGACCGGTCTACATTTCTTCCTTCAGTAAATGGTGCCAACATTTGGGTTTTCCCCCCTCCCTTTGTGTGTACACACTGTTGTGTTGGCAAATGGCTTCCTTGGACTTACCATCTTTTTGGAAACCTAATTAGCAGGCTGCCATAGCAGAAATTGGACAGGAAAAACTGTCGGGTTGTTTAAACACACGTGCGTGCGCACACACACAATTTTATAACTCAATTAGTGAGTCCATGAAGGGAAAAAACAACAACATGGAGCCAAGTCAGTTTTCTTCCCCCTTCTTTTTTTATTCATCTGAATGTGCCAAAAATCAGAACCTTGTTCCAATGGAGGATGACATCCCTTCCACTCCAGAGGACTTGCCAGTCTTAGCCTTAATCCTCGACACCTGCACTTAATTATATGTAGGCAAACAACCCTCCCTCTGGCTTCATTGGCTGCCAAAAGTCTATGCCCATCTCCTTCCCTTCATGCTAACATGTTCCCCAGAGAACTTGAGACCAGGCGATAAATCACTAAACTGTCATCCTGGGCAGTCTTCAAATTTAAGTGCATCTAGCAGGGATTTTTCAGCCTATTCCCACTCTTTGTCCTTGCCTTTCAGAAATGTTTGCTCTTATGTCTCTTCAAATCAAATCCTACTTGTAGTGACCTTATCACAAGTTTTTCTTGGCTAAATTTATTCAAATGAGATCTGACATTACCTTCCTATGAAGCTGAGAGAGTGAGACTTGCCCAGTGGGTTTCCATGGCTGAATGGGGATCTGAACCCTGCTTTCCCAGTGTCATAGCCCAACACTCAAACCACCAGACCACACTGATGTTCCCTCAAAAATGTCTCTTCTACTGTTTCCAGTATAATCATATGTATGTCTAGTCAGGAGAGCAATTACTTGAGTTCAATGGAACTTATTTCTAGGTAAGTGGAATCAGTGCCTGGTTCTCTTTTGAAATAACCTTCTGAGTTCAGGTCAAGTGAAATTTCAGAATGCGTACAACTTTCTTTCCTTCTTTAGTGTTTGTGGAAATTGTTGCATGTTGCAACATGGATGATTTTTCTCCATCTCTCCACTTGGATGTTTGTTTAGTTTTCGTGATGAAAATGTTAAGCTGATCTCTTCCATTTTTGGCTCCAAGGAATGACACCATTCTGCTTCCAGATTTTTGTTGTTGTTGTGCAATCCCCTTGCTTCATTTCTATCCTTTTACTGGGGTGTGAGTGTGTCCAGATGACTGCCTTCCATCTGCAAACTTCCTGAGTTTTCTACTCACTTCTTGCCACACACACACACACACACACACACGACCCATTAAGAAGTAAAGACAGAGTAGCCATGCAATGTCTTTTCAGCTGTGATGTTCATAGTTGCCCACCTGCAAGCACCCATAGTCTTGGTACCAAACTAACAACTAGAATGCTTCTTCTGAGGTGACATGACCAATATTGCACAGCAACATCTGGATGTACAGCTGTTCCACTGTATTGCTAATCTCACTGATTTCATCTGGCACAAATTTCAAGCTGGTCTAAATCAGAGCACTGGAAAAAACAAACAAAATCGTTTTGACACTAATGCACAGAACCCCATGTTGGCCAGGGAATTCTGGGAGTTGGAGTCCCCATCCCCCCCCCCCAATTCTATGTTCTAATCCAGGGGTGGGCAACCTAAGGCCCAGGGGCCGGATGCGCCCCCCCGAGGCCTTTGGAACGGCCCCAAGCCGGTCCCACCGCCACCTACCATGATGATATTGATTATTGTTGTTATTACTCGTTCTTGGGGTTTTCTTGGCAAAATCTCCACAGGGGGTTTGCCATGGCTTTTCTGGGGTTGAGAGAGTGTGCATGCATATTTTTTTTAATTTTTTAATTTTTAAAAAAATATTTTTATTTTATTTATTTATTTATTTATTGTGCTTCGGCCCCCCAATTGTCTGAGGGACAGCAACCCGGCCCCTGGCTCAAAAAGGTTGCCTACCCCTGCTCTAGTCAATATGTTGTCCTACTTCATCAACTTGGATTTCCATCATGCTGCTGTGTCTTAGAAACACAGTATATAACACATGGCACCATCATGTTGCGAGTTCCCCTGACCTCATCACTGGTGCATGCTGGAGCAAAGGCAACAAAATGTATAACATGATATATAATCCATTTAATCCATAACAGGAGGATGTCCTGTGACACATGAATGTTTGTAGAGGCAACAAGATGGAGATGGAAATTTCCAGTGAGGGGGTTATATCTGAGTCTATTAAAAACATCTAAACTGACTTTTAGCAAGGGATTTATAACAGACATACTTGTTTAAAAGTGCAAATGCATGCTCTATTGTTTGAAGTTCATGCACCTGGTTATTTAGATTTAAGAAACACACAAAAAAGCAAGAGAAAAGGGGGCAATAAGCTTCCACTGGACTAGCTACTGGTGTTAGCTCCTCTTTCCCCACCTTCTTTTTTTGCTATTTTTAAAGCACAGTCTGAGACCAGCCAATTGATTATGAAATAAAGACTGAAGACAAAGTTCTCTTGAGAATCACAACAAGAGTAGAACTATTGAATCAGTGGGATTTATGTAAGCATGGACTTCCCATTTAGTAAGTCTGCGGTAACTGGGACTACCAATAGGTCTGGATATACAACCATAAATAATGATACTGATTGATGCATTCTTTCTTCCTTATGAAAATGAAAACCACATGAAGGGGGATTTTATTCAGCTTTGTTATGGTGGATAAAAACCTTACCCTGCATGAAAGCCAGTATGGTGTAGTGGTTTGAGCATTGGACTTTGACTCTGGAGACCAGGGTCTGAATCCCCACTCAACCACAGTATGGGAAAGTAAAAGTACAATGATTTTTTTTAAGACAAAAAACTTTTACAGCATCATGGTCTCAACTCAAGTCGCTCCCATTCACAACTGCAATGAAGTGACACTTCAAAACCCATCTAATTCATAAATCTCCTATAACTTATGTAGTCTGGGTCTTAAAAATGGGTAAAATGCATGCATATTTGGGGGTGTTTAATGTTGTCTAATCATACAATGACAATAATTTCTGTTAAGGTGGGGGAGGGATTTTTTTTTTAAAAAAAAGAATCTGCATGTGTGTTCGTAACTCCTATTAATTAAAACAAAACAAAACAAAAAACAATAATACCCTTATAGATTCCAAATAATGTTGTCTATTTTAAAAACTGACCTAACCACTGTCTAGAGAGAATTCCTACTACAGTTGTCTATGGATCAGTGATGCATAAGTGATTAGCTGGTATGTTGTTCCATCTTGCCAGTGAAGTAATATGAGGGAAATTGGGTTCACCTTGTCAGTAAAAGTGAACTTTTCCTTTGCCACTTTACCTGTGAGGGGTTGTGTGGAGGAACGAGGGCTTACAGAGTCAGCATGCCTCAACCTTTTGACAAGCAGGAATGGCGACATCATATGTCAACCCCAAGGCTTTTTTGGAGGTCTCTTATTCATAGGGTTATCATAAGTTGAAGTTGACATGACAGCACTTAACAGCAAAAGCTTTCTGTGCCCTCTGTGTTTAACTGTGATCCCCATGGGAGCAGAAGGTGGAAGTGAGAATGGATTTTCTAAGTAGCAATATGTGTGTGTGTGCAGTGTATACATGCACTGACAGTAAAGCCACAGACATAGGGCCTTTGCAGGCTACCAGAAATAGTGCACATTAAATTGAGGCACTGCCCAGGCTCAGTGCTAGGGAGTCATGGGAATTGTATTTTTTTCTGGGACATTGAGCCTTCTCTGTCAGAGAGCTCTGGTGCCACAATAAATTACAGTTCCCATGATTCCCTAGCACTGAGCCAGGGCAGTGCCTCAATTTAATGTGCACTATTTCTGGCAGTCTGCAAAGGCCCATAGTGTACACATACAGACAAATACATATAGGTCAACACAGGTGCCTGTATTTTTGATACACTCTTGGGAGGTGTGGCTGTGGGGGCAATTGTGATGCAGGCTTACACTTCAAAATAGATCACTACACACCTATGCTTGTCTTCCTCCAAATGTGAAATCCTAATTTCATACATACACTGCTGTTGCAGTTCAGGATGGTTCTAACCATCCAGAAAAGAAACTCTGAGGAAAACAAAATGGAAAACATCTAGTCGTATTCACAGTGTTCCCCATTGCAGCAATGGAGGCAAAAAGACAAAATCAGTGCTGGGAAAGATTAGGAATGGGACTTTGAAATATCAAGGATCTTGATACTCCACTTCTTTAAACAAACCATCTATTACAATATTTAAGAATATCAGGTCAGATTATCTCACTATGGACCTTATCACACGGGGGTCTAAAGCAGTCCCATCCCCGTGGCATCCCCGTCCCATCGCGCTTCCCTTACCTGTGCGATCAAACGATGTTGCAGGGAAACCCCGCCCATCCCTGTCGCACCCCGGTCGCATCCCCGTCCCATCGCGCTTCCTTACCCCGTTCAATCACACAACATCGCAGGGAAACCCCGCCCATCCCTGTCGCATCCCTGTCGCATCCCCGTATCATCCCGCGACTTTTGGCTTCCTGGTCGAAATGGGAATTACATTTCCCACGACCTGAAGGAAGCGCAATGGGATGGGGATGCGACTGCTTGGACCTCGTGTGATAAGGTCATATGTTGTGATCAGGCAGGTAAGCAAGAACAATTGCAATGATTATCCATCCATTGTGCTTTGCTTAACTTTTAGCCTAATGAAGACCTGTGGAGATTAGGTTGATCCTAATCAAGTTATGGGATTTGGATTCTCTCCCCACCTTCCCCCCACCCTATTATAGATGAAAACAATAGTCTTTGTTTTTGTATGAACCTTGAAAACTAACAAATCCATTCATTTTAGAGCAGGATCTGAAAATGAACAAAGAAGATTTTCTTCCATCTGAAGTTGAAGCATTTACTCTTTGAGTGCACATTCCTTCAACCCTGTAAGTAACACTACCCCTATTATTTTTAATGCTTTCTCTGACATTTTCTTCATTAACTGATAGGGAAGTTGTGAGTTTTGCTTACGGTGGGGGAAAGCTGTGGTAAACTGCTGTATTTTAATTTCAAATATGTGGAATTGGCCATCATATGTGTCCCAGCCCTAGTGTAGATAACCTGAAATGTGAATAGCACCTAGAAGAGCCTGATTCAACCAAGCCTGCAGCCTCTTCCTACACTCTTAGGAAAGAGATCATGACAGATTTTCTCATGAAAGTTTGCCATGAATTTGCTTAACTTTTTCCATAAGCAACTCAAATTTCATTGTTTCTAATGGATTTCTCCAAGTAAAACTGAGGGTGTACACACACTGCAGAATTAAATCAGATTGACACCACTTTAACTGCCATGATTCTATTCTACAGAATCCTGGGATTTGTAGCTTGATGAAGCACCAGAACTCTCTGAAAAACCAGACTGAACATTTCAGCAACTTACAAATCCAAGAATTCTGTGGGATGCAGTCATGGCAATTAAAGTCATGTCAAACTGCTTTAATTTTGCAGTGTGGATGTACCCTGAGTCTGGATTCAATTCTATGTCACTTTCACCAACAACAAACCTCCCTTCTAAAAGCAAAAAAGCAGCTTATTTATATACCGCTTCATATCACGCTATGGGATGTCTAAACGGTTTACAACTGTGAGCTGATTGCCCCCCAACAATCTGGGTACTCATTTTAGCGACCTTGGAAGGATGCAGGCCTGAGTCGAGCCTCAGCCCTGGCTGGTATTGAACTCGCAACATTGTCTATGAGTGAGTGGCTGCAGTACAGGCATTTAACCACTGCGCCACCAGGGCTGATGCTGCGCCACCAGGGCTGATGCCATCATCCAGCCTGATGGAGAGTTCTGGAAAATGCAAAAGGTTGCTAATCAATTTGTGACATTATAGTTGATTCTTATCATGTAGGGTAGGAATCATGCAGTGTTCCAGATGTTCTTAGATTGCAGTCACACCTTTTCTCAAAACATGCTCTGCTCTTAGGAGTGAGAGACAAAATCTGGAAGATCATGGTATTCACACCCATATAGTATAGGTCTTTCATTTTGGACTGCATTTCCGGAAAAAAATATGAGTGGTGTGATGTCTCTAATGAAATTGATTTGACAGTAGGATCAGAAGAAAGCAAAGGGGAAAACTGGCTTTAAAAACACTGCTTTTCAAGTCCACTGCAACTCAGCAGAAAGAGGATTCCAGAAATAAATAAATGGACAAATTTATGACGCCTAGATCTGATGAAAAGCATTGGTTATCACCCACAGCCACCAAATAGGATATAGGCAGGCAGGAACAGTATCCTTTGGATTGTGAGTTTCTCCAGACAAGTGATGGGAACAGCTCACTCAGGACGTTTTCACACTACCCTCCCTAAAGCCGGGTGGAGCCATTCCAGAACGGGCCGTGCCGCCGATTCCGGAATGGCTCCGCCGCCGGCAGGCTAATTCCTTTTGACACCCGGAATTACCTTTCCGCCACTGAAGCCGGAGTTACAGGTCTTTTGCCTGGAGTGAGGCCGAACTTACGGCTCCGTGCGTCTGAACACACGGAGCAAGAAGCCGGACGGACGCAGGGATGGCACCGGAAGGGGCGGGGTTTGCCGCCGTGCGTGTGTGAACACGCTGGAAATGGAGCCGGAGTGGGGCCGGACGGAGGCCGGCTAGCGTCCTCCAAAAGCCCCGTGTGAAAACGTCCTCAGTCATGCCCTGCTTTTCCTCTTTCAGAATCAACAGAATGATCATTTTAAAAGAAAAGGCTCAAGTATGATTTACATGGTTTTGTTTAAATAAGGATTCTGTAGTTGTAAATCAAAAAGTTGAACAATAGGTAGTAATTTTTCTTGGAGAATTAATTCAGAGAGAAAAAATTTAATACTGTGCATGTGTTATAAGAGGTATTAGGTGCTGACAATAAATTCCACATGATCTACAGTTATGCTGAATAAACCTTTGGAAAAAATCAGCCAAAAATAAAGGAAGAAAAGAAAGAAGAAAGAACCACTTCCATCTATGAAACAGGGTTTTCATAGGCTTTCCATCATGAATCTAGGGGAATCCATCATGAATCAAGGAATATAGGAGAAAGGTGATATGTGAAATAGTAACAGAGGGGGGTTGCAGACTGCCAGAAATAGTGCAAATTGAGTCCACTTTATGGGTTAGGGTTAGTGCTAGGGAGTCATGGGAATTTTTTTTTTCTGAGACATTGAGCCTTCTCTGTCAGAGACCTCTGGTGCCACAATAAACTATAGTCCCCATGATTCCCTAACCCTAACCCTAACCCTACAAGTGGACTCAATTTGCACTATTTCTGGCAGTCTGCAACCCCTCAGAATTGGTAGTGATATCAATACAGTTAAACCAAACCTGGAAACCTGTACCCCAGTAGATATTAACTACAACTTCCATAATCACTGACCATTAGCTGGGGCTCATGGGAGCTGAAACTAAATGTCAAATGTTCCCCCTGAAGTAAACCAAGAATAGAAATCATCAGAATTTTAAAGGCTCTTTGCCTGCTGCCCAGCCATTGAAAATTTCTTCCAAAAGGGACAAACAGTAGCCTTATTTTTTCATACACTGGAGTACAGCACCATCTGCTGGCAAGCATTGTCTATTGCAGCCCACAGGACCTGTTCAACATTAATGAATAAACAAGAAATGTACCACTTGGATCAACAAAGCTGGGACAGAAAGTCAACCAGGTCCATAACAGGGATATAAGTTAAGTTCTTCCTGTTTCTTTTTGGTGTACAGATTTTATTGTACTGTGCTGGGCAAACTGTCATTGACTGTTATATACCTATATAAATATAGAATCATAGAATCATAGAGCTGGAAGAGACCTCAAGGGTCATCAATTCCAACCCCCTGCCATGTAGGAACACAGAATCAAAGCACCCCCGACAGATGACCATCCAGCCTCTGTTTAAAAAACTCCAGAGGAGACTCTACTACACTCCAAGGGAGTGTGTTCCACTGTCGGACAGCTCTTACTGTCAGGAAGTTCCTCCTAATGTTGAGCTGGAATCTTTTTTAAAAAAATTAAAAATTGATTTTTTTTTTGAAATTTGAAATTTTATTTTAAAAAAACACAAACTGGCGCTTCTCCTTTCACCTCCCACTGAGCCTCACCTCACTCACACCATCTCTTTAGCATTTTAAAGAGACACAGGTGAATGCCACAGCCAAAAGTCAGATGTTGAGGAGCAGTGGTGTCACCCCCTCTTAGGGTATCACCTGGTGTTGTCTGAACCACCTGCACACCCCTAGTGATGCCACTGTCCTTACCCCACTCCCTCCTCACTGCAGCCATGTAAGGCACAGAATTAAATGAATGCAATTCCAACTTATGCTCCCTGTTCATAATGGTGTGTTGGCATACGTAACACCCCCTGTGCTGTATATTGAATTTCCATATTTTCATATCTGGAGCCAGGCAGAGGTCACAATGAACTTTGGAACACCAGAAAACTTGCCCTCAGATACCATCTGAGGAGCCATATGCCACTTCCCATGGTCTCCTCTTCAGGACAAATGTAAATATCACCCCTTCTACAACTCTAAGCCTCTGTATGGTGTTTCTGGCTGAATTGCTATCATTATGAGAAGCCACAAGGGCAAAGGCAGAATAATGTGGGTCCCTAAGGATTCTGGGAGAAACAAAAGAAAAGGAGCAAAGAGAGGAATCAGGTGAATGAATCATGCAACAGTTTCCTCTCATGCACAAGTTAAGTGCATGTTGGCAATGACAGAGATACGACTTGGGTTACATTTAAGTTGGACACATCTGAATGAGAATGAATAGATAGATAGAGCAATCTATTCAAGTTTCCTAGACTGTCTGCTCAGCCTATGCTGATCATCCTTCTGACCTAGGGTGCACCTACACTGTAGAAATAATTCAGCTTGATACTGTTACCTAAAAAGGTGGAGAGGACCTAGGGTCCCCACCAACAGAGTCAGCATCTCCTTGATATTTAGGAGTAATTATTAGTTCAAAAGGGGATCTGCAAGAGGTGGGTAACTTAAGGGGATCTTTCCACCTATGTATACCAGTAGTAATTGCAGTAAGACTCTGGTTTCAATGAATAAGAGAGTTTTATTAAGAAATGTGCAAAGGTGCATGCAAATGCACAAATCCAATGCAGCCTTAAGAACCATACAAGGCTAACATAAAGAAAAATGTGAAAGGTTGGATAGTGAGAAATTGGGAATTAGAAGGGGCAGTAATGACCAGTTCTGAAGAATGACCAGTTCATGGAAGACAGAGAGTGGCTCAGACGTGTCTGAGAGAGACACAATGAGTAAGAGAGACCCTCTGTGCACAAAGGGTTCATTGGCAAACTGTGAATTGAAACTGCGTGTCACGAGGCTATATCTGGGGCTGATATTTATACTTGATTTCATAGTCTCTAGGACTACTTGGTGCTATCCTGCATTGTAAAAAAGATCTGATGAGTTTCCCACAGCATTGTCAAAAGGACTCTGGAATGACTAATGGTTTTAATTCTGGAGTGACAAAACACTGATTGGATAGTTGGATAGGAAGGGTGAATAGGGAGACAGCCTGGGCTGAGGAGGAGATATGGTTTTTAACTGCTTTGTGATGGGACTTGCTCAATCATCATTGTGAGAGGATGTGAGGAAAGCCTGGGAGAGGATGGGGGTAATTAGCAAACCCATTAACCTTTTATTTTAATAACATCTAGGTCTTCCACAGGTCTTTGAGCCAGCATGCCTTTGCCATGTAAAACTTCCTAGTGTTCCAAATGTCATCATGACCTCTTAAAAACATGCCTGATGCTAGATATCAAATATAAAAATATGCAAACCCCATATTCAGCAAGGAGGGTGTAAGGTGTGCTAACAATACCACTTTAACTGTCGTGACTCCATCCTACAGAATCCTGTGATGTCTAGTTTTGTAAGGTACCAGCACTCTTTGGCAGAGAGGGCTAAAGATTGTGTAAAATTACAGATCCCAGGATTCCATAGGCTGAAGCTACAACATTTAAAGTGGTGTCAAACTGCATTAGTTCCACAATGTAGTTGCATCCCTAGACTGATGCACATAAGTGTTCCTGATGGCACTTTCCTCACTTCTGAGGCTTCTCTCAATCAACCAAGGAGAAGAAGACATCTTGGCATTGTTCCAAGAGCCAGCCTGAATTTGCCATGTTTTCTCTTTGTAGATTTGGTCATGTACCACTGGTATCACAAGGACTCCCGACTGCATTCCATCTTGCCCAGTTCCTCTAGAACAGGGGTTCCCAACCTTTTTGATCCATGGAGCTCTTATCTGTATGGTGGAGTTAATGGTATTTAGGAGTATATATAAGAATATATTCCTATTCTTTAATTTCATTACATTTTTATTTCTTTCCTGATCCTGGAGCAGCTGCAAAGCACCTAGGAAATGCACATAGAGCCCTCAGGGGTCATCAGAGCACAGGTTGGGAACCCCTACTCTAGAAGATATTGGCAAGAGACATAGGGCATTAAAAGGAAATATGGGAGACCATGAAAAGGGGTCTGGCCAGGATGCTTTTTCCAAGTATGTTGTGGAAAGGGCTGCACTAAAGGGCTCAATGTCTTACCACAGTCTGATGAAAGGACAGATCTTCTCTCTCAGCAGTCTCAAAGCGACACAATAAGAAAGTACCGTAGATAAAAGAGGCAGAGGTGTAGGGCAGAGGTAGAACCAAGAAGAGAAGGCAGATTCCAAGTGGAACTCTGGAGAATCTATTCTAAATATATGTTTTTTAGAGAGTCATTTCCTTCACCATGGGTCCAAGAACAAGATCAAGCCTGAACTCCCTCTAAAGGACAAAATGACTAGGGAGTTTATCACATGGGGAAAATCCCATGCAGAAACGGGATTTAAAAGGTAGGGAGAACCCGCAAAAGTGGGCAGATTTTCACACGCATTGCTGTTAAAATGGGGTTAACCCGAATGGAAAGTAGTCAGAAACTGCTTCTTTTTACTTTTGGAAAATCCTACTTTCCATTCAGGTTAACCCCATTTTAACAGCGACGTCGTCTGAAAATCTGCCCCCTTTTGCAGGTTTTTTTCCCCAATTTAAAACCCCGTTTCTGCACAGGATTTCCCCTGTGTGATAAACTCCTAGGAGAGATTGCTGTACTTTGGATATATCATGAGGTGACATAACTTAGAAAATGCAGTGGGTCCTTGGTATTAACTGGGGTTTGGTTCCAGGACCATCCCGCTCCCTATGGATACTAAAATCTGTGAATGCTCAAGTCCTATTATACACAATGGTATAATAATGTCCTTTATATAAAATGGCAAGATCAAGATCTACATTCTCTCTCTTCAACCCATGGAAGGTTGAATCCATAGATGCAGAGTTTGTGAATATGGAGGGCTGACTGTATGATAATGTTTGGTGAAGTGGAAAACATGTAGGAAAAGAGGAAGCAGTTTAGAAAAGTAGGAAGGAAGGGGGAAATCATGTTACATGTAGATAGACTCAAGAAAACCACCCTGAATTTGCAAGACCTGAGGTCTCCCTTTCATAGGGTCACCTAGGTTAAAGCTGACTTGACAGCTCATAACAATAATAAAGTGTAAAGTAACAAATTGAGTTGCTTTTGAAAAAGAAAATTTGATCATTTATTTTCTTTTTTGGGGTGAGCATTACCTTGGAACTATAGCTTTCCAAGCTCTGCTTTCAGGCTCTTATGGGCACAAGTCCACCCAAAAAAGGAAAAGAAAAAAAAAAGAACACCACTTAAAGTTGATCTATTAAACTCTCATCAACCAATGATTAAAAGCAACAGCTTTCTGGCAAAAATGCACTGTGTGTACATATGTCTGTAGTGTTATCTTTGAGCTGATAATGTGTGAGATGAAATTTCTATCAGTGGTGATGAATCTGTGTTGGCACATTTGCACAGGCAAGTCATCACTTGGCATTACATGAAATGATTGATGATCAGGCATATGTCAGCCAGCCCATATTGCTGCTCTTGAAATGTGAAAGCGGCCTGAGTTCACATCCCCCACACCTTAAACTACCTCATAGATTCCCGGCCTCAAGAAATTCCCGCTACTCGGTCCTCTCCCCAATTATGATTCTTGCCACTTTCCCGCTATTTGGTTTGTTTTATTCACCTGATTTTGTTTATTTTATGTTTTTAACTACTGTTGTTTAAATATAATATGTTTTAATCCTATGTCTGATTTAATACTGTTTTAAGGTGGGGAGGGTATTGGGATGTATTATATAATTTGTAATTTTAACTTTTGTTAGCCGCCTCGATTGCGTTCAGAGGGGCGGGGTAGAAATAACATTTATTATTATTATTATTATTATTATTATTATTGGCCTATTGTGAGGATAGCATGAGATAACCCTGAGAACCTTGAAGGAAGGGTGACTGGCTCAAATAACACATTCTGTTAATGTGAACATATTTTGCTCTGGGTTAGATAAAAACTCCATTTAGTCCATCATTCTGTTAGCATATCAGCCATCTGTAGTGCCTCTCACTATTGAAATAGTGAAGCTGGATACCACTTTAAGTACTGTGGCTCCATCCTCTGGAATCCTGGGGTTTGTAGTTTTGCAAGGTCTTTAGCCTTCTCTTTCAAAGCATGCTAGTGCTTCATGAAACTACAAATCCCTGGATTCTGTAGGGTGGAGCCATGGCAGTTAAAATGGTGTCAGACAGTGTAGATGCTCCTCTCGATAGCTATGTGAAACCCAAAAGCAAGATATAGGTGCATTGTTTGCATGTGTTTCCTTATTTAATGTTCTTTCTAAAATATGAAAATTGCTGTTCAACTCAGTGAGTGATCAGGAAATGTTATAAGGAAACCATAAAAAGAATAAAATACATCCAGTTTCAAAAACTAAAAAGCAAGACAGATAGGAACAATACTTTATAGAATATACCTTATTGTCATCCTGGCTCCCTTTCACGCTCTACAATCATAGTTCTTTGATTCCATGTTAACAGCTACCTGACATCCTATGGAATTCTGGGATTGGCAGCTGAGGAAGGGTTTTTTAAAATTATAATCTGGAGAGCCAGTCCACCCCCCCCCCCCCCCCGCAAGTTTTCTTAAAATGGAGCTGTGGCAACTAAAAAGTGGGTTCATAGCACTATAATTGTGTAGTGTGGAAGGATTCCTGGTCTCAGCAGAGTCAAACCATAAAGAACAAGCAATTCTGTCTATGGGCCTTTATAGACTGCCATAAATAATCAGCTTGAGTCCACTTTAACTGCCCTGGCTCAGTGCTAGGGAATCATGGGAAGTGTAGTTTTTTCTAAGACATTGAGCCTTCTCTGTCAGAGAGCTCTGGTGCCACAATAAATTACAGTTCCCATGATTCCCTAGCACTGAGCCAGGGCAGTGCCTCAATTTAATGTGCACTATTCCTGGCAGTCTGCAAAAGTCCTATGTTTACTAGGGATACATTTACTACTGTAGAAATAAATCAGTTTGACCCCATTTAAATTTCCTTAGCTCAGTGCTATGGCATTCCGGGATTTGTAGTTTGCTGTGGCACCAGATCTATCTATTACCCAAAGAAGTGGGGGGGGGGCTTGGGGTTCCCACCAACTATGTCAGTGTCTCCTCAAATGTTGATGGAATTGTTTAGCTCAGAGGAGGCCTGTAAGAGGTTGGGTTAACCCAGGGGTAGGCAACCTTTCTTTAAGGGCCGAGGGACTTCAGCTCCCAGAAGCCTCAGCCATGTTGGCCAATAATCCCATGTTGGCCAATAGCTCCTGGGATTCTGGGAGCTGAAGTCCCTCGGCCCTTAAAGGGGAAAGGTTGCCTACCCCTGACCTATGTCTAGCAGGACTAGCTGTTGGAGGATTCCAAGTTTAATAATGATTTAAAAAGTGGTTTGCAACTAAATAGATAATAGTAATTCAGTCAGACACACCACCATACAAGGCTAACTGAAACAGAGGTATGGAAATAGGATAGCGGAGGATTAGGGTTGTAGAGGGGGTGATATTTACCAGTCCTGAAGAGGAATCCATGGAAAATAGGGGCAATATGTCTGAGGGCAATATGGGAAGAGGAGGCTATGGATGGTTGGACAGAGCTCAGGTGGATGCTCACGACAATCACAAACTGGACATGTATGGGGTGGATATTTATAACCTGTTTGCTGCCGTCAAGGGGTACTTAATATTCCCATACAAAGTACAAAGAGATTGATACAAAGGCCAGCTTCGTTGGATGTTCTTAACTCTGGATTTACAAAAGAGTGATTGGATGTAGGACAACCCCAAAAAAGGTGGATAGGGAAGTTGGCAGAGGATCAGTAGACACTTTAGCCTTTGTCTCCAGTGTGAGAGGATATTTGGAAAGCTGGGGAGAGAATGGAGTGATCAGCAAACCAATTTAACCTTTATCTTGGTATGACCTGGTTCCTTTATATGTCTTTGGGTTAACGTGTCCTTCCTATGAGAAAGCTTCCTAGTGGTCTAAAGGTCATCATAAATCTGGCTCCAGATATGAAAAATAAGAACACAAAGCCCCATATACAGTATGAGGGAAGTGTAATTAAAAGGAAAGGCTAAATATCTCACAAAACTACAAATCCCAGAATTCCATAGCATTATAAACATTGGCAATTAAAGCTTTATTTCTGCCTAGGAGGTGTATAGGAACTTAATGGGCCTTACAGATGAGTAGAACTGTAAAGGATTGCAGTGGAAATCTCTCAGCCTACCCCTTTTCTATTAGCACTGAACCACAACTTGAAATATCTTTCAGGGTTTGAGTTCCCAGAGTTTTCCAGCCAGAATCAGACATTCTGGCTGTTGCTTTTTCATGTTCTGTACCAAACCCCCTTTTCCCCTAGCACATGGAAGTCATAAAGTCTACAGAGACAGAAAGATTGTATTGCACATATCTATGGCAAATGGTGAAATGTGAGCTTGCTGTCCTTTGCTGGGTGCTGTGAAATTTACTTGTGATTTACACAAACCTCCCTAAGCTTGCCAGAAATAAGGCATCGTAACTTCAAGAGAGTTCTGCCTGCAGTCAGGCAAGTGGCAAGTTTATCTCCCAGAAGGGATTGTTTAGGGTTTGTCTTGATCTGCTCTGGCATGCCCCTTATGATGACTTACAAGTGAAATGTTTAAGATGCTGGGGATGGGAGGTATTTGATATGGACAGCAAGGAAATTGAAGAACACTGACAGAATTCTTCCAGCTCTACTCTGTTGAGAATGTGTGAATAGGTTTTAAAAAACGTTGCCTTGCTAGATATCAATAGCTTCATCACAGTATAAAACAGCAGACTTTAAATCTAGGGATTCAAGCAAAAGAGTCCTGATACTAAAAACCCCTACAGGCTCACATCTGTGTTTTGCAACTGTCATCCAGAGAGGTAGAAGATATATCCGTGAGCTTTCCTCAAACCTCAGTGCCCTCCAGATGTGTTGAACAACAGCACTTCTCCCTAGGTGACCATATACCTCATCTTTAAAATGGATCATACTCCCAGAAGCCTCGAGGCAAAGCAGGGGTGCATATGCAGGCTTTATTTCTGCAGTGCATATGCAGGCTATGAAATACAATCCACCTTGCAAACAAAGAGAATTTGCCTTGTTTACTCTACCACTTTGCCTAACTGGGGGGGGGGGGGGAAGCTAGCTGACAACACTTTGGCAGAGACAATACAACCCACTGCATGTAACAAGGTATATGAGTGCTGTTTGTTGTTAACTGCCCTCGAGACGATCTTGACCCATGTTGGCCCTATGGATGAGACATCTCCAAGACCCTCTATCCTCCACTGCTCTGCTTAATTCCTGCAACCCCATAAAACCTGTGACCTCCTTAATAGAGTCCATCCACCTGGCATGTGGCCTTCCTCTCTTCCTACTTCCCTCCACCTTTCCCAGCATTATTTATTTTCCCAAAGAGTCCTCCTTTCTCATGATGCGTCCAAAGTAGGACAGCCTCAGTTTGGTCATCTTGGCTTCTGAGAGGTGTCTGGCTTGATCTGCTCTAGGACCCACTTGTTTGTCCTTTTGGCTCTCCATGGGATCCTCAGCACTCTTCTCCAGCACCACATTATCTCAAATGCACTGATTTTCCTCCTGTCTTCTTTCTTGACTGTCCAGCTCTTACATCCATACATGATAATAGGGAATATGATGGCTTGTATGATTCTGACTTTTGTGCTGGGTTGTATATCTTTACATTTTAGAATCTTTTCTAGTTCTTTCATAGCCACCCTCCCCATTCTTAATCTTCTCCTGATTTCCTGGCTGCAGTCCCTGTTCCGATCAACGTTTGTTCCCAGATATAACTCTTTTACTATTTCTATTTCCAAGAAAATCTAGTTTGAATGTGTGTAAGTTCTCTGTGGTCATTATTTTTGTTTTCTTTATGTTCAACGGTAAGCCTGACTTTGCACTTTCTTCCTTGATCTTCCTTAGTAGGTGTTCCAGGTCTGTGAGGTTTTCTGCTAGTACTATGGTGTCATCTTCATATCTTAGACTGTTGATATTCCTTCCTCCTATTTTCACTGTACACCTTGTTTTTAAGGAATATTTCCTTTCCAGGGGCCTTCTAGGAGTACAAGCCAGATTGAAAAACAAGGAACATGGTTCCTGCACTTGTTGTTTACCTAAGAAAACAATGCAGGAAAGCACTGGATGATATCCCGTTTAAGCAATAGGATATCCCTTCTCCCACCCCCTATTTTTGCTTTATTATATTTTTTCTTAATATATACCGTACATGTATTTATGGCAGACACAACTTGACAAAAGGGGAATACCTTTACATTTTGTTTGTGGTGGAGTAGTGGTAGTAGGATTAGGATTCTGGGGATCAAGGCTCAAATTTGTGCTTGGCCATGGAAACCTGTTGGGTGACCGTGGTTGAGTCACACCCTCTCAGCCCCAGAAAACCCTGTGATAGATTCACCTTAGGGTTGCCATAAGACAGAAATGATTTCAAGGCACACAACAACAACAACATTTATGGTTTTATTCTTCCCCCCTCACAAATGGCTAACAGACATTTATCACATTTAATCACCAAATCAGCAATCATTTTCAGAAATATGGAATATATCATTAATCACATTTTTCACATCGTCATACCCTGTTTTTTCCATTTACATTCTCCATCTTAATTCTTCATTTATCTTTCTGTGAATCTTAATTACTTTGTCCACTATACTTAAACCTTTTTTCCTAAGGAAATCAAATAATATAACATCTTTTATATACTTTAACAAATAAATCCTGCTCTAACTTGTTTTCTGTTTCCACTCTAAAGCAATAACTGCATGGGCAGCTATTAAAATTTGTTTTATCATATATCTTTCATTCCTATTCTAGTCCATTTCCTCTAAATTAAGAGTTATACAATTTTCTTTACTTAACTGTACCTCTATCCCTGTTATTATATTTCTCTGTTTCTTAACTTCTGTCCAAAACTCCTGAACAAATGGGCATTCCCACCATATCTGTATATAAAAACTCTACATTGCATATCCATGCCAACATTTAGATTGGAATTTTTCATTTATAATCCCCATTTGATGAGGTGCTTTTGCATGGATGTGCCTTCAAGACTCTGGGGGGTTGCAGACTGCCAAATTGAGTCCACTTTTAGGGTTAGGGTTAGGGAATCATGGGAACTGTATTTTATTGTGGCATCAGAGCTCTCTGACAGAGAAGGCTCAATGTCTCAGAAAAAAAACCCCAATTCCCATGATTCCCTAGCACTAACCTTAACCCTAAAAGTGGACTCAATTTGCACTATTTCTGGCAGTCTGCGACCCCCCTCTGTTGACTTACAGTGACCCCCCCCTTCCCCACCCAAATTTCATAGGATTTTCGTAGGGAAGGAATACTCAGAGGTGGTTTTGCCAGTTACTTCTTCTGAAATCTAGCCTACAGCACCTGGTATTTGGTGCTGGTCTCTCATCCAAAGTATTAAACAGGACTGACCCTGCTTAGCTTTCAAAATCAGAAAGGTTCTGGTGCCTTTAGGTACAACAGGCTCCTTAAGATGACAAAATTATTAATAAGGCAGAATAGATAAATCAGGGGAGGCTACAGCAGTTTGCTTTTTCCTGAGACCACTGGGAAGGACCAAACTCTTCCTCTCCCACCCAGCTCCCTCCCTAAGTTAAAAGAGCACTAACTACTTTTGCACTTTGACTTCAGTTTGTAGCAACTGAAGTAAACTGAGGATGAAATTAAAGGAGCACTAACTACTTTTGGATATTTTAAAACTTGGAAGACAAAGAATTAATTGGGACTTTCTCTAACAAAACAGTACAGTGTGTGTGTGTGTGTGTGTGTGAGAGAGAGAGAGAGTGGTATAATGGTTCAAGGACTTTGACTAGGACTATGGAAGCCAGGGTTCAATTCTCTGCTCAGCCATGAAAACCCACTCACAGCCACAGAAAATCCAATGATAGGTTCACCTTAGCGTCACCATAAGTTGGAAAAAACTTGAAAGCACAAAGTAATACACAACTATCTATCTATCTATCCAAGAAATTAAGAGAGCCAACATGGTGCAGTGGTCTGAGGATTTGAATTCCTGCTCAGCCATGGAAACCCACAGTGTGACTTTGGGCAAGTCACATTCTCTCAGCCTCACAGGGAGGCAATGGCAAATCACCTCTGAGCAAATCTTACCAAGAAAACCTTCTGATAGGGTTGCCATGAATTGAAAATGACTTATAGGCACACAACAACTTGAAGTAATCATGTGTTCACACACACACACATACATGCTTAATTCCCCCCCTTCTCTCTCTGCAACTGAAGTTGAGCTAAATAATATCTCAGCTTTTAATTATCAGGCTTTGAGCTCCACCTTGTTCTAACTTCAAATAAATGGGTTGAATGAATCTATCCATCAAATTTGCCTTCTTTCCCTTGTACGCATACAGCCCTGGTTTAAGTCAATAAGATCCACTGTATTCAAAATCAAGCTGTGGATGCCATATTTGTAAATTCAAAAGACCTATTGAGTTCAGTGTTAGTATGTGTTCCTTTTCAATATGCATTAGTAATCCTCCCCCCCCCCCCGAAATATAGTAGAGGCTCAGAGGCCTGTGGGGGGCAAAGGTAATCTGTGGATTAATTTCCTCTATCTGCAACTGCAACAACTCACTTCTTCTTGGCTTTATGGGTGATTAGGACCATCCTGGATTAAATGGATTACAGCCCAAAACTGCAATCCTAAAACAATTAGAATTAAGGCTCAGGCACCCAATATTGCCACTGGTTTAGGATTTGTGAAGCTTTGCCAGAAAGCATAAAACAAGGCATGGCAGTCAATTCCCTCAGTATGCATATGTTACAAAATAACATATAGCTAGTTTGTTCAACAATATATCCAAAAATACATGTAACTAGGATGAATTTACAAACAGACACCACTGGGTGAAACATTTTATTGGGTCAAGTAAGGCTGAGGGTTTTTCAAGATGCAAACCAAGATCCTTAGACAACAGCATCCAAAATCTACAAAACGGTGATAGTATACCTTTATTGGACCAACCAAAATGCACAATAATTATGTCACGTTTATGTGTCTGTAGTGCCAGGTAACCTGTATTGCAAATGAAATATGCATGGTTTTTAGTATGATAACTAAATTGTATGCATTGAACTAGTGAAGATGCATGAAATATGCCTGGTTTTTAATATGATACCTTGGATTGTATGTACTGAACTGGTGAAGATTGTCCCAATAAAGGTATCACCATTTTGTGGATTTTGGATGTTATTGCACTTAGCTATATGTCCAATGTAGTGTTGTGGTTTAAGTGTTGGACTATGACTCTGGAGAACATGGTTCAAATCCCTGCTGGACCATGAAACGCACTGGGTGACCTTGGGCAAGTCACACCTTCTCAGCCGCAGAGGGTGTCAATGGCATACACCCTCTGAGGAAATCTTGCCAAGAAAAATTCATGGTAGTTCGCTTTAGGGTTGCCATAAGTCAGAAATGCCTTGAAGGCACATAACACACATGGGCAAGTCACACTCTCTCAGCCTCAGAGGATGAACCAATCTTGCCAAGAAAACTCCAGGATAAGTTCGCCTTAAGGGTTGCCATAAGTCAGAAACTACTTGAAGGCACACAACACCCACACTTAAGATGAAAGCAAGCCCTGTTGGGTTATGAATCTCAGGACCAGGGTTCAAATCCCTTCCCAGCCATGGAAACCCACTGGGTGACCTGAGCCACACATTCTTGGCCCTCAGAGGATGGCGGTGGCAAACTTCCTCTGAAGAAAATGGCCAAGAATACTTCATGGTAGGTAGGGCTGACACAAGTTGGAAACGCCCTTGGAAGTATTCTCAGAGCCTAGGGCAGGGATCGGCAACGTTAGCTTACCTGGGGCCAGTCGCTGGTCCCCAGGTCTTCCGGCGGGCCGGGGGGGGGGAAATGGTGGCGTGTGCGCCGCCGCCACCACCACAAGTGCTACTGCTGCCACTGCTGCCGTGCATGTTGCAGTGCCGGGAGCGTGTGGCAGCGGCGGCAGCAGGGGTCGGCGGGGACCGGTCGGCAGGGGTCGGAGGGCCGGGTGCAGCCCGCGGTCCCCAGGTTGCTGACCCCTGGCCTAGGGCCTTTACAGACTGCCAGAAATAATGCAGCTTTACAGACTGCCAGAAATAATGCACTTTAACTGCCCTGACTCAGTGCTAGGGAATCATGGGAACTGTAGTTTATTGTGGCACCAGAGTTCTCTGACAGAGAAGGCTCAATGTCTCAGGAAAAAATACAGTTCCCATGATTCCCTAGCACTGAGCCAGGGCAGTTAAAGTGGTTCCAAGCTGCAATATTTCTGGCAGTCTGTAAAGGCCCTTATAGACTCAATTGCAGACTGAACTCAACTCTGCCAAGGGCAGGATTGGAAAAGAGTTGCAGGGAGATCTCCTCACTGCCAGCGGTAGTCGTGGCCGAGTGGTTAAGGCGATGGACTAGAAATCCATTGGGGTCTCCCCGCGCAGGTTCGAATCCTGCCGACTACGGGATGGGTGCGCTTTAAAACTCTTTTTAAAAAGGAAGAGCCACAACAGAAGAGAGTGCAAAGGGAAAGCCGGGTGGCGGAATGGGCTGGGGACATATTAAGTCTCCAGGAGGGAGGAGGCGAGGCTTGGCCTGAGTGTTGGTTGCAAGCGGAGGAAGGAAGGAAAAGGAAGGGAGGAAAGGACGTGGCTTCGGTTCCGGATCTCGCAGCAGCAGCAGCAGCAGGAGAAGGAAGGAAAGAAAGAAAGCTGGCCGAAGGAAAAGGCTGGCCATGCAGCACTACCAGGGCCCTGCCGCCTTGGTCACCACCAGGTAAGGGCCCTGGAGGAGGAGGGGAGGATCTGGCAGGGGCCTTGATCCTGAACCCATAGCCTTCCCAGGCCAAGCAAGGCGGGAGGCAACTTTGGGGAGTTCACACGAGAAGCGGGGTTCCTGCAAGGCTCCTTTCTTGGCTTGGAGGGGGGGACGACGACGACCCGTGTGTGTGTGTGTGTGTGTGTATGTGTGTATGCCAGGGGTAGGCAACCTTTCCCCTTTAAGGGCCGAGGGACTTCAGCTCCCAGAATCCCAGGAGCTATTGGCCAACATGGGACTATTGGCCAACATGGCTGAGGCTTCTGGGAGCTGAAGTCCCTCGGCCCTTAAAGGGGAAAGGTTACCTACCCCTGGGTAGGGAGCCCCCCCTTTTTTTTACAAAGTGATGTCCTCTTTTTCCAGGACCCCATCCTCCATCCCAGCCTTCAGCCTTCAGGAGGGAATTCCAAAATGTCCTCCATTTTGAGCATGGCTTGTTGGGTGCCTTAGTTTAGGGCGTTTCGAACTTATGGAGACCCCTGTCATGTTTGGTTGTTTTTGGTGTTTTGGTGGCAAGATGTGTTCATAGGGTTTGGTTTATTTATTTGTGTGTGTGTGTGAAAGAGAGAGAGATCCCCTGAGGCTGAGAGAGTGTGACCCGCCCAAGGTCACCCCCAGTGACATTCCATGGCTGAGCGGGGACTCGATCCCAGTTCTCCAGTACACCACGCCGGCTCTTTTTGGGCGCGGCTAAGAAGCATGAATTTATATTTTTAGAGCAGTACTTTGAGCTGTTTATTGGGTTGTATCCTACACTTTTTTTGTTGAAGTTTCGACATTTTTGCGGTGGGTTGTTTCTTATTTTGGGGGAGGGGGGACATCTGACCTCCCTGTCCTTTTTGGCCTGGGATCCCCCAGGGCTTGGCCCAGCATCTCCTTCTTCCCGAGAAAGGGGCGATCCGGCTGCCCTTCCCTTCTTCTCTCTGGCTGAAACTGCTGGCTCTGCAAGCTCCGGAGGGAGGGGGCTGTTGCTGTGTGCCTTCAAGTCATTTCCGACTTATGGCGAACCGATCCTGGGGCTTTCTTGGCAAGATTTGTTCAGAAGAGGTTTGCCCTTGCCTTCCTCTGAGGCTGAGACAGTGTGACTTGGCCCAAGGTCACCCAGTGGGCTTCACAGCCAAGCTGGGAATCGAACCCTGGTCTCCAGAGTCGTAGAACAACACTGAAACCACTTAAAGAGAAGCGTGCAATTTTCCCCCTCTCAAGGTGTTTCTGTTTCTGCAGCTTCTCCTCCTTTTTTAATGAGAATGTCTGCCAGGAAGTTGTCAAGTTGCTGCCTTTCTGCCCTTCCCACTCCCAGCTTCATGACAACCTTTCATAGGATCCCGACTTTTTGTTTCTCCAGGATTCCTCTTGTGGGCTTTTATTGCCACTAGGAGGCGCGCCTGCAACCTCCTCCGAGGCTCCAAGGAGAAGAGTTTTAGGGCTCAGTGCTAGGGAATCATGGGAATTGTAGTTTTTTCTGAGACATTGAGCCTTCTCTGTCAGAGAGCTCTGGGGCCACAATAAACTACAGTTCCCATGATTCCCTAGCACTGAGCCAGGGCAGTTAAAGTGGTCTCAAGCTGGATTATTTCTGGCAGTCTGTACAGGCCCTTTAGACTGACATCACCGCCCCACCCCCAATTTGAGAATTTTCTTTTCTTTAAATGCTGTATATTGGGGACCCCCCTCCCCCAGTTAACCTGAGCATGTCTTCACAAGGAAGGCACACTCCTTTAGATGTCTCCAATAACATCAACCCAGCATACTTCCAGTATACAAAGGTAGTATCTTTTTTGTGTTGCAAATGGATGTTAAATTTCCTGTACTCTGAGAATCTCCCAAGAGCCACATGGACAGGAGGAGGAGGTGCCAACCTGCAAGCAATATCCCTCCATACCCTCTGAACTAAGAACAAAAACAGCAAAATGTAGGCCTATAACCAATATCTTCAACTATTTTCCCCTCCTGTATGGTTTTTAACACCTTGCCTGATGAAGAAGCCAGTGGAGCTTCGAAAGCTTGCAATGTGCATATTGTGCATTTTGGTTGGTCCAATAAAAATGTCATTGGTTGGTGGATTTTTGATGTTATTGGATTTGCTATATGGCCAACACGGCTATCCCTGGATGTTTCCCTTAGGTGCCTGTGAGTGTTTAGTCCACCCAAACCCCAGCAGTGAATATCAAGGGACCACTGTACTTCTCCAAGAAGCCCTAACAGGCATGACCGATAAGCAGGGATTTCTGAGAGTTGAAATCCAAAACAGAACCAAAGGTTGAAAACAAGTCCAGCGAGGTTTGCTTTGAGAGCCAGCGTGATGTAGTGGTTTGAGTATTGGTCTACGACTCTTGAGACCAGAGATCAATTCCCAGCTCAGTCATGGAAACCCATTGGGCAAATCACACTCTCTCAGCCTCAGAGGATGGCAGTAGCAAACCACCACTGAAGAAACTTGCCAAGAAAACCCCATGACAAGTTCACCTTAGAGTCACTATAAGTTGGAAATGACTTGAAGGCACACAACAACACCAGCAGGAATAAAACTGAGAGTGAGTACTTGGGAGACATATGTGCCCCTTGTCTAACAATCTCCCTGAGCATCTGGATGTAAGTTAGACTTTTTATCTTTGGACATCAATAACCTCTAAGGATACAGAAGATCCCACAACCAGGTATCTTGATAAGGTGGGGTTCCCCACAGCTCATCAGAAGAGATGTCAGCCAAATTTGGAGTCCTCTTCAGAACTTTTGTGATAGACATTAAGGCCTTGGGGAACTTTGGAGGGGAAGATCTTATGTCCTGTCCCCATGTCATGGAGACAGTGAACCCATTTCAGGTTTGGGCTAACTTTAAAGGAACTATCCAAAATACTGAAACTATTTATTCAGAGCTTTGGAGACCTCCTTCCAAATCTGGCGTGGATTCACTGCACCATGACATGGAAGACACTAGCTGCCACTGGGCACTCTGAGCATGCAATGCTTTTCTCTTCCTGTATTTTTTGCTAATTTGTACCGATATACAGGGATCCTATGAAATCTAGGGAGTGACTACAGTCCTACTCACTAGTTCTGTAGTGTGTTTCATCGACATGGAATGAGGCTTGGTCATCCTCTGATCAGATCAGGCCAGTTTCCCTTTCACATGGAGGCTTGCCACGCAGTTTGGGATCCTGAGGGAGTTTTTTTGTTTTTGTTTTAGATATTGTTTCCAGTTCTTTGGAGAATGTTGTGCATATTCAGATGCTTTACTCTGCACATGGGCAGAAACAGATGAAGATGCAACATACTTATATTATGTACCCAAGTGTACAGCCATCAGTGGATAGACTAAACATGCATATGTTTGTTTGAACGGATGGCACTCTCTAGCAGCTTCGCTGTCCTTTCTTGGCAATCTTATACTGCTTATGATTCCATTCATTCCTCTGGGGCTTGTGTCCTTAAGGCCTTCTGTTCCCCATTAGTGCCATCTCTTCTTTCCCCCCTTATTCTGACATACATTTGCTACTGCAACACTGAAGAATTAATGCAGTTTGACACCGCTTTAGCTGTCATGGTGCCATCCTATGGAATCCTGGGATCTATAGCTTGTTGTTGCACCAGAGCATTGATAGTGTATCTCACAAAACTACAAATCCCCAAATGCCATAGCAGTGTGCCATGGCAGTTAAAGGGGTGCCAAACTGCTTTAATTTTGCAGTGTAGCTACACAGTGTAGATACATCTCCCCCTATGAGCTTGCCCAGTTTCAATGCTTTTCGGAGTTATCCGTGTTAGTCTGTTGTTTATTTATTTCTGTCCCACCTTCCCCCTCTAGTTTGGGATTCAAAATGGCTTACAATACATTTTAGAAAGACAATTAAAATTCACAAAATACAAAAGTTAAAAAGATATTAAACAACAAAAAATTAAAACCAAAGACACACCATAAAACACACACACACAAGCAAGATCTAGCACATTGTTTAGGAGAGACAGGCCTTATACAAGCAATCATCAAATACATGTCAAAACAGAAAAATCGTTACTTGTCTGCAAGTAAAGAAAGTAGGGAGAGTGCATGTCTAAATTCTCTGAGAAGGGGTTTCCAGAGTCTGGAGGCTGCTACTGAAAAGACCTTCTCCCCAGATCTACTAGATTCATCTGGACAGGGCTGTGCTTCCTCTACTTTGGTCTTCCAGATGTTTTGGACTCCAGCTCCCAGAATTCTTGACTGTTGTTCAGGCTGTCTAAGGCTTCTGGGAGTTGAAGTTCAAAACACTTAGAGGACCAAACTTTGGGAACTGCACTAGAGGTACCTGGGAGGGTGATGGAAGAGAGAGAAGGGCGTCCCCAGCAGTTCTCAAAGCACAAGCAGTTTCATAAGAGAGAATATGGTCCTTCATGTAACCTGGACCTGAGTGGCACCTTAACGACTAAAAAAATTTCAGCTGGCACAAACCTAGGTACACTGTAACCCATTTCTTCAGAAACACAGCTAGACTCTGCAGAAGCATGTGCCGAAACCAACTTTCTTGGTTTTAAAGATCTCCATAACTCTCCTGAAAGATTTCTGGGAAACCAGAAAAGTGTTTGGTTAGAAAGATTCCCATTTGATTTCTGACCCTGGTAGGAATCCTGTGTACAAGATGTGTTGGAAACAGCAGGGCTTTCTTCTGAATGGCACAAACAGATTTTCACTGTCAGCCACATGTCTATGGGGATAAGATGCACCAGAAACCAGACTAATTTCAGCAATGCAGAACTCAGTCATGGCTCCTTGTGATTATAATTGACATGATTATATTAATATTCATAGCACTTTATTTAGAGTACAAGACAAAATGTCCCTGCTCCCAGGGAGCTTACAATTTATAATTAGAGACTAGGAAAATGATAGCAGAAAGAAAGGGTAGAGGGAACAGGGCATATGGGAAAAGAATATGTGCTATTTCAATTATAAGAATTTAGGTTTAGTTACAGCAGATATGAGAATTAGGTTATGCCCAAGGCTTCATGATGGGTTTTCAGGAGAGAGATGAGGAAAATGAGAGAAGGGGGATTCTGAGCAGGACTTCCAAAGAGGGCATAATTCACTGAAGGCGCAAGAGATCTGGAATGGTGGGTGGTGCTGGTTCTAGGAGAGAGAAGATTATATACAGGGATTATGTTATGGGAAGAGTGGAGAAATAAAATGAGGAGTAGAGGAGAAAGGAGGCTGTGGAAGCCATTGAAAGTAAGATGAAGGAGCTTATGCTAAGTGCAAAAGTATGACAGTGGGGTAGAATAAAGATTATGGGAAGGATAACACCGATGTAAGTGGTTGAAGTTGATTTCTGGTTTTCAACTCTATATTTGCTTGAAGGTTTCCCCCACCAGCTCAATTGGTCAGTTCGCTTGTGAAGTTTGGATGCCCCCCAAACCCCAGAATGAGCTTTGCGTTGCCCTGTTTGAGATATCTCTGTGACTGGCAGATTGTTCTTGAGATTTAAAACAATTATCTATGGTCAAAACTCTTGTTTTGTCCAACATTCATAGATATATTATGAGCCCCTGTGACAGTAACAACAATAACAATGATAGGAACTGGGACAGTGCATCACTGCACACTAAATTTTTGGCCGCCCCAATATGATCCATCTCCCACCTACAGGTGAATAGCCTCTATGTAATGGCTGGACACTTCATGTATCTCCAGACCACTTTGAAGTATAGCCCTCAACTGAGATAATAGCCTCAGAAGGGCAGATGGAAGTGTGCTATTCTATGGTCTATGTCAGGAGCATCACTACGTGGAGAAAAGCTAGCATGAATTGCCAACTAGGGTAATGTAATAGCTAGAATATTGGACTGGGTCTTGAGAGATCCAGACTCAAGTCGCTGCTTAGTCACAAAACTTGAAAGTTAATCTTGGGCCAATGACTTTTGCAGGCTGATCAACCTTACAGAATTGTTGTAAAGATGTAGTTGAGGGGAGAGCTGTGTATATGACAACTAGGGATGTGACTCTTTACATCCTTACATACAACCATCATTTCCATAGTTTTCATCCTGCTCTGGGATAGAATGACAATTTTTGTACTGCTGTTAAATACTGCAGTGTGTTCTGGGAATTTTTTTTACCTAGACCTACATATGGTGTGTGTGTGTGTGTGTGTGTGTGTGTGAAGAATTCGTATTTCATACCCATAGGGTTATTTGGGGCCTATTGCAATAATACTTCGGGGTAACCTAACCTCATAGGGTTGTTTTTGGCCTAATATTATGTATAGAATCTTGTATACTGCCTTGAGGGTCTTGGAGGAAAGGTGGAAAAATAAAAAGCTAGTAGATACAAAACAAAACACCTGGTTGGCCCTCGGCAAGTCACACCCTCTCAGCCTCAGAGGATGGCAATGGTAAAGTCCCTCTGAAAAATCTTGCCAAGAAAAACCTGTGATAGCTTTGCCTTAGGGTTTCCATGAGTGAAAAATGATGTGGAGGCACACAACAACAAAACAAAATGCAAAAACAAAACAAGATGCAGAATTTTTTTTTAAATTGCTGGGGATTGCAGAAGAGACAAGTTTTCCTCACATGTGAATACCTCAGCACTTTCTTTTTCTGAGAAGTATTCTAGATTTAGATTATTATTATTATTATCATTATTATGAAGTATTATTGCAACCTGATGCCGTCTAGGTGTTCTGGACTGCAGCTTCCATCATCCCCAGCCAAACTGGTTTACTATCAGGCAAATCCTGCTTAACACAGTAGTCCTTCAGTTCAATGTATCACTCCTAAAGGTAATGACTGAAACCTTTAATCAAACCCTGAAAGCCACTAGGCCAAAACTGGCATTAGTGTTCAAGTCTGTTGACACTGAAACGTGGCCCATTGAGTGACTTCTCTGTTTTTTTACACTTGCAGACCTCTTCAGAATACCCACACGGGGATAGATCTGTCAGTCCCAGAGTACCAAGAAATCCGTGGAAAGATGCTGTCTGGCCACGTGGAATATAATATTGTTGTTGTTACTCAGGTGGCTGCATTCAAATCAGTGAAGCACAAACCCGAAGATATCATCCAGTTTATGGTAATCAAGTTATTTCATTGTTGGTTGATGGGAGTGAGAGGCAGAGAGAAGCAATATGAATAAATGAGTAATATTATGAATCTGTTCACAATGTCACATAGCCTATGGCCACCTTTGTTCACCTGGGTTCTCCCAGCTCTTCTCTGCCTGGGTTTTTTATGGAGCAACAGGCAAAGCCTGAGGTGTGTGTGTGTGTGTGTGGGGGGGGGGGAGAGGTGGAGTTGCAGTGATCTATCGGGATACTATCTCCTTCACTAGGTGCCCTGTCTTACAGTCTTCCGAGTCTGAGTGTGTCTATTTAAAGGTGGGTCAACTAGACAGAACAGGGATTCTCTTGGTGTACAGTCCACCCTGCTGCTCAATCATCTCCCTTCCTGAATTGTTCTCAGTGGTGATGTTGGGGTCCCCTTGGCTAGTTGTGCTTCGAAATCCATGTGGAGACTGCTCAGTCAGGAGCAGCTCGGAACTTCATGTCTTCCGTAATGCCCAAGGTCTGTCCTAAGTAGTATCTGGTGTCACTCATGCTGAAGGACACACTCTGGAACTAGTTTTCTGTGCAGGGTGGGATGTTGGTGATCTGAGTGTGGAGGAACTTTCAGTAGTTCCATTGTCAAGCACAAATCACTACCTAGTGAGGTTTAGACTGACTGGAATTCAGAACCTCTGCAGAGCTGGGGGCCTGATTATGGGGGGAAGCAGACGGGCGGCATGGGGCTGCCCCGGGAAGCTGCGGATCGGGGCCAAGGTATCCGCACTCCTCGGCCCTGCAGCGCAGCGTCCCAGTCCCAGGAAGGAGCGCTAAAATAGTGCTCCTTCCGCAAGACGCTGAAGGTGTGCCGCAAAAGGCCTCCGGCGCACCTTTGGCACCTCTTCTGCTGCAGTGTGTGCAGACGGTGCAGCGGAAGTGCGTCGTCGGAGCGCCGGCCATGCGGAGGGCCAGCTGCTCCGATGACGTTTTCGGGAAGGGGTTGGGGCGCCCAGCGTGAGGCTGCCCCTCCCCTTCCTGGCCTTGAAAACGGCGCTTTGCGCCATCTGCTTAGGCCCTATGATGCCCCAGGAAGCATATGGATTTGAATGGATTCCTGATGGTTCTTGGGGAGATTCCTGTTGCCTTGGCAGGTGATCCTGTCAAAGCCCTGGCTGATCTCTGGAATAGGGAAATGGACAGGGCTGTGGATGATTGATTGCTCCTAAGCATCCCCTCCCATGGAGTGGAGCCAAATGAGCACCCTGATGGAAGACTTGGAACAAGTCTGACTGAACACAGGCTATAGCTCATAGGAAAGTTTATGCTGTGGCAGTGGTGTCAGCAAAGAAATCCTTCTTCACTGCCACTATTGCATCCACACAGTGTCGTCCAGTGGTGCTGTTTTAAGTAGTCAGGGGCCTTTTGCATCATGCTCTGCAAAAGCAGTACATAAACCATTTGGTGGCCTGTTGTGAAGAGTTTGTACAGCACTTTGTGCATCAAATCACTTGGATCCACTCTGACTTGGATGGCTGTAGTTGATACAGGTCTGGTGGATGTAATCTTCACCCCTGCTTGTCCAGTGTTATTGCATATATTTCAGTTTGTGCAACCTGAGGATGTGGACAGAATCCCTCTAGAACAGGGGTAGGCAACCTTTCCCCTTTATGGCTGAGGGACTTCAGCTCCCAGAATCCCAGGAGCTATTGGCCAACATGGGACTATTGGCCAACATGGCTGAGGCTTCTGGGAGCTGAAGTCCCTCGGCCCTTAAAGGGGAAAGGTTGCCTACCCCTGCTCTAGAAGTGAGAGCCACCACATGCATACTGGACCCATGGTCTACCTGGATGGGGCCATGAAAGTCCCCTATAACCCACTTAACAGTCACTGTGATAAACAAGGATTCATTCTCCTGTTGATCAGGAAGCAGTTGCCTGATCCCCCCCCCCCCCGATCTCTGGCATGAGGGGGATTTGCAATAGGGGTCCTTTTACTGCCTGTCATGGTGAAGATTGCTCCTGGGATGAGGTGGGAACCTCATCAGGCAACTGCTTCTCAATAGATCTCTGTTGATCCCAGCATCTGTGTCCTGGGAAGTGACGTTGGGGAGGGGGTCTCACGTTCTAGTTCAGTATGTAACAACTATGGTACCATGTAGGAAGCTTATTGCACAGTTAATTAAGGGCCTGAACAAACTGCCAGAAATGATCCAGCTTGAGACCACTTTAACTGTCCTGGCTTATTGCTAGGGAATCATGGGAATTGTAGTTTTTTCTGAAACATTGAGCCTTCTCTGTCAGAGAGCTCTGGTGCCACAATAAACTACAATTCCCATGATTCCCTAGCAGTGAGCCAAAGCAGTTAAAGTGGCCTCAAGCTGGATTATTGCTGTCAGTCTGTTCAGGCCCTAAATCGCCTTGCCCGATCTGGTTTAAATTTTAAATTGGGCTGCATCCGGAGCCTGTCACAAAGATTTAGCCACCGAAATTGCTGCCCGGATCCATCCCATGTCCATCCCCACTTCCAGGGCCACTCAGCACAGCTTTTTTTAAAGCCGGGAGTTTTCCGGCTTGAGAAAATGGCTGCCGGAGCAGCCCTAGGAGCAAGGATGGACCTGGAATGGACCTGGGTGGTGATTTTGGTGGCTTAATCCTTGTGATAGGCTCTGGATGCAGCCGGATTTAAAATTTAAACTGGATCAGGTAAGGCGATTTAATTAATTGAATAATAAGCTCCTAGTACACACTGGTCATACAGAAACATCTTTACAAATCTGAGAAGAAATTGAATTCTTGGTAAAGTAACTCCAGGAAGTTCACAGATGGGAATTTCCCTGACCTGCTGATAACTTTACAACTAGATAGGCCTTTGGCCTATAAGTTAACTTGTAAAAATGTTGACATTGGTTTTAATATCTAGTTGTTTTTACTGACATAGTTCATGCCTCAATTTGTGTTTTAATTTTTTTCTTGTACGATAGTGGGATACGGGGGGGGGGGGAGGGGTTTGGTCAAAGGGCTTTAAGGTACTGGTTTGGTGGGAAATCCTCAGACTTGTTTCTACAAGGTTTGCTCTGGTGAAGTATCTTGATTCCAGAATAAAGCTATAGTGAATTTACACTTAAAATGTTTTCCTGGTTCTTCAAGTTTCTTGCTACCAGGCATGACACTGAGAGCACCTCTATCTTGTTTGGATTAAGCATGACTGTATATTGTCTTATTATAAAAGTGCTCTTACCTGTTATGTAGTTTTTAGAAATCATATGAGGGTAATAAATATATTAACATCTTCACTTATTCATCATTCTAAAAGAAAATATTTCATAATCAATTTTTCCATTTTTCTGAAAAAAAATCAGGTTTCAGGAACAAACAAGGTTTTATTCCCCTTCTAAATTTTTCCATTTCCCTCCCCCAAACTTTCACTTACCTGCCTAAGAGGAATGCTCTGATTCAGTTCTCCAAATTCAGATTCAGTGCTCCATACATGCCAGGCCTCTAAGATATGGTAAAAAGTAAGGGCATTTCCATTCCAATTCCTCTCCCAAATTTCTGTTTCTGATTTCTTTTTTAATTGACTCAAAATAATCCACAGCATCCACATTTAACTGGTGGTGGCAGTGAGGTGTTTACTTAACTTTAATTTACAGGCTTTTACATTTATACCAAGTTAGGGAATTCCCTGAGTGTATACAAACTGCTGCCATACTTACTTTAATATATTGTAACCCGCCTTGAATTTCACTGTGGGAGAAAGGTGGGATATAAATCCTGTAGATAAATAAATAAATAAAGAAATAAGAGTTCTGTGGTAACTGTATAGATTGAATAGTCTTGTGCTACAACAATCAAGTCAATAAAAAGGAGTCACTTCTAAGTATTTCGTATTTGGTATGTACTAAGAGCAATGCAGCAGCTATTATTTGTAACCTAAGTTTCATGCTGCAAATCACAGTCTCTTCGGGTCTGGATTATTTTCTTACTATGAGTTAGCTATACAGTCACCCCTCTTTTCTCATGGACTTAAAGTCCACAGATCTGCATATTCACGGAGGGATGATCTCCATGAAAATCAATGGGGCATGCCCCTGTGGGCACATCTCTGTGCACCCCTGCGGGGATGTGCCTATAGTGCTTGAATATTCCCAAATTTCCATTTTCACGGGGGTCTGGAACAGATCTCCTGTGAAAATGGAGGGATGACTGTATATCTGGTTTGGTGAAAACATATATTTCATTTGTTTCTTAAAATTTGTTTATTTACTAAAATTTATCAACTCGTCATGAATGATAGCAGAGTTTACAAGATAAAAACAATGCTTTGAAGATGTCAGTAAAACACATAGAAAGTATCCAGCATCCAGTAATTTTGGTGCTAAAGAAGAGTGCTCAGGAATGCCTACCTGAGTAGGTACATTTTTCCTTGCACCATAGGTGACTGTGAGATCTCTGAGGGAAGGGCATGCTTTATTGCAAGCAGGCAGGATTGAAAAAGGTCTGGCTCCCTTTCCACATACATGTAGCCAGATGCATCAGCATCAGACCTCAATGCAAAGAAGTCAAGTGAAAATGTGAGCAAACCACCTCTTTAGCTGTATAAAACTTGTTGCATTTTATAAAGTTTTATCTAGCTTTTCATTAAGCCATGCTACACGTTAGTCATGGTTCCTTATTAGACATTCTGTCCACAGCCACTCTGACTTTCATCTCTTTCTAAAGAGATAACAAATTAAAACATTCCACTCTTCTAGGAATGGCATTTTTTATCCAGTGAAGTATTTTTGGGTCACCTAAACATGGTCAAATATCTTAAATTGTTTGGCAATGCGCAACTAATCCTCACTACTAAGTTTTGTACTGAATGTTTCTTGTAGACACTGGGGGGCAGTGTTTTATTTTGGGATCTTTCCTTCCCATGAGATATGGGACACACACACACACACACACACACACACACACACACAACTGCACAGTCAGAACATGCTTAGTTTTTTATGCCCTCTTCTGATATCTAAAGCTGTATTTTAAATTGGGCCTAGCAGCATCACTTTGCTAACCACTTAGCCTAGTCTCTCTCTCTCTCTCTCTGTCTTATAAACAACAACACAATAAGATTTCTTCTGATTTTTGTTCCAGTTTAAAGCCTAAGACAAAACTGCTTTGGATAGATGTAATTTCATCAATGCAAGTAGTCTTTTCATCAATGCAGACTGCAACTGGTCCACACCATTGTTGTGTCCACAGTTGCTTGTTTACTTCATCATCAAATGGTCAGTCTTTTGGCGATAAGTCTTTCTGACCTTAGCTAGACCAGTCCTTGGATGAAAGACACATGGTCTTCTGTACTCTCAAAAGTTATACCAGTTTGGTAGACCCTGCCAGAGCTTGTGCTTTTCTGGCATACCCATCAAGAGCCCAAGGCTTCCTCCGCATCATGATGTGGGGGCACAGTAGAACTTTATGGAGGAAAACAAGTGTCCCTACAGTTAAAGCATAGGACCATAATGGAATTGATACAGTTTAGGAAGTGTAAATATGCAAGTGGAAGTAAAGCTCATAAAGAAAGTGGAGAAGGAAAATTCAGCAAAGAGGAGCCATTTGTTATGAACACAACATGACATGCCTACCTACCTATAATACTCCAAACAAAAAGATACTGGTGGGAGGAACTGCATTGTCAACATAACTACAGCAGTGGATCTCCATCATCATAGTTACATCTGATTATGCCACTTTTCCAAAACCTAACCTTTCATTCTAACCAAAATATTTCTGAGGTTCTGCAGATTATGGTGCTTGTAGAATGACAACTATAGTGCTCTGTTATTGAGAACAGACACCAGGAGAGGTTCTTTGGGACCCTGCCACAATTTATTGTCTCGATGTACCCTGTGACCAGGAGAGTGCTGCAGATGTCATTGCCTAGGTCCTTGGCCTGCAGCGCTTTGAAAACACATTGGGTGGGATGTTGCCAGGATGCAAAGGTAGTTTTTGGAGATCACGTTCAGTTGTTTGTTCCTGTAAACATGAATTCACTGGCAGTTACAAGACTGTAAGTCCAGTTTATGATCTTATAATTGCTGAACAGGATGCCAGCCCATGATTATCATATTGTATATTCTGTTTTTTTTTTTGTATAAAAATTAATAATACCTATGGAAATACATACAGTTGGTTGCCCATATCCATGGATTGTGTACCCACAGATTCACCCATCCATGGCTCGAATATATATCTATCAAAAGCAAATCTTGATTTTGTGATTTTATATAAGGGACGCCATTTTACAATGCCACTGTATTTAATGGGGCTTGAGCATCCATGGATTTTGGTATCAACAGAGGGTACTGAAACCAAACCCCAGTGGACACTAAGGACATATTGTATGTAAAATCTTTTTAAATGTAAAAGTCATTCTTTTTTTTCTCCCTCCACCCAAGTATATGTTTTCTCCTGTCACAGGAAAACAATTATCTTCTTCCTTTCTCATCTTCTCTCTGTCATTTACACATGTGCATTTATGTGTGTTCTTACATGCATGCCAAACTATGAACTGTCATGTCCCCACTCTTCTTCTTGCCTTCTATGTACTCATCCCCCCACCCCCCCGAACATCTTTCCCTGTGGAGTCTGTGCTAGGATGGTTGTAGCTAACCCAGGAGGGGAGGAGGTGTGAGAGTTGTTTGGGTGTGTGTGTGTGTGTGTGTGGAGGCCTTGATTCTTCCTCCTCCTCCCAAACTTTTTGTGTGTGTTAAATTTACACATGCATTGAGTTAAATATTGAATTTACTTAAATAAAACGGTTCTAATTTAAACAATGTTCTTTCTTTATAAAATGTTAACATATGAATATGGAAATTGAAATACCCACACTAAATAAGAACAATATTTTTATTTATATTCTACATCAAGGGTGGGGGTGTGATATCCACATGTAGATGTAAAGTGAGTGGGTACCAAGGGTAAAAAGTTCAAGTACCACTGAGCTAAACAATCCCTTCAGTTGTTGGGATACTTTAGTGTGGGGAATTGATTCTAGAATAACAACTAATCATAGAATCATAGAATTGGAAGAGACCACAAGGGCCATCCAGTCCGGCCATCCAGCCTCTGTTTAAAGACCTCCAAAGAAGGAGACTCCACCACACTCTAAGGCAGCATGTTCCACTGTCAAACAGCTCTCACTGTCAGGAAGTTCCTCCTAATGTTGAGGTGGAATCTCTTTTCCTGTAGCTTGCATCCATTGTTCCAAGTCCTATTCTCTGGAGCAGCAGAAAACAAGCTTGCTCCCTCCTCAATATGACATCCCTTCAAATATTTAAAGAGGGCTATCATATCCCCTCTTAACCGTCTCTCTTCCAGGCTAAACAAACCCAGTTCCCTAAGTTGTTCCTCATAGGACATGGTTTCCAGACCTTTCACCATTTTAGTCGCCCTCCTCTGGACACGCTCCAGTTTTTCAACATCCTAATGTAGTGTGAAGGACTGATGCTGGAAGAGTAAATCCATTTATCAACAAAAAGGTGTGTGACTGAGAATAGGAGAAGAGAGAAGAAGAGACCCAACTATAACATGGCTACTCCCCTGTATTGATCACATGCAGATTTTTCCATAGTTATATGAATGCAGAAATCTCTCATTGGGCAAAATTAATTTGGATGTGATTTTTCAGGTTGTGCAGAAAGACCCCAAGCTGATTTGGTAACATGTTATCCATACTGATAGTCTCACATTAGCACAAAGTCTACTAGAACATTAATTTTTTTTGATAAATCATGTTTTTATGTTAAGTGAACCATGTTAAGTGAACCACTGCATCACCAGTTGTTGAGTTTAAAATTAACTAACTAATGTTAGTTAACTCCTTAACTAATGAACTCAGATGAGTTGTAGTTTTAATTAATAGTTGGGGGGGGGGGGAAGGAAGGAAGAATCCTTAATGCTTTCTTATGTTGTGCATTATACAAAATTCAGAGGTGAAGAATTCACACTCACTCACACTGTGGTGTTCCATATGGCCCATATTTCAGAGACAACTTGTCAGGTGCTTCACAGATTCAGTGTCACAAAATGTTATGCTGTCCTGGTGAATGCACATTCTGGCTAAGCATACTGGCTTAAATGTTTGGAGATCTGAAAGAAGTCACTCTGATACGCAGTTGTGTTGCCTGTTTAGATTTGGAGGTTCCTGTGTAAAGCTGTGTGGCTGATATTTTCCTGTACCAGTACATCTGTTTTTATTTGGTTTTGCACCATTCTTTTTGAATAATTATTAATTCAACAGCATTATTTCTGTGGCCCAATGAAGTTACAGAATGTAGATTCTTAATCTTGCCAGTAATGGAGAATACCAGTAGAGGGCACCCAACCACCAGTTAAAGTACATATTCTGACCAACAGGCAATAGCACACTGGAGATTAGGAAGAATGTTTTCATGCTGAAGACATACCGTAATAGCTGGCAATTCATAGATTGCTGGGAGTATGAGCTTTACATGATAGTCTCACATTTGAAGACAGTGAATCTCCTAACCTAGCCTGGAATGCAGATTTATCCTTTAATGGGTGAATGAAGGAGAGGCTTATAATTTTGTGGAATATTTTTTTTATTCACTTGGTAAGAGGTTTGAATGCAAAGTAGGCTGGTATAAAACATTTACAACAAATAATAGGTGAGTTTTCATAGCTGTATGGGGACGGTAGACATACTGATTTAGCTACACCCAGAAGGCAAGATGAGATCATATTCAGACTTTTAAGGTGCAACCTTAGCTATCTCTACATACTCCAGTTTTGTTCAGAATATAGTTAAAAAAAACAAACAACACCAATATTTTAGCCAAAAAATTGCATTTTTTTTAAATTGTTCTGCAAGTTGGTAGATTAGTTTACATAAAATGAGAGACAGTTCTTTATACAGAGTTCTTTGTGGACATTACTGAATTTCTCTAACACAGGGCTAGGAAACTTTTGCCCCTGCAAATGCTTTGAATTTTAACTCTCATAAACCCAATGTAGTCAACAACAGATGATTGTGGGAACTGTTCTTCAAAATATCTTAAGGGCCAGAGGCTCCCCACCCTTAAAGTAGCAGCTAGCATCTAGAAACTGTTGGCCTTGGAATATGAAAACTGGACTAGAATGTGGGATTTTTCCTCAGTGGACGTTTTCACACTGGCCTTTTTGAGGAGGCAATCCTACCTCCGTCCGGCCCCACTCCGGCTCCATTTCCGTGTAGTTCACACACGCGCGCCGGCAAACCCCGCCCCTTCCGGTGCCATCCCTGCATCCGTCCGGCTTTTCGCTCCGTGTGTTCAAACGCATGGAGCCCTAAGTCCGGCGTCACTCCGGCCGAACCAACGATAACTCCGGCTGAAGCGGCGGAAAGGTAATTCCGGCTGTCCAACAGGAATTAGCCTTTCGGCGGCGGAGCCATTCCGGAATCGGCGGCACGACCCGTTCCGGAATGGCTCCACCCAGCTTTAGGAGGACAGTATGAAAATGTCCAATGTGTACCATCTGCCCAAAGTCATTTGGGGAGGATCACAGCTGGGCAAACATATGAAACAAGATCTTGGGTCTTCTGTAGGCCTGGCTCTTAGTGTGATAGGAGCTTTGAGCAAAGTATGGTCTGGTGTGCTCTCCTTTTATAACCTGGATATTAGATACCTTTGTTTTCCACCTTTCCTCCAATGAGCTCAGGATGGCATAAATAGCTGTCTCCTCCTCCCAAGTACCACCACAGTCCCATTACACTATTATACCACCATTACATACATTCTTCTGTCTTGGCACTTTATTTGATTGGATAAAGCTTGACACCAGCTTTATCCAATCTTTTATTTTGCTACAATAGTTCAGAGTGATGCTAGGTCACAGGCATAGTGGGCTATCAAAGATCCATCTAGATCCTAGTCCTGCTTGGAGTATTGGACCAGAATAAAAACACAGAGCAACATCGGAAGTTCATTTTGGAATATGAGACAGACCATCTCTCCATCCCTCCATCCAGCTTTGTACTATCAACACTGTCTGGTATCAGTGCATCAGAGTTTCAGGCAGAATTTTTCCCAGTCCTTCTTGGAGATGTCAGGGCTCGAACCTGCAACTTTTACATGCAAAGCATATCCTGCACTGTTGAGCTTCAGCAGGAATTGGTAATAGAACCTGGCACTTGTCTGCAAGTACCAGGTGCTGATGCCAGCTCTGGTCTACCAAGCCATCCTAATTTTAATATTTTACTACTTTTGAATAAAATGTTGAAGTGTGATTTTATTTCATATGCTCTGGATCCATGCACCTGTAAATACACAGAGAAACTGCAGTTGAGGAGGACATTCATTTGCATGGATGACAGTGAGATGGTATGACAAGGCAAAACATTTGATCTCTTCAGAATCTGCAGGAATAGTCTGGTCTGTTACATGCATCCCCTGTCTCTGCCATTTAATAAAAGTATATGTTTTGCCATGTTGTTATAGGTCTCTAAAAAGTACAGTGAGATTGAAGAGTTTTATCAAAAGCTGGTCACACGTTACCCACAAGCCTCTCTGCCACCGCTGCCAAGGAAAGTGCTGTTTGTTGGGGAATCTGATATTCGAGAACGAAGAGTTGCATTCAATGAGATCATGAGATCCATTGCAAAGGATACAGGTCTAGCCACAAGCCCTGAATTACTGGAATTCCTAGGTAATCCCACAAATCTGTTCTGTAAACAAAGTGTTGAGTCATTCAAATATTGATTCAGAGGCTCAAACATTGGCAACCCCCCCCCCCCCCCATGAGTGATGTTTTCCTTTCTCTGTTTTATTTTTTAAAAGGTCACATCTAATATAAATGCCAAGATAGCTCTGAAAACCTATTGGGTTCTCTGTTTAAATCTTGGTACCTTTTTTTTTTTTTTGCAAAAAACATTGTTTTTGCAAAAGACAAAATATTTGGCAGAAAACAAATACAGAATGCATTCTATATAATCATGCCCCCCCATCTCTCTGAAAAACTCCCCATGATTTTATTACTAGGATTGCAATGAAATATGATGAGACAAAACATGGTATGATAGGGCAAGTCCTAAGGTTTTTTGTTTGGTTGCTTTTGGGCTTAATTCCCCCCCCCCCCCACAGAAAAGCTGTATATGAAAAATCTTGTTTTATGACCAGTGGTATCACTTGGGTTGGTGTCACCTGGTGCAGGTGCCTGAGGGCCATGACCATGGAGAAGTTGGAATAGGCATATTCCCACGCCTTCTTCTCCATTGCCTTGGCTACTTTGGAGAAGCTGAAATGGGCTTCATTATTTTGCCATGCTTGCACAGGAGGCTATATCAGAATTTGTCAGGATCCTGGCTTACTGCTAACAGTTAAGCTTGGTGTTATGTACTGTCCAGTAGCTCCTGCTTGCCTCTTTTCTGCAAATGGGAGTGACTAAATAAATCAGAAACTTAACTAGTTTGTTGTTGGTGTTCATGTGTGCAGGTGGACACAACAATGAGCTTTTTTTGTGGTGGCCCTCTCTTTATAGAATGCCCTGTGTCAAGATATATAACGTAGCTTCCTCCCTGTTAAAAATAATAAAAGAAGCTGATCACTACTTGGTAACAAGATCCCATAAATGCTAGCACTCATGTGGGGCTAAGCAGCCAGCCATTACTGGGATTGGAGCTCCATGGATGTTTCCTCTCCAGTCACAAGGAACAAAGAGATAATCTTCTTGAAGGAGGGGAAGTGACCTCAACAGGTTTTATCATTGGTCCAAATCACTGCCACCATCTCCTTGGGGCTTCAGAGACTATTCACAGTGGCCCACATGGCCTTTACAGCCTTTTTGATTCACTCACTCCCAGTTAAGCCCCAACGTCCTCCATTATCAGTTGGTCACTCCTTCCATTGGTCATCCATGCTCAGCAGCATCAGTATCTCTTACAAGTTTCAATTGGTGGATAATGTTGATAACTTTAAAAGGAAGGCAGGGTAGATGGATGAGGTGCAACAAAGGCTGCATCTGCACTGCAGAGATAATACAGTTTGACACTGTTTTAACTGCCATGGCTTAATGCCGTGGAATTCTGGGATTTGTAGTTTTCTAAGATATTTAGCCTTCTGTGTCAAAGAGCTCTAGTGTCACAACAAACTCTGGGGTTCCATAGCATGGCACCATGACAGTTAATGTGGTGTCAAACTGCATTTATTCTGCAGTGTGACAGCTGCCACAGATGGAACCATCTGGTTTCCTTTGTTGGATGGAACAGGTTGACTGTAACCTCCACTTGCAGAATGAAATGCCTGAGGTGGCCAGACATTACTTACTGACCTATCTTCATATCCTTCAGCTCTGTATAGCCCTGTATAGAAGGAGCTTTCCCAGGTATCATTCTGTGTACAGCAGGGGGAGTTGCATCCCACCTTGTAGCTGCAACAGCTGAAGCCCATCCCATTCCATAGTGTGAGTATCTGTTCTGAGTTATCAAGAAGGAACCCAGCTCTGGTGGCTACAAAAGTGATTGACAAAGGGATTTTTGGCCCTGGAAAACTAGGCAGAGCGGTTTTCAAGAGCACTTTTGCAAAATATGGTGTGTGGCAAATTTGGTGATCCTAGATATCTGCTGTTTGAGGTGGCTCATTTCCTCCCACCTCATGTTAAGGCTGGGTTCCTGGACAAACTACCAGAATCCATCACCATAGGCCACACCTATTGGGGCTTCAGGGGTTGGAAGTCCAACAATGCCTGGATCCTTCCTAATTGAGGACCACTGTGATAGCAAACTTTGAAATCCCAGAGTGGGGTGATTCATCTAAAATGAAAGATGGCATTCTGTTGGACCAGATGGACAAGTGCATCCAGACCAGGGTTTTCCTCTGCAGTTGCACTTCTTTATTCATAGACACTTGTAGAATATCCTGACAACATCATTTTCAGTTTGCAGTTCTCCCATATTTTCCCATTATTCCTTCTGATTCCTCCTCCCCTTCATGGAGTGGGGAAAAAAGAATATCTGTACAATGCTGTTTAATTGTCATGTACTGGCTGACGTCAGAAATACAAGCCTCAGAAGAGTCAGAAAGCTTTATTCAGAAAACAGCTGAGTTGATCACAGCATAACAGTGATGTCAGGACTGAAGCATTTTCAGTTACACAGTGTATTAAAAACACATAGAAATTCAAACATTTTTTTGCTGTTGGAAAAACAAACCATTCCCCTTTTCCAGGACTGCCCCTCCTTTCCTTTCAGTACCAAGGGCTCTCACAAAACTGACCTTGACAGATCACAGCTTGTTGTTTCTTCCCACATATCTGCTCATTATCCAGCACCATAAATGATAAACAATCCTTCCACCCAGCATCACCAAATGTGTACCATGTCCCATCATCTAGTATTTCAAAGCATATACAAAACATAAGGCTAGCAAACATGGCAGGACCTATGATCCTGACATAAACCCTTTGTCCAGAAGCAGTCTAGCAAATATGACCTAGAAATGGGTTGATTTTATACATATATGGATATATTTCCATATTCTTTTGGTCAAACATTCCAAAGTTAGTGATACCAGAAGCAGGTTGACTGTAGCAGTTTTGTACCACTGTTTTTGATCCATGGTTTTTGTGGGTTCCCCACCCCCACCCTCAGGAACCAGGTCCTCTAGCATCACTGATGTTAAGGGAAAAAACCTTCCTGATAAAGAAGATGAAGAAAATGAAGCATTCGATTTCTTCAAAGAAGAGAGGACAGACAATGTAATTCCCCAATTCCCTTCATCAAAAGAACAAGAGGTTAAAGTGGGAAAAGAAGAAGAAGAGGAAGACGAGGAGGAGGAGGAGGCACAAGAAGATATTGATCCACTTGGTGTTCTCAAGTATGTCTTTTTAATTATATTATTCTTATCCAATAGTTTCAATATGATTCAAACCTCATTTATCAAGAAAAAAAGTGTTTAAATTCTAACAACTGTGTCAGTGTCCATTAAACAAGAGATACAGACCAAGTGAAAGGAGAGGATTCCTTGGCAACCAAGAGTAAATACTTTGCAAACAGAGGATCTTGGATCCAACCCCAGAACCCACCAATCAAGGGAAGGGGTGAGAGATCTTACTATCTTGGGGTACCAATCAAGCAGGATCTTTCTGAGCTAATTTATTTTTCAGCTAGCTGATACAATGGAATTGGGGGGGGGGTTCCACATGTTTATATGGAAACTTCATGACCAGTCAGAAAAAATGTCAGCAAAGTCCAAACTTGAAAATGAAATCAATGGGAATTTATAGCTCATGGGCTAATTCTTAGTCCAAACTAAAGTAGAACCACTGAGTTGACAGGGCTTATTTAAGTGCTGATTTACCAAATTTCCAGTTGAGATTAGCACTTGGATTTATCCTCTTAACTTTTTTGTCTAGATCATTTCCTTAATGAGTCGGTGTGGTGGGGTGGTTTGAGTGTTGGACTGTGGCTTCAGAGAGCAGGACTTGAATTCCCATTCAGCTACGGGAACCCACTGTGAAGAGATTTCTGCAGATAACCTGTACTGCCCAAAAGACAAATAAATGGGTCCTAGAGCAAATCAAGCTTGAACTTGCCCTAGAAGCCAAGATGTCTAAACTCAGACTTTGGTACTTTGGCCATATCATGAGAAGACATGACTCACTAGACAAGATAATAGTGCATGTTAAGGTAAAAGGCAGTAGGCAAAAAGGAAGCGATAGACCTGAGTGACGCTGTTGCTGATGGGGTGACACGCAGTTCTGTCATTCATGGGGTCGCCATAGATCGAGGCCAACATGAAGGCAACTAACAACAACAACAACAACAACAACAAACATTCCAAAATATCTAAAATATCTCTCTGTTAGTCAGGTCAGAAAGCAATAAAGTAGTTACCAGTATGTCAAATAGAGTAGTCTTGTTGAATCTTAAGAAACTGCTTCACAGAGAATAGCTGCAGAGAGAAAACATACAAAGACTGGTGTTATCCTTGTTTTTTATTCATGGCTAATAATACAACTTCAGAAGTTTACTTTGTGTTACTGAAACAACTCAAGGGGAAAAGTGTACACCATTACTTTTCCAGTGTTAGACCCCTGGTACAACTTTGTCCCTTTTTCTTTGGAAAACAAGAGTTTGTCAGTGTATTTGATTATAGCTGCCCCATATAGTTTAATCTTAAATTATTCTCTCCCTCCCAAGTCTTAGCTTTTAGTGTATTTTAAACATGATTTATTTAAACAACTGTCATGCCTTGCTCAAAATTAAAACTATTCCCTTTAATTTTTGTAGAATCCATAAGGTTTGACAAGGTAGCCAGACACTGAAAAATACACACCTAGAACTCTTCTATTTGCTGTATTTGCATTCCCTTGATATCTTTGCCAACCCCCATTTTTGGACCCCTAAACTGTATTTCAAAACGCTCAACTAAGTTTTAAGTTACTGCAATGCTAGAAATTTGGAGACTAGAGGAAAATTTGGGGGAACCAAATACTTATTTTGGGGGCACTGCCCTCATTTTGTTCTCCTCCCATAGCTATAGCCCTGATGCCTAGATTTCACAAAAAAAAAAAAAAAAATAATAATAAATCCAAATTCCCCTATCCCCCAGTTAGATTGCTATTTAAGCATTGTTTTTCTGTAAGCATATAAAAAAGTGACTGCCCTTTTTTGGATAGGAAAATGGTCTTTTGAATTAGGCAATTCATTTTCCTGGATATTCTCTTGACACTAAAAGTATTAAATAGAAAAAAAAATCCTGATGCCAAAACAAATAAACTTGTTTCTCTGGTTTTGTTGGATCTCTTTTTTGTATTTTGTTTTGCCAGACATTTGTTTAGGATCCAAAGGGTCACAGGAAAATTTCCATAACTAGGAGGATTCCCCATCCCCACACACTCTCTGTTTTTGATTTTTTACCCAACAGGATGCTCCTGAAAGTTGGGGTGAACTTTGAAAAAGTGCTTGTATACAGTCAAGAAATAGCTGTGCATTAAAATATTAAATTAGATGTGTAAAGTGCACAATACTGGCCACACTCGGGCACTTAGGGGTACCAGGAAGCTTTTTAACATCTCATTGTTTTTTGTGTGTCTTCAAGCTAGTTTTGACTTATGTTGACCTTATCCTATTTTTTCTTGCCTAGATTTATTCAGAGGAGGCTTGCTATTGCCTTCCTCTTAGGTTGGGAGAATGCAGCTTGCCAGATATTATCCAGTAGGTTTCCAGAATTGAATAGGGGTTCATCCAACACTCAAACCAATACACCACATAGAACCACACCTTATTTGAGAATTCTTAAACTGTTTTTGAGAAAATAAGTGTCTATTGTTCTTAATCCATACAGCATCTTTAATCTGAAGGTACTGGGCAGTAATTCCTTGTGCTGGTTCACAGGAGTTGAAGTGAATAAGCTGCTGACTTTTATAGCAGTAATTACAACTTGGTTTTAACTTGTTTACAAATTACAAAGACATTTACAGAACTAAAAGCACTGATAGATATAAAGTAGCATATTGAAAATATGTTACTTCTGTGTCTTACAGTCTTAATGACAAATTAACTGGGAGCAAATCCCATTGAACTAAGTGGTGCTTAGTTGGCATGTATCAGACACACAAGATTTTCAGAGACTGGTTCTAGTAGATAACTGTGATCTTATATACAGGTATGTCTGCTCAGAAGTAAGTCCCATTGACTTCAATGAGGTTTATTCATAGTTGAATGTATATGGCGGGGGGGAATGACATGAGGTCTCCCAGGACTATTTTTAAACCCTCAGAACTCCCTTGTGTGTTGTGTGTTTTTAAATCATTTCCATTTTATGGCAATGCTAAGACCCCTAATACTGGTTTGCAACTATGGCTATGAAATCCACAGCGTACTCAGCTCAGCTTTTATGAACCACTCCAGGGAATGACTGTTTTGTACCTTCATATTAAAAAAAAAAGCTATATCACAGGGTTTTCTTAGCAATATTTGTCCTTGGAGGTGGGGAGATTGCCATTGCCTTTGTCAGAGGTTGAGTAATTGAGACTTGCCCAAGGTCACCCAGTGGGTTTTTAGGGCCAAGCAAGAATTCACACCTTGGTCGCACCTTCAATATGCTCCTAACTCAACTCTCAGATTACTACACCACACTAGGTCTCCCAGCCCACCCTGGATGGCCCTTTTTCTGTTTGACAAAATGCTAAATTACATTTCCTGGAAATCTTTAGGAGTACTACTAAGTCACTTTTTAAATAAATTGCAGCCCCACCACAATTTTCAGCAAAAAAACAAAACAAAAAAACCCTTTTCAAAATCAGAAGTAGTCCAGTCACTTCCAGGTTTGTTATGTTTTTATCTTCATGGCTGGGGGGAGTATTTTGACAGTCCATGTGGCCACCAGAGGATCCTAGCAACAGAAAATTGGCTCCCAGACCCACTGAATCTGCCCATTTTGGTGCATAAGGCTGCAAAGTGTCCAGGGTGAAGCAGCAATCCAGTTAGAGAAATAAGAAGTTATTAAAAAAACAGCAAGTGGGACTTATGCATTTATTTGCCTGCGAGGTAAGATTTCACAATTGGCTGTATCAGCAGAGCTAATGATCTACAATTGTTTCTTTGCTGCTGTGAATAGATTAGCAGCTGTGTAAGACTAAAATGAAAAGGGATGTAATCTGTAATTCTCTTTAAATTTATAACTAGCCTTTGGAATACAAGGTTTGTTTCTAGAGTTCAGAAGAAGAGTAGCAGGAAGAAATCTGCTATGTCTCCATTCAAAGATAGAATTCAGCCTTACCTTAACCCCTTTGTCTTTTTTCCCATTTCATTTTTCAACAGTAGATGTTGGACTTTGAAATCAGGCTTACAAATAAGTCCCCATCTTCAGCCAGCCACAGATGCTGGTGAAACATCAGAAAGAAACTCTTCTAGAACATGGCCATACAGCCCGAAAAACCCACAAAAAACTATGGATGCCAGCCATTAAAGCCCACAACTTACAAAAATACTCTGTAGCTTGGTTGTCTGCCCATCCTGCTATACTAGTTGTACAGCGGACCCTTGGTCTCTGCTGGGGTTTGGTTCCAGGACACCCCATGGATACCAAACTCTGTGGATGCTCAAGTCCCATTAAATATAATGGCATAGTAAAATTGTGTCACTTATATAAGATGGCAAAATAAAGGCTTGCTATTTGGAATTTATACTTATTTTGAATATTGCCAAGAAAACCCTGTGATATGGTCATCTTAGGGTCGCCATAAGTCAGAATTGATTTGAAGGCACACAGCAATAATGAGCTCTTTATCCATCTCTGTCAGAGGATTCTAGTGCCACAACAAACTACAGATACAGGAATCTCATAACATGGAACCATGGCAGTTAAAGTGGTGTCAAACTGCATTATTTCTGCAGTGCAGATCCAGCCTTTATTGGGGGCCAAAGTAAAGCATGGTAAAAGCTAAAAGCAAGTGTCTACTCACACTCTTGTATATATCCGTGCATATGCAGCCTTGTTTTGATGTATGCACAAACATACACAGAGAGAGCTGGTTAGTATAGTAAAGCAGAACACTATGTTCCTGCTTTGCCAGCCAGTTGGTTTCTATACCAGCTGCAAATGGAGGGATAAAGGTGTGTGGATGTGGGGAGGCTTTTTGTGTTCCAGACAAATTTGTATTATTATATTATATTATAATTATATTGTATTATTTATAATTCTTATTCCAGACAAATAAATTGATCAACTTCACCTGAGATGACACCCTAAATAATAAAAAAGCATCTCAGTTCTAATGATAATTTGAAGCATACATCTTCTACAGCCACCTGTTCAGAATGGCTACTCTTGTTCAAGCGCACAGCTGCAGAGCCTTTGGGGGTTTGCTTTTGACAATAGTTGAGTTATGAGCCAAGGCTGGAAACATGCTTGGCTGTTACCAAGTGTGGAATAGTGCAAATGTTTGTCCTTTTTCAATCCCAGCTGTCTATCAAAGCTGCCATTTTTAGACAACAACTTTTGTGAACATTAAGATATGCCTTGTGTGTTGCAGCAACAGCTTGTTTTTTTCCTTCACTTTCAGGCTTACTGATAGAACAATGTGCTTTTATTTGACATCATACTAACAACAGCAACTACCACCACCCTTACTACTATTGCTGTCTTCTGTTTATCCATGCGTATGCTTTGTGAAAGACAGCATGGTGTATGTTACCAAAACATGCACATTAATTTTGCAGAAATGTTTTCAGAGGAGCCGTCATCTTCATAATTTTAATGAGCACATTAAGAATCGGAAGACTCTTCTCAAATTATTCGACAGCATTGAAGTATTTTGTAAGAGTGGATATAGTCTTTTCAGAAAGTGCTTTCGGTAGTGGAACAGTACAGTCTTTAAAATTACAGAGAGCTCTTTATCATTCTAGATGTACAGGAAAAACAAGGGAGAATAAGGACAGATTGTTATTATTATGAGCCTTCAAGTCATCTCTGACTTATGGGAACCCTAAGGTGACCCTATCACAGGGTAGAGTAGCATACACAGCCTTCGTTCTTGGTACTTTTGATTTGTTTGAGGGGTGTCTGGGAAGTTTTTGTTTGTTTGTTTTTTTCCTAAGAAGCTAGGTCATTTCTATCTAAAGCAGAGATCCCCTAAGTTGTCTTCCTTGACTGCCTCTGTATAGGTGCCAAAGGCTACAAATAGATAGACCTGTGAGACCACTGCAGAATATTTTGCTGCCTGAGGCAAAGCAGCAAGGTTTCCCCAGCAATCTAAGCAAAGATACCTAGTGCCTATAACCAAACAAGTAAATTTGGCATATGGAAAACTGCACAAGTCAAGGCAGTAAAAATAAAATAGTAAAAATGTAAATAACTAAAATTTGTTTAACCTTACAAGACTCCTAGTGTCTGCTGCCCAAGGTGGTTACCACATTCTGCATAATGTTAGGACTGGTGAGGGTCAACTTAGAGGTGTTCCTACTTTGCATTTATAGAGCACTTTTACTTTGCAAAGTATTAATTGCATTGTGTTTATCCTTGTAAGAACTGTGTGAGATAGGAGGTGATTAATCCTATTTGATGTTGCAATGCAATGTTTCACACTGAAAAGTAGCAGATCACCTGATTACTCTAATAAACTTCTCCAGCTTGCCCGCTTTGAACTACAGTTTCCATCCAGTGTGTCCAAAATTTTGGGAAGGACAGATGTTGTACTCCAAGGCATCTGCAGAGTGCCATTTTAGGAGCTGCTGGTTTAATCGAAACCTTTTATATTAAAAAGTGTTTTAGATTTAGGAGCAGGGAGGGAGAAGGAAAGATATTCAGGCAAAAACCAATCCCTAGCCTGTGGTGATATAATCCAGGAGCAGTTTCAATAAGAGAACCAGCGTGGTCTAGTGGTTTGAGTTCAAATCCCTGCTTGGCCATGAAATCCACTGGGTGACCCTGGGCAAGTCACACACTCTCAGCATCAGAAGATGGCAATGGCAACCCCCCTCCAAAGAAACCTGACAAAAAAACTCTGTGATAGGGTCACCATAAGTCAGAAATGACCTGAAGGTACACAACAACAACAACAGTTTAAGGAGATTATCGCACATTAAAATAAAGCAACCTATCCCCTATGGGATAGAGTCGTGTTTCAGAATGTGATCAGATATTATTTCACTCTAAAAAACTGTAACTGCTGCTGGGCAATTGCAGCCGGCTAGCGTGGCTGTGAGATGGGTTGTAGTCACCCAGCAGCAGCTGCGGTCTTTTAGAGTGCGATAATATAATATCTGATCACATTCCGAAACACGACTGTATCCCGTAGGGCAGGGGTAGGCAACCTTTCCCCTATAAGGGCCGAGGGACTTCAACTCCCAGAATCCCAGGAGCTATTGGCCAACATGGAACTATTGGCCAACATGGCTGAGGCTTCTGGGAGCTGAAGTCCCTCGGCCCTTAAAGGGGAAAGGTTGCCTATCCCTGCCGTAGGGGATAGTTCGCTTTATTTTGGTGTGCGATAATCTCCTAAATAGACTTAGCCAGCATAAATATTCCACAGCTGTCTTCATTGTCAGTCTGCTGCTGCTCTCATTGCTACTTAAAGGGGGGGAGGGATATGTTGTTTATTGTAATTGTTTTCATCTTGTAAACCACCCGGATTGGGCAACCACTGGGCGGTATATAAATAAATTATTATTATTATTATTATTATTATTATTATTATTATTATTACCTATTTTCATAGTATAATTATCAGTGATCATAGATTTTATAAGCATATTTATTTGCAGCTGTTTTGAAACAAGATGTTGGGAGTGTCAGATTAAGCCTGATCTTGGAAGCAGCTTGGGAAAGTGTTGCATTGAGTAAGATAATCATTGCTCAGCCTGTCCTGCTTTTTCTTTTACAAACAGCAGATTAAACTACTGTATTTTCTGGCGTATAAGACCCAGGAAAATCTGGGGTTGAAGTCGGGGGTTGTCTTATATGCCGGTATAAGAAGGAGGAGGAGGAGGACAGGGTTGGAGTGGGAAAAAGCCTTTGGAAGAGAGGAGGATGGAGGAGGACAGAGATGGGGTGGGGAAAAGCCTTGGAAAGAGAGGAGGACAGAGGTGGGGGCAAAAAAGCCTTTGGAAGAGAGGAGGACGGAGGAGGACAGAGGTGGGGGCGGGAAAAAGCCTTGGAAAGAGAGGAGGACAGAGGATGCCGGCTTTAGTTGTGCATTCCTGCAAGACAGGAGGTTGGATTAGATGGTCTTTGTGGTCCCTTCCAATTCTATGATTCTATGAGTGAGTGAACTCAGTTGCCAATCTAATAGGGCTAGAAAGAATATCAAAAATATTCAAAACAATTGTCAAAATGTGTTTTTGCGTGTCAAGAAATCCTAACAAGAAGAATCCCAGATTAATAGAATTTTCATACTTCATGACTTATTCTGCACAAAATTTACATATTAGGACTATTCACAAATTAGGATATACCCTGTCTAAAATTTGGATGTGTTTCTTTGGCATGGAAAACAGCATTTTCTATTCAGGAAACAGATTTTTCTGTGGGAAAAATAGTAATGTTATTTCCTGTGTAGATATGCTGTTTTCTGGAGGGAAAACAACCACATCCAAATTTTGTGCAGAACAAGCCCTGAATTATGAAAAGGCATCAAAAGCTTTGTGGTTTTTGAACACTTTATTGGAGTGGGAAGAAAATTAATAAAATGACTTGTTGCTTCCTTTGATAAGAAACTGAGGCTGCATCTACACTGCAGAATTAATGCAGTTTGGCATGGCTTCAACTGCCATGACTCAACGCCATGGAATCCTGGGGTTTGTAGTTTTGTGAGGTATTTAGCCTTCTCTCTCAGAGAGCTCTGGTGCCACAACAAACTACAAACCCCAGGATTCCATAGGATGAAGCCATGACAGTTAAAACAGCATCAAACTGCATTCATTCTGAAGTGTGGCAGGTGTGGTCCAGGTAGCTATTCAATATGAGTTAGAGATGAGATGTTATTTCATCTTTTGTCCCAGGGGCACTAAAATGAGCTCTCCCCAGGTCTGAGCAATGAATAAAAGAACTGGTATGTCATGGAGAGGGTCAAGCTTGAACTCTTCGCTGTAAAATACAGTTTTGTGTGTGAAATATTGTTTGGTTTGTTTGGATGGGGATGGGAGTTGGAATAGAATGAAGAAACATTCACTGAGAGTCCTCATTGCCATTCTAAAGTGGCAGAGCCCAGATAAAGGTATATGAGAAATGGGGCCAGGTTTATTTTTCAAAAGCTAGCTATAAGCAGTCACACGCCAACCAGCTAAATAGGACTGAACGGTTCTTCTTTTCCCCAGCTTTGGAGCTGAGCTAGTGGGGGCAGATTTAAGCATCTTTTGTCTTCTGAGGGCTTTGCAATAATAGCATGACTCAACTTCTGAAATAGAATTCAAAATGAGCATTACCTCATCGATCAGCTCTCCCAGGCCTCTACCCCAGGAACAGGAAATGTTGAATCATTTGATTCACAGAACTGTTTTGTTGACAATAGGAAACGTTAATGGGGTGGATTTCAGTTGCCTGTTTTCTTCTGAGCCTTTAATGAGTTTAATTGAATAACTGGCTTGCTTTTTGAAAAGGCTTATTCATGTCAGAGAAAATGTATATAGGTTAGCAGGAGCCTGGTCATGAATGTTTGCACTCACCCCATATTGATGGTATTAGGAAAGAATAAACCAAGCAAGTTTGAACATTTACAGTCTGAGTTGTTGTGTCTGGGCCTTCCTTTTCACATAAATTTCCGTGCCTTGCAAACATCTTTGCAAATAATTTGGTAAGATACTAGGCCACATTAGCCATTTCTATTGATGGGGTCCATATTTCTTAAGAATGTATAAAAAACATCTCTGACATCGCTCCTCCATGAGCTACTAGCAGCTATTTCTGCAGTTATTAGCAAGTCAAAATAAACAACGTTTTAATCTAAATAAATTAAATTCAAATCTTTGAAAGAATTATTTGCATGACTATAAATGTAAGTCTGACACAAGCAGCTTGGGGTTTTCTCATGTTTTTAAATAATATGATAGACAAAGTGATCCTCTCTGTTTTTTTCTCTGTGACTACTTTCAAAACAGTTTTAGGAGAATCCAGAATTTGAAGGCTTTCCAGAAATGTACCTATGAAATTCCCAAACAAGTTGATCTACTCTAGTTCATCCCTTGGTAGCTGGATTGGCTTGGAATATATTATAGAACAACTCTTGCATATCTAGGAAAGCACTTTTCAAGGACACTTTCACACTTTATATTATAGCACTATGGTTCTACTTTAACTTTCATGACAACATTGTGTAGAATTCTGGGATTTGCAGTTTAGGGATGGATATTTAGAACTTTAATCACAACTTTCTGATGCCTCTGGCCAAACTGCAAACCCTAAGGTGTCACTGGATGCTGCCATGACAGTTAAAGTAGTATCAAATTGCTATAACTGTATAGAGTGAATGGGCCCTGGGTAGGGGATAATTGCAAAGACAAAATTCTTGTCTAGAACAGCACAGAACATTTTGGGCCCACCAACAAACGAGTAAAGACTATGACATGGGGAGAACTGTCAGTTTACCATATTATACCAAAGACATTTTGCTCAATGTGGCAAAGGATAAATGGTGCCCTTCTATATGTCATGTCCAGAAGGCAACTGGACTGGTAGTTGAACTTTACTCCAATAGTGATGATAGGATAGGGTGCTCCATAGACAGCAGGCCAGTTTAGAGGGTGTAGGACAAATTGTATGGAAAAGCAGCTTTGTCATCCAAGAGAAGGGGATAGCCGAGGAGGATTTATGGGGGGGGGGGGCAGGGCCCCACCTCTAGTTGTTGTCTTGCTTTGCCCAATGGTACAGCAGGTCTTACAATAAACAGCTTTTTTGTTATGTTAGGTGCTCTACCACTAGAAATAGAAAACACTTGTGAATTTGAGCTTTTTTTTTTAACACAACATAGCTTCCAGGACCTGTAACTGTACCTAGAGCAATTCCCAAGAGTCAGATCCTCCCCTTTTTAAATCAAGGTGCAGCCAATGATGGGTGGTAGTGGCCAACAATTGGCCTCAAGGCCCATCCAAATTACCTACTGATAACCTAGGTTGAATCTCTGTAGCCCAAGACTAAGAATTATTACTAGGAAATAAGTGTGATTTACTTTGTATCAGACTGACAGTGAAGGTTTTTTTGCATATTTTTTAGAAGGAAATTTCACTGACTTCACAGTGGAATTCTTATTGTTTCATGGTTTCAAGTTGTTTCCAACTTATGGTGACCCTAGTATGAGGTTTTCTCAGCAAGATTTGTTTAGAATAGATTTGCCTTTGCCTTCCTCTGAGATCAAGAGAGTGTGACCTGCCCAAGGTCATCCAATGGGTTTCAATGGCCAAGCTGAGAGTCAAACCTACTCTCAAGTAATTTTTAAGAGGAGTCCAGTATTTAGCCATATTTGGACCTTCTCTATGTTTGGAAAGGGGATTTAAGCAACATTTTTGTGGGTCAAAGGAGATTACAGTTGTATCATTCTGTGAATTGTCCATAGCAGGCCATATATTTAGAAGAACAGGAGGAGTTACTACAACAGGAATAGAAGGTGGGAAAATCCCTTAAAAATAGAGTACATGAAGTATGAAGTGACACAGGTTAGAAGAAATTTTTAATGTTCTCCTCTGCACAGTTTACTGAAATATCTGTTGTGGGACCTTCTCTAAATGCCTTTTTTAGTTTTAGTTTAGTGCATCTAATCCCACTGAATTCTTAGCTTCTGAATATGTTCTGTGATCGAGCAAGGTTTTACTTCCAGGAAGTGACAGCAATGTGCCAGCACTGACCGAAATCCCTTTGAGGGTTATGACAACCCAAGCTTCATTTAGTCTACTAGCAACAAACCTTTTGAAATAACCTCAACAGACCCAACTTGCTTTAAAAGTAAAGGATGTTTTGGAAAAGTTATAAGCCGTGCTAAGAATAAACCAGTGTCTGAGTGAATGGTGTGGCAGGCTGGGAATTCTGCTGCCTGTTCCCATGGAGTACCATGCTTTCTCAGCTCTTTCTGGTGACGTCACGCTGGGTACAGCAGCGTTTGTGATCAATCATCTCTGCAGTGTTCTGCTTTCCTGCCTTCAGCTTAATCCTACTCACTGGATTTTGACAGGGTAATCATCCTCCTTTGGAGCAGGACTGTCATTCAATGGCTGTTGAATTCTAAGGCCTCACAATCCCTTCAGAGGGTGTTCTTTTATGTTCATACATTTTATGCCACTGACAGACATGGCTTGTGACATTTGAAAGATGCTAAATACAGATTTATGGGAAGGATGTCTTCTTGTTATGAAGAGACCTTAGGAAATCTACAGTGTTTGTGGTGTCAGGAAGTGGTGGCTATAGGACAGATAGGATCTGGAGGAAACATGGTCACAAATTCCCTCACACCTACTTGCATAGGCAAACTCACACACCCATACCACAATAAAATGAGTTTTTTTTTGTTGTTGTTGTTTTAGCATTCTTTGAGTTCTTTGGTATTCTGGAAAATCTAAAACTATACAAGGCTAACTAACCAGGTGGTTTACTCAACCATAAAGACAGATTATTAGGAAACACCTCCTTTGTCTGCCATTTTTATGTGCTACACACGTCTAATGCCTTTTGATTTGATACATAGTACTGTAAGGTTTCATTGGCTATCATCAGTATGCATTGTTCTGGAAATAAGGAGATTATGGTGTGATCATTGCAGTGTTTCAGAAAGTTCTCTGAAATACTGTTCAAAGTAAGAATTATTGCTCTTGTACTTTAATATGGCCTATTAACTCCCTGGTATTGATAGCTCATGACAGAGATGTCTTGGAGTAGATGCTAGAAAATAAACTCCGATCTGAATAAGGACAGGCTGTGGAAAGGTCTTATGTAGAGAAGTTTCTTGCCTTTTTAGTAGCTGACTGTGTAAACAGAACTGTTTCAGATATATTCAATAGGTGGGATATTGCTATTCTAATAAGGGAGGAAAAAAAGTGTATTACTGTGAATTACTGTAAATGTGCCATTATGGATTTGGTTAGTTGGAGCCCCAGATAAATAAAAAATGCATTATTATAGGTCCATCATATATAATGAATTGCAGATTCACTGAAATGAATTTGGTGAACCAAGATGCAACTAAGTGGTATTTTCGTATACTTCATTGGGAGCATGTTGCAACTGTATTACAATGTTTTCTGTTTATTTTTTAAATAAATAATAATAATAATAATTTTTATTTGTATTTCCCGCCTCTCCCTGCGGATCGAAGCAGGATAACAAGTAATGTAAAAATACAAAACATAAAATATATATATATAAAAAACCCCTAACAACATTATCCCCCCCACAACAATAAAATCCCATAATCCCTCAAATTAAAACCAATACCCTATCTGGTGAACCGGATGTCATCATCTTCACACATCCAGGAGGTCATATTAGTAAAACAATTTGTTTGTATTACAAATTTTTGGCCTAATAATATCCTAAAAATGTTTTAAAAGCTTAGCTCCTGTATCCATTTTATTTCTTGTAGTATCTTATATGGTGAACTATAAGAACATTTCTTATCTGAGTTTGTAAATAACAGTTGACCAGTAACGTTGTTACCTGAAATGTATTATTTTTGAGGGATTGTTAGAGTCCAATGCTATTCTTTTCACAAAATACCACGATAACTAGTTATGTCATAGTTTTTAAAGTATAGTGAGTAAGGTTTACTTGTTATTTCCCCAACTTTGCTATAGAAGATTTTAGCCATTTTTAATAATAAAGTATTACTAATGCATTAATGGTTACCCATATTGTTATTCATAAAGTAAGTAATAACGTGTTCACATTCCAAGTTCTGCTTCTCATTGTACCATCCACGTGCCAAATTCAAAGTAGGAAAATGTTCTGTATGGTGCCTGATCCATGGCTATGGAGTAAGTTTCACCAGGAGACCACCAGATGACTAAGGGCTCAATGAGGCATGATGTAGGAATGGCCAAAACTCCTGATGTCTTTCCAAAAAGCAGATTTAGGCAGGGAACAATTTGGAATTATGCCTGCCTTTTTTCATTTCCACACAACTATGAATGCAGACTGTGATGTGTAAATATGGGGGTGGAGGGAAGAGTTAGATATCACAACCCCAGACTAAGCTGCTCACTCCTGGACAGTTCACAGTTTGCAAGTACACAACGTTTTATTAATAAATGCTGGTTTTGTTCCTGTTGTCATTTAAAACTTTAGATCTAAAAAGACCAAGAAACCCAAGTCTTCTCCAGCCAAAAAAGACAAGCCAGCATTGACAATTTTTGATGATGAAGCAAATCCAGATGAAGGCTTGTTTGGCTCTGCTAAAGATTTTCCATTCAGTAGCAACAAGAGGATGTTGGCAGCCAAGGAAAGTATGTTATCCTTCACTTTCTTGGTGTAAACTCTACCAATCTGTATAGAAGTGTCACAAAGTCTGCAAAATTTTGATTGTAAAAGTCCTAACCAGTCTACCTCAGATTCTGGATGCAATCATTTATTCCACAGTGACAGATCCATAACTTTCTTATTTAGATAAGTGTACTGGTTAAAAAGTTGGGTTGAGCTTAATAGCAATGAAACCCACCCCCTCATCCTTGCAGACACAAATATGCCAGATCACTTTTCTTTCCTTCTAAGTAGCAGATTGTGTAAACAGTGCTGTATTAAATATATCTAATAGGTGAAATATTGATACACTGTGACTAGAAAGGGAGGCTAAATATAAGGCTGAAAGACTGCAAAGATGCAGTTATTGATTTGGTCAGTTGTGGCTTCTTAGCCCCACATGCCTAAGAAAATGCATGATTATAAGTCCCTTGTACATAATGATCTACAGGTAATTTGACTGTAGTTTGCTACATGAAAGTCACTTTTCTATTGTCAGATCTTATTCTCTCAAAGGCCTTGTCTGCATGGGCCAAAAGGCCCATTTCCTCCCAGTTCTAGTGTTGTCGTTTGTAGACAATGCACACCCAAAACCTTCGTTTTGATGCCAGTATCCGGATGATATCTGGCATGTTCAGCAGCAGAACCAGGATATAAGAACCTTACAATGAATTAAAATAGCCTGCCTCATAGTCCAGATCTTCTGGGAAGATCCAGAGCTCTCTGTTTCTTCACAGAAGTGGTTGTCTGCATGGGCTTCCCACTGAGCCATATGATTGTCAATGGGCACTTCATTCTGACCTCAGAAGTGAGTGATCCGTGGTGGTGGTGGATGCTCATTGGGAAGCCCTTGCAGACAGCTGCTCCAGCACAGAAATGGAGGACTAGGTATCAGTGGGAGGTTTTGTCAGCTCCAGGGCCAGGACATTCTGGGCTTCCCTCTGGAGTATCCTGGTCGATGCAGACAGGGCCAGAGTTGCTATGTTGCCAAAATAATTTTAGGACAGTGATGAAAACCTACAAAAGTGGGCATGTTGTCTACATTGAGTAGGGCCATTTCTACCATTAGAGAGTGATATATCTATCTCAGGGTGATGATGTTGTTGGGAAGAGAGCAGTGCAATTGCAGAGTGCCAGAGGGCAGAGCTGTGTGTGCCAAATAGCCTGCCCTGCATTCTGTAAGCTACCGTGTTGCACTGAAGTGCAGTGAAAGATGCTGCTCTGCCACAAAACAAGAGCTGAATAAACTAGGGCCTGTACTACCATTAAGCAGAATGAGACATATACCTCAGGTGGCAGATGCCATGATGTGAAGAGTGGCATCAAGATGTTGGAAAAAATGTCACATGGATTATTCTGCATGTCCTAGGCTAGCCTGCTGCCTCCATGTTCAGTAGAAGATGATTTCCTATTGCCAGTGTGAATTCTGAATATGTAATGAAAGAGGGTACCATCTTGTCCTTTGCACAGGCAGTAAAATATCATGGGCTGACCCCATATAACAATAATGCAAAACATCATAATTAAGGATGCTTTTTATGCTTGATCCATTGTACTTTACTATTGATTATCAGAATCTAATTTGCCCTGAGACTTTCTTTAAGGCTGCCACTGTTGCACCCTTACAACCACAGTAGTTTCACACCTCCAGTTCACAATTCTTTTGGACTGTTCTTACTGTATACAGCTCATTTCTGATGACAGCTGTCTCTTTCTTTATATGTTAGATCTGAAATTATTTGAAGATCCAGATCTTGGTGGAGCGGTAGCTCTTGGTGACTCACTGTTATTGCCAATTGCCTGTGCAAACCAACAACAGGCATTAAGCACCCACCTTGAAGAGGACACTGAGGAACTACTGAGGTATTGTTCTAAAGTGCAATGTCAAGTAAAACTTGGAATAGTTACATTTTGGGTTATAGTTGTAGTCCAAGAAGTAACTTTCACCAGCTTTGCTCTGATGTAGGGATGTAAAGAATACTAAAAATGTTTTCTTGCCCTCCTTGAAAAGAGTGTCTCAACACATCAAGACAGTGGAGGTATCAGAACATCAAGGTGTAGAGGTAATGGTCAATTGTCATGAGATCCCTCCCCTCCCCCACAATTTGGGATTTTCTTGTACCAAAAACTTGGGTGGATGCAGGGGGTTGCATGGGGGGGGGAATTGCACAGAAAACAGTATTTCACAAAATGTTGCTCAAAATATTTCACAAAATACACAGTGTTCTGTGCAACTGTGTTGTTTTTTCAGAAACAAGGTTTTGCACTGAGAAGTGTTTTTGGCAAAAACTATTTACAAAAAAGTTTCAAAGTGAAAAAAAATAATAAAATTGAAAAATGCATGAAAACTCTCATAAACTCACCCAGCAGGGAGAAAACACTTCTAGTTTTTTTTAAATTGTAGAACAAAATAAGTAAAAGCATCCCTGCTCTGATGCAGTAGGGATTCTGCAGGTTTGTGTACAGCAAGCAACAAACATACATATACTCTTATATACTGGATAGGTCTACATCCTCAAGTGCTCTGAGATGTAAAAGGACACTGAAGCAGTCAGTCAGGAATCCACATCTTTAATGTGTGTGGAATCACATCTAACATTGCCTTTGGTAAAAATGTGTGTTTATGTACAGGAACCCTGACCATCAACCTGGTACTTAGGTATTAATATTTATAGCAAATAATCCTTTGTCATGTCCACTGTGGGTGGTAGCTTTACTCAGTGTGTATGAGAAAATAATCCAATGCCCTACCCCATGTCTGTTGGACCACAACTCCCATCATCCTCCAACCAGAAAGGCTCTGTTAGGGAAGACATCCATTTGGGCCAGTTTTGTCCTTGCACATATGTGTATTATAAAGAGCTACTATAACCAAAAAATATGATTTCAGAGGATTAAACCATGTGGCACATTTAAAAAAGAGATCTATAAAATTCTACAGGAGAGCACTTAGTTAAGAACAGGAATGCATGCATATGTAAGATGTTCAGGCCAGCAGTAACACTTTTAGTAATGTTTTAAAGTTTTAATAACCAGTTCTTAATGGCAGGAGATAAATGCCACTGTGTGAGGTCCTGTGGAAAACATGATATCGTGACAGTCATTGTTTATGCAAAATGTATTAATATTAACAAGTCATATCAGTGACACCTACCTTAATTTACTCCTAGTAATTTTTAATTTTATATTGCCTGTTATGCTTTGGTGGCACATCCAGTCTTCCAAGACATGATGTCTGCAGGGCATAACTTGATTTTACTGGAATGATGAAGCTGGGTGGGAAGGGGAATCTGCTCTCTCTCTCTCTCTCTCTCTCTCACACCCACACACATACACAAATACGTATGTTGTTTTCATTCTTCTGTTTTATTTTAATAATCAAAGATGGGCATGTGTTCATGCTTGTTTTAAGGAAAAATAAAAATACTGCTTTTTACACCAGTTACACAATGGCAATGGGGTGTGTCACAGCAAGCAAGTGTGTGTTTGTGTGTGTGCATATGCATGCGTGCTATCCCAACTTGTAGAGGTTGCCTGTCCTTGATTTAGTGAGCCAAGCCAAAATTAGATTCAAACATTTCATATGTATTTACACTTTGAACTTGTAGAGAAGTGTTATCTTCAGGTCTAACATTATGGTGCTTTGTTTTCTAAACGTGGATAAAAATAGTGGCATGTCAGTAATTTCACTAGTCTTAACTGTTTTAGACAAAAAAGATAGTTTGCTTCTGCAGAGTAAAGTGCCATGTACAGTACCAAGCAGTCTGTGCAACATTTGGTTAGCTGTAACACTTGACAGTTATGCTGAAAGAACACAGGATATAGCTGTCTATCTGTTTAGAACAGACAGATCTTTTCAGGTTATTAACATCGCTTCAGTGACAATTTGCACTTTCCACAAGAACAAAACAGGTTGAGTGGAAATGCCTAGGGCGGGGATAAATAAAATTCCTATAAAGCCAGTAGAGGCCAGTAGTTCTGAAGTCAGTGGGTTGGTTAATCCACTCTGGGATTTAGTCTGAATTTATTCAAGTTTCAGAATCCTATACTCATAATGGATCCTTTACAGCTCAGACTAAAACATGGAACAGATTCACTGACATTGGAGCGACCAGCCTCAACCATATAAACTGTTACATGCATTCAAAGCCTTCACACAAAATCCAAAATATTTTGTTTTTAAAAAAGTATATGAACATAAGAAAAGCCCTGCAGAACTGGGCAAAAGGCTGGTCTCTTGTTTGCTTCTAAGGGCTCTTTCCCACTTACATTTAACCCGGTTTGCGATTCACTTTCGCTCTAGGTTGGTGAATCGATTACAGTCGATGCATCGTTCCCACTATGGAAGCTGGTCTTTTCTTTATTTGGCACGATTGTTGTTCCCGCTAGTTTGTGCCCCTTCAAAATGCCTGTCAATCATCTATGCATCATCGGTGACGCAACAGGCAACATATTCAAGAAAACAAGAGGGAGTCATGGGTGCCATGGCCAGAATCCCACCCCTCACTAATATCCCATCCCTCATTAGTTTTGGGGGAAATCGACCATTTCCCCCCTCCCCTTTCCCAGGACTAGCCCTAAATTCCAACCTCCTGTCCAGGAAGAATTTGAAAATGCCCTCCATTCTGAGCTAGACTAGGAAGCATGTCCTCCAAATCCCGCAAGGCTGGGTGGACACCATCTCAACTCCCCATGTCCTCCAAATCCTGCAAAGCTGGGAAGTTACCACCTCAACTCCCCATGTCCTGCAAGTCCTGCCAGGCTGGGAGGCCAGAACCTCAACTCCCCATGTCCTCCAAGTCCCCTGGGATGCACACAGCCATGCAGCCATGAGTGTCAAATGGAGGACTCTCCCCTGGGATGCATGCAACCATGAGTGTGAAATGGAAGACTCTCTGCTGGGATGCATCAGCCATGGGTGCCATATGGAGGATTCCCCTGGGATGCCTGCAGCCATGGGTGTCATATGGAGGACTCTCCTCTGGGTGAGGAGCTGCCCTCCCAGCCTTACAGCACTTGGAGAACATGGGGAGTTGAGGTGGTGCCCTCCCAGCCTTGCAGGACTTGGAGGACATGCTTCCTGGTCAAGTTTAGAATGGAGGGCTTTTTGGAATTCCTCCTGGACAGAAGGTTGGAATGTAGGATGTGTCCTGGGAAAGGAGGGGGATTTGGCAGATTTCCCCAAAACACTAGTGAGGGATGTGCCAACCCTCTGCTACAGTTTGAAGCAATTCCCCTTTGATGCGATTCAGGTCCTTTGTTCCCACTTGCTGAACACACTTGCTAATTGCTTCTTTTCAAACGAACCACCAAAAAACTAGTGTCAGGAAAGAGCAGTTCTTTTGCGTTTGCCTCACTTCATCTCGATTGAAACTGAGTGCAGTCAGTTCGGAACTGGTTTCAAGTGGGAACGACACACATATAACCCGATCAGCAATTCATTTTAAATCATAGTGGGAATGAGGCCTAAGAAGTTTATAAGCAAAAGCAGAAGATGAATACAACCGTGCTGTCCTACTTGTGTTATCCAGCAACTGGTATTGTCTCTGATGATTATGCATTACACATCATGACTAGTAGCTGCTGACAATGTCATCTTCCATGAATCTGCCACCTTGAATGCTGGATTGGGAAGAAGGAAATAATAACAATAACAGCAAAAACAATGCCAGAATACTGTACCACCTGGAGCTATGCACTTGTGACTATTACATATTCATTGTCCCTACTTAGCCCCTAGTACATATGGAATGTGAAAGGGGCTACATATGAAATGTGAAAGTCCTCATCTCCACTTACCAGGAAGCAGCTGCTGTGATCGATGGGGATCCATTCCTCAATGGGGATCCAAACCCCTCATCATGAGTGATACCTAATGTGAGGGAGAATTGCAGCAGGGATCCAGTTTCTTTCTGTTGCACTGCTCATGGGAGGGGTGGAAACAGCAGACAGCTGCTTCCCAGGTGACAGGGGAATAGTCAATCACAGCAGCTGCTTCTCAGTGAGTGGGGATGGGAGACGGATTGGGCTGGGATTCATTGCATAGCACCATAACTGGTGGTTTACCCACCCATAAGTGCATACAGGATTCTGGCCATAGATAATAATAATAGTGTCCTTTTAAAGTTGCCCAGGTTGGCATCACAACATCTCGTGGTAGCAAATTCAATAGCATAACTACACGTGATGTGAAGAAAGGGCTTCCTTCTGTCCGTCCTGAATTGCCTACAATTTAGCTTCACTGGATGATCTTGGGTACTAGCATTATGAGGGAAAGGGGGGCCTTCTTACCATATACCCTCTCCACACCATGCAGAACTTTATAAGCCTTTATTAAACATCCAAACTCTCCACCTCTAAATATGTTGGATTACAACTCCACCATCCTTCACCATGCCCATGTTGGCTGGGATGATGGGATTTGTAGTCCAACATCTAGAGGGTTTCTAGTTAGGGAAGATTGTCCTATTATGTACCTCCATATTCACCTTCCTCTTTTCCCCCTCAATTAAAATACCCTCATAATCTTAGCTTGTACTGCAGAAGATTTGCTTAGGCTGCAGAGCAATCAAGTACACTGGCTCTTTCCTATACGTGTGGGGGATCCATTCTGGACGCCCCCACGTAAGGGAAAAAATGTGTATGCTTAAGCCCCATTGAAAATAATGGTGGCACGCTCCTTTGTGTGGCATTGTGCATGCAGCACTGGCGCCAGCGCCATTTTGTTCCCCCAGGCTTGCCATATGCATAAGCTCAAAGCAGAGTATGGCATGCCTGCGTATGGTGCGGGCAGACTATATATTAAACAATGTAGATTACAATATAAACCAGTATACAGTGTTTATACAGCATCTTAATTTTTATTTACAGGGATCAACATTGTGAAAGTATTAATAGTGACATACCAGGTTGTCTCTGCTTTTAAAAAAACTTTTTACTACCGCCTTTCCAATTCTCCTGCTTCATAATAGTAAGATTTTTCTGCAATTTTAATGTGATCAACCGTTTGTGACTCATTCATCTAAACTGAGAAGTGTGACAAATTCTATGAGTTGATTACATGGAGCTTAGTACAGGATGCTGTGTCAAGATCTAAAGTCAAAAGTGCACAATAACAGCTTGCTAAAAGGCTGAAAGAATTACTTTAGGTGCTTAATCAATTAAAAGCATATCCATCCGTTTTGTGGCCTTGCACTTGGGTTGATGGAAGGAAGTAACAAAGGAAGTGATGGGGTGTTAACTGGAGAGTAAAGAATAGAAGCAGATTTGGTATTTGGATCTTGGACAGATGAGGGAGCAGCAGGAGAGTTTTGAGAAAACATTTTACCCAGCATGATCAATGTTTAATGTCTTTGAATAGCATAGATTCAAGGGTGTCACTTTTACTGTTTAGTGAAGCATCATTTGCTTCATGTGAGAAACAAATAAGATGAATAAATCATGTCTTGAATAGAAAGTCAAGCTATTATAGGTATAGTCATACCTAGGAGTCCAGGGTACAATTGCTGCACACACAACCCATACACACACCCATACACACATCCACCAAACAAGGCACTAAAAGCAGTTAGGTGATAACACATGCTTCTTAAGTCCTCCTGACCTCACCTTTACTTTAAAGCTGCTCTAAGTTTTATTATGAGACCCTGTAAATGTGGGAAGACAACAAAAAATCACTATTCTTTTTTATTAGAGAGAACACCTCTCTAGAAATCTCCAGTCCTCCAGTGCAACTCTGTGGTCAACGTCTGCCAGACATTGATTATAGAATCATGCTAGAGAACCTACAAATGCCTAGAGAAGTGTTTTCTCTAGGAACTCCTAGGTACTGCAGCACAACCTTATGGTCAACTTCTGTCAGAGTTGCATTTGAAGACCTAGAGATTTTTAGAGAGAACATATTAATCAAAACCTAAGTAATCAAATCTGCAAAAATCAAAGCCACAAATGTGGAGGCCAACTGTATATGGCTCAGCCTGGCACAGGTTGACATATGGAACTGTTATATTGCAGTGAGCCATACAGGAGTGCAGCCTATGTGTGTTCCAAAAGCTTTCACAAAGCCTGGTCATTTTCTGAACTTCATTCCCTCACCAACTTGGCCTGCTCCCCCTGCCCCAGGAAGTCTTCCTAAGCAAGGCATTTCACTTCCTGGGGCAGACACACCCACCCATTACAAAGTTGGCAGGATCAAAGCCAGGCAGGCTATTTTAGCACATGAGGCAGGAAATCCCACCTGTCCTTATCCCTGTTCCCCAGCAGTAAAAAATGAATACTGTATATATTCATATATAATTCTAGAAATTTTAGTCAAAAATATGACCACAAAACCTTGGGTCTACTTATACGTGGGTCAATGTAATTACTGTAAGTACTATACCTTAACTCTTATCAAAAAAAAGGAACCATCCCCTTCTCTGAGTAGAGTGGCAAAAGGCAAGAGCTTAGTCCATCCTGGAAGAATACCCTTTTTGAATGTCTGCGTGGGAAAATAGCAGTGTGTTTTGGCATCATTTTTGTTTCCTTCATCCCTTGCATCCTTTGTTACATACCCCTAAGTTTTACTCTCGACTTATACATGGATTATATAAAAATCCATAACTTTGGCCCCAATACCTGCTCTTGACTTATACATGAGATCGACTTATAGTTGAATATATACAGTAAATGCATAAATTACAATTTTCTGTAATTGTCATACAGTTGACTGTCTGAGATATCTGCCTACCTCTGTTGAATGGTAGGGCACCAGTTTGTCCCCAGCATGGTGCTACTGAAACTGGAAACATTTGGAGAGGCACTCAGAGAAAAAAAGCTAGCTGTAGCTTGAAGAAACATGCCTTCCAGGAAAATGGTATAGGAACAGGGGTGATTTGTGGATTGAGTAGGAGGGGATTGCTTCCCTACAGTTGGAAGTGAGATGCCTGCCTCCTCAATACTTGATCAATAAGCCATCAATGGATAGTCAGCGAGAGAATAAAAGGAAGATTTTCCAGAGCATCTATGGGGAAATCTAACCTCAAAAGAATCCAAGTTGCAGCCTAAACAAATACAGCTCACTTTGCTCCAACCCTTAAATGAGCTGGACTGCAATTTGCATCACTTGGACTGTGCTGTCTGGGGATAGTGAGAAGTTGTAGTACAACATATCCAGCCTTGATAAAGGCTGTTCTGACTAGCCTATCACAGAAAAGTTATGTTCTGCATGCTGTGGACAACTTGCCTGGCACCTGAAGTTAGAATGAGAGAGGGAAAAGAGAAAGCAACATATACATTTTCCAACAATCCCCTTCTCATTCTCTTGGACTGATGCTAAGGATCTTCATTCCTTCATGTAGCCTCTGGAAACAATCTTTTGGTTCTCGGTGTTGCAATATTCCAGTTGGACAAGTCCACTTTTGCACATTTCTTGTACTTTGTGAAATATGATGTCGACGTTCTTCTTAAATGGCTTTTCACTTTCGGAAATCCTGATGCAGCTCTGATTATGTTGCATCAGAATGGTTGTTTCGGGTTCTGTAATCCCAAAGTCCATGAGTAAGTTGTGCAGCCATTTGATTTCATCACATGCTGCTTTCACTGAAACACACTCAGCACCAGTAGAAGAATCTGTAATTGTAGATTGCTTCTTAATTGTCCAATTTACAGCTCCTCCAGCATAGAATATCAGATTTCCGATGGATGATCTTCTATCTGCCAGATCTGCAGCCCAGTCTGCATCGCATAAGTGATCGGATGTGGTTAATTACAGTCTGGCAGCATCAGTTTGTAACCTGCTGTTCCTTTTTAATATCTGGCAACTCTCTTCACTGCAATAAAATCTCTTTCTGTAGGAGAATTGACCATTCTGCATAGAATGCCCACAGCATTTGCTATGTCAGGTCTGGTGAAGCTGGCAATGTATAGGAGTTTTCCAACAGCAGTCCTCTACTTGTCTCCATTTTGTAAAGGTTCGGATTTCTTAATGTTCTTTAAGAACCTTACTTCTATCAGAGTTGGCATAGCATTTGTGTCTTTCAGACCAAGACATTCCAGAAGATCCAGTATCTACTGTTTTTGATTCAGGAAGAAACTTCCATCACTGCCTGTTTTTATTTGCACTCCAAGATAGTATGCAATGTCTCCCAAATTTTTGATATCAATCTCTTTCTTGAGATTTTGGATTATCTCTTCACTGTCTGCTTTGTCCTCACTGCACAGGATCAGATCATCAACATAACTTGTGATACAAGTCTGTCTATTATTTCCAAATCTCTTGTGTACACACTTGTAAGAAGTTGGTTTAATTTCTCACTCCATGCTCTGGCAGCCTGTTTTAAACTATAAATGCTCTTTTTCAGTTTGCATACAAGATGTTCCTTTCCAGGTACTGGGAATCCTGGATATTGTTCCATATATAGTTGTTCAGTGAGATTGCCATACAAAAAAGCTGTGTGAACATTCATTTTCTTGTATGCTGGAACAGCTAGGAGAATTCTGATGGTTGTGTGAATGACTACCAGCAAAAGTTTTATTGTAGTCCTTTTGAGTGTAGCCTTTAGCTACAAGTCTTGTTTTGTACTTCTGAATCTCCCCATCTGCATCAAGCTTTGTGGTAAAGACCCATCTACAGCCAATTGCCCTTTTTCCTTCTGGCAATTCTGACAAAGTCCAAGTCTTGTTCTTATATAGAGATTGCATTTCCTCACTAGCAGTTTGCACCCACTTCTCAGAATCTGTATTTGGCATTCCCTTGATCTTCTTCCAATCAGAGGGTTTTGGAATTAATTCTGCTGTGGCTTGATAAGAGAATCTTTCAGGTGGCATACCTTTATTGGAGAATTCTGACCTTTTCACCTGGATTTGGATACCTGGTTTTGCTTCCTGTACACTGTCCAATTCCTCATCATTAAGGTGGTCCACTACAGGTGTAGCCCCTTCTGGATGCAAGACCTCTGGAGTATGAAAGAACTCCACATGCTCTGGTCACTGGTAGGAATCTTCTTCTTTTGCAAAGAAATCTGCATTGACATCTTGGTTCAGATCAGATTTGGGCTGTAATCTTTCATCAATATAATAATAATAATAAAATGTATTTGTATCCCGCCCCTCTGAGCTCAATTGGGGTGACTAACAACATTAAAAATACATACAGTATAATCTAAAAAATCCCCATACCCACCCCCTTAGAAAAGTATTAAACTAAGCACTAATTAAAACATATTAAATTAAAATAATATAGAATAAAATCAACAGTAGACAGCGAATATACAGTATCATAGAACAACGGGCATGGTGGTGGCAACCAATTTGAGAAAGAGCTGAAAGGAGGTTCCTGAGGCTGGGAAGTCTATTCTGGAAAGGCCTGCCGTCTTAACAGCCTTTTTGAAGCTGCTTAGCATTGTAATCTGATGGATCTCATCCGGCAGGCCATTCCATAATCTGGGGGCGATTACCAAAATTGCCCTCTGGGAGCTTGCAGAGAGCCTGGATTTTAATGGCTGGAGCAAGTTCCTCTCAGAGGATCAGAGTGCGTGAGGTGTATTGTATGGGAGGAGGCGGTCTCAAAGATAGGTTGGACCCAAGCCATTTAGGGCTTTAAAGGTAATAACCAACACCTTATACTGGGCCTGGAAACTAATAGGCAGCCAGTGGAGGGACTTTAACACTGGAGTTATGTGATCCCTCCTAGATGTTCCAGAAACTACTCTGGCTGCCATATTTTGTACTAACTGAAGTTTCCGGACCAAGTATGAGGGTAGCTCCATGTAGAGCGCATTACAGAAATCTAGATGAGAAGTTACCAGCGCATGCACAACAGTCTCAAGGTCTCTTACTTCCAGAAAAGGGTGCAGCTGGCATATCAGCCGAAGCTGATAACAGGCACTCCTGACCGTCGCATTTACCTGATTTGTCATCAGGAGCAGTGAGTCAAGGAGCACTTGTTAATTTTATTGTGTGCCCATCTGGATTTAGAATTCTGTAACCATTTCTAGCATAACCAATAAAAATTCCCTCTTCACTTCTGCAGTCAAGTTTACCTCTTTTCTGCTTGGGAATATAGGTAAATGCTTTACTTCCAAAAACCTTCAGATGATTCAATTTTTGGCTTGACTCCATGCCATAATTGGAATGGGGTTACATCTTTGGATTTGGTTGGCAATGTGTTACACAGGTATGTTGCAGTCATGATGGCTAAATATTTTCAGTCCCTAACTTTGCAGCTTTTGCAGCTCAGCTCTTGGCTTTGACTTGTTAACATTGCTTCTATTTGATTTAGGTGGGTTGCAGACTGCCAGAAATAGTGCAAATTGAGTCCACTTTTAGGGTTAGGGTTAGTGCTAGGAAACCATGGGAATTTTTTTTTCCTGAGACATTAAGCCTTCTCTGTCAGAGAGCTCTGGTGCCACAATAAAATACAGTTCCCATGATTCCCTAACCCTAACCCTAACCCTAACCCTAAAAGTGGACTCAATTTGCACTATTTCTGTCAGTCTGCAATCCCCCTTAGAAGAAAAGGAAGTCTTTTTCAAATCCTCTGTAGCAAACTGAGCTAATTCTCTGTCTGTTGTTTTTGTATTATAGTTGTCTTCCATCAAGTTTTGCCTATTTTGAAGCTCAACAATTTGAGTAATAGCATCTTGCAAAGAAATATCTCCTTTAACTTGTAAAGCATTAATTATTGAAGAGTAATATTTTGGAAGACTTGCCAAAAACAGTCTAAGTTTAGCATGTTCTGGAAAAGATTCTCCAGCTGCTGTAATTCCAGACAAAGTTGTCGTAAAACCATTAATTTGCTGATTTAAATATTGAGAATTATGCATCTTGGTGTTAACAAGGTTAAGCATGAAAGCTGTTTTATTAGAAGAACTTGGAGAATTAAATACTTTCTGTAGTTTGTCCCATATTTGTTTTGCATCAGTTAAACCTTGAATATGGTAGCCAATGTTGGGATCTACAGATAAGCAAATATAAGCTGCTGCTTTCTCTACATTTTCATCGACTTTTATTGATGTTTTCCTCCTTCTGTGGGTCTCTGCCCATTTATGTTTTAAATAATCCCATAGTAGTCAGGTACATTTGCATTTCCATGACCATGTTTTATGATTTGTTCCAGTTAGTATTTCAATAATCATTGTTAAATTAGGACTAGTTGAAGCCATTCTTTATTGTTTGAGTAGAAAAATCTTTCTTGAAGTCAATATCTTTAGGAGAAGTAGTTTAAAAATAATCTGGAACCTCTTCTGAGACCTCACTGGGTCTAGACTAGGATCCCTTCTGGGCCCATAATCCAAAAATATGGGGTGCAATTTTAGTTTCCCAGGGTGTTAACGCTTTTAAAGATAAACTAAAATATGCAAGTATGAACGTTAAACTTATTAGGTTTCAGCTTTCATCAGCAGAACAACAAAAGTGTGGGGTCAGACTATTATTTTAAATATACTTTCCTAAAGAATAAAGACTAACTTAAAAAACAAACAAACATGTAGTCTGTGGTTTAAAAAACAAACAATAATGGCTTTAATATTATTTACATAAAAGAACTAAAACCTAATCTAACTGGAGATGATATAGCAGGAAGAAACTGTTACTCCCTCCTTGATGCAGATCGGCACTATAGGCTGGCCTGGGAGTTGGAGCTGGGGTGGGGCAACTGCATGCCGGCTGCCCCAACTCCACCTCGATGACGCCCCAATGCCGCACACCCATCTGCATGGTGTGTGGCATCAGGACGCCCTCTTGGCGCAGCGTGTGAACACGCTGAATGAAAATGGTGCAAAAAACCCATTCCAGCGGCTGAAAGGGCGGCCTTTTGCCGCCCCAAAAAGGAGCGGCAGAAAGGAGGCTTGGGGTCGCGGTGTGTGATTGCCATGGCCCTGATCTGCCACTCCCAGGGGCGGCCAAGAGATGCCCCTTTCGGGTCATCTGCATTGGCCCCTAGACTTAGAGGAGACAGTTACTGACTGCCAACTGCAGTTACTGACAGTTTAGAATGTTCAGAGAGTCAGTTAAACTGCCACTTAAGATGGACAGTTAGAATGAGAGAGGGGAAAGAGAATGCAATATCTAAATTTTCCAACAGTTCTGTAAGGTGGCCTGTCCATTAGTCTTGTGGCATGAAAGCAATCAGTTCTGTTTGTCTGAAAATCACTTCCCTTGTGAAGTTCATAACATTTTAAAAAACTCCATCAATGTATCTAAAAGAAGTGGAATGAAGTTCATGAAATTTAAGGTTAAAACAAACCATCTCAAAGGTGTCCAAAAGATACCCCTAGATTCCTTTCCCCATCCACTTCTTTTTGCTTTTGAAACAAACTAATATGACTTCCTCTTTGAAAACTTTTTGAACTAAGGTCCTGGAATCCCCAGCTAGCACAGGCATGGTAGCCAGTGATTTGGGGAGTTGTCATCCAAAATGCAACTGTTCTGAGCATTGATTGAGGGCTCACAGTTCCACTTATTGAGCTTGAGATCTAACCTTTCCATTTATTGTGAAAGAAAGTGTGCTCTTTGGGGGAAGATGAAATAAGGATTGTTTTGTACTTTGCAATGCTGCTCATGCTGAGAATAATCTCTTGTTTCCAAGACTGAATGGGAAGTTTACTTTGTATCTAAAATCAAGCTTTCCATTAGCTCAGTTCAGGCAGTAAAAAAACCCCATAGTTTCCTCCTATGAGACCAAGCCCTGGTGATTCTCTCCTTCTTACACTCTTCTTCTTTCACAGCCAAAAGAAATGCAAAAACTTGCACTTTTTATTTCAAACTGACTGGTTTGCTTTAATGTCCACACTTGAGGAGCTGTGGTTTGCTTAAACTATAGTTAGTACAGTCCATGGATTTACCATCCACAGATTTAATAATCCATGGATGGCAAGCCCCCATTTTAGTTAATGGCAACACATGCATGCGACTGCACTCGTGGACATGTGCATACCATGCCATCATTAATTTTAATGGGACTTGAGCATGCACGAATTTCAGTATCCATGGGGGGAGAGTCCGGAATGAATCTCTCGCGAATACAGAGGTCTGCCTGTAGGAACAAGCAGAATTAACCTATGGGTTCAGATCTTGGCCTGTGTTTAAACTATAGTTTAAATCATGGCTGGGCAGTTCATGGGTCTCTGCCCCCCAGATCATCATCATCATCCCTGGAAGAATCTAGAAGCGGCAATACTTCTTTAAAACAAGGGTAGCACCCTCTAACACACATCTTGTTTCTCTCCTCAAGGATTTTATGAAGCTGGAGGTAACCTTTCAGCCACTTTCATTTATGTTTTTCAGAGTTGGTACTGATGCCAGTAAACAGACCCTTGAGCTTCTTGCAAACCACAGCCTCATACCCTCTACCTGTCCTGATTTGGCAGTTGCCTCAATTTGTCAGCTGCTTTCAAAATGTCCTAGTTTCTCTGTGCTCCTTTAGTTTCCCCCTTTGTCCTCAGTTTACTTCAGTTTGCGGAAAACTGAGTTCAAAATGCAAAAGTAGTTTGCACTCAAACAGGAAGGAGAGGAGAAGAGAGAGCAGAATCTTGTCCTTCCCACTATACAGGCAAATGCAAACTGCTGTAGCCACTCCTAGTTTGAGTGTTTTTCCTAATAACTTTTGCCCACTTGACCACACTCTGACACTTCTTGGGTACATGTCCTGGTTTTAATCTGTGAAAAACTGAAGGGTATACAGTCCCTCAAATTTGAACTGTTTTTATTGAAAGCTTCTTATAGATGCATAGCAGAAGTGGTGTGGGAAGGGTGTGAGCCCTGGGCTTGCTACATCCCATTTTCCTAGCAGGAAAACATTGTTTCCCATTGTATCTGAACCCCACATTTCTCTGACTAATATAGTCTTTTCTAAAATGAGACTTAATAACTGCAGTTGTTTTTTGCCTTGCTCTAAATTTACAGCATTAAAAAGAAAGAGAAAGAGAAAGAAAAATGATTTAGCAAACTCAGTCCAAGCCAGAGACTTTGATTGAGCCTTTTCCATTATGATCTCTTTAATGATAACTGTGCTAAATGCCTTCCTTGCATGTTACCATGGCATCTAGCTAACTATCCTAAAGCAAACAAGATTGGGGTTGGGAAGTATGCTGGTTTAAACAAAATTTGTGAGACAAAATAAAAATCAGTCTCTACTTAAAATTCAACCAAGTGTTTTTGAATTAATAAGGCAGCAAACATCAATTGACTGGATCAGACGGATTGAGTTCAGTTCCATAGACTAATGAAGGAGTTTTGCATTAATTTCAGCTAGTTCCATGACCTCTCCCATCATCCCACACTGTTTCACAGTTACCTCCTCCTTTGAGGATGAGTGCAGTATAAACACAACTCCTAAACTTTTGATAGTTGCCTAGATGAAGGGTTTGGGGCAGAGCCACTTATCACAGTGCAGATTAGCTGCAGAGGTCAGGCATGGGGACAATTACAGCTTTTGGAGTCCTTCTTACTATTGCAGTTGCCAAGTCTCAGGCTGTTGGTTGACATCTGAGGGAGAGTTTCCTGGCTGGGGGACAAATCTCTTGAAAAAGGAGGAAGTTCCCAACCGATTTTTGTGTTCTCTGACTCAGTGCAAAGGTGTTTCCATGTGTGTTGCACATGTACAGCATTGATGCTATTCACTCCAGCTATAAAGGAAGTCCATTTTCAAATAGGGCAGATTCTTCAGCCACAGGTGTATCCATCTCTATCACCACGTAGGATAGCTCTTTAAACTACGCAGGCTGGACATGTTTACTGTACAGTTCTAGAAGATATACCTCCATTTCAATTGTGAAGACTTGTCAGATATAAGATCCAGCGATTCCGCAGAAAGACCCAACAAATCCTACAATCTCAGGCAGGAAACATAGTTTTTGTGAAAGGGCAGCAAATTATTAGTTTTTTCCTGTTGTTGGGTTTTTTAAGCTCCAAGGGTGGGAAGAGGTGTTTGTAGGATACTCGTGCTGAAATAACTTTGCTAGCCTTGGCTGTAATGCACCTTGACCTGGGTAAATAGGGGAGGGGTGTGCCATTTGCTGTTTTACCTCAGGCAGCAAAGTATTCCCTAGTGTGAAGAGATGTTTATATTCTTTCCCTCAGTTTAATCACACAGCACAACTTATGTGAACAGGCCCACGGACAGATTTAAAGCTAACAGGCTGTATTAGTCTCAGTCTTCCTCAGGTATCTTTCACTCAAGTCTGTGCTAATGCTTGCATATTTAGAAGCCTTTTATCTGATTCTTAAGGTGACCTTTCAATGTTTTTGTATCACAAGTGTTTGCTAGTCCTTTTTTTATTTTTTTTGCAAAATCTGCCCTTCAGTTTCTAACCCTTTGGTGTTGTAATAATTTATTCAGATAAAGAAGAGTTTCTTGTTATAAAGAAAAAGTAAACATATTGTTTTCCCCCTCATAGGGTAGACACTAAAGAGTAGTATCACATCTACTTCAAGCTGCTTATTCTTTAGAGCTTGCATGGCAACCATTTCTGGTTTGTCTAACCTATTTAGAACCCATAGATATTTTCCATTAGGACCAGCCTGCAGTAAAATCATGATGGTATTATGACAAGAACTTCGAACAAAGTGTTTCCTTCTTAATCTGAATTTAGCATGTTTAAATTTAAAAATAGAATGTGGATTTATTTTCTTCTTATAAACTTTTAAAAATAGAATGTAGATTTCTATGGCTTACTATAAACTTCTTTATAACCTTATAAACATAGTACTACTACCCATTATGTTTCAAGGACGTGTTTCTTGTTATTTTTGAGTAGTTGCTTTGTTTGTTTTTATGACTGTCCATAAAATGTTGTGGTATCCTGGGTTTTTAATGGCACCTTTGTTCAGCAAAACTTGCATGTCGTTGGCTTGATATTGACCTAGGTTGTTTCAGATCCTCTTGCTATATAAAAAGGTTAATGATACTTCAGGATTTATGTAGCAAATACAGGTTGAGTCTCCCTTTTCTGAAATGGTACTGGAAGTATTTTGGATTTTGGAGTTTTTGTGGGGGTTGGAATATTTGCATATATATAATGAGATGGGACCAAGTTTAAACAGGAAATTCATTTATATTTTATATATAATGTGCACACTTAGCCTGAAAGTAATTTTGTACACAATGTTTTTAATAATCTTGTGCATGAAACAAAGTTTGTGCACACTGAACCATCAAAAAAGCAAAGATGTTGAGATATGTCACCCATGTGGACAATTTTGGAATATTTTGGATTTCAGAATTCTGGATGAGAGAGACTCTCATTGGTATCATCAGTGATGGTATGTAGATGACACTGCCACTACAGGTTGATACCAATTCTACATGAAATATGCTGTTTCAGAGACAATTCTAAAATGTGAAGAGGCTGCTTCCCCCCACAACACAACACAATCAAACCTAGGGGTGCAAGACCAAATGAAGGAATATCACTGAAAACTGTAAGGTGGTCATTATTTCTATGTGACTGCACAGGTTACTACAAATATACAGAGGAATGGAAATACATGGCTGCCCCAGTCATAACAGTGCCAGCAGAGAAAAGTTTTGCAGGGTAAGAGGAGTGATCTTTGGTCTATCTTTCTGCTCCAGTGATATTCCAACCAGAGCTTGAATGTTGCTTTTTTTGGACTTTGTCTTCTAGTTTCAATGTTGGCTGTGGAATCATGGGAGCTGTAGTTCAAAAAAATAATTTCCAATGCTCTGGTTCTCAGGTGTTGTGAGCCTCTCTTGGGACTCTTGTGATGACCAGTCATCAATTATTGGAAGAGGTGAAGACCAGGAGATCTCATGTGGCATGGGAATTTCTGGCCTTGTGAGCAAGGGTAGCAAAATTTGGGAGACTTTGGTTTCTCCCATGTGGCTCAGCCTGACAGCAGCACAATCCAGTTCTGTTTATCAGTTATCTGAGACTGTAGCTAGCTGATTACTGAAGGCTAGTGAAAAATGTTTTCATATGGTTATGTGTAGCCATTTTTTCACCTTCTTTTGAAATGTAAAAACATTTCATGTTTGATACATCTAATTCTCATAACGTGTCAGCTAGACAATATGAAAGGTGGAGTGATAAGGTCATCAAATGGCTCAGTTGCACAGATGTCACAGCTGGATTCATTTGTAGAAATTTCTTTTCCTTCCCCAAATGAAGGTAATGAGGCCCATACAGTTGCTCAGGTTGGCGGCCCATGTGGCTTGCTTTCCATGTGCAGCCCACCTCTCATTTAGAGCATGGGTACCCATATTTAGCTTTACCTTTTTTCCATGTTGGTGACCTAAATACACTAGAGCAGGGGTAAGCAACCTTTCCCCTTTAAGGGCCAAGGGACTTCAGCTCCCAGAAGCCTCAGCCATGTTGGCCAATAGTCCCATGTTGGCCAATAGCTTCTGGGATTCTGGGGGCTGAAGTCCCTCGGCCCTTAAAGGGGAAAGGTTGCCTACCCCTGCACTAGAGGCACCAAATCCTGTCTAAAGCTAAGCAAGATCAGCTCTAGATATTACAGTTGCCCCTCTGTTTTCATGGACTTCAAGCCTGTGTCTCTCACCCATTGGCGAGTGGGAAATGGAGGGGGATAAAATGGGGTGTGCGTCCACAGCACATGCCCACAGGCATCTGCGGGTGCACCCCTCCACTCAAGCCTATGGGGCTTGAATATCTGCGGTTTTCCATTTTTGCAGGGGGAAGGGGGTCTGGAACAGATCCCCCGGGAAAATGGAGGGGCCACTCTACTTTGATGGGACACCATCAATGAATACCATATGCTATAGGCTATATTTCAGAGGAAGGAATTGGCAAAACCACCTCTGAGTATTCCTTGCCTAAGAAAACCCTATGGAAAACATGAGTTTGCCGTAAGTCAATCGGAAACTTGAAGGCATGTTAACCTCATATCTACCTTGCCTGTGTTGCTTGGCATCTTCATCTATGGCTTAACAAAGTAGAAGCATTGCAGTGCATATATGCTGAAGTGCCACTGTCATTCTTTGATCTGGGCTTATGACAAACTTTCCTGAAACATTGACCGTAGGTATGCTGTCTAAAAAAAGGATGTTATTCTGTAGCTGTCAAAGTCAATAGCAATACTTGGAATTATTTTAATGTGATGTGATGTTTAAAAAGAATGAACAAAATAGTTGATCCTTGTGAATGCATTTTTAGAGCTAAATCTGGCATTTATACTTTTTGGCTTCTTCCAAAGAAATCTGGAACTGCTGTCACACCTATTTATGTCAGAAATCATAACTGTAATACATCTCTCTGAGCACCTGCTATTTTAACATTCAAATATTTAGAGAGTTCTATGAGTGAAGAAAGATTTAACAAGACAAATGCTTGCGGGTCTACAGACTCTTTTTGACGATTGTATATATGAAGAAATTATTCCCATGGTGCTTGGTGTAATACACAACCAATAGTTTCTTGTTTGTATAACAAGCTAGCAGCATCCCCCCACCCCCTAGCTGAAAGCTGCTTTTAAATATTTTTTTCAGAGTTTGCTAGGGAGATAAGTGGCATTCCAGTGCTTTCCTTATAAGACATGAAAAGAAATGGTGCCTGTCTTTTGGTCAGGCCACCTGGCTTCTTTCTGCCAACATTACCCATCTTCTCTGTAAAGCATGTGGAAGTGTCTTTCACTCTTAAAAAGTTATGGAGTTACATATCTTTAACTGATCTGTAGTCCTGAGCTCTGCATAGTCACAAATGTGGCACTATTGTCACAATCACAATTGCCTCCTCTCCCGAAATCTACTTTAGTAGGCCACAGCCTCCCCAAAAGAAGGATGTCCATTCTGCTTGTGATCAGGGCATGGGTGAATGATGTTTCCATCCTCTGCCAGTGAGCAAGATTGAGACAATCAGAAGCAAGACCCTTGTCGCAGTTCTGTGTTGCAGCCAAACTCACTGACAGGAGAGGAGTGGAAACATCATCCACTCATGCCTCAATCAACACCAGCAGAATTTCTTTTTCTCACGGCAGGTAATATCTGCTAAAGTAGGTTTAGGGGAGGTGGGCTAGGAGACATTACTTAGGAATTTATTGCATTCCCTTTTTTGCCCAATCTGGACACGGGCTGGGGATGCACATGAACGAGGGGAAACAGATTTTATTGCACTCTAAAGTCAGCAAGCCATTGCCATGTTGTCACCTGACCACCACCCATCTCCAAGCCATGCTGAGCCAGCTGATTTTGCTGAGCCGGAAAGCTTCTGTTCTTGAAAAATCAGCCAGCTCAGCACAGCTTGGGGACAGGTGGTGGTTGGGCGACGGCATGGTGATAGCTTGCCAACTGTTTTGAGTGCAATAAGAGCAAAATGCCTATGGGTTGATTTGGATATATGGTTTCCCAACCCTTCACATAGATGTTGGAGATTGACTCTGAGACCTCTTCCCATACAAAGCATGGGTCCTATCAATGAGCTACAGTCTTTCCTCATGCAAGTGACAGGGAGAGACTAGTGATAAGAGACACAACTCTGTCACTATTCAGTGTAACAGCCCTGAATGTCAGACTTACTCAGATGAAATAAAGCATGCTTCACCTCTTACTATATTTCTGCCTCTCTTGCACAGAGTGGAAGAGGATTTTGAGAAAATGTGGAAGTCCAAGCCCAAGCCTAAGGTGCCACCTAAGCCAATAGTACCAAAGAAGCCTCTAACAACAGCTCCTAAAGTCCCCTTATCACCAGCCTTGAAAGGAAAGCCAACAGAAGAGAAGATTCAAGACATGGGTGGGGTGGATATTCTCAAGTACATTCAGGAAAATGAATCTGTAAGCAGTGAAGAGCCAAGTCTGTTCTGAAAAACAAACAGAAGATCTTTCTCAGGAAGATGTCCCAACACCAGCCTTCTGCATGTAGATGGACAGAGAGTTTTACCCAGGGATCTTGGTTGCCTCTTCAGACACTGCCTCATTTAGACAAGGAGAGAAGAGTGTTGCTCAGACTGCTGCAAGGAGCAGTTAATGGATTGCATATGTGTACTACAGAGCAATTGTGGTCTAATCAATGATGCCTTATTTTTAAGAGAGTTTGACAAGTGAGGCCAGAATTGAGTTGAAAATCTATGTCTGTGTACTACAGATATCACTCATGCTATTCTGGCCATTTCCCTCATTTGGGGTGGCCCTGCCTTCACCCCCTAACTGGTAAGGGACATTATTCAGTATAGCTTGGGCCAAAATGATTCTTTTGCTGAAAGGCAATATGAATTAAGAAGAAATAAAGGGTAAGTAATATTAAATAATCTTTATGGGTTGTTTTTTTACTTTTGTAAACTGGAAATAGTTTAACTTCTTCAACTTATCTGTCCTGGAAAGGACTTAGTGGAAACTAGGAGGGAGAAGGAGACAATCACCTCAAATAGCAGATGCTTGAAGACCAGCTGTGGCAGCTGCCAAAGCATTCATTCTGGCCATTTCCCTCATTTGAGGTGGGATTGCCTTCACCACCTAAATTAGCAGGGGACGTTATTCAGTCCTAAGATTCAGCTGCCTGTCTGATAGCCTTCTGTACTTGGAATGGAGGGGGTGGCACCATTTTTTTCATTTGCCCCAGGGAGAAAAGTATCTTGGGACAACCTTGGCTCATAGATTCAGTATTATTATTTTTTTCCAGACCATAGAAAACCATGCAGACCATGCAGAGGAAAAAAACAAGGAACAGAGTTACTTAAGAACATATTAAAGTGGTTTTCTGAAAGTAGCATCCAAAGTTCTGGTTTGACTCCTCCCCTCACCCCCTTGTGCATTAGAGGCAATGTACAAAGATCTCCAGAATCTTGGGAGCAGCTTGTCATGTTGCCCATAGAAGGAAAATGTCATGGGAGTTGCCTACACAGTTTTGATCCTGGATTTTATGTGCATCTGGCTTTAGTCTCTTCATAGACTGGAGATGGCCCCAGCTTCACTCTTAAGAGATACATCCTACTATTTGTTACTAAAAGATCCAATTCTTTTGTTCCTGCTAGGATGAATTAAGCTGTACATTTGACAGAAGGAGCCAAATGCCACTTAGATCCACCTAGTGAATGTTTATGAACATTTTATGAGTTTGTGTAAAAGTCATCTCAAATGCCAGTCTCTTAATATGCTAATGTCATTTGAAATGGAGGTTGAAAAAGGAACAGATATAATTACATTTTATATTACTGAATTAGACACAGTGGTTTTCTGGACTTTTTAAAAAAAATCTCATTTTTACATAAACCTGTCCATGGCTCTCTCATTGTTTCCAGCTCAGGTGACTGAGGCCCACAAAAAATCTTTCTGGGAGAAAATGTAAGCAATTTCATATATTTCTGAAACCATATGGCTGTCTTAATTGCTTTTTAAATATAGACCAATTGAAAAGGGAAGAAAAGTGTTAAAAGCACTTTATGGTAAATATAGAATGTGATGTGTATAAAGCTGTTTGAATAAAGTGAAATTATTAACTAGTGTTGGAAAGTAAATACTCTCTCTGGGGAAAGAGTAACAAATACTTATGTAGATCAAACTGCATGCCATTTTATGACATTATTAGAGCTCATCAAGTGGTTAAGACACTGACTCTGTTGATTGCAAGATCAGCAGGTTGGCAATTCGAGGCTGCATGCTGAAGTGAGCTCCTGTCACTAGTCCCAGCTTCTGCTAACCTAGCAATTCGAAAGCATGCAAATGCAAGTAGATAAATAGGGACCACTTCGGTAGGAAGGTAAACAGCGTTCTGTGCAATCATGCTGGCCACATGGTCACAGAGTAGTTTCTGACAACGCTGGCTCTTTGGCTTAGTAATGGAGATAAGCACAACCCCCTGCGATCGGACATGACTTAACAACCTTGTCAATGGGGAATACCTTTACCTTTACATTTACCTTTAATCTAGTTTAGCATTAAAAGATATAAAGGAATCCTGTAGCACCTTTGAGACTGAGAAAAAGAAATTCCTACCATACCTTTTCAAGGACTCAAGTCCAGTTTGAGAGATCCAGAAGTTTATGCCCGAAATTTATTTTCCTCAGAAACAGCTAATGGAGAAGGGATGTCTGCTGAAAGGCAGTGAGTCAACCTGGCTGTGGGTGGTACTGTTTGCTCACATGATCCATTTCCTTGTGGAACTTACAGATACGCAGCAGAATCCTATATGACCTGTTTATCCCTAGCTATGTAACAGAGGCACTAAGAAAACCCTTTACTGATTTGCAGATATGCATAACAGGACACTAGCAAGAGTGCATTGGTGACTGATGCACATCAGGACCAAAGTGATGCACTTCAGAACCAATGTAACGCGTGTACCATTGTATATGAGTCCCATTTATTCATTGCTCCTATTGCATATCAGAGACTTTGCTAGCTTTACTCTGCTAGATATGGTCATTGTGGAACTGCCCAATTCTAATTCCCACAGATGTAGATCCACTACCAAAGATCTTAAAATCCAACAGAATTCCAGCCAGGGAAAGTTAACTGGGGTGTTCAGTGGAAGTGTTTTTAGGGGAAGGTCTGAAATGCTTGGAAATCAAAATGGCGGTCGTGACGCGTTTGCACATGTGCAGTACTCCTGCGCATGCGCAAACGAGTCACGGCCGCCATTTTGGAAATTAAAATGGCAGCCACGACTCATTTGCACATGCGCAGGAGTACTGCGCATGCGCAAACGTGCTGCGACCGCCATTTTGATTTCCAAAATGGTGGCGGCGGCGTGCGTGGAGGCGGCTGTGCAGCGGCGGTAGTGGCGGCGGTGGCAGCGCGCACGGGGTGGCAGCATGCGTGCTCGCTGCCATCCCCCCCTGGCTCAGCGGCGGGAGGGACTTCTTGAGACCGGCCCCAAGGTAAAAAAGGTTGCCTACCCCTGCCTTATACTAATATGTTTTAGTAGTGGAGAGGGGAATTCACTACCTTTCTCACCTTCCTCCTGTCCCCCACCCAACCATTTATTGGTGAGTGAAGAGTTGGGGGTGGGCATTGGAGAAACCTCTTGCTATGACCATGTAGCAGAGGTGGGCAACCATATCCAAATACCTCCATTTTCACCTGTAATCCTTCTTGAAATGGTGCTGAGAAATGATAATGTATCACTTCGTGTTCCCAGAAACTACTAGACACCAACTGTTACTATTTATTTACAATCAAGATGCTGGTCAAGGATTGGTGTACAATAAAAATGTCTTTGCCAGTTGAAGGAAGATGTCTCTCTCTCTCTTTCTCTCATACACATACTGAACTATCCAATACAATTGGTGAGTGTGTTCATAACAGCTGATAAGACATTTCAGTATTTTAGTATTTTCTTGTAAAGACTAGTTTGCTGAATTGGATCCAGAAAAAAAACCCTACAACCAAGGCTTGACCATAATTTAAGCATTTTTAATGAGTGTGCAAGGTCTGGAACTTTACAGCCATCTAAATTATAGCATAGCTATTCTGTCAGTCTGGAAAATGGGCATTCTAAGCACTCTCTCCTAAATCTTCCTTCTCCTCTCAAAGCCTAATCCTTCTCTTGTATCCCTCTCCTCCTTAGTTTACATTGACAAAGGATTTGTTTGCATAACCAGAATCAGCAACCTGCTACCTTCATGGGAGTAGATGATTTTTATGCCTGTTCAATGGATGGTTGAGAGCCATTAGTTTTTATAAAAGGGACAAGCATCTTAGGTTACTTGACTTTCATATTTTCTGTCACAGATATAATAATAGTAATAAAAATAATAGAAGAAGCAGCAGTAGCAGTAGCAGCAGCAGCAGCAGCACAGAACACATACATAACTGTAGCAAGTCTCCTCTGAGATATTATTAGCAATACAACCAACAGGATTTAGAATTGCAGAGTTCAGAGACAAAGACACCCTGAAATCAAAGAGGGGTTACTTTATTGCAGCTAATAGAGTTTTAATTTTATTTAACTCTATTGCAGCTAATAGAGTTTTAATTTAATTTGTCTCAGCCCACACATGGCCAAAAAAAGAGGAGTGGCCTCTGCCTGAATTGTGATTCAGGCTTAATATACATGGTCTAATGGCCTATGGCCTAATATACATACACACACAGAGAGAAATCCCAAGTTAATCATGAGTCTGACCTAAGCACAAATATCTCTGAAGTTTGGATTCAGCTCATTGTTAACTTGGTCCTCCAACACCATTATTGGCATATTTGCTTTTTTGAACCCCTCTGGTGGTAGAAGTGATAATAAAAAAAGGCTAGTGTTCTGGCATCCATTAGACAACAGTAAGTATAAAGAGTGGCAAGACTTCTGGGTTTCATGGACGTCCCTAGTAAGGACTGGGAGTTGTGGAAATCCTGATGTTTCTTTAATCATTCCCAACTGACACACCAAGGAGCTCATTAAGGATACATAACAGTAGCTCTTTTTGCTATTGCTGCTATTAACAGATAGATTTTGGAGAAAAGGGGGCTGTGAGGGGCATGAGGAGCAGGGCTGGAATCACACATTTCAAAGTGGAGGCATTCATTATGACATTCTCATAACTGCATCACAAGCAGATTCTGGGCAATTGGGTTGATTCATATTAACAACACCTGTAACATGTGTAACATGACAGTAAAACCCCAACATCTTCCCCCACCCACCTTCTCAATGCTAGTAGAGTCAACAGTTGCCAAACTGAGCATGGTTAATTGAATTATAGGTGGATTCCCCAGCAAAGTACACCCTAGATGGAGCTGTAACTCCATTTAAGCCCCAGGTGTCTAACATTCCTTTTTGATGATACAATACTGGTCAGCCTGAGTGACACTTGGGAGCTGTCTGGCATTCCTTTCCCTTCTTCTACTTGGGAGCTTCAACCACCATTTGCCTATGACTGCTGCCATCACAGCACCTCAAACAAAATCAGTGTGAGCTTTAAACAAGCAAATTCAAACTGAATCCAAGCTAAGCCCTCCAGGCAAGCTTATTGAGAGTTGAGTCCAGGAGGAATACTCCCATCAATGATTTGTATGTATGTGCCTTCAAGTAACCTACTGACTTATGGTGACCCCATTTATTTCATAAGGTTTTCTTAGGTAATGAATGCTCAGAGGTTATTTGGCCAGTTTCTTCCTTTGAAACGGAGTCTGCAGCACCTGGTATGTGCTGGCAATCTCCCATCCAAATGCAGTGGGTTCTCCAAACCAGCAAACTGGTGATCTATGGATCTAACTGCCCACAGATCACTGTGCCCCATATTATTCAGTAGTGGTGCATACATGCAGATGTTGCTGCCACTGAATATTATGGGGTACAACTATCCACTTTTTCCCAATCTGAGGGGCCCCCAAGAACAGAACACCCCTGGATGAGAAAAGTCCACTGTACTATTCAGGCCTGAACCCCATATTACATTGGGAAGGCTGTGATTGTGAGACTGAGGTTTGTCTTATGTCTGCTAGTCAGTTACAGCTGGTGGCAATGGTTAGTGAGGTAATAAATCATATCTGCATTTTAGCCTGAACTTCAAAGGCACTATCCAAGGTTCTGGATCCTATCCCTGCAAAAAGTCCATCTCTAAGTCATTTAACCTTCAGAGGACAGTCACAGGTCACCTTGGTGTGGCAACTGCTTTCATATCTACCCTATAAAGGTATATCTCAACTACTCAGTTACATCAGTTTCATTTCCATGTATCCATCCTGAAGAATCATTGGATTTGTAGTCCAAGGGAGTGAACTGCTACTCTCTAGGAAGGCATTCAAAGTATCTCACCAAGCAACAAGTCCCAGGGTTTTTTTTAATATGGAGTTATGACAATTGAAGTAACATGGAATTAATATAACATTGTGGTGCAGAGACACTTATAATTGGTTAGTCTGCATCTTCATTTGTGTCTTTACTCTTTTGTCTCTTTACATAAAACATATTGTTTTGGGTAGGGAATATAGCTTAATGGTAGGGCTTAGTTTTGTAAGCAAATGTCTCCAGTTCAGTCCTTGATTTTTCACTTTGCAAAAAAGACATGCTTTTTCTTGGCCTGGAAAGCCACTGCCCATAAGAAAACAAACAATGGGCTACATAGCCAAATAGCCTGAACTGGTCTATGGTACTTTCCTATGTTTCCAGTAATACATCCTTCACAGAAAATACATCACTGGCATGTACCTATGATATATTTCCAATGTAATTACCCACCACCACCACCTTTCCAGCATAACAGTCCCTCCAACAGCCATTTCTGTGTTAGAAAAGAGTGGGGGAGGGGCAGAAGAAGTGCACCCATCTATTTGCCTTTGGCTAGGCACACTGTGACAGGATTCTCAGGGACCTGGGGGTCTTCTGCCAGTCCTTGTGGATGATGTAATTGCTGTATATCCAGCCACAGGAAAATAGCTGGATGCATGTCTGCTAGTTCTCTTGCTTTCCACCAAAATGGAAATGACAGTGTTGTGGAGGACTGCCATGCTGACAAGATGGACTTGGGGAAGATGTTGGTCATTTTGGGTTGGAATAGGACTCTGAACCTCTACAATGACCAAAAAGGTGGCATAAGTTAGACCTTGTTGTTCTTGTGTGCCTTCAAGTCATTTCTGACTTATGGAGACCCTAAGGTGATCCTATCATGGGAGTTTCTTAGCAAGATTTGTTCAGAGGGTGTTTGACTTTGCCTCCCCCTGAAGCTGAGAGAGTGTGATTTGCCCAAGGTCACCCAGTGGGTTTCCATGGCAAAGTGAAGATTTGAACCCTGGTCTTAGTCCAACACCCAAAGTACTACACCATGGTGGCTCTGGTGGGATCTACATAATTGTAACTTATTAGCAGGATGATAGTCCATAATCTCAAACTATAAGGTGCAAATCCAATTTCTAACCCCATCTAGAGGAGACCCAACGAATCAGTTGCTAAATAATAAGTCAACACTAACATAAAGCCTATCGATTCAATGGGTCTACTCTAGATGGCCCTAGCAATTGGATGTTGGTCAAATGTTTGAATAGCTGTGTGTAGTTAACCAACCACTGAAGTGTACAAGCTTTCAATTTCTCCAGAATGCTAAATGAAGGTACATGATATGAAAAAGGAAAGGATTAAGAAAGAGACAGGCATGTTCAAAAATTTGACAAGATATTGTTTAGTGTATTTTATTTTATTTTTTGAAAAGTCTGTTTCTGCCCTCATGCCTTGTTTTTGGTAATAGCTTGTCTGATGAAGAGTTCTAGAGAACTCAAAAGCTTGGGTACATTTGTGGTATTTTGAATGGTCCTAAGAAAGATATTGCCCAGCTATGGATGGTTATTTTGTTTTCTTCCTCTCATGAAACAATAGTTGTCTTTTCCTTTAAGGCTCTTATCTGTTCCTGACACCAAATCCAGGAGGAGCTTGTGAGATAGTAAATTAAAATTATGTGTGTGTGTGTGCATGTTCATGTGTGTGTGTGTTAAATAAGATGCCAAACTGCTCTTGGCAGTGGACATGATGTTAGAAATGCACACTGTCCCTCATCCCAAATGTATTTACAAAATCATATTTCTTCATCTCATAACTGTTGTTTATAAAAAAACAGTTCCGGTCAGTTTCTGATCCTTGGACAGGAACTGGACTTGATGTTGATAAAAGAGACACACAAAAGAAAGAAAAATAGCTATGTATGTAGTCCCTGGCCATAAGCAGCTCCTATTTCAGGGGCAAAAAGATTGCCCATCCATACATTAGTATGAATAATTGACACATTTATGGAAATACATTGGAATTCCAGTATGTTTTTGGGATCTGACTGTTTTGAATCAAGGGATTTTGCCCTTTAACAGGCCTCTTTCTATGCTGTCATTGTTAACTACTATCAAGTTGATTTCATTCATGTTTTAATATTAAAGCTAGTTTAATTATTTTTAAAATGCTACATTTTTGTATGTGGTTAGCTATGTACTTTTCGTTGTAATTTAAACATTTTTCTCTGTGGCCAGTTTCATAAATTTATGTTATGCTTGAACTAGGGCAAGTCACACACTCTCAACCTCAAAGGAGGGCAATGGCAAACTTCCTCGGAAGAAATCTTGCCAAGAAAACCCCATGATAGATTTGCTTTAGGATAGCCATAAGTCAGAAATGACTTGAAGGTATGCCGCTGCTACCACCAACACAATGCTTGAACTACAGCATGTCTTCCCTCCTGTAGACTCACCTTCCTCCTGCTGCCTCTCCACTTTCCATGTAGTAGCCAATGGAGAATGGCGGACAGCTGAGACATATCTGGCTATCTGACTGTTGCCAAACACACACCAGCAACATCATCTCCTAAAGACCTCTGGAAGTTCTGAGAGATGCTTTCCTTGTTGTGTATCTGGCTATAGTCACATAGCCAAACAATTCTCAGCCATCCTCCACTTTCCTCTAGACCAGGGGTAGGCAACCTTTTTGAGCCATGGGCCGGGTTGCTGTCCCTCAGACAATTAGGGCGCAGAAGCAAGCAAGCAAATAAATAAATAAATAAATAAATAAATAAATAAATAAATATAATTTAAAAAATCAAAAAATTAAAATAAAAAATATATAAAAAATGCACACACACTCAGCCCCAGAAAAGCCATGGCAAAACCCCTGTGGATATTTTGCCAAGAAAAACCCAAGAACAAGTAATAACAACAATAATCATTATCATTATGGAAATGGCTGGAAGGCAGGCCCACAAACAAGCAGGGATGCATGCACACTGTCTCAGCCCCAGAAAAGCCATGATGGCAAAACCCCTGTGGAGATTTTGCCAAGAAAACCCCAAGAACAAATAATAACAACAATAATCAATGTCATCATGGCGGGCGGCAGGACCGGCCTGGGGCCGCATCCGGCCCCTGGGCCATAGGTTGCCTACCCCTGCTCTAGACACTACATGGCCATATTGAAGGGGAAGAAGTAGCAAGAAAAAGGAAAGTTTTCAATGAGGTTTGTTGTTGTACGAGGGAGCAGAGAATTCAGCCTCCACAAGAACTTCGCTTTCTCTCTCTTAAATCACTCTCCATATCAATATTATTGGATTTGCCCCTGTTCTGTGTAACCAACAGAATGCTAGTCTGTGTCATTTTGTAAGCCTCCTTGAGTCCCTTATTCAAGAATGTGGGGGATATAAATACAATAAAATGTCATGCTAGTTCTGTGGTGCATAGATCACATAAGAAAATGAGGCACAGTCTGTTCAATATCATGTCAAAGCCACCTCCTATGTAAGTGAGGCACCAATTCACAAACTAATAACCTTCAGGAATGCCATTTAAATTCCTCAGCTGCTTGGCTACACTATGCAATGCTTGTTGAGGGGGAAAAATTCTTCTAATGTGCATGAATGGGGCAGGGAGAATTTGAACTAAATTGCCTGACGACGACAGAAGGAAGCATTAGGACTTTATTTCATGTGGAATAGTGATGTCATTGCAGCAAGGGATATTAAGTTATAACAAAATAGCCGCAGGGTTTGTGAGCAAGAGAATTTTTTAAACAATGAGCATGCCCATTTGTTATCCCTTCAAAGCCTTCATTACTGTTATGTGCCTCAAACCATGCCATTGCTCACTGTGTTCTTGCCACTGCTCTCTGCTGGTGCACTGTCACAGTCAGCCAAGGTTCCTAGTTAACAAGCCACCAAAATAACACTGTCAGATTAACTCATAAACTCTGCAGACAGTGCTGGTTTGTACTATCATGCTAGCTTTTGTCCAATGGACCAAAAGACAAGGGGGACACAAACGACTTCAAAAGTATATATTGAACACATACTCATGATTCAGTATGGAATATTGTCAAACAAGTATTATTGTTGTTGTTGTTGAATTTATATCCTGTTTTTCTCCCAAATGGGATTCAAATTGGCTTACAATAATTTAAAAAGTAGAGATAAAACAGTAATGTACAAAAGTTAAAAAGGAATTAAATATTACTTATTAAAAACACAGTTTGCCCAGTTTTACTTTGGTCCACTGTTATTTTAATATAAGCTGTCATTTTAATTGTTTTTATTGTAAATTTGTAATGATTTGAAATAGTCTGCAGACTAATTCAATATATCATTCATTCATGCATATTAAAAACATACTAGAAAACAGTTAAAATACTTAAACATATTTAAAACATGGTTTCAATTAAAACAAAATTAAAGGATCAAACCTCACAGACCTGGAACACCTACTAAGGAAGATTAAAGAAGAAAGTGGAAAGGAAGGCTTAATGCTGAACATAAAGAAAACAAAAATAATGACCACCAAGGACCTTCACAAATTCAATTTAGACAATGAAGAAATAGAAATAGCAAAAGAATTCCCACACCTGGGATCAAACATTGATAGAAATGGGGACTCCAGTTGGGAAATCAGAAGAAGATTAAGAATGGGGAGGGTGGTTATGAAAGAACTAGAAAAGATTCTAAAATTCAAAGATATACAAGTCAGCACAACAGTTAGAATCATACAAGCCATTGTATTCCCTATTACCATGTATGGATTTGAGAGCTGGTCAGTTAAGAAAGAGGATAGGAAGAAAATCAATTCATTTGAGATGTGGTACTGGAGATGTGGAGCCAAGATGACCAAACTGAAATCTTCCTGAAAGCCACAATGACCAAATGGACACATCATGAGAAGGGAGGACTCTTTGGAAAAAGCAATAATGCTGGAGAAGGTGGAGAGAAGTAGGAAGAGAGGAAGGCCACATGCCAGATGGATGGACTTTATTAAGGAGGTCACGGGTATGGGTCTGCAGGAATTAAGCAGAGCAGTGGAGGACAAAGGGTCTTGGAGATGTCTTGTTTAGGCATGGTAACGCAGCACATGGAGACCACGTAACGTGAAACACCAGGATCCAGACTTCTCCGATTAAGCAGGCTGCTTGTCAGCTGGAGAAACTCCTCTCCCCTTCCAGATAGAGCACAGAGACTCTACAGCCAGACGTCTCACAAATGAGGCTTTAATCTTTGTTGCTCTATATACTGATATGTACAGCATACACCAACGCAACTCCAACAGCAAAACAGCAATACGCAATCCACCATCAACAATCCATAACCCACACTCCACATGTGTGTCCAGAGGCTTGTGCCTTATATAGCTTGTGCTCCACATGGCTTTCTGGCCCTGCCTCTTCCTGATGGACACCTGTCACTCACCTGAGTGACACAGCACTTTTGCAGCAGTTTCTGTGCTTTCCAGCACCAGGTGACTATCCCCATGTGGTCAAATGCTGTGTCATCATGGCTGCTGCCCTTTCCCATAATGTACATTTTCCCTTGGGACCCAATTCTAACAATCCCCTCCAAAATGTACAATGTGTGCACATCTCTTAGCTTGTTTTCATGAAGTGTTTGTGCGTGAACCCCTTAGTTTCCTTAGTGTGCCATATCCCACCAGCCTGACATCACTAATGTCCTCCTGCTGGCTCCCAGTGCTCTAGTCTCCTGTCTGTGCCACTGTCAACATGACCTAGTGTGCCCCAGACCTCAGAACCCCATTCTGGGTCTCAGAACCCCGTTCTTTTCCCCAGCAGCACTCTCCTGATATGCACCCCTACACTGGAAACTGTCCACCACTCCAGGCATATCTCTTTTAGTGCACCCACACTCTGGCCTAGATCTTCTGGCCCTCTGGCCCAGATGTTCTCCGCTCTGCCAATGCCTTGGCTGAACCTACCAGTTCCCAGAGTCTTGAGCTTCTGCTGCCACTCCTGCTGCCAAGCCTAACTCTGATGCCTTTCCACTTGCAGAGCCTTTGTGAGGATGTCTGCCACATTGTCCTCCAACCTGATGTAGGACAGACACAGAGCATCCTTCTGGACCATCTCCCTCACATTCTGATACCTGACACCAATGTACTTGGTCCTGTTCTTTAAATTCTCCACCTCAGCCATGGCAATACAGGCCTGTGAGTCCTCGTGCACAATCGTTGGACCTGTGCACTCCTCACCAAGATCCTTCAGAAGCTGCCTGATTCACTGCACTTCCCCTGCCATCTCAGACAAAGCCGCAAACTCTGCCTCTGAAGTGCTCAGTGCCACACAGCTCTGCTTCCTGCTCCTCCAGACCACTGGACTGTCAGCATACCTGATGAGTAGCCCTGTTACTGACTTCCTGTCATGCATCTCCGATGCAAAGGAGCTGTCTACATAACACTCTAGCTGGGCTTCAGATCCCTGCAACACCAGCTTCCGCTCCTTACTGCCCTTCAGGTATCTCAAAAGTCTTTTGACTGCTGTCCAGTCCTCCACCTTGGGACTGCTCACCCTTCAGCTCAGCACGCCCACATCAAATGCTATGTACGGCCTGGTGTTGTTGGCGATGAACATGAGACTGCCAATGACTGACCTATACAGATCTGCATGCTCAAACAGCTTGTCAGACTCTGCATTGCTGGTGAACCCTGGAGTTATGGGACTTCTTACCACCTTGGCATTCTCCAAGCCACACTCCTCCAGCAACCTTTCAATCTTCCTGGTCTGACTTAGCAATACCATACCATCTGAAGTTCTCTCAACCTCAATCCCAAGATAGGCCTTGAGGTTCCCCAGGTCTTTCAAAACAAATTTCCTGGCCACCTTTGCCTGCACAGCCTTCACCTCCTGCTCCATCTGAGCAGCCACACAGAGGTCGTCTACATATATTACCAGAGTGACCCCTCCTCTCCTGTACACACATGCATCCACTACACTGCATGTGAATCCAAGCCTTACAAACTCCTCATGGATGCACATGTTCCAGCAGCGCGCACTCTGCTTCAAGCCTTATAGGGCCTTCTTGAGTCTGTAGACCTTGCCCTCTTTGCCATCATCAAAACCTGGTGCCTGTTCCATGTAAACCTCTTCTCTAGCTTGGCATTCAGGTAGGCAGTCTCAAAATCAAAGTGCCTCACTACCTGTCCTTTCCTGGCAGCCAAAGCAAGCACCAATCTCAAACTTTCTGGCTTTGCTGTGGGAGAGAAGGTCCTATCGTAGCTTTCAAACCTCTGTTGAGAGAATCCTCTAGCTACTAGCCTGGCCTTGTACTTGTAGGTCCTATCAGGCATCTTCTTCCTTTTGTAGACCCACCGACAACCTACAACCTTCCGGTCACCTGGCCTACTTACCTCCTCAAATACCTCCCTCTTCACCAGTGAGTCAAACTCACTCTCCATGGCCTGGAACCACTTCTCCTGTTCCTCCTTGGGATATGTGAGAAGCTCCTGAAAACTTTCTGATACCTCTGCCACTGCAGCACACACCCTAGCATTCTGAACTACAAACCTCTCTGGGCGCCTTCTGACTCTTTGAGCCCTCCTGGGAATTGTCACCTTTGTCCTGCCCCTCTCATCCTCACTATCACTACTGCTCTGCACACCTATGTCGATGGATATAGGTGTTGATGCCTCAACCTTAGCTGTAGTGATAGTGGGGGCTTGTGTGTTTGTGGGCTGACTGGAGGTGCTTGACTGGCTTTCAGATATTTTTCTTGGTGTTTCCACCCCTCCAGTCCCAGTACTACCACCACCCTGTTGTCCCAGTCTAACAAAGATTTCATGGTTGGAGTGAATCCTCTCCCACCCAGAGTGCTTCTCAAAGTTAGCACTTCTTGACAACAGGATGCACCCATTCTCCAGGTAGAACCTGTTCCCCTCATACCCCACAAACATCAGGCATCACCATTTGGGGTCACCTTTCTTCTGAAAGTTTTGGGGAACCAACACATTGGCAAATTGCCCAAACACCCTCAGATAACTCAAATTGGGTGGCCTCCCATAAAGCATGAAGTATGGGGTCTATTTTACAGCTGAATGCCACAGTCTGTTGCTAATGTGGCATGCTGTCAGGATTGCCTCCCCCCAAAGACCTTCTGGGGCCCCAGCATCCAACATCAGACAATCCTTTATCTGTGTCAGCACCCCTATTTTCCTCTCTGCCAATCCATCCTCCTGAGGGGTGGCCAGGTTAGTGGTGTTGTGGCGGATACCCTTTTGCTTCAACCAATTTCCCAGACTGGAAGAAAGGAATTCACCACCACGATCTGTCATCAGGGAGCCCACCTTGTAGTCGAACTCCCTCTCAACCATCTCCACCCAGGCTCTAAATGTGGGAGCTGCCTGATTCTTCTCCTTCAGGGTGAAGGCATAGGTGTACCTTGTGTGGCGATCCACAACCACCATCAGATATTTGCTGCCCCCTATTGACTTGGTATAAAGGCCCGCAATATCTTCATGCACCACTTGGAATGGCCTCTGGGTGGTGCGGTTGTTGTTGTCTGTCGCTGTCTCTGAATGCCAGTCTCAAAACGCCATCTCTGGCATTCTTCCAATACACGTGTAGTTACAAGGTCTACTGTGAGCTGACTCTCTAGCACTCCCTGGAGGCTGTACAATATATGGTCAAAATCAGAAGACAAACTGCTCAACAGGAGGTATGCCTTTTGCTCCCTTGACAGGATGATTCCTCTGGACTGCACTTCCAGGAAAAATGCTTCATATTGTCTAGGTGCTCCTCTGGAGGCTGATCCTGAGCCATTTTGCAAGCATAGAGTCTTTTTGACCAAAGCATTTTAGACAGAGAGGAGTCAGACTGATGCACACTTTTCAAAGCTAACCAAACTTCTTGGGCAGACCTTTTATCTCACACATGGACCAGCTGGCTTGGGTCCAAGCTGAGACGGATAGTTGCATGTGCTTTTCTGTCTATTTCAGCATTTGCAGCAGTGAGACCTTGTTCTACCGGTTCCCAAATAGACTCTCTTATCAAAGTAGCTTCCATGTAAACAGCCCATTGAGAATAGCTGCTGTCGGTCAACTTAGGGAACCTTAAAAATTCCATTCTTGCCAGTAATCAAAACAAAACTCAGCGTTGGCAGCCTTCCCAGCTTTCACTATCAGGAGTTGATAAGAAGACACAGCTAAACAGCAAGGCTTCTTAACTCTTTGCCCTCCGGCACTATAGATAGTAGAAAGCCGCTCTTCTGGATGCAGACACAAACAGCCACTTACGTGCATCTAGTCAGAACAGCTGATGCAAACTGGGCCCATAACCCATGTTAGGCATGGTAACGCAGCGCGTGGAGACCATGTAACATGAAGCACCAGGATCCAGACTTCTCTGATGAAGCAAGCTGCTTGTCATCTGGAGAAACTCCTCTCCCTTCCAGATAGAGCACAGAGACTCTACAGCCAGATGTCTCACGAATGAGGCTTTAATCTTTGTTGCTCTATATACAGATATGTGCAGCATACACCAACGCAACTCCAACAGCAAAACAGCAATATGCAATCCACCATCAATAATCCACAACCCACAATCCACATGTGTGTCCAGAGGCTTGTGCCTTATATAGCCTGTGCTCCATATGGCTTTCTGGCCCTGCCTCTTCCTGCTGGACACCTGTCACTCACCAGAGTGACACAGCACTTCTGCAGCAGTTTCTGTGCTTTCCAGCACCAGGTGACTACCCCCATGATGTCATGTCCTGTGACATCAGCATGAGGCTGCATGACTCATCTGTGGCCAAATGCTGTGTCATCATGGCTGCTACCCTTTCCCACAATGTACATTTTCCCTTGGGACCCAATCCTAACAGTCTTATCCATGGGGTCGCCATGTGTCAAGGTCAACTCAAGGGCAGCTAACAACAACAAAAGGATTAGAAAAATACATTAGCACACACACTTCAGTTGCATCAAATTCACAATTCTAAAGCCTGCCTGAATAAAAATGTCTTCAATTGGCCTTTTTTAAAAGTATGAATAGACCAAGCATGGCCCTGGGGCATTGTGTGGTCCCCCAAGATTGGATTTGTGAGCCTCAAATCTTCCAAATTCCCAGGGTCATCTTTTTCTGCCCCTCCCCAAAGAAAGGCAAATTGCCTTTCCTTGGAAGCCTCTAGGAAAGGCAATTAACCTTTTAAACTTTAAATATTGCTTTTTTAAAATGACAACTATTAGGGTTTGTTTTTTTTAAAAAACTTCTTTGTTGTACTTTTGGCAATCCACATTACCCCATTCCTGGAACAGGGCAATCACTGTGGGCTTTCCCTTGAAACAATGCTGTATAGTTCATGATCCCGCATGTTCAGCAAATGTCTCCTTATTGGGAGTTATAAAAGATGGTCCAAGTCTTCCAATGAATATTGTAATTAGAGAAATGTAAGAACTTGGGAGAATTAATTCTTAGACTTCAGTTCCCAGAGTCTCCAACTAGCATGGCCAGTCTTCTAAAATATTGTTATTGTGTCTTATTGTCTCAAAATGTATGTTACTGTACAGTGCCCTGAGATCCTTGGATATAAGATGGGGTATGAATATTTGAATCAATGGATGGATGGATCCCAAACATTCTGAGGACATCCAATTCAAGAGGAAATCTTTGATGACCCAACTACTCCTGGAGATGCAGGGGTGGAGCTCCCCAGAAATCTGATATGGAAGTTTCCTGGTTCCACCTCTGATCTGCCTGCACATTTGTAGATAATTGACAAACGTTGATACTGTATTACAAAACACCCAAATCCCTCATGATCCTGCCTCTGTCAAAAGTAAAGAGAACTGGACAACTGTTGTCCGGCCCTTAGTACTTTTCATTCACCACCCCATACAGGGAAGTAGGATGTAGGTATGTGGCCATGTTTACTTGTGCCAAGTTCATTAGAGCCATGAGCAGTTGACATGAAATGTCTTAGTCTCAACACTGTACCACCTTGTGATAACAAGTAGACATGATTTAATGCCAGGCAGATAGAGTTGATTCTGGGACTCTCTGCCTCCTGTACTGAAATGCCTTGGTTAGTATTTGGTACTATTTATCAAGACTTGAGGTGGGGGGAATTTGCTGTTCAATGTCAGTCAGAAAAAAAATTGGATTGGGCAACATGAAAGAAAAAGGCAGCCTCCATTTTTAACAGTGAAAAAGACATTTTGGTGAAGGATTGAAGTGGAATGAATTTGCATTTTCCCCAGTGCATACATTTGCACATACACACTGCTCTTTTATGTTTTAGTTTTTCTAGGGCTTCATCTGCATCGGCACTGCAGAATTAATGCAGTCTGACACTGCTTTAACTGCCATGGCTCCATCCAGGGATTTGTAGTGTGTTATGGCATCAGAGCTCTCTGTCAGAGAAATATCTCACAGAAGTACAAATCCCAGAATTCCATAGTATGGAGCCATGGCAGTTAAAGTGGTCTCAAACTGCATTAATTCTGCAATGGAGATGCAGTCTAGGGCACAGTTTTCACAAGAGATGTGAACAGTGTGGCAAGAGAAATAGTCATAAAGGAAAAGGAGATCTGTTCCTTCTTTTACCACAGAGTGGATTGCATTTACTACTGTTGTTGTTGTTGTTGTTGTGTGCCTACAAGAACATTTTGACTTATGGTGACCCTAAGGCAAACCTATCATAGGATTTTTTTTGCAAGTTTCTTCAGAGGGGGTTTGCCATTGCCATCCTTTGAGGCTGAGAGAGTGTGGCCTGCCAAAGATCACCCAGTAGGTTTTTGATACTCAAGCAAGGATTCAAACCCTGGTCTCCCAGAGTCATAGTCCAACACTCAGACCACTTAAAATAATTTTAAATTAGTGTTGTTTTTAACAGAATAGTTTACAGAATGGCCTTTACTCACACACACTCTCTTTTACTATTGTGATTGGTTTTAGCAATCCATATTGTGAAATGTGAAATGGTATGCTTTCATGGCCGGCATCCATAGTTTTTTGTGGGTTTTTTCAGGCTGTATGGCCTTGTTCTAGAAGAGTTTGTTTCTGACGTTTTGCCAGCATCTGTGGCTGGCATTCTCTGAAGAGAGAAATTCTTCTAGAACATGGCCACACAGTCCGAAAACCCCCACAAAAAACATTCTGAAGTGCTTTGCATTTCATATTGAGAGAAGTTTGGTAAGATATAAATTAAAAAAAAATAAGTAAATAATAAAGGCCAGAATAATGTGTTGTTGTTGTTGTTGTTTTCATATATCCTGCCTTTCTCCCAATATAGCGACTCAAGGCGGCAAATGACAAGTATAAAACAATACAATTTAAAACCAGTACAATAATATTATAATATATACATATAAATTTAAAAAACAATTAAATAATTTTATAGAGTTAAAACAGTTATTAATTAAAATGTAACATGTTAAAAATACAAACCATTAAAATTTATATAGCACAACCTTTAAAACCCGCCCTTATCAGCTAAAAGGCCAGACTGCACAAAAACGTCTGGGATTTATGAATGTATAACCACCGTAATGATGGTGCTATGCAGTGAATCCCAGCTTGACCCTCTCAATTCACACTGATACTAGAACAAAGCAGCCGCTGCAATCTATGGGGACCTGCTCCTCTGTCACTTGGGAAGTAATTGGCTGCCATTCCTACTGCCTCTCATGGGATGCAACATAGGGATCATGAATACATAACAGTCATGAGTGTGTAACTCTAGGTTATGTATCTTTAATTGCATAAAGGATTCCAGCCCACATTCATTCCGATTTAAAGCTTATTGGCCACAGAATGGGCTTCTCACACGTAAGCACCAGAAGGAACTGATGGTCAGTTGACATAATCAGATAGGGCGAATTTGTAACAAATAAATACAGAAGGATTTACCTTGAGACAAGTTCAGCTTTAAATAGAACTCATAAAACACTCCATAGAATAGAACACTACAATTTTGTTTTAGCATGATGGAGTTTTAAAAAGCAAGCATATAAAAATGGCAAGGGGCTTCATTTATTGCCTTATTAACAGAAAACCATATTGTCATTGTCAGATTGTCTGCCTGTTTCATTCTACAGAAGCTGCACAAAAATTCAGACTGGACAATTCACATTCAATCATTCCTGTCTTCTTAGGAATGAAAGAGCTAGTCATTTGACTGGAGTTCATCTGTACATGATATATTAGCTAACAGTTACTGTTGTTTGCTTCTTTCTTTCTTTGTATTGGTCAGCTAGCTACAGAAAAAAACCTGGATTTATGGAAACTACTGTGGGGGAAATCTATAGTCTAATATGGTATGGGCATGATGCGATTCTAGTAGAAAATATCTGGAATCCACCTAGTTAAGGAAAGCTGGACTAAGTAAATACAAGGCTGCTTCACATGCCTTATATTTACTTCTAAAATTAGCACATTAAAAAAACACCAGTATAGTAACACTTTTGCTACTTGACATTGGCCATCACTAGCCAAAAAGATAGCCATAGTTAATATTACTCATCCCAAAATTTAACATGAATCCTAATTTTTGAAAGAGGCCAGGCTTCTTGAATAGCATTTTCATTTGTCTCACAAAGAGACTTTGATTCAGGGCCTATGATTCTCTTAGTCATAGTGGCTGCTTTTTATTTGTTGTGCTTGCTCAGGGAGAACAAATTGTCTGTCTTGTTTGCCATGCAGACATGCAGACATGCACAGACACACAAAGACACACACACCCTGAAATGGCAAATTATTCAACCAGCATCATTAAACCAGCAGGCAAGGTGTCATATATTCATGCTGAATAGCTCAAAAAAAGCAATGAACCATTAAGTGACAGCTGTCAAGAGTGGCTGCGAAGATGCAGGCAAATAATCCATGCTAGGGATCATTAGGAAAGGGATAAGAAATATGGCAATGTCCTCATATATATCTGCGGTAGAGCTACATTTGAAATATAGCTGGACATTTCTTGCCCTGAAACCCTTCACTGGAGAGGCCTTTGTTCTCATGTCTGCCCCAGCCTCACAATTGTGTCCAATGATGGTGGAATGATTCAGGTATATTAATGAATAATCCCATGTCATAGCCTCTTCAAATCTATGCCAAAAAGTTGTACTACTTAGGATCTGCTCCTAGTCATAGATCCATGATTTTGGCCACCTCTAGGAGCAGTTGGTAGATACATTACCATGGGAGGAGTGAACCAAGTTTCTGCTTCACAGCTGCTCTTCCAGTAGATGCTCTGGTTTGTATGGGACCCATTCAGGTGCTAGATTCTATTCCTGATGTAGGTTTTGGGCCTTGAAGAAGTCCGTAAAGCTGTCTGTACCAAGTGGCTGTAAAAGAGGGGTTTCACTGCTCCTGCAGTAATGGGAGCATTGGCCACCACACAAAAATGTGTACTGAAGCACTATGTGTGCATTTGCTGTCATTCTGATCAGACTCTCCTTCAGCCTATTTTAAACCTCCAGACTAGTTATGAATTGTTTGGGGCCACAAATCTTTATTTTTTCAAAGTGTATCCAGAAACTCACACAAAATTCAACATTGTTAAACATTACATCTACGTAGAGTATTCAGGCTTTATATGGATTGTTTAAAATACCTAGAGACTGGCACCCACCACCAACTGTAAAAATGTCATGCTTGGGAAGGGGTTCAAACCCCATGTCTACCAATTCATCCACCCACAGGGTCTAGCAGAGAAAGAAATAATATTGGCCTGCTTTGTAAAACTTATAAGAAGCTTTACTTACTGTATTTGTTCATAATCACAACACAAAGGATGAGACAGAAAGAAAAGGTTACAATGATGTAGAAAGAAAGTGAGTGTGATAAAACAAGGAATCAGTAAGTCTACAAACTTGCAAACTAGCAATTGCTGAGTGTAAACTAGCAAGGATTACGAACTCTAACACTCCTTCTCAACCATGTAGACATCCTTCAAGTCCCATGTTGACTCTCATAGGGCCTTTGCAGACTGCCAGAAATAGTGCACATTAAATTGAGGCACTGCCCTGGCTCAGTGCTAGGGAGTCATGGGAGTTGTATTTTTTTTCTGGGACATTGAGCCTTCTCTGTCAGAGAGCTCTGGTGCCACAATAAATTACAGTTCCCATGATTCCCTAGCACTGAGCCAGAGCAGTGCCTCAATTTAATGTGCACTATTTCTGGCAGTCTGCAAAGGCCCATAGTCACAAAGTAGATTCGTAGAAAAGGATTAGTCAAGATGTCAGTTGCCATTTTAGCAACAGACTCCCACTCCACAGTGGGAGAATCTATGGGTTGTAGATTCCCTCAAAAGTAAGCTCTCTTATTTGGTCATTTTATTTTCCAAAGACCACCTTTATTTTTACAAACACTTCCCAACAGTTCTACATCTGAAGAACTGAACATGTTCTCCTGAATTTCTTTTCTTGGGTATTTTACCTTAACTTTTAAAATAATTTTTTAAAGTTTGAGACCTAGGTATGAGTTCCTGCAGCAGAAACACACTTGGAACTTCTTCTGACAGCATGAAGTGAACCCTTCTTGGAGCACACTTGTCCTGGCTTGTTTTGTCTTGTGATGAAAGCTTAGGTTATAACTGACTGCCTTGCTTTCTGGTATGCCCTTGGTCCCACAGGCTTATCTTGTTTTGTTTTGAATAAAATTTTTTCCAAACCAAATGCTTTAGGAATTACTGGCTTGTGAATCTCTGGTTTAGTGTTATAATCCCTGTAATTACTAATACTTGGTTGTTGATCTTGATTTGGCCCTGCCAAATCACAGAGAATTCCAAAGGGGGAGACAATCAACAATATTTTATGATGTAACTAATTATTTGTTTTATAAAAACCTCTAATCCTTTGCTTCATTAAGGCTCATTGAGTTTTACATCATCTTCGAGTGAGGACTCAAAATTGATTTTACCCCCCCCCTTCCCCCCATTGCTTTGTTTAGTTTAAACCTTGAAAAGAGAGAAATGTGGAAACATCTAATTTGATTAGGTAACTGGCATATCTCCTTCTCCTTCTCTTGTAAATCAATTAGCCAGATTGCTTTCAAATGTGATGTTAAAGGCAGGGGGAGAACTGTTCTTAAAACAAAGCCTTTACCTTGAGTATTGATATCTTCCCTACTTTGCCTTATTCCCAGAGAATTTTGTGTACAGAATTTTGTGCATGGTAAAAGTCACTGAAATTATAACTGAATGAGTAGATTTAATCAGTTTCTTAAAACTGGAGCCAGAACAATATTGATAGGCACTTTAGAGAATGTCTTTATCTTCATTTGAGAAGGGAACTACGGGCTTTTACAGACTGCCAGAAATAATGCAGCTTGAGTCCACTTTAACTGTCCTGCCTCAGTGCTAAGGAATCATGAGTATTGTAATTTATTGTGGCACCAGAGCTCTCTGACAGAGAAGGCTCAATGTCCCAGAAAAAAATACAGTTCCGATGATTCCCTAGCACTAAGCCAGGACAGTTAAAGTGGCCTCAAGTTGCATTATTTCTGGCAGTCTGTAAAGGCCCTACATCCATGAAACTTTATGTCAGGAATTTCTTTTTTCCAGGGCATGTCCACACCAAACAATGTATGGGATGATTGGGGTTGAATCCAGTAGCATTACTGGGGGGTGCAGGCTGTACTGGGTGACACCCAAGAAGGAGGGTCATACCCCAGAAGAGGGGGGGTGACACCTGGTCAGCCCCCACCCACCACATGCACTCTTTGGGCCTGCATGGGTGATGCTCTGGGCCTCAGGGGGGGTCTCCAGCCCAGATGGGTGGCAGATAGCTGTTTTTCCCAGCTGCGCAGCTGCTTTCCCAGCCTGTGTGGCCATTTCCATGGGCCTTGGAGGGGGGTCTCTGGCCTTGGGGGAGGGGTCTCTGGCCCAGAGAGGCAGTGAGCAGATGTTTCCCCAGCTGCACGGCTGTTTTCCCAGACATGGGTGTTTTTCCTGGCTGTGTGGCCACTTTCCCAGCCCATACAGCCATTTCTACGGGCCTGGGCGCGGAGGTTCAGCCCAGGTTCAGCCCAGGTGGGCAGTGGGTGGCTGTTTGCCTGACTGCACAGCTGTTTCCCTGGCTGTGCAGCTGTTTTTCCTGGCCTGTGCAGCCATTTCCACAGGCCTTGAGGGGGGTCCTCTGGACCTTGGGAGAGGGATCTCCAGTTCAGGTGGGTGGCAGGTGGCTGTTTTCCCAGCCACACAGCTATTTTTCCTTTAAAGTGGACTATTCATTTAATGGTTCTGCTAATGGTTTTGTTTTCTGGGGAGAGGTATTTAAAAATGGTTTGTCTGATCCTGGGCCTGAAGAAATGAGAAAATTGCTAGAAGGTAGGGTGTCTTTCTTTAGAGAGGATAGTCCTATTTTTAAAGGGCAGCCAGAGGACAATAGTCTATTTGAAGCTCTTCTCTGAAGATCTACCAAGGAGGAAGATCATAGGCCTGAAAGATGATCATCCACAGTTGAACCCTAGACATCAGACTCAGCCGGGACACAACTCACCTGGTCACAGTCTCCCCCTTTCAGGTAAGATGCATTACAATTTTGTTTAAACTATAACAATCATTTCTAGCCTTGCATCTGTAGATAAAAACTTGTAGCATATTCAATTTTGTGCAAATTAGTTTCCTTCCCTTAATCTTTTCCCCATATTTTTAAGCAATGCAAGTTGTATTTTTTGTTTAAGTGGCTTACTGCTATTAAGTCAGGCCAAGGGTTATGGAATGAGAGCCTAAACACTGAGGGACTACAAGGTGACAAGACTGCAGGATCTCCTAGATCTGTAGGATATGGAATAGCTTGGTACTGAGTCATTAGGCAGGCTATAGTGACAACACTCTTCATTTTGAATTATTAGCCATTCTTAAGTGCTGATGTCTATCTTTGAATAACAGCCTCCAAGCATTTTACTGAGAAAAGTCCAGAATGTAATCTGAATGTAATGGCAATAGTTGTGACATAAACAACCAGCAAAATTAAAATTATATCTTTAAATTACACACTTTGCGTGCAGACATTCCCAGGTTCAATTCCAGATTGCTCCAGGTAGGATTGGGAAAGTCTACTGCCTGAAACTGTGGCAAAAGGGGAAACCATCACTGGCCAGTGTACACTAGCCTTGCCCAATGTGACATCCACCAGAGTACTGGATCACAGTTCTCATGAGCAATAGCCATCATGGTTTGCTTATTGGAATATATAATGTATATTGCCAATGGCAAAAATGATTTTGCCATTTTATATAAAGGACACCATTTTACTAGCCCATTGTATTTAATAGGACTTAGACATCCATGGATTTTGGTACCCATGGGGGGTGGGGTGGGGGGTTGAAACCAAACCACAGTGGATACCAAGGTTCCACTGTACCAGTAATGTTTTCAGACCACAATTGGCCACTGGTAACTGAAACCCCAGAGAGCCAAACCATGGAGGGGACTACTGTAGTTGCAATTAAGGTGGCCAAAGTGAAGTCCAGGGGTCACATGTGTTCCCTCACTAGGCTGTTTTTGAAGCCCTGGTCCCTGAGACTTCTCCAGTCTCCTCCCTCCTAGAAAAGATCCCAGAGTGGGGGAGACATGGATTGGTATCTGTTGTGGTTTGGTTCCAGGACCCACCCACCCCCATGGATACCAAAATCCAGGGATACTCAAGTCCTATCATATACATTGGCATCTTATATATACAGTAAAATCATATATAAAAAGGCAAAATCAAGATTTGCTTTTTGGTATTATTTATTTTTTACTTTAAAAAAATATTTGCAAGCCATGGATGGTTGAATCCATTGATGCCAAATCCGTGATAGTGATGCCAACTGTACCACTTCTGGAAGAATCTTGAAGCTGCGATTCACTGTTTGTAGTGGTAGTGTGAGAGAATGGCTGAGTATGTGGAAGGTGAATGGGTTCCTGGAGTGACAAGGCCCTGAAAGAACCAAATAAAATGGATGCCGCGCAAAGCACTATTGAAGGAGGAACTTGGGTGGTGGAAGCGAGGAATGGGAGAAACTTGGCCTCGGAAGCAGAGATGCTGACCAAGCATAACCAGGACAATACAATCTGTTGAATATGAATGAAATATGTTGATATGGCCGAGTGAGATCCAGCACACACAGAATGTACTGAAACATATATATATATATATATATATATATATATATATATATATATATATATATATCACTGTGGGTTCAGAACAGTTCAGTTCTTTACACATGTTTCAGTACATTCTGTGTGTGCTGGCTGTATAGGGTTTGGTACCCTCCATGGTTTCAGGCATCCATTGGAGGTTTTGGAACTTATATGGATAAGGGGGGACTATTGTATTTGATGGGTGTGGAGAGGAATTAAAATCAAACATCTTGAACCTATATGAAGCCTTCTTGGACATTTGATTTCTGAAGGGCTGCCTCCAAGTGACATTGTTCTTATATAAAGTATATCTGTGGCAGAAAATCTAGGGCCAATTCATCTCTAGTATTGTCAGGAGATAATAAGTAGAAAGAAGATGAACAGAGGCCGATTAAGGGAAGTTTCATTTTTCTTCCAGAGAAATTCAACATATTCAGGTAACAGCTTTTCATTAGTATATGTATTAAATATATTTCCATTTTTTCTTTGATACACTTGAGGCTGCCAATTTGCATCTTGGCCCAATATAAAAAGAGAGAATTAGATCAGAAGCTTTCTTAATTCAATATTAATTGGTTCTGGTTTATTAGCTGATAATCAGCTGGCTTCATTGACCTTGCTGGAAAAACACTTTTCCTCAAAGACATTTCAAGAAAGGGTTTTTACAGGAATCCTATCTTATTTGGGATGAAATATCTCCCTTTAAATTTGGAGCTTTCTGTAAGTTAGAGCCAAATGGAATCATACTTAGAGCAAAGCCTTTGAAATAAATGGGAATTAAAATGAGTACCATGGATTCCAGTGGGCTTATTCTTAAGTATGATGAGGACTGAAGCCAAGCCTGTATTTCAACAAGGAAATCTCTTTTGTGTGGATCTTTTTTTTTCCCTGAAGGAAAGAAGAAGCCCCCTGAAAGAGGGAAGTTGGGAGAGAATGGGAAAAGACATTCACTGCTTCTACACAAGCATGGTGAGTGTCTCCCACTCAGTGATTCACTGTTTCTTCTGGCTAGGATGATGCTTTTTAAATTTTTTTAGAAAGGGCATTCATTTAAAGGAAATTCACTTCAGTGTGTGGCATGGGCTCAAAAGCTATAGATCTAACATGTTTCATGTACAGTGGGAGAATGTGCTCTTCATCATTCTGTCTACTGCTTCGGCATCAGCCCTGTAGTCAAACTACTTTGCTTGTCAAAACATATAAATAAGATTTGCGAGTGGTTTGAAGGTGCTTCCAGTGTTTATTGTTGATTTAAAGGTGCTTTCATAAGAGACTGTTATTGTATAATTGGAACTGTGTAATTCCATTCATGGAATTTTACAGGCCTTTTTTCTCTCTTCTTCATGTTTCCCCACCCCTTCTTCAATCTTTTTTTCATGGCCTGATTACCAAATATGTCTGTTAAGGAGGTAAAGGGAGAATACAATGCATGATGGCTTTAGTCAGTGATGCCAAGAGCTCTTTGTCTGGTCATCCCTGAATCAGTGTGCCTTGTGACTCCCTTGTCAGTGGGGCAGTGAATATTTTCTGGGGTTTAGTATGAACTTTAAAAGAGATGTGCTGATGTTCAAGGTGCTGAACCTATTTCCTTTAGTATTCAGGCTAAAATCTGGAGGGGATTCACTGTCCACTGACACAGGTGCCATCAGCTGCCCCTATCTAAATGGTACATATTGTACTATACAGTTCAATCCTTTT